>JAVJGJ010000001.1:47471447-47484549 GCA_035590215.1 Microhierax caerulescens | reverse complement strand
TGGTGTCAGCAGACTTGGTGATGGTGCCCTCAATCCCGTCACCCAGGTCATTTAGGAAGACTGAGAGTGTGAGGCCCGGTTGATCCCTGGGGGCCCGAGCCCGATTAAAACCCCTTGTTGTAAAACTCTGAGGGCAGCCTGTGAGCCTGGTTCCTGCCCTTCTCACAGACTAAGTGAAGTTCTTGTGTGTGGACAGTTACATACAAAACTGGGTTTTACACTAGGCTTTTTCATCAGTAGGAATCAGTACTTCAAAGAGGGTGCAGGAAGGGAAAATAACTTGATCTTTTCCTAGGACTGTGTATTACAGTAGGAGAATTCAGTTCATTCAACTCATGGTCCAGAGTTATGCTATCAAAGCTACAGCAAAAATTACATGACCATGAGTTTTAACAAAGAGATCACAACTACTGTAGGGATCTTGTAGATTATAGTGTGGAGGACAACAAATAAGTTAACAATGTATTTTAACTGATATCTCACAGTCTACCTGGTCAGCTGTGTCTCCAAATCTCCAGTCTTGCAGTTTTACCATTGTTAATTTGGCCAGGTTATATTTAAGCTGTGCAAAATTATGGATTAATTCTGCATTAATGTTTGGTACAGTCATCTTTGTTTTGATCGATACGTTACTGTAGATTTTATTTCCCATTTTTTTTCTGTAGACCTCTTCTTTATGGAAAGACAGCTCATAACCAGAAAAGGGCTGGTGGTAATGGCTTTATGTGAACTGTATTGGAATCGTGGAAATAAAGAGCTCGATGACAAGAGTTGTGGGAAGAGAAGGGATTTTATACCTTGAGCAAATCAGAAATACTTCCAGTATAGACACTCTTCCTGGCTAATCGTTCTGAACTGCAAACTGTATGTTTTAGGCACTGTGAGTCTGTGCTGTTTTGTACAGACTCTACAAAACAGACTCTCTGCTGTTTTGTACTCAAGCAGTGTAAGGGCAATTAATATGCCTATTAATATAGTCATAAACAGGCTGCAGTGTACAATCTTCTTGTTTTGCTGCTAAATCCCTTGCCCCAACAGCCAGCTGAGCAGTACCAACAAAACAAAAAAGTCAGCGCTGATGAGGTCTGTCAGCTTTTGCTTATGATTTTAGTCAGCAAGGCATACGTGACTGAAGCAGATGTCTCTAGTTTTTCACCGCCAGAAAAATCTTCTTGCTGTGTTTCATGCCTATTGTGGTCTTTGCCCTGCAAGACAAAAAAAAAAAAAATTAAAAAAAAAAATCAATTCTCCAAATGGCGCAGCACTTTCAAAGCTATAGTTTTCCCTTTTAGGAAATTCCACAAAGTATTTTTGGGTATATTATAAGTGTATCTTTGTCGTCAGTAATACATAACTGATGCAGATTTTATTTTCTCAAGGAATAACCTAGGCAGCTTGTGTGAACTAATTGTTAACAAGTGCTTGTTACAGTGGAAGGGTGAAAATTGTTCAAAGTTCTTTGGTCTTTCCCAATTAAAATTATAAACTCCATATTTAGAGGTGTTAAAATGTCTGATATGGTTGAAGTAAATTAAGTATGAAATACGTTGTTCTCTGTGTAAATCAAGTGAAATAGGGCAATATTTTTATGCTGACTAGCATTGGTGGCAGAAGCAATAAGTCTGTTCTAGCAAAATGGGTAGACATCCCAAAATTTGCCATTTGGGGACTGAATTCCAGCTGGCATATCAAGCATATCTTGTGGCTGGAAACTGACATTAAGTGATAATAATGGATTGTTCTTGTTTCTGCATAGCTCACTTGTAATTTTTGAGTTTAGTGATTTGGCAACATTTATAATTGTGTTCATTTGACGTGTAGAAATCTGTTGTTGACTGTCACTTGGTGTTCCCTGTGGTACTAACAGAACTAAACTTACTAGCTTTCAGAAATTAGATTTTATTTTACAGATTGTTTTTTTTAAACAAAAAAAACCCACATTAGAATATGTTTATGTCCCACATGTTTGGGAGTTTTGCGTTTGTGTGTGATTAACACAAATCACTACAGTAACTGCAGTTTTTGCAGAATTTTTGGCAATACTTAAAACCAAGATAACGTTGTAAAAACACAATTTTATTGGAGGAAGAAAGAGGAATTTCTCATACTTACAGTGGCATTGAAGGTGAAAAATTAAGAGAAAGCTTTCTTCTCTAATTAAATAAGGCTCCACCTAATACTTTAATTAGTTTTTCTTAGCTTTGACTCCCACAGCTGGATACCATATTCCGATGGGATTCTTCTAGACCCTAGGATGCTTTAATGCTTTAGCTGGTTGTTTTGTATTTTTTGAGGAAACTGTTGAAGGCAATATGAAAACATTGTGCTAGTAAGTTTCCCATCCCTCAGAGTTCCTTTTGCTGGAAAATGTTTCTGAGTGCTGCTTGTCCATCTCTATTTCTGCCACGCACAGGATTTGCACCTCAAGAGAGTGTCTACTGGAATTGGATGCTAAATTAATTCACTTTTTACTGTGTCATACAGAACAGTTGCTTGCATATTGCAGAGGATGTTGATGAAGAGATATGAAAGGACTCTTTACCCATGGAAAGTATTTGTATCTGGCATCAGGTATCCAGGTTCTGTCTCTCCTGCATCAAGTTCTGGATAAGGCATAAAAGCTGGGACTCATGTGTTGCTATCGCTGTATAAGATACCAGAGCTGATATTACATACCATTTTTTCATATGTGCTATACTATTTCTGGTTTTCACTTTCAGTTTTTCTACCACTGGATATTTTTTGAAGTTTAAACATTGCTGTGCTCTAATCTCATATTATTTGTCCTTTTGCAGTGTGAGTGACATTTGAAAGCTTTAAATGCATGCTTGATTACAAGGAAGCATCAGAAAAAAGTCATGGTGGAATTGAGAAAATCTTAGTAGAATCTAAGCAATATTCTAACTCATATTTTCAGTTCTGTTTTTTTCTTGAATTATACCATATCCTTATCTTGCAGGTTTTATCCCTTTTTGTTTAAATTTTAAGAAAAACACTAAATGTAGTACCTTGTACTTGTAAGTATCTGACACAAATTCTGATGTTTAGAAGGCAGCCCTGTTGATTATTAATGCTCTTAAGTTATTTGTTTGTATGCACTCTTACAGAAATTTTATCTATAAAGACAAAAAAAGCTATTTGGGACAGAGCACTATTAAAGCTGTTAAATCCTGCACTGGCAATGTTGTTTACTTTAATTCCCATTTGGAATACAGTATCTTTGCAATTTGAAAACCCAGGCCAGAGTGGTAATGAGTTTGAATAAGCCAGTTGTCTAGGTAGAGTTTGTTATGGAGGATCTGTTCAGCAAGATGCGATTTTAACAGCTGTATTTTGTTGAGAAGTCCAACATGGTAAGTACCACAAGAATGTTCTGCAGTTTGAGGTTTGAAGAGCTGAGGAAGGATTCAAGAAGATATTCTTCCAACAGAGTGGGCAGCTGCAGAAGCTGACAGGGTGTGGAGCAGAAGTTGTAGCTGTTGATTTCATATTCAGTACTGTCATGCTTAGGATGTTTTTTTGACTGAAGACATCACTTAGAATACATGGCTAATCCCACTAGCCAAATGTCTTGTTTTAAGCAGCCAACCTCAGATTGCACATCTCTAGTGGGGCAAAAGAAGCTAAGAATGGGCTTCTGCAAGTCTTGCAGTGTATAATAAGTAAAACCCCCAACTGAGGAATTCAAAATGTTGACAGCAGATGGGGCTTCTAGCCCATGTCGTACTATGTATGGAGCTGGGCTTTGATAATGCATGGGCTTTGATAATAATAATTTGGTAATACTACAAATACAATATTGTAGTCTACTCAAGTCTGCTTCTTCTGGTGGAGCCTAGCTGGATTGTTCCCGATAGATGGATTCGCACACAGTTGTATTATTTGTTTCTCAAGACAAAGTTTTTGTTGGCTTTTTCCCTCTTCAGCCTTTTCTTTTAAAATAGAGATAAAATACCTAAGGGATTGCATTTTAAAACCCTCTTGACTTAACAAAATATTAGGGTTAAAAAGTCGAGAAATGTAGTTCTGAATTAAAGCTTTTTTTAGTTTGCTTTAAATGTTGCTTCTGGGGCCATTCCTTAAAATATAGTCTTTAGCTAAATAACTATATCCTATTACCTTAATAATAAGAAATGTTCCGGATTTGGTCTAAAATACTCTAAAATTGTGTCACTATCCCTTTCATTTAGAATAACTGTAAGAAGCCATTAATCTTATAGTTTTCCTCCCCACTGTATCAAAACTAGTACGTTAGAAAGGGGTTTAACCTGCAGTTTATTGTATTCCTTGTGAGAGTATCCAAAAAGGAACACCAGAGGTCCTGCAAAAAACAGGTGGGGAAGTTTTTGTTGTTTGGTTGTTTTTTTTCCTTACTGACATGGAGTTACAGTTCTATTGCTCAAACCCCTCATTTTCCTGTTGTCATTTCTCATGTCTTTGTCTTTCCTCAGCCATTGTGTTTTTTCCTTTACATGGCCTTTGGAGTATTTTTTTGTTTGTGTTTTTTTACATATTGGAACCCAGAATTGACTACAGCCTTGTGAAGTATAAAAGTAATAGCTTGGGAAAGACAAGTTGACAGGTTAGTGGTAAGATTTCCAGTTAAAGCCCACACAAATATCAGTGGGACAACTGTACTAGCTACTGAAGAAATTGTGTGCAGACAATAACATAGATTTGCATGCAGATGTTTTGGGGTTAATTTTTTAAATGGTTTTATTTACTTAAAGTATGAAAAAAATCAAATGGGAGAGAAAACTTTAAATATCACAGATCAGATAAAAGTGTATGTTACTGATACTGTACACAGAGCATGAGGTGGCCATTGTGCTAAATTCTATGGGAACAAAAATGAAAGCCAGGGCACTCATGACAATGTTTTTTGAGAAATACTTTAAGAACTAGATTACTCAAAACATATATACATATATATGTGTAGGGGCATTCAGGTACATGGTATAGCTATACATGTATATATCTTTATCTTAGTCAAAATGTGCGACATTTTAAGTAATGGATGTGAGAGATTTGTTAAGGCCAACCAGTGCAAATGAATAGATGTCATTTAAGTTCAAGGAACTGCACTGTGTTATAATTTGTGGCCAGTGTCTCATCAGATTTTTAATGAACTATAATTGTTATTTAAGAATTGGACTACTGTCCCTTTGTAAAAACTTTCAGCATGGTTTATCATTGCAGTGTCTTTCTATGTAAACAGGAATGTGTGAAATCTTAGAAAACCTTCTGCAAATTTTTCACATTTTTCCCTGCTGTGGAAGGGGTCTCAGGTGCTACATAGTAGCACGTATGAAATTTTCCTAAAGAGCAATTTTGTCTCAAAATGCATCCCTCTGGAAGTGGGTAAATGTCTGCATCAGAATAGTACCACTTAGTACGTGGACTTTTGAATTCACTATAAAACTGGATTCTCAAGCTTTGAATTCACACGGCACCAGAAAGGTGTCACCTGTTCTGTTGCAAATAGTTGTGTCCTACTTCTGCATGTGCTCGTGTAGTTTGCTGGAGACATCAAGTGAATAGGAATCACTAATGTCACAGGTATTTGTAGAACATAAACGGCATAAGGATAGTCTCTGAATTATGTATTAACACTTCCCTTGTACACGTTTGTAGTGGTGTTCATAGAACTTCTAAGTGTTTTGCTCTTAGGCTTAGCAGGGATGGGTTTGTCTTGCTGGAACTTAAGCCCTCTTGGTTTAAAGGCACCACTGACAATCTTCTGAAATCTATACTTGAAAATTAGTTGCAAAGACCTTGCCTGAAATCAGAGCCTTAGAGGGTGGTCTTACTTTCCTCTTAAATTTGGTGACATAATTGCATCGTATATAGTAGAATAGGTGTGTTGGGTTTTCTCCTTTGGGAGCAGTGACCACCTAGTGCTTTTGATATAAGATTTGTAAAGGCAAAGAAACGAAGCCAAACCACTCAAAAAGGGTTTTTTTTTAATTATTCTTTTTAAAACATAATTCAGTTGATTTGTATTATATTTGATACAATGAGCTTTTAAATTCTTTTTATCTGCCACTGCTGTATATTTAATGCATACTTAAGATACTCTGAGAGGGTTTTTTTGTGAGTAATGAGAAATTCTTTGAGAATCTTGTGCATTCTGCATTCAGTTCAGAGCAGATTTCAGGTCTGATCAACCAAACACTTCTAGACAAATTTGGAAAGAAACATCTATGAGTACTCACAGATTTCTGCTGGTATTGAATATTTTTTGAGCACAAATGTAAAATATTTAATTTTGGACCAGCTTTGAATCAATTTACTTTGGTTGCTCCATCTTAGACTTTGCTGCTTTACCTGGTTGTGGATAGTGTCAGTGACCAACAAATACAGTCCAAAGCCTATGGTATCACAGATGGTTACGTAAAACGGCTGGCCACTTCTGAAAATGTCAGTCACAACCTTCCTGTTCCACAGTCCTGTTTTCCTTTATGTGTGGACACTGCTGCTAACCTGGCTAAGTATCCTCTGGAACGTTAAAGCTGTAAAGCAGATTGGTTTCACAGGTGAAAGACGATATTGTGTACAGTTACCTTACTGACTTTTGTTTGTACATATTTTACTAAATTTCACAGCCAAGCCTTGAGGTCAGACAACCATTCTAGAGGTATATCTTTAAAGTGTTGAAAGAGTCTTGCTACTCTTCTAACATGACAAATGGAGAGTAATTTTAAAATTGCTAGATAAATGCTACCAAAGTTAGGTAAAAAGCTAATTCATTGTATTTGTCAAAGGGTATTTGTTCCTTTGTAACATATAAGCAAGTTTACTGTTGGCATCAACCTTTGATATTCACCTCTAGATGTGTTAACTTTTCTATGTTTTTACAGTGTGAAAAATAAATGCATTATAAACATTATTTTATATGATAAACACTTCACAAGGGTAGTTCTGTGCTTATTTTTGTTTTATCTCTTCTTAACCTAATTCCTTGAGTAATGCAGGGTTCCCTTCAACAAAAAAGTTGAGAAAATGAGGACTTTTCTCTAGCTACTCAATATGGCTATTTGTATTCTGCAGTGATACTTGATTCTGCATATATTGGGAGTGAAACATTCCAGATCTGAGTGTAGTCTGATGTTAATTAAATGTCTTCTACACATCTGGTATCAGCTGAGAACTTTGAGCCAAATTAGGCATGTTAAATAGGCAGAGTAGGAAAGGTATTCCTTATAGAACTAAAAAAATAACTTCTGTGAAAGAGTAATTTGGAGAAAAGGTAAGATTAACTCTGTGGGTCAAAATTTAGGTTTATTTTTTATAACATCAATTTTAAAAGTCATGAGAATATTTAATATTTGCTTAGATGCAATCACTCCTGTTTGGGATACCCTGTTATAACAAAAGCGCTCTCTCCTGCTGTTTATCTGAAACAATTGCAACGTTTCAGGTTTTCCAGTATTTCTGACTGCCTTTACAATATTAATTATCTGGTTACATTCTTTAACAGTAAAATATAATTTAAAAACAGATAGTCATTAGTCATTCCTTGAGAATCACTTTTGTCTAAATCTGACTTGATCTTGTTGGTAAAAGCAGAGTAATTGTTTCTAACTCTGTAGTGATTCCTAGATCCAGTTTTAAATCATTCTGGAGCATTCCCTTTTTCTCTTTGCGGGGCGCAGGCAATCCCAAATACAAAATATCCTCTTCTGAACCTCTTGTGTATGGGTATTGTACTTTAAGAATTTAATATGCACAATCACATGTATAAATGTGAGTTGCATAGATGCTGACCTTCTATCCCACAGTGCTGGAGCAATTTATATGTGCTCTATGCTAGGGATTTTTAGGACAAAAAAAGTTCCAGCCAGTGTTGTGGTGTGACATGACCCATCTTACTGACACACCACAAGATCTAAAGATCCGCAAAACAGAAAAGGACTAAGTAGTTTATATTCTTGAGAAGCACCCTTCACAGTTCTCTGCCCATTTAACACCTTACTTTGAAAGATTTCTTCAGCTGTGATTTGGAGGGAAGAGTTGTCCTTGAATCAGCACCCTGGCTTTCCCCTGCACTAAAGTTTTTGCTAATGGGGAGTTTCAAAGAGGCAATTGTATTGGGGTTATATAATTGCACACACAGACTGCAGTTGTCTCTGTCATGAGATCCATGCTTGCCTTGGAGAGCAATTTTAGTGTGAATGTATATACCACTGTACAATTGATTCTTTTAAAAATGAGGGCAAAACAAGTAGACCTTATTTGGCCATGTTACAAGGCAGGCAAACTCCTTTATCTGTGTATGTGAGCATCTGTGCAAATAGGCGATCGTTGAACTGCATACCATTGTGAATCGGGAATCTCTTCCTGGATCTTACTGCTTTTCAGTTTACTCCTTTGTAAGCCACATTCTTACATGACCTTTTCATTGGCTTGAACACAGACCTTTCCACGCTGACAGGCTTGCTATTATTTTGTGTGTGTGTATGTGTGTGTATATATATATATATATTTATATATATATTTATTTATTTATTATTATTATTGGGGGGGGGTTTGAAAAAAAAAAAACAACCCTATGGAAATGCAAAGGAAACATTGAGATAGAGAATTTTTACTTGCTTCTTAGTATCTTTAATAAACCTAATCAGTCATGGTGCTGAGGGAACTGTAAACATAGATCTCATGCCTTTTTACAATAATTTGTTTTTGTTAATAGCAATAGATAGTGTGAACTAAATGAGTCTCTTGCAAGCTTGCTCTTAACTCAGTCTAAAAGAATGGGAAGCCAGTTATGGTACTCATGCTACATATTTTCCATTGATATTTCTATCAATAACTTATTTCCAGTATTTCTTTATTTTCACTTCTGGTTTTACTAGGTCTTTTAAGATTGTATGGCTTATTAAATTCATTTTTAAACTTTAAAAGTTTACCTGTATAGCCTACAGGTAGACTTTCAAAACTATCCCATAAAATTTTCTTATATGTAGTTATAAATGTTACTTATGTGTCTTATCCTGCAATAACCGTTCACGCATACTGCTGTAGGGGTGGGGATCTGCAAGGTGGTAAATGTCTTAGCACCTAATAAAAACAGATTGAACTTGGAATGTGGTAGAAATTACTTCCTTCATTATGAGTGCCATTTATGCAGTAATTTCCTTGACATAGTAGTTTTCTGCATAGTACAGAGTGCTGGAGTTTTGGACAGAGTAGAATACTCTGTATTTGTAATCATCAGTGAGATTAATTTTTTTCTGATATGCAGGAAAAAATGGTTTAATATTCTGTCTGTCTCTGAATGCAGTGGAGTAAGAGGGCATGTCATCTTCAGTCAATGCAGTGAATCCTTAGGACTTCAATGTAATTATTTCATCCGCTGGACTCCCAGTTAACGGGGTTTCCACCAGCAAAGTGCTGATTTTTCCTTAAGTACTTCCTTTTTAAAAAAAAAAAAAACAATCTTGATGTATAAATAGTTTAGGTAATTCCTGGTATGTGAAGAGGCTGAATTCCCACCAAAGCTTCCCTGGGTCTCAGATTGTTTCAGTCTTCTACTCCATAAAGGGATGGGAGGTAGAAATGGCTGGCAACTGTGCATCTGGCTTTTAAAAGAAAATGTAAATTTATAGTAGTCATTTGGTAACACATTTTTTAATCTCTTTGGAGTTGACGAGTCATTTTTCTATAACAGTTTGACATTTGGTCAATTTCTGCAGTTAGATGTGTAAGGGGACTAATCTACCTCTCTACTGTGTAAATTTCATTTTATCATTTTTCGTTCTGTTTTTTTTTAATCTAAGGTTATATTTAGACTCTATTCTCACTATTTTAAGGTTCCATAATTTGAAATTCTTTTTTTTTTTTTTTTTTTTTAAATTAACTTCCACATTAATAAATTTCAAAGCTGACTTCAGAACTGACCTTCTCATTTCTAGGTTGATACTCTCCTTTCAGATTTTTGGTGAAGTTGTGGTCTCAGTCCTGAGTTTTTAGAAGAAGTTAATGTGAAAAATAGCACAGCACTTTGTAATAGCTAAGGAAAATGCAATACAATACAGACAGGTTATTTTCTGCTTGGAAGTTTTTTCCAGCTATGCCACAAAGTGAAAATCAAATGTGGTGGTGATTGGCTGCATGTTGATTAACTTCAACAAGAATTTACAGCCATTAGTTCCAGTTTGCTAGAGTCTTGCCCGAGTCATAAATCCTTTAGGATTTGCTGAACATCCTGAACAACTGAGTGAAGATTTACATTACTTTTCTTTAAATGTTTGTTTTTTGTTGTTTGTTTGTTTGTTTCTTCAAACAGCAGTTTAATGACAAGTTCTTGTTCATCTGATGACATCGATCAGGAAGAAATCCAGCTCGCTTTGCAGGCTGCTAAAATTGCCACACGAGAAAAGATCAGATCCAGATTTCATGGCAGTAATGACCTTATTCACCGTCTTTTTGTCTGTATCTCAGGTATAAGAGTAGCCTTTTGTCCTGAATATAAAAACTATTTATCCTGGGGGTTTATTGGTGCACATGAAGTTATGGTAGAGCGATGTAGAGGACTGGAGATGAAGTTGTGGGAAGATCGTGTTTTGGGGCCTAAGTTGCACACTGGTCTAGAAAGACCTGTTACCTGGGCGGGAACTTACAGAAACACAGATGCAGACTTCTTAGACCTGTAGTGATGAGGAGTTTGGGCATGCAACAGGTTTGACTTCGAAGTGCTTTCTTTTCCTTGATGATGCCCTGTATGTTCAAAGAAAGAAATTTGTTGCAGCAGTTAGATTTTGATGCAAAAGGAATCTCTCCGTGTTTCCTGCAAATGACAAGGGAGACATGTATCAAATTACAGGTAGTATAAAGGCCAGAATATAGTTTGGCCATTATGGAAAATCAATTAATATGATGTTCAATTTTCATTCCTAACACAAGCAAGTGATCCCCTCAAAAATAAATATGAGGTCATTACTGGTAGCAACAGGCAAATACTTCTTTTAAAGGGTGGTGTAATAGAAATGCTTTACCTGTTTTCTCAAACTCCTAAGGTGTTGCTGACCAGCTACAGACAAATTACGCTAGTGATCTGAGAAGTATCTTAAAGACCTTGTTTGAAGTTATGGCAACCAAACCCGAAACAGAAGATAAGGAAAAGCAAAAGAAAGGTAAAGAGGTCTAAACATTTGTTTTCTGCAGTGAATCTCTGCTGGTAGCCTCATGGGGATACACTAACTATTTTACAATTTCCTTAACATTTTGTTAACTTCTTGACAGGACTCACTGTACAGTGATTTGACCTAAATTTAAAAGAAGGCATGGAAACAGAGTGTAAGCATGTTGAAGTCACTGGAAGTATAGGTACACAGGAGTAACTCTTGAGACAAATGTTGAAAGAGTTAAAGCCTTCAGAGTGCATCTGCTTATTTCTGTATTCCTATATATAACAGAACAGTGTTTGTAGCCCATGTAGTCATAACATAATGTCTGCAGGGTTTGGACTTCATAGATATAGGGGGGGGGGGGGGGTCCCCCTGACACTGTTTCACACCAGATATGCTTTAGTTTACCAAGATGCGTATCTTTGATCCTGAAGTTTAAATAGCTATGTGAAAAGAGGAGACTATAAGATGAGAATGCTCAGTAAGATGCTGAAATTTGGCCTGTCTTGAAGCAATTGCAGAATGCTGAATTTGACTTCAAAATAGAAAAATACCTACTTTTGAATTAGGGATAATTAAGATAACGGAACCAGAACTAGATCATGAGCCAATGCAAGAATTTTTTTCCTCTGTCACCATTTTGATTAATATTTTTTTTGAAGAGGCAAGTCTGCCAACTTATTTAAAACTAACTATATCATCCCAGCAAGACTGCAGTTACCTTTGTCCTTTGTTATGATTAGAACTGTCAGCATCTGAAGGTGATCAAAGTGCCCGTTGTTTTTTTTTTTTCTCTCTTTCCTCATGATTGGAAACTTTTGCTTTCCCTTTTCCTCAGTTTAATTTAAAGGCATTGAGGATTTTGTGTGTAATGCTTAAGTTAAAAGTTTGTTCAAGTTAGCAGAAGAACCTCCAATCCAACCCAACTCTGCAGTGGGATAATTCACAACATGCATTACAGCCGTCTTATCACTTGTGGTGGAAAGTTCCACTCCATTCCTATGGTGGCAGAATGTCATGATGTGAAAAGAGACTGTTTTTTTCATTGGCAAAAAAAAAAAAAAAAGGCATTAGACAATATTACTAAAGAGGTTCAAAGAGCTCCTGAATATTCAAATAAAAGCAATAAAGAAGCTGGAGCTTTAAAGAACTAGCACTAGGAAATCTGTTAGTCAACAGTACTTAGCTGGAATAATTTCTAATGGATTAATTATTACATTAAAAAAAAAGAAAAAGGTGTGGACAGAAGTAAGCATAAACAAAATGAGCAAGTAAAAGCCAGGCAATTTTGTTATGAAGTTTCTTTTTAGTATATGTAATTTGATCCATGTGATTCACCTAGGAAATCTCTGGTTGTTCTCATAATCTACTTTGTAAAGGATCCAAGTTAAGAATTGGGAAATAAAATATAGGATGCAGCTAAACTGCTAGAAGAGGACTGTATGTCCTGTAATAATGGCACCTTTCATTTCTGTTATTCCAAAGAAGAATAGCGGAGACTTTTAAATCACTATTTGTGTCAGGGTGAAGTAAAACCAAGAAGTCTAAGAAGGTACATATAGATGCTACTGCAATTAATTCCAGAAGTCCTAGCATGAATATTTTAAGTGTAAATGAAAAAATATGAATTTGAGTACGTTTTGGTTTGTTTTACAGTTAATCAGAGCTTAAGGAATGCAGCACTGGAAGACTGTGCTTTATGTCAAGAAAGTATATCATCCTCAGAACTTGCAGCAAAAGCCAGAGATGGGGACTTTGAAGGTACTTTCTTTTTTCTGAGAACGAAAATGAGACAACACTGATGTATAATACTTATGCGTCAACGGTGCAGTCTGGCTGGAGGCTGTAGCGAGCGGTGTTCCCCACCGTCAGTACTGGCTCCAGTCTTGTTCAACATATCCATCAGCGACCTGGATGAAGGGGCAGAGGCACCCTCAGCAAGTTGCCTGATGATACAGAACAGGCAGGAGCGG
>JAVJGJ010000001.1:47442557-47468238 GCA_035590215.1 Microhierax caerulescens | reverse complement strand
TGTGTAAGCATTTATGCTTTAATTATGTAGTTGTACAGCTCTGTACAGCTCGTCTGACTGCAAAAAATCACGACTGTAGTCTGCTGTTACTTAGCCTTCAGATTTGCTGATGGGTGGGAATTTTCTGTATCACAAAGAGACAGAGGCTACTGAGAAACATGGAGCCATTGGAACATGCTCTGCCTTCCAAACCAGAACACACCACAAAATGTCTGCAAAAAGAGGCATGTGAAATGGGTCAATTTGTTGAATTTGTGGGAACTGCAGAAACACCTTTTCTGTTCCCTCACCTCCAAGACATCCCAGATCCCTGACCCTTCAGATCACAAATTGTCATTGCTGGCAATGCCGTACAGACATTTTTTTCACTGGGGTATGCAGTGATAGCTAATGGGATACATGGTTTTGCTATGCCGAAGGCATTCAGCATGAGGCATGAACTTAAAGCAGTATTTTAACCTCAGCAGCCATGTGCCTTTTTCCCCCCTATACCACCTCACCACCTACCTCATTTTTGCTGGCCACTGTGGAAGCAATAGCCCTTGGATTTGGGTGATGTTTGGGTGCAGGTGGAAGATCTGTGGTGGTTAAGGCAACCTTTGCTGCATAAACACTATGCCCTATTTATTTCTTGTAGCAAACCTAATGAGTTTGCACTCCAAGCCAAATCTGGTCCCCAGGCCTCCAACAGCAGCACACCGCAGTTATCACTGCAAATGGATTCAACGCAAAGTCTGAGCACATTGCACCAATCTGTTGACAGCATTGCACCAAAATTAATTATATCCTTCTTTGTACATTATTTCCATACTTCAGGTCACTCAGTGATTTTGACTGCAAGTGAAAACAATTTAGAGCAAATGAGCACATCATTAGGTCCTCCTCCCTTCTGCCATCGTGGTGGAACATGAACATGTATCAAATTGAGAAAGTCCAGCAAGCTACCTGCCAGGAAAGCTTTTTCCAATGATCAAGTAAATCCCTCTTACCGAAAGTACTGAATGTTTAAGATTGCATCCAGTCAATGGCAATTAAAAAAAAAAAAAAAAAGGCAAGCCCAGCAACCTGAACAAATAAATGAATAGTTTGAAGATTCTACTGAAGCTTCCAGCCTCTACTCAGATTATGAAGATGAATCACTTCGTTTTGTCAGATTTCTCATTCTTACTGTATACAAAACCCACCAGCTGGTCTGGGTCATAAAACAAATATGAATGGTTTTTTTTATGAGCCAACTGACATTGGCAAGGGTATAAGAGTTAAATCCTGTGACCTTCTGAAGGTTAAAATACAATAAACTACAGATTAATTGGCGCTCCAAAACAAAAGCATTTTTGAAAGTGCAGATGAACCTATTATGTATATGTTCATCTTTGCTTTCCTAAAACTCTAGGACTTTTTTTTGAGGAAGCGTATCTATTTGTACTTCATACATTATAAAAAGCACTGTGTTTTTATAGGGAGAGAAAGTAAATACATTTATTCCTAGACTATAAGACTAATTTATGCAATATTCTATTTAAATGTAGTAAAAGTCTATGCCCTGATTATATGATGGAGAAGATAGCCAGTGGGGACAGAGTTCTGTGTATAAACTCAAAGCAAATTGTAGTGAAAGCTGCTCAGTAAAAAGCAGGTTGGGCTCTATGCTACCAGTGGTGCTTGCTCTGAAGTGCAGTAATAGCAGAAGGGGCTTGTGTCCCAGGACCCTTTGTGGTACTGCCTTTCTCTGTGTCCTGGTGAGCTATGGGCCAGCATGGGCAAAAGGTTATCAGGAAGTTCCTGAGCTTCAGCTTGGGACAAACCACTGTTGGATAATAACCTGACAAAGAAGTTTGCACAGTACTGAGAGCAGGCAGCATGAATCACACGCAAATTAAAGGAAACCTCCACATTTGAAAATGTAAGAAAATTACTCCTAGTTAACCTAGTATAAATGTGTCCCTGCCAGGACAGAGCTGCATCATTCTTAATGTGTACTATAGCTTTAAAAAAGTACACATCAGGGAAGTAGAAGTTTGATGTCTTTCTGCCATTTATGTGTCTGGGATTGTGTTTCTAGCCCCAACAAACAACTTGCTTTCTATTTGCCAACATACATATGCATAAATATACGTGCACCCAGGGTAACTTTCTTTTTTATCTTGAAAAGGATTTTTATGTATTCATTTCTTTATCAGTCTGTAACTGTGATCAAGCCTAAGGCCCTGCTAACCATATTTGGGACCATTATGTTTAACTTTGTGAGGCTGATGATTTTAACAGTGAACTTTGGCAAACCTGAGTTTTGACCATATATGTGTTTTGGGGTAATTCATTACTCAGTAGAATTCATCTGTTGTGACTGAGGAAAGGTTAATACATTTAATTGTCAATGTCATGAAGTTACAGGCTGGCTAAGAAGGTGAGTTACACTTCTTGTCCAAGGATAAGCATAAGACATCTAGAAATCAGATGACTTTAAGGAAATCCAGGAATCATTATGAATCTGTTGGTGCTCCATGAAAATATTTGCTGTAGCATTTGAGCTCTTTCTGCAACCATACATTAATTTTCACTCCTTATCCCTCTGGCATCCGTACAGAGCTGCCTTGCTTGCTACCACCTAGTTATAACTCCAGTCATAATGGATTTGCTGTGGCTGCCAGTACAAATACCTGTTTGTGCCAAACAGTGTTAGCATCTGTTTGCTGCACAACAGCACGCTATTTCTCCTTGATCCCTTTCCATCTTGTAATATTCCAGCCCACCCACTTTTGTCTAGTCAGAAGTCCTCATGGCTTTCCAACCAGCAGCACAAGCAGAATTTAGTGATTTATGGTCCCAAGGCTCAAGCTCTTGTGCTTGTGCAATAGGAAGTCACAAGGTCAAGAAAACCCACCTATGCTACTATGTGTGCAGAATCTAATCACCATGGATCTAGAATTAGCTGTCAACCCCAGCTGAATGCTTCAATTTTTCTTTTGTCCTCTACACGCCTATGGCTACTCTATTATTTATAATGATGACCAGCAACATTTTCTAAATGAAAGAAGTTGAACTGTTGCACAGTTCAGTGGCTACACATACTACGTCCACATAAACTTTTTACTGTTTCCTTACTCAGCAGCTCTGCTTACCCTGTGTGAGAGAAGAATATAGTATCAAGTTTTCCATATTGAGGCAATGTTTTATAATCAACTGCACATTTTTAATCACGTGTGTAAAATTACAGGATTTTGTACAGATTTTAGGTTGTATTGCTGTAATTTGACTGACATTTTGAGAACTTGTTCAGAGCCTTTTACGTTTTCAAAGACCATTCCTCTTTGTCAGCCTGTGTGGAGCCTGTGTAGACTTTATTGCAGGAGGAGAAAACATCCCAATAGATACTGTAAAGCACGGGCTTGTTCAGCTCTACAATGACATAACTGGGATTTTGATTAAGTTTGAAATCTCTTGTCCTAAAGATACATGTATTGAGTATTCTTGTATGTAGATCTATATAATTTCCCAGAAGCGAGTCAGTAATGATTGATAGTTCTTACAAAGACTTTTAGTAATGGTGATATGGAAGATCCAGTCTCTGATTTAACGTAAAGATTTGAACCCTATTGCTGTGGAGGTCAGTGTTTTCTGCCAGAGTTGTTCCATTTTACATAAATAATTATTTTCCCAGAGAATGCTGATCATGTACCCGTACAGAATGGACACAGGATGTCATTGTTCAGGGCTGTGTTGAATCAGGCAGAGCAAAGGCTTTAGCCCAAGTCTGCAAAGCTCCATGTTTTGGTGAAAGCTTTCTAGATTTGCACAGAAACTCCATCTAAGAGAGCTGTTTGACAAAAGCAAGCTGTTCTTGAAGCTAGTAAGTCTGTACCTCTTTTCTCTTTCACCCCTGAAGTTTTCATCAAATAATATTGAAGCAGAAAATTTATTTTTACTGAAAAACTTCAAGCCAGTTGTAGCCAACACTGAATCTACTGAGCAAGGGTCAAGATTACTTTGATACAATTGCCTCTGAGGAATCTTATATAAAAGTCAGATTGCCCAGAATGACATGCGGGAAGTCATGTGCAATAAGGGATAAAAAAGTTCGCTTTACTGTGGCAGTTGAAGTAAGCAGTAAAGTCATGTGACTTTAGCTATCTACTTTTCGTACTTAGAAAATTTACAATTTACAATGTGAGAATTTACAATTCCTGCTTTCATCGGAAGAGCTGCAGCAAGCTCATCTGACCATTTTCACAGCTGTGAGGGTAATGCGCTTTGACGGCTGCAGTGGTTTAAGTTCCGCAGACTGCTGTAGGAGCAGCCCTCTTAAGGTTAGGTAAAAGTTAGGTAAAAATATAATCAAGGTTATGTATGATGTGCTCTAAAATCTAATACACGTCGATGCAGGAGGAGCTTTCAGTTTGAGTTCTGCATTAGAAATATATAATACATAAAAAGATGCAGAAAGGGTCTCTTCTCTGAATTGTGTGGCCATAATGCAAACATCACAACAAGCTTAGGGTTTAGCAGCTGCTTTTCAACAGTGAGTCTTGGTGTGCATGTTTTCTACCAGAGTATAGGTTTGCTAGATTAGGCCTTCTGCAACCTCAGACAGCTTTTGGGATTGTTTCCCTCCCTGCCACAGTCTCTTGTGTCTCAGTATCACTTAAACTTTCTGATCTCATGTTGTTTCTGTCAGCACTGTTGGTGGCTCTAGGTCCAGGCTCTCTTCCTCTAATATTCTGGGACACAGAAATGTTCTCCTTGGTTTTCTAAGATTAGATGAGACTGCAGTAGGTCTGTTGCACATACTTAAGCAGAATTAGTTCACATGTGCTTTTCGACAGTTTACGGTGTCTATAAGTTTATCATTATTATGGTTTTCTTAAAGCTCCAGCATTTGGGGTTTATGTGGGATTTTAAACTTTTTTAATTAATGAGGTTGCATAGACGTGTAGCGGTGAATTCTGAAAGCTACAGCATAAAAAAAATAAGACCATAAAAATTCATTATTTGAGAGGTTGTATTACAAGATTCTTTAATAGTTAAGAGCTGAGAATACTGTTTCTCCTCTTTAAATGTCTTTTTCAGTCTTCATGCCATTTAATTTTATCTTGTGCCTTTTCCTTTCTCTAAACTTGTTTCTTATTCATTTAAATACTGGCTTTTCTTCCTTTCTCTGACTTTTTTTCTGTACGTGCTTTTAACGTTTTCCTCTAAAATTTATTTCTGTAGTCTTTCTCTCTCGTTAATCCCTTCCCTTCCTTCCTTCCCCCCTTTGATGTTTGTGCTGTGGTCTTCATCCGTTTCCCAACAGACTTCTCTTAACTCTCAGTGCATGGTAAAGCAGTGGGCCAATTAGCCCAGGAACAAGGTTTTTCCCTCCATTCCCTGTACTAGTCCCCGAAGCACAGGCAGATGGTGCTTTAGAGACAGGATGTTTCCATTTGCTGCTGCATGCACAGCTAATGGAGCAGCATAGTCCAGAGAAGGACTGTAACATAAAAAGCCTGTGGGTGCAGTGCTGCTGCCTGGCTTCCAGCACGTCTTCAGGCTTGTGCTAGGGGGTTAATTTGTATAACTCACTCTGCTCCTCATCTTGAAGCTTTATTCCCTCATGAGACTGTTCTTCAGCGAATATTTCAAAAACTTGTTCTATAAAAAGCCCGATGACTCAATCATTAATATACGTAAGTCAAAAGGCTGCTCCCAAGGTTGAGCGAGATGAGGCTTGTGAAGAGGACGTAGGGGTGTGATCCTGTTGCCACTGGGGCTTGCATGGGCTCAGAGAGACAGAGTCATTGAGGGCTTCATCCTTCCTGCCAGTGTGAGCAATTAGGCTCCAGTCCATGCCTGCATTTAATCTCAAAGTGCATACTCTCAGGACGAAGCCTCTGTGTTTGTGTTTCAGTGTGAGGACTTTTTCGGTCACAACTGGAAGCAAAAGCATAGGGCTAATAGCCCCAGGTTCCTTGTTTTGATTGTTATTTTAAGGCTGTACCACTGTGTAATTTTGGGCAAGACATTTCTCTCCTGGTTTTTCCTCACACGCTTACAGGCTGTAGCTGGGTGGTGAGGATTAAAGCAATTAATGTTTGTACAGCATATTGAATGTTAAAAGCCATTACATAACAAAGTGTTACTATTTGGGGGCATGCTGCAGTGCAGCAGATCTTGGTGCAAGCAGTGGGCATGTTAGAGGGGCACTGAAACCCAGAAGCAACGGGGCACGGGGCTGGCCACGCGGCCCTGTCAGCCAGCCTTACTGCCGTTGAGTCACTGTCTGGGGAAAGCGTGCCCTTTAGCTCACTCTACTGATGCGTTCATGGAGTCCATCAGTTGATGTGACACCAGTGTGGAGGTAGAAAGAGTCTCTCCAATGTGGGAGAACGTTCTGCAGAGAGGGTTATACTCTTCCTGTACGCTGAGTCTCACTAAGTTGTGATTTAATTTCTTAGGCAATTATAAAAGCAAAGTTTGCAGATGAATTCATCTGGCAGTCAAATAATTCTGTAACCATGAACTACAGATCATCTGATTATTACGAGATTATAAGGACATTATTTGTCAAAATAAACTTGCTGTTATGGTCGGGGATTTTTTTTTTTTTTGCAATGTTTATTTTAGCATTGGAGGCAAATCCATACAAGGCCAATTAGAAAACCTTTTTAACGTTGCACTTCAAGGATAACAACAGACAAAAATACATAAAACAAAACTCAAATGGTAAACACCTGGTAAGAAAGCTTTTTTCTGTTGAGAGCTCCACAGTTTTTGTGGTGCGGTTGTGTTGACTTATAACGTGTCTGGACTAATCGTGATCTAAGGGAAGGAGGTACTAGCTGCTGCAGAAGCTGCAGTTCATATTGACATGCTGCTGTTTGTACAAGAGGGGCCTGTGTTTTGAGGCTTTTCTGGGAGTGTTAAAATTAGTAACTAGCTGAACATGGTAGCCCACGTTATAACACAGTTGATAAAGTATTGGTAGCGAAATAGGCATCTTGCCAAACCTGCTTCTACCAGCTCTGTGTTCATTTGGGAGTGAGGCCTGGTGGTACAGAGCTTGAATAACATTGTAAATGTTCCTGTTTCTAAAATTAGTGAGAATCAGTGGCATAGTTAAATCCCTGAAAACATAACCAAGGTTATGTCATCTAATGGCAAGTTTTAAACAGGAATGTCATTATTGGCTCAATTGTTTTGTTTGGAATGTATGTGAATAACCAACCCAAGGGACCTCCTGGATGGAGAATGTGGGCATGCTGCTCCAAGATCATCAGATTTGCCACGGTTTCAGATCAAAAACTTCTGTGAAAGTGATAGGAAGCTTTCAAAATCGACATCAAACTGGTATTAGGAGTAAGTTTCATTGGGCAAGTTACATGTAGTAGCTAGGGAGGTTGCAGAGAAGGAGAATAATTGGAAAGGAAAATCTCTTGATTTCATTGCTATTAATGCTTTGCCTTAAACTGGTGGTCCTGCACCTCCCTGCTGCTCAAGGAAAGCCCGCCTTTGAGGTAGGAATTTGTAGCCTTGTGTCCCCACAGAACATTTTCTGGTGAACTGTTCCCAGGGATGAGGTGAAGGCTGCTATATGCAGTCTCCTTGTTTTCACCACATCGGTCATTTCTCTGCACACAGACTTTGGTTTTGGTTGCTGTCCTTGTAGCTGTGACCTTTATCAGACCAGTTTGTTCATTAAGTGAACAATTGCTTCCTTAAACTAGTTTAACTTCCAAAATAGAGGAGCCTGTAAAAGCTGAGTCAAGATTTAAAGTTCTCTTTATTTATCTGCTTTTTGAACATTTTCTGCATTGAATGCTGTATCCTTTTTACTTCCAATTTGACAAATGTTGCAATGTGACAAACGCATGAAAATTGGTCATGGTTATGTTTGAACAATGTAGTGGATTTTTCATTTAATTATCTTCTTTCTGCCTGTAGCTGTAGCCCTCTTGACCTCTGCGTTAACTGCACCATATATTTTGTTGTTTGATAATACGCTCCTTGAGGCAAGCACCTTGCCTGTCAGGCTTATAAATCAGCAATTGCATAGGTTGTATACTGTAAATAATACTTTGAGAAAAGCTGCGTGCAGGGAACCTGGGTAAATATGTCCAGCAGTTCATGTTTACTGTGTCCATGGATTCCTTCCGGACAGAGCTTGCTTTGCCCTTCATTAGATTTTTAACAACTTAATTAAGCAATTGGCCACATCATTTCTACACTGGTAATTTTAGACTCTCTGAGGTCATGTCAGCCCATCACTAGCAGAAGCAGCTCAACAAAAGTGAGCCTAATGCCTTCTGCTTTGCCAAAACTGAATCATTTCCCTGCTTGGCTTTTATGAGAGGTTAGAGAGCTCACTGGAGAAATAAACAACTGAAACATGCTGTTTGGGATAACAGTAGACTTTTCTCTCTGCTAAGTCTTGTACACTTGATTTTGTGGTTTTGCTGTAGTTACTGGTGAATTCCATTAAGAGTCCTAATAGTTTAGCAGACAGTAATCAGGCTTCGAGTTTATTATGAGTAGAGTTGCTTGCCTAATTGCAGAAAAGCAGTCAGCCTTTCTGAGGGAGGGCTGAAGAGGCTGGGAATGATCTCGGCTCTAAGCTTATGTTGATGACTGGTTGCATTGACCAAAAACACCTGTGATCCAGCTCTGCTTTAGTAGCCTCTTGTCTTCATACTTCATGTTGCTTATCTCCTTTTCCCTGCCACTTTCATGTGAATCGGATATATTTCATGTTGAGTCCAAAGCTGCTGTGTGCTGTTTCAGTGCTTGCTGTGCTCTGCCCGAAGCAGGGGCCTGGCAGAGAAGGGGGGTGTTGAGCCCTCCCAGGCATCTTGAAATCACCTAGCTGCCTGTTCGCAAAGCACCCTGAGGAACTCAGATGAAAGCAGCTGCTGTTATATTTTATTCTCCCTACTCCCTTGAGGATCTGGTAATTGCATGTTTGTTTTTATTCCCTTTTGATTTATGTTCCCTTTTGCTGCTGTGTTTCTGACAGATCCTCCTGACTGGGTTCCAGATGAAGTCTGCAGTTACTGCACTGCGTGCAAGGCTCCTTTCACAGTCATTCGCAGGAAACACCACTGTCGGAGCTGTGGCAAGGTAATGACTCAGTCAAACATGTGAGAAACAAGCCGCCAAAGAAGAAAAAATTCACATGTACACAGAAACTCAGCTGCACAGCACAATGCGTGCACTTGGCCAGGGTTTTCAAATCACGAGTGGTTTTGTATGTCTTGGCTGTCAGCTGCTCAGCTTACGTTTAGAAAGTGGAAGGGAGAGTCGTGACTACTCTACAGCAACAAATATTTGTCTGCTAAGAAGCAGAACTCACTGTGTTGAGATCCTGGAACCAATACCCCAAATCCAGAGTTGCTCCAGACTACTGCTGTAAGCTTTAACAAGCTGCAGCAGCAGCCTGCACTGTGAGGGGTGACGCACAGCTCAGCTGCAGGGATGGTGTGTCCTTTTGCTTTCCTTCTAAAACTTCGCAGGATGCTTGCGGTGTGTAGGGCTGCTGCTTTGCAAGTTTGTGGGGGAGGAAGAGGGAGCGAGGGAGAAAAATGCAGTCATGTGCCTCAGGAAGCCAGAAATCCGCAATCCCACTTTGCTTGCTTGCTTGCTGGTGTACAACTTGAAAAGGAAGAGGGGACAGAAGCTGTTTTTGCTAACTTTGTAGTGGACTTGGCAGAGTAGGAACTTTAGAGATACTCACAAATATTCCCCGAGTCAGTCTTTAAAGCCAGGGGAGAGAGATGCTTCTTTCCACCTCTGGTGGAGCCACCTGCCTTCCCCTGTGGCCTGCAGAGCTAGACGGGCCTGCCTTGGCTGATGTCAGTGCTTGGGCACCCACATCAGAGAGACGAGGCACAGTCACATTCACTGGTCATCGGGCTACGAGTTGCCTGCGGCGGGCTTCCACTTGTTGTGCTGAGGGTGGTATTGCCAATACACAAAAGCCCAGTGTGTAGAATCTTCTCTCCCTTCTCTTGACGTCAGTTTTGTCCCATCCAGTTCTTTCAGAGGAACTAAAGTGAAATCTCCCTCTTGTTTTCCAGATCTTCTGTTCCCGCTGTTCCTCCCACTCTGCTCCATTACCTCGTTATGGTCAGATGAAGCCTGTCCGTGTTTGCACTCACTGTTATATGTTCCATGTCACTCCTTTCTATAGTGACAAAGCTGGTATCTGACATATTAAACTACTGGTGTGTCTTCTGGAGTCTTACACGGACTGATAATATTTGACCAAGCCAAGAATTGACTTGAAAGAGGGACCCTGTGAGGGCATGTAGGCTTTGACATCCATTATTACAGATTTTGTACAGTTTTTATTGCATTTTACTAAGCTGCTAAAGGGAAGTATGAAGAGTCTGTAGTTCTAAGGCTACAGTACTGTCTTCCATAAATTTATAACATTAACGTTACAACGCCATATACAGAACAAATGCACTGTGTGGAAGGAAATAGGGCTCCGAGAATGAACAAGCACTGCTGCTTATCTTACATGCTAGGAACAGAGTAGCCGGTTAACTAGTCCATCCCAGCAAATCAGTCCCAAAGCTCGGACACTTCTGTGCTCACTAGAATACCAGCATGGCTGTGGATATCAGCGCTTTCCCTCCTGCTGCAGTTTAACTTTCCCATTACTAGGTTTTTGCTACCTGTGCTAGGATTAATTAAAGCAAAATTATTTCAAATCCATATTTGATATTTACAAAAGCAAAATTTTCTGTGAATCACATAGGATGCACTGAAGGTCCAGAAGCAGTATATTTCTGTTGCCTTTCATTTACCGAGCAGAGCAATAACTCCAAGTTGTCTTTTAGAAATTAAGTTTTACAACTTCCAGTTCCGTATTTTGGAGTTCTGGAAGTATTTATAACCTGCATCACCTATGCTAAATCCTGTTAATAAAAGTCTGACACAAAGCTTTGGTTTCTTTATCAGCATTTAAAACTTTACAAACTTCAGAGGAAATGGTTACCAAATAAGTTAATATTGAAAATACATATTTTTGGAAGAGTTTAGCAGCAAAATTCAGTAGATGTGACAAACTGTTTTGCCGATGCTGAGGGTTTTTTAAGTGGTTTTTAAAAGGCAAATATATAATGATATATTCAAAAGGTCTAGAGAATGGTCAACCAGAGAAGGATACTTGCTGTCCACATTTGGCAGAGTAACTGTAAAATATTGCATACTGTTACTTCACTCATGCTAACAACTCAGAAGACATTTGTATTTATTTGAAACACCAGGGATTAATTTTTATCTCCACTTGGAGCGGAAAGAAATAAGACTCACATAGATTCATGCTATGATCTTGCACAAACTATTTGCAGTAAGAGCTCCCTGAGCACTGAGGTTTCAAAGGCATTTGGACATGCTTTGAGTTAGCCACATGAAAAACAAGACTGTGTGTGCTGTGGTTACAGAGGAAACGAGATCAAGAGCTCTCCGCTGTGTCCCCTTTCCTGACTGGCAGTGTTACACGCTGTGTTTCAAAGTGATAAATACAAAAAAGGATGAGGAAGTTGTTTGTGGTATGATGCTCAAGAAAGGTTGTCATTCAAAATGATAAAGCAAAACTGGCCAGTGGTTTTTGTTTGTTTGTTTTTTAATATTATTTATTGGGGGTGGGAGGGGCAGGGGGACACACACACGACACGACAGGGACATTCCCTTTAAGTGGTTTAATGTTCAGTGTTAATGAGCCATATTTAAGGGTACAACAGTTTGGCACTACTGTTGTTTTGAATCAGATGAAACCGCTTCACTTAGTTGATATGACAAGCCTTATGATGCTGTGTGTAGACTTTGTCAGCTATGATGTGTAGTCCTCACTTTTTTTTTTTTTTTTTTTTTTATGGTTTCCCTGAAATCCTTCCCATGGGATTCTTGAGCTGGAGTGTCAGCATTCACCAGAGTTTTGGAAAGAGGCATGGGGTTGGCCGATTGGTGGGAGGTGGGTAATGTGGTACAAGCGATGATACTTATTCAGGCTTAAATCTCAGGCTTCACATTGCAATGATTATTGCAGTTTTATTTTTAGAAGAAAAAAAAATCAACAAATTTAATGCATCTTTTATAGGATAAAAAATACAACAAACTTCAATTGTGAAATAAATATGCACAAAAGTTGCTTCTGTGAAAAAAAAAATCTTATTTAAAGGACTGAATATTTATTCAAGCTTGTTTTTATTTTGTAAATGCTGTAATTCAGAATCATTTCCATAAATATGATATTTAAAGATCTCAGACACTATAGTTTCTTATGTAAATACAGACTCCTATTTCTCTTACTGAAAAGCACAATGACTATATCAATACTAATATACATTTGCCTCAAGGAAGACTTTCATCTTGTAATCTCTTCAGAAAATTAAAGTGTCAGGACTTTCTACTTCCATGTGCTGGCTTGCTCTTTCATTTTGGGGTCTGTTTACATGGAGTGACAGCTGCCACCCTGGCAAACTGGCCTTAAGTCTTTCTCACTTTGCAAATAACATGAAAGAAATGAGTTTAAATTTGAAAATGGAAGTTTCCTGTACGGAGAAGGGGTTGTAAATCAAGACTGATGTACTAGCCTGTCACTTAACATTGCCTTGTGCACTCTCTTGCCACCAGCTGAAAATCTCCCTTCCCAAAATACCTTGTGTCAATGGCCACTTCACACATTAGGCGTATTTGGTCTGCCTCTGTCACATCTGAATAATCTTTTCGGGGGGGGATACAAGTCTGCAATGAAAACAGTGTTGCTTGGATCTACCTGCACAGTTGTTCTTATGAAGGTAAATGCTCAGTACTGATTCGTGCTACTCCTTGTATGAGATATAGCTGTTGTAGGTTTTACAAGAATTAATTTTATTTTCCAGAGGACTTAATGCATGGCTCTGGGATGCCATTCACTTGAGGAAAAAACATGCTGCAGCTGTATGACACTAGAATCTCAGCTTCAGTGGTGCAACAACAGGAAAATTTTATGGGAAGCTCACACGCAAGTTTAAGATTGCATTTGAATTAACATATGTAATATTTATGGGCAAATAATGCTCCCTTAAGGTGTGCATAAATAAATGAACAGTAGGAATTTATCCTAAAGGGACTTCTTAAATTAAACTTAAATCTTCTCAGGCTTTTGAGGGAAAAGGGGGATGTCTTTTCTCTAAACCACAATGATGTGTTCCACAGCGGTTTTCCTGTTGGGGATACCACAACAAGAGCGATACAGGATAACAAGGTAAGAGCAACATTGCCATAGGCGGCAGTAATTCAGCTGGTGTTGGGCTCTTCTGTATGACAGGTTCTCTCTGAATCAAGGCTGTTTTCAGAAAAAAAAATTATTACAATAAACTTTGAAGTTACCCTTTCTAGATCTGTATGAATCATACAGTGTTTCTTGCTAGTAAAAGGAGGTAGGGTATCACAGCTCCTTCTGCACTGAAAGGAACTTCAATAAAAAAGAGGTGTTCCAGAGAACACCCCTGTCCAGAAAAGTTAAGAATACTTAAAAACTGTCACACTGAGCAGTTCAGTGAGGAAGAACCTGGATGGAAGCAGAAAATGACCTTTGTGTCTGTTGCCTAACCTGGGAAGGAGGAGGAAATCAGGGTGCATGCACGTGTGGTTGTGCCTGTACACGGGCGAGGGGACATGAAAGGTGGGTGCTGGAAGTTCTCCTACAGTCAGGTCTCCTGCTTCTAGTACAGCCCCATCACAATTCTGCCTGGGAGCTGGAGGAAATCACCTGTTCTCAGTTCTTGTCTCCAGCTGAATTCGCTGTCAGTTTATGCAAAGTCAAGGCTGCTGGGTCTGCATCCTCCTGTTTCCGTGGCAACCCCTGATAGCATCTCTCCACCCAGTGGCAAGACTGCAGCACTCTGTTCCTGCACAGGCAGGCACAGAGGCTTCTGCTTTCTGGTTCATCAGAGGGATTGTGGTTGCTCAAACATCTTTATTTGTAACGAGGATTTATGCTGCAGAGTCAGATGCTTACTGTGAACTCTATTCTGACGATAATATTTTACTGAATTATGCTTTATTTCTGTTGCTTGTCTGGAAGACATCTCTGTGGGCATCCTTCTGACTGCTTTTGAGGGCTCCTTAGCCATTTTCCCTTCCCTTCTTTCACCCTTTACCCCACCCCATCACCTGGCTTTCCATTTGTGCTGTGTATAAACTAGATGTCTCCTTGCATATCCCACAGATAGTAAAATATTAAATGCAATATAGGCAATGCAAGCAGCTTTCATCCCTATTGCTTCCTGATCTTGCCCTTCATGTTCCCAGGCACAGGCTTGCTTCTAACCCTCATCTGGTGTCCTTGTACCTGCAAGTGCATCCTGCCACACAGGTCCCTCCTGGCTGCCTGCGCCGCCATGGGACTTGCACTGAAGTATTTAAAGTCTTGCCAGTATTCCTTTACTTTGTGGAGGAGAAAGGGCAGATCCTAAATCCCAGGTCTTAATAGCTGTTAGTAAATTATAGATACTGCAAAGACTAATTTTTTTCATTTAGCTCTTTGCTCTTAAACCAAAAAAATGGCAGAATATTCAGCCCAGAAGGATGAAGAGAAGACTTGTTATAGCAAACGGGGAAGTGTGAAGATGATGTTCTAATGAAATAATTGGTCTCTTTGAAAACAAGCTGTAATCGCATGTGCTAGGAATGCTGGGGCTCATGCATAAAACAAACTGGGCAATTAGTCTTTCATGAACTCATTTCATTTCTTGTTTTCACTAAACATGAAGGCTCTGAAGTGTAATGCATGATTTTCCCTCATGTTTTACTCAAAGGTATGATGAAGTGGATTTGCTTCTCAGTTTTTTCTCTGCAAAGAACCACCAGCCTGTTAGGGCTCTGACTGAGCTTGTCTGTAAAAGAGAAACTTGTGCCCCTTGAGTGATGCAGCTAGTGGGGCCTCTGCACCTCCTGCCTGCTGCTGCCCAGGCTCCGGAGCCTCACTGAGGGACGGCTGTTACTGGGCACCAGTTACCTGCAAATGGGGCTGTTGCTCGTGCCCAGTTGCTGAGCGATGCTGCCATCAGCTCTTTCTCATGAGCATGAGATGGCTGACACAGCCTGGGATGCGAGGGACCGCTGTGTCTGGGAACAGCAGAGCCAGCCAGCATTTACCTGTAACCACCTCAGACATTACAGAGGGTTTATTTTCTGAAAATAACCCCGTGCCAGCTGCTCCTGCCACTTAAGCAAGCACTAAACTCGTGTCTTGCTCTAGAAAGTCTTATTTACATATTTTCGCAGTTCTTCACAGGGCCATAAAACGTTGTTACTGCCATGACTTTATTTGCTGAGTTAATAATAAAAAAGAGATAAAACAGCAGTGGGGAGGGTGTTTGAGGTGACTGATTTCTAGGTAATATTTCAGCAGTGACCACAGTTCAGGTTTTTAGCTGGAATTGGGCTGCAGAACCAATGGGCTTGTCAGTACAGGGTAAGATGCTGAGAAGAAATAGTCCTGAATAGGATTTCTGCTGGTAACCTCTTATGCTGTCCTGTAAAACATGCTGTAAATATCCATCTTTCTTAAAAGATGTGTCTGAAAACAGACAGTTTGGAGAAAGTCATCCCTCATCCTTCAGGGCCTGGGATGATGGCTCCACCTTGGGCTTGGTCTTGAGAAGTCACTGTCTGGGAACATTCAGAGCAGTGAGACTGCCCTGGCTTTATTAACAAATGACTTGTGCCGTGCCATCTTCCTTTGTGTTTGAGGAACCTCTGAGATCAAATTCTGAGGCACCTCATAGATAATTATTTTTTTCTGGCCAAGACCATTTGCGATTGTTGCTTTGTTAGCAGCTTTTCTGTTTATTGTGCAGCAGTAAAGGGTTGGGGTTCGTTTGTTCTGGTTTGTTGGTGTTTGGGTTTGTTTGTTTTTTGGGTTTTTTTTTCAAAAAATTAATTTCAGTTTGGCTTATCTAGAGAAAGCTGGAAATTAATAATTGAAGATATAAACAGAAAAATAATTACTTTTGGAAGTTCATAAATACATTTAAAAGGGAACTACCCTGCAATCCCTTGACTCTCAAACACTGGGAAGTGGTACAGAAAAAAGTGAACCCCAAATAGTTCAAAAGTCCTGGATGCTGGTCTGAACCATCTGCTTTTGTCTAGGAGGACTTGTTTTGGCTAGTGGAAAGAGTAATATGGATGGATGGTCTCTGGGGAAAATGGTGTCTCTAGTGGGGAACAAAAACAAAAGGCTTGAGCCAGTGCTTGTTACTGGTGTTTGTCTAGAAATAACTCTCCCCTAATTTTAAACAATAATTAAGGAAATTTCTCCCCACTTAAAGAAGCTCTGTTTAAATAAGAAGATCTAACCAATGCGGTCCAAGTGTATTAGAACAGAATATAAAGGTACCCCAAACTCCTACAGTGACCAGTTTTATAGCCTCTAATTACTGCATTTTTGAGACTTTGTTTCAGGACAGGACATCAGCCTTGCTTGGAGAGCAAGGTAGGAAACCCCTGCCCAGCTGTACTCTTGAGAGGAGGTTTTCTCGGTCACATTAGCTCCTCACATTCTGCTTTCTACTTTTTCTCTCATTTTTTTGCTCTTTAAAGGACTACATTTGGAGTTAAGACTCAAAACTGTCAAGGAAAATATTTCCATGTTTCTTTCCTGTAAGGCAGCATTTGAAACGTGGCTGGTTTTCTGTGTCCGTCCATCTCGAAAACTCATGTTACAAAAAGTGGAGGTTTTAGATGCAGTCTCCATCCAAATGCTGCCTCCATGTAACTTTTGTCCTATGCTGGAACAAGAACAAAGTAGTTTCTGCAGTAAAGAAAACAAAAATCAGGCTGGTGTAAAGTATGAAGGTTTAAGGGATTCTTGGGAAGCGACTTTTTGGGAGCACTTACTAAAAATAAAAGTAGAGAGCTAGCCTCAGTCACTGAAAGGAGGAGCCCACAGGTGCAGCTCTATGGTGGGGACCCAGGACCTGGCTCAGCAGGAGCAGCTGAGCCCTGGCCAGGCTGAAGGGAGAAGCTGAGGAGGAGCCAGCTCAAGGGATACAGCCTGAGAGGATTTTTTTTTCTCCCACTATTTTGCTAAAATCAAATCCCAAGAGGAACATGAGGTGTTGTCTTTACCTTCTATATTGAGGGTATTTTCAAGCAGCTTGGAGAAGAATCCAGTCAAGCACATTGGGTGTGTTACTTCTGTGTTCCCACCCAGTGTTAACAGAAATACTAGTCCTTGGCAGGTGGAGCGGGGCAGAAAGAGGCTGTTTAATTTTTGCTATTTTTTGTCTTTTTAATCTATTTTCTGCTTGCGTGCTGTAGTAAGAAAAAGTGTTCACTTTTTAAAAATCTCAAAATTCCCATTCGTACAACAAATAATTCTCATAATATGGTCTAATTGCATAGTGCAAATAAATGCCCATCATTAAATAATATTTGTTTTAAACAGAAGAATCATTAACCCTAAGTCAAGGCATTACAAAAGCGTTTCCTCTGAGTACCAACAGCTCAGAAGCCATTGAGAATACCAGCATGGTGTGATGAAACCCTCTCTGTCTGGCATGCCACTCCTGGAGGCTTGCCAGTGCCCTCCCAGGGTTCAGATGTTGTCACGGCGTTAGCTGCCAGAGGAAATTGCTTCTTGCCAAATCGCATCTTCATTGCTGCTCTGTGTGCTGCTGGGGTTCAGTGCTGATGGCTCCCTGAGCCTCTGCAGGGTTGCTTTTATTTGTGATATTTATAAAATGGTTTAAGCACCTGGCAAAAAGGAAGATGTAGCTGAACGAGGGAAGGTGTTGAGCTAGCATACTGCTAAACCCAGCATTTCTGTGTATTTTGCTGTGAGGGAAAAGCTGTGGGAAGGACTAAGGGACTGGGAATCTTCAGGGTTGTAATCTATTGAATGTATCAAAGAGAAGACTAATTGCACACACGGTTGACTACCCTGTAAATGCCCACACTGGGTGCACAAATCTGATAAGCAGAGCTCCTCTGCCTAGCTGGCGGGTATCTCATGGGAACCAGCGGCCAAAAACTGAGCCAACTTGAACAAATCCACTTCAGAAAGAAGATGCCAATTCTCATGTGGGTAATGAGCTGTTGCAAGAGAGAACTAATAGCTGTGGTTACTTATGATAATTTTTAACATTATATCAGGGCCTTCCTATAGGCACAGCAATGCGGACACCTGTATTGGTACTAAGGCAGAAATGAATGCTCAGTGGGGCAGCCCTGTTCCAGAGGTCCGGGCGGTGCTGGTCATGGTGGTCTGAAGTTTGTAAGTCAATTCAGGAATTACCAAGAACAGGGATTTCTCATGGGCTGACATGCAGGAGAGATGCAGCAGCCCAGGCAAAGCCACTTGTCACTCCCCATCTCCCCATGTCACTCTGGAGTTAATCCTGTGTTGGGGCTGGAGTCACACTGGCGCTGGACCGTTACAAGCAGTAGGGAAAGAAAGGTAACGGGTCAAACACAAGGAAGAGGGAAACAGGGGGAAATACATTGCCATTGGGGAGCCCAGCATCAAAAGGAGAGCAAGGAAAATCCTCAACCACAAAAATCTCCCCATGTGCAATTCATAATCAGCTAAATAACTGAAATCCCCAGTTTGCCAGCAGCAGTTCTGCCTTGTGAGCTGGCTGTGATTTCCTGCAGTGCTCATCAATGCTGAAAGCATCACCCCTGCAGAAGACCAAGCTGGGCTGTGGGTGCCATCAGCATGCCACACATGGGAACCAAGCAGGGTTGGGTGTATAAAATCACTGCTCTCCCAGACCCAGACTGCAGTTAAAGAAGAAATAATCCTTCCACTTTTTTTTTCAAAACTGCTGGGTGCAACTCTGCTGCTCAGCTGAGCCAGCCCTTGTAGCTGGGCCCTGGGTGACGGAGGAAGCAAGCTGGGATTTGAGGAGCTGGTGAGTTGTGTTCCTGCTCCTCATGAATTTTAGGTTAGTCATTTTGGGATACAGGTACAGTCTTTGCAGCCACTTCCAAGGGTGCTACATCAGACTCCCAAATCCTTTCTGTGCCTTGGTTCCCGTGCCACAGGGCAAGAAGCTTGTTTGCCCAAGGAGCTGGGCATGCCAACCCTGCACAGACATTGCGGTGAGATACAACAGAAGATGTAAGTAAGCATCCTGCACTAAAGGGTTTTATTCACGTTCTAGAGATGTGTCTGGTGGGAAGGAAGAAGCTTGTGGGAAACGTCTATGCTGCTGTAGAAGAAGGATGGTGTGCCATGTAAATTGAGGCGTGTGGTGGCTCTGAGCTCCAGCTCAAAAATCATGGCTCCTTCTGGTTCTCTGATAGTGATCAGCGTGCTGTAAGTTCCCTTTGCCTTTGACAGGCTGCTCTTATTTTTAAAAGTGATCTCTGGTTTTCATTTGGCTTGATAAAACTTCCCAGATCTCCTGGACACATCAAGCATAGGCACCAGCGGTCAAGGTGGACCTCTGAAGGCTAAATTTTGCTCTTGGCTGTAGAGGAATGAAGGCAGTGGGTTGATTAACATTTGATAATATGCAGCTGTGTCCTTGCCTCGAAGGCAGTGGGTTGATTGATATGGACGATGCGCAGCTGTGGCTGGTTCCTACTAAGTAATTAAATAGCTCTAAGGGGTATGGAAGAGGAGCTTTGGGTGAAGAGAGACCCAGAAGAAGCAGAGGGAGGAGAGAGAGTGCCCTGGATGTATGAGAGACAAGGAGAGGCCCCATGAGAAGTAGGGAGTAGAAGGGGCCTGGATGAGGAGAGGCTGGCTGGAGAGGAGCCTGGAGAAGAAAGAATACTGATGCAGCAGAGAGAAGGAGCAGGGTGGACTGACCTGAAGAAGATGAAAAAACAGCATGGACGGTAGATGAACTTTTGAAACTTTGTAGGGAATTCGTGGCTGTGCTGTGGCAAGGTGTGGGAACTACTTATTGAAATTAACCTGGTATGTGATGATAAAGGCCTTGTTGCAGCTGGCCAGTTTTGATAGGGCTGCAACCCCAGTCTCCATCGCTCCCATCTGGGTCTACAGCTCCATCTCAGCAGGTATTTACTGAGATCGCGGGGTGGCTCAGCTCATGAGGGTGCTGAGCAGTGGCTCACTGGTGAGGCATCAGAATGCCTGAAAGAGCAGAGGACACCTAAAATCTGCTCCCAGGGACTGGCTGGGGAGCTGAGCCACCACGCTGGGCTGGAGGGTGTGGGTCACAGCTGCAGCCTGGAGGACAATATTCGTGTCTGGACATCAGTCTCTTCTCTGTATAAATTTGCAGAGATTCATTTGTTTGCTGAGATGGTAATGAAGCAGTTAATTGCACTTAGTAATGGCTAGCTCTGCCTTGGCTGCTCAAAGCATCTTCCAGGCTTGCTGCACAGATCCTGGGCTGTGTAAGCATACCCAGGCTATCTCCTGCTTCACAGCCTGCCTGGTTTTCCCAGATGCCTTATTGGCTTGTTTTGTTTATTCCAAACACACATTTTATCTCCACGTTTTGCCAGCCCTCAATGCTACATGTTGTTTGCACCGATTCACAGCGTAAGAAGTGCCTGTGCCAGCACAGGCTCCTCCTGGGGATGCCCAGACACCGGAGCTGCTGGCACAGGACCACTGGGGTGTCCCTGGACCTGCGGGAGCCGGTGGTTGTGCTGCCAACTGAGTGTGTTATTGCTGCTGCGTATGCTTCCCGCTGTGGCTCCTTGCTCTCCTCCAGTGTTTTGGGTGTGCAGAGGCTCTGCCTTGTGATGCAAAGTCTACCATGTGCTAGAACATTTCCCTTCCTTTCTAACCCCACCAATAACCCCTTGTCCCCCTGTTCTGCTGGGGTGCGACCTGCTGCTCTGGCATTGAATCACACAGCTACAAGGCTGGGATTTTATTTTTTTAAAATTTATTTTATTTTTCTTTTTTAGGGGTGGTGGTGCAGGGGGAGGGCAGGGTAGTTTCTCCACCGGGGCCTTTGAGCTTTTTTTAAGGTCTGGTCTGGTGTCATAAAGTCATCTTCCCACAAAAAAAAAAAAACCAACCTGTTGGATATTCAAAAATGCAGCAGAGCTATTTTTTCCAAGTCTTCCTGCCAAATCATAATTTCTTCTCTAATGGCCCAGTAGCTCGGGGTGGGGAGAAGACGGCACTCACCTACAAGCCTGCTTTACCTGCTGTCCTAGCACTGGGCTTCAGATGTGCCGGGAAAATTATACTTCTAGGTCAAGGGCTGGAGCTGTGCGGGAGCTGATTTGCGGGGGGTGAGTACCGGGTCCTTCCCTTCTCCGCTTAACTTTCATGCGGTGAAGCTGGTGCTGGGCCAGGTGTACCCGCTTCCAGCTCCTGGGGAAGCCGCAGCCCCGCGGGGCCCTGCTCACTGCTCCAGTGTGAAGTTCAAGCCCGTTTTCAATGCTCTGTGAGCCTAGCAGGGACCACCAGCTGCAGCGTGAAGCTGCTGAGCCTTCCATGAAGGGAGCCGCTTCCACGGGTGGGATGAAAGCAGCAATTCAGGTTTTTACTTCTGACTTCTGTGGGACAAAATGCAGCCGACACTGCCATCGACATCGACATCGCCCTGGCCCAGGTGTCTGTCTGTCAGTCCCAGGGATGGAGGGGGCAGGTTTGGCCCTGTAAAGAGCTGCTTCTGGTGCTGTGGGCAGGCAGGCAGGGGAGGGCAGCAGGCAGGCAGAGGGCAGTGGGCAGGAGGCGGCAGGAGCTGGCAGCAGGCAGGGTCTGGCAGGGGACGCAAAGCAGGCAGTGGGTGGGCAGGGGCAGGCAGGGACTGGCAGAGGCAGGTATGCAGCAGGCAGCCTGCAGGCAGGGGCAGGCAGCGGGCAGCGCAGGCTCGGTGTGACACCGTGCGGCCGCCGGGCGCAGTGCCGGGGCGGGGGTGCAGCCGGCTGCGGCAGGGCCGTGCTTCGGTCCCTGGGGGCGCGGGGGGGCGAGGGTGCCGTTCCTGCAATACTACAGCTTCCAGACTTTTACGGTCCCGTTAACCTCCAGGTTTTGTTGTTTGGTTGTTTTTTTTTTAAAAAAAAGACCCATTTTTGCTGCCAGGTGTGTTCAGCCCCCCGGGCTGTGCCGGTGTCCCCGCCTGATGGCGGCTGGCTTGGCAGCTTACTGCTCCGGCGTCAGGCAGGACAGGCCTGCGGCTGCTCCGCTCTCCTCATGCGGGCCGGCCTTTCATGGCCTCTCCTGCGGGGCAGAAGGGCCTGCGCTTTGCTCGCCTGGCCACAAACGCTTGGTCTCGGCCTTTTCCCTTCACGGTTCTCTCTGCGCTCGCCGGCTGCCTGCCTTGGGGCCTTTGGGGAGCGGGAGCAGCAGGGCAAGGCCTTCGGCACGGCGCTCACCCCTGCCCACACACAGAGCCCCGCGTGCCGGCGACGCCAGAAGCTGGAAGGATGGGACTCCTCAGAAGATAACGGTGTTTTAAGGCTTCCTGTGCCGCTCATTTGTTCGTTTACGCCAATGAGTACGTACCAAAACGCCCAGGTCCCCAGCCCGGGGCACCCTGATGTGCCATGTGGCGCTGGGCTCCTGCCCCCACAGCACCCGTGGGGCTGCGGCGCTGGTGGCAAAGCCCTGGTGCGTGGCAGAGGCTGCGAAGCAGGGCCAGGCCGCAGGGCTGCTGCTCCCACCGGCCACCACGTAAATACCGCAGCTCTTCCTTCTCCTCCGCTTGGAAAGCGCGCCGTTAACTTGGCTTAAGGTCTCCTTGCCGGTTTGCAAACTTGGAGAAATATTGTTTTCTTGAAGAGATGAGTTCTCCTTGCCAAGAAGGTTTTAATAACTCACTGTGAAATTTCTAGCGTTTAAATTTAAACCACACGTGGGAAAGTAGAGTTTTAATCCAATTTAACCTTGAGCGATCCGTTCTGTGGCGCTCGGGCAGACAGTTCACACCACAAGTGAAATTCCTCTGTGGGGTGGCAGACAGCTGCTCTCTCATCATGTCTGCATCCTTTCCAAAGTGCAGAGGACCAGGGTTGGCCATCTATGTCCCTTTGGCCAGACTGGTTCGTCTTTCTACTGGTCTCTCCCTGTGAAATAGCCAAAGTCTGGTGCAGCTTGGAGCTGGGCTTACCCCTAGGACGAGGCTCAGAGGAGTCTTGCTCTAGTTGTCGTGTTTTCCTTCCTATGTTAAATATCCTTTTCATGTCCCGGTTGCGTGCTGCCTCCTTTCCTGTCCTATCACAAAAGGCAGGCACGTTTCATGGGTGATCATAGAAATGTACCTCTCTGGAGAGGCAATCTCCTGGGGATCTCCCCAATACCCTCCAAGGAGAGGAGGCGGCAATCTCCTGGGGATCTCACCGATACCCTCCAAAGAGAGGAGGAAGTAAGGTCACATTGCCAAGTAAATGCCATGGATCATTAAAAAACAAATACTACATTACAGCACAAAGAAAAGAGTTGGGCTGCTTATGAGCAGTGTTAAAGACTTAATAACCATGTTTAGGGGTTGTTCAAGTGTCCCTCAGCAGCCAGCAAGCCAGTGTCATTGGTAAGGCAAAACAACACAAGCTAAGAAGCTCTGACCAGCACAGCGCCATCACTTCTATAAATAAACGATTCCTTTATTCTGGTAGGGGCTGTGGTAGGACTATGGAGCTCACTATAGCCAGTGGTGGTGGAAAACTTACTGTGTTATAAAACTCAGGTGCTGCCTTATGGCAAGTGTATACTTGTGAGTGCAAAGCTCAGGAGACCACTGCCACTGGTGCTGGGATCTCTAGAATAACACAGCATTAAAATTTTATAGCCTTTAGCTCCGCAGCCATCCGCAGTTGGGGAGAGTCAGCTGTATCGTGGTTCCCAAGCAGCTCTGCCACTGAATGGTTCATTGTAGTGATGCTGAGCTGAGCTGAGGAGCCCTCAGGTCTTGAGATCCCCTGCCTTTCAGGGTTTTGTCAGCTTGCTTGTATGCTTTGGTGCTCACCTAGGCAGCTCTGTTGGACAATCAGAAGCTCCTGTACTGTGGAAATGGTGACTTGCTGTGGTGTCTCAAAGAAACTAAGGCAACAGTTGTTCTAATGGGCTGCTCTCCTCTCCAAAGCACCTAGGTCATACCCCTTGGTTCACAGAAATGCAATGATTACAAATCATGATTAGCATGCATTCAACAGCTAAATGTTGAAAGTTTTATTTCCACTGACCTGTTTTGTCTTTTGTAATAAAGTCAGGTTTGGATCAACACTGTTCAAGTGCAGAGACCTGAAAGACCAAACATACTTTTGTAGCATGAATGGGACATAGAATTGGCAAAAGCCTGTTGAGTGGGGATGTAAAATGGTTGCTGATGTGTGGATCCTTCAGTCCTGGGGAGGATGCACTGACTGCATACAGAGGTGTGTTAGTGGCCTAAACCTGGGAAGGCTGAAGTTCTTGCATGGTGTCCAGCTAAGGCAAAAAAATTCAACAGTAAGTATTTATGGTTGTAAAACACCTTTACATGTTGCATCCATCCACAGCAGTTATGGTTGCTCTAGTAACAAGAACTATCCCGTTTAGCTTTCCATTGCAGTCCGTAGCAAGCTATGCCTGTTGGAAATGGGCAGGTCTTATGATTTTCCAGGTTGGCCAGGTGGAGAATAGAAATCTAGGCTAGATCTGTCATGGCTGACTTTGGGTTTGGAGGAACTGGGTGAGTGGTAATGCTGTTTCTGATCCAGCTAGACCAGCTGTATTTGGTGTTTCTGAACAATGAACCTTAGTGCTGCTCTTCTTGGAGATACCCCAGCAAAAACCAGGTAACAGCAAAATTCTACTTTTCAGACATTTTTTCCTTTCTCTTGGGCTTGTGCATTTAATAGAAGATCATAAAATAACTTGCTCTGGTGAGATTTGCTTGTTTGCTTTTTCTGGAGGAAGGGAACTTAGCAGCCAAATATTCTTTAGACGTGTTGGACATGACATGGTGAGACCAGAAATGGGTTTCATGTTGCGTTCCCTGCCAGGCAGTTTCCCAGAGAGGCTGACTGCTGCCTGTGCAGCTCAGGTCGGAAACTTTGGGGTGGTGGGAAAAAAAATAATCCCCAAAGTGGATTCCCTTCCAGTTTGCCAGGTATGCCAGGCGCCTCAGCTGACTCACCAAGGCGGAGGTTTCCAGAATGACTAATGACTGAGCAGGCATTGATTTCTGCCTGTCTGATGGGATGTGTCTTCCAAAGTCTCCAGTTTCCAGACTGGGTGGGGTGCTTGCCCTTTGAAAATCGGATCCATGTATTGTGTGTTGAGTTGGCTGCCCCAAAAAAGAAACTGTAACCTTGAGATCAAGTAAATGTGTCAGTGGTAGGCTTCAGGCTGCCAACAGCGAGGTGCTGAGGCAGCTACTAAAGCTGCCCTCTTGTGCTCCCCTGCTTCACAATTGACATGAGCAGGGCCTGAATTACAAAGTAGAGTTTTCGAAGCCTCGTGTTCTGATGTAAAAGGTTAATATACTCCTTAAAATGGAGTTGTTCCCCCCCCCCCCCCCTACATTTTCTAGAGGCTTCTAGAAAGTAAGAAACAGATGCACCATAACATGACTGCCATCCAGAGGGTCTGATACATGTTCATGATGGTCTAGCATAGTGGAGAGGCTGCCATGGCGATTTAAGCTGATTTAAGTTGGGACCACCCCGGTGCAGCCCCTCCTTACGTTTCTTTCCCACTTAAAATGAAAACCTAAATTTTTGCTGGGTCATTTTTCAGATGAATCAGTTCCCTAAACTATCTTGTTGCACTGTTGGAGGAGCGTTGGGC
>JAVJGJ010000001.1:47407498-47442457 GCA_035590215.1 Microhierax caerulescens | reverse complement strand
TTAAAACGGCTTTGTGCCCCCCCCCCCCCCCCCCCCGCAAGGGTAATATTTGTTCTCCTGTTACCACCCTTCTGCTCTTGAAGAACACAAAAAATTTCCACATGCTTAGGCCTGGCCATTCAGTGAGGCTTGAAGTTCTTGATCAGTAGCCCCATGTCAGCTCCACAGGAGACTGGAGCAGATCCTAAGGCTATTGTGAAAACAAGAGCATTGCAACATTGTATTTCTCATCATGGCTGTGACTGTCTACTCCTGAATCAGTGTCACAGAAGAAATGCAGAAGTTAATTACATGTCTTCTGACGCAGAATGCGCTGTTGAGCACCCACCTGGTTGACAGGAGTGGCATCATACCTGACCCGAGATAAGGTATTCAACTGGTGTAGGAGAGGGGAAAGGCCAGGTCTGGCTTGTAAATCTGCTAAGCAAATCTGCTGCCCTACACGGTGATCTTCCCTAAGGAGCACCCACTGGGTGTGAGGTGACGTGGCTTTGCATTATTTTTGGCCTTTCATATATTCTGCTTCATTATTCTCTGAAATTGATTGTATGCCACAGTGTGCGTGTAGTTTCCCTGCTCTTTGGTGGCAGCCATCAGCACAGATGCATCACGCCATCCTGTTCCCTGCCATTTCAGAGGGCACGGCAGTGCTGGGCTGCCGTGGACCTGGTGGATGCCGTCCTAGGAGATGTGCTGGGAGGCAGGTGGTTTTCCAGCCCCATCTGGGGATGTGTATCCTGCTTGTGAGGTGGGTCATGGGACTGGGTGCTGCTCCTGGTTTAATCCTCCTTGGGGCATCCAGGAGCAGCTTCTTGGCCCTAAAACATGAGACTGTCTCCCTGTGGAGAAGAAACAGGGCCTGCTACTGTAGCCCAAGAAAGGGTCTTTCCACTCCTCTGGACTCATAGTCACCCCTGCAACCAGCTGTCCATTGGACTCCAGGGTCAAGTCCTTTTTTGGGTGTTTTAAGACTCATTTTTCCGGGGTAGGGATAGCAGGGAGAATTTGGCACAGCCACTGTGAACTGATGATACCAAAGGCATCTAAGTAGCCTCGATAAATATGACCATGATCAAACCAAGCAGTGTTTTATGGTCTGTGCACTACATCAGCTACAAACATGTTGCTCATCAAGCTCACTTTTTCCTAGGAATAAAACTCCAGTCTCGGGCAATGGAGGATGGAGAGAGCATTAGGCTTCTAAGAAGCAGGCTTCAGACACTGCATCCTCAAATTTTCTGCCATTTAGAATGTTTCCCTAAGGTTTTACCGCACGTAAATGAAATGATAATTACAGTATTTTAATCCAATTAGCTCCCTTCATGATCTGGCAGGTGCAAATTGGAGATGGATCAAACTTCTTCTTACTGTGGATTATGCCTGGAGCCTCCTTAAAGCTGCTGTCTGGCCCTGTATGTACACGCTGTACAGCGTGTGTTACGGGGGAGACTGCAACGAGGTCCTAAATTATGTATAGCATATGAATTATTGCTGAAATGCATCACTAAGACTTCACTCATTGAACGTTTCCAGCTCCATGCGAGCAGCATGGGAAAAGCAAAGAATTTGCTTGCGGCATGGGCAAGGTTTTCATTTGCATGGATTTAAATGGTGTGTGTCACTGACAGTCACAGGTCACCCGGAGTTAATACATGCCCCTATATCTTGAAGGGAATGTATTTTTCAAGCTTTCATCTGATTAGCATGGAAATTACATGGGGACATCTCTTTAAAATGGGTGCAGAGTTGAAAAAAAGAGAGTCTGGATGTGCTATTTAAAAAAGAAAAGAAAAAAAGTCGTCTGTGAAGGCCAGTGCAGCTGCCCTTGTACGGGCAGGTCTCCAGCTCACATCTGGGAGAGCATCCCCTCTTCCTCCCACCCACTGAAACGGGAGCAGCGAGCCTACCCTCTGCAAGGACAAGGTGAGAGGGACACCTCTGCGGCCAAAGCAACGAAGGTGGCCTAAACTAGCAGCATCCTATGGAGGACAGTTTCATACTGGTTTTCCTAACGCTTGTGGATATGGCTAAGCCAGAAATGGTGGGAAACTGCCCGTTAAACCCCCAGCTCCAGATAGTGCATAGCAGTAGTGTTTTCCTCTCCCAGCGCTGTCCTGATGTGGCCATACTGCCCCAGGGACCCCACAGCCCATGGAAAGGATGAAGAAATTGTCTTTTGACAAAACCCAATGGGGCCATTTTGACAATGTTATATCACCCATCTCTCAACCTGAGGCAGGAACAAAATGACACCTTCTCTTTTACTGTTTTGATTTTTCTTTCACTTATTTTATGGAAGAGACTTTTGCTGAGGAAGCACTAAACCTCCAGATCAGCCAAGTTCTATGGTGCAACTGTCCCTTGAACATACGGGTCTGTACTGGCACCCGCCTTTACCACATGGATGCAATAAAGGATAACTTTCATATCTTTGACCTATTTTGAGTGGAGAAATATTTGTTTTGCCATTTAGCTTCTGATTTCCCCTTGAAGGACTGCTGTCAATCTGCACCAAAAGAAAGCTCTTATGGCATGGGAAATCTTCACTTCTTTTAAAAAGACTCAGTACATAGATGTCAGAATGAGGTTTCTTTCGATAGTTGCTGTTCAAATCCCTGCATGCTGACTGTGTTGCACTACCTTTATGTTTTTGTACCTCCATAATCTCCCACCTTCAGGACAGGTGGAAAGGGAATTTAAAGCTGCCTCTCCTTCAGCATTAGCACCGAGACCCTGGCTGCAAAGGCACCGCTTGCCTGCGAAGGAGAGGAAACCAGTCCCAGTGAGATGCTGAAGCTAAGCTGTGAGGGGTGAGTCACAAATCACATGAAATAATAATTAAAAAAAGGTACTAAATGTTTTAAAACAAACTGGAGAAAGTGTTGTTTGCACATTAACAGTCTGTGAACATAAGGTGGTAAAATCCTGCCGGCAGCGGTTTAATCTGCTGTCAGGTGTAGAGATGCAGCTGCTTGGTGTGAGAGGGACTGCAGCGGTGTTGAGATGAGCGAGGAGGAGGTGTGTGCTTGAACAAGAGCTGTACCATTAGCACGAGCAGTGGAAATGCTGCAGAAACCCTGGGACAGACAGGAAGGACTGTGCCTTAAAGGCTATATATAAGCCCAGCAGAACAGTGCACGTAGGTACGTATATTGAGGGGGGAGCAAAGCACCAGCTGGAAAAGATGTTTTGGAGGGCAAAGCGTGCCCTTTCACACTCTGCAGTGCAATATGGTTCTACCTTTAATTTCCAGGGAATGGAGGAATTCTGTCACCTTGAGTTGGGACTGAGATGGGGGTAGTCTGTTATCTGGTTTGACCTTGTCACTTGACATCCTCTGCTTCAGCTGAAGTTCCCCTGTCTAATGTGGGGGTCAGACTGGCCACTGCTCTGACCATCCACAGATGAGGTGCAAAGTGGGGATGTCAAGAAGCAATTTGGGCTGAGAAGGTCTTCGCTTCTGCAGGAAGAGATGTGGTGGTGAATGATCACATGAATATTTGGGTTTGCAGACCTAGACCACCCCATGAAGTTGGTCGGTTTGAGTTCAGCTCCATATCTCCATGTGAATTTTTATCACAAAAGCACAGACCACAAGCAGCAGAATCCTTGGCAAACTGAGGAAACCCACCCGGGAGAGAAGGAAAATTTCCCATGGTTGGTGAAACCAGAGTCAACAAAAAACTAGGGGCAAGGCAAGGGGCAGGGGAGACGAAAGGTAAAATTGGCTCTTGGTAAAGGCAAGTAAAATAGTTAGATTTGAGTCCCATAACCAGTTTAGTGAATTTATTTGATGGCTGCCTAAAAATTCATGTCCTTCATAATTTTAATCTGAAAATGAAAATGAGGCAGATTTGGAAAAGGCTTTTTTTTTTTTTTTTTCCTCTCTCTCTGTTTATCACGGTGGTCTATCCCAGGCCTCCTGCTGGAAGGGCTTCCTACCTTCCTGCTGCCAGGCTATGAGGAGATGGATTAAAAAAGCCTCTCCTGGGAATAGGTCCCTATCGAGTCATGCCAACTGTGAAGTTTGAGGGAAACCTTTTACTCATCCAATGTTTTGAGAGTGTGGAATAAATCTGTTCTTTGGGCAAAGAAAGAAAGAAGTGGCTGCTCCTTTGTTTGCCAGGCAATGGCTTGTAATGGCTCTGCTCATTTGGAGCATCTCCTTACAGACAGTGCCTGAAATGTCACCTGTGGAGTAAGGCACAGCCCGAAAGGTGTGACTGTATCAGCGTCCATCTTCCCCATGTTGCACGTAAAACAGAAGTGGATGCCAAAATGGTGGTGTTTCCAGGGGCCATGGAAATCCCACAGTCACTCTTGCCTTTTCCCTACATCAGTTACTTAGGAAAGAAAAATAAATCCTCAGAGCCATTCCTGTGGGAGCAGCCCTTTGACAGAGGCAGCTGCACAGGGGGCATCTCCCAGTGATGCCCTCTGAACTCGACAGGCTGGTGGGGACTGTTGGCATGTGAACATTTGAAGGGCTTCTCGTTCCTGTCACAGACCTGTGTTCCCCTGGGAGGCCCCTCCTTGCTGCTGCTGAACTGCGCTTCCAGGTGTCACAGAAGGACCAGGACATGGCTGTGGTCACAGAGGTGGAGAAAACACCCCAGCCACCACACCAGGTGAGGTGGCAGGAGTAGTAAGCCCCACAACAACTCCCCTCTACCTCCTTGCTCTGCTACTTTGCTACCCTGAACGTCATGCAAAAAAAAAGAGCTGCTCTGTGTACGGTAAAACTAATTCTCCCCCAGGCTGGGCAGGGAGAGCTACCTCTGTGCTGACGGGGCAAATTTCTTGGTCACATCTTTCGTTTCTGCCTCGCCTCTGAGTTCTCAGGAAATGTGCAGCAGTTCGGTGTTAGTGAGGCTGCTTCCCCCGGCGCACTCTGCCTGACGTTGGCCAGCGTGGGCTCTGACGCAGCCCCACCAGCCCTCTCGCAACCCCTGGCGCCAGTGGCTGATGCCAAGACTTCTGCAAGGCTCACGCTGAAAAAAGAAACCAGATTCTGGTACCGACCAGAGAAAAGTCAGTTAAGGATGAGGGGGTTTGTGAGGTGCCTGTGGTCATTGGGTGGGGAAGGTGGAAGTGCTCCAGGTCCTTGTTCATTTAACAATGTCACATTAGTGGGGAAATGGGGGTTAGGGTCCCACCTGGACCTGGGCCTTGGAAAGAAAAGTCCTGAGAATACTTGGGCTGAGTTTGGGCAGCAAGTAACCAACGTGCTCCCTGACTAAAGCCCTAACCCCAGAGCGGCCTCTGGCACAAGGGCTTCTGCTTAACTGGGCTGCCAGAATTGCCATCTCCTGACTGCTTGCCATGGCTGCACAACTGTCCTAGTGACCGGCCAGCCATCTCTGGAGCCTGCAGTCCATCTCACAGGCGCTTCTTCTCCGCACTATGTAGGGAAACTGGGGTGCCTCCAGGTGGCAGCCCTGTCCACTCAAAAAGAGGGGTTTGGCTTTCCCTCGAGATGACAAGGAGACATCGGTAGTGGAATTAACTTGGGATTTAGTCCACTTCAGCAGCGTGGTGGTGGGGTGATGCTCTGTGTGCTAGTGGTGATGCTCCCTGCTTTCATACAGTGGTCCAGCACCTGCAGGACTCGTACCAAACCAGAGGATGTGGGCTCTGGGCTCTGCAAGCCCATGGACAGCGTGGGCAGACTGACCCCCCCAGCCTCCGCAGCAGCCTTGGTCCTGCCTGGGACCTGGTGGCAAGAATCATGGGGGCAGAAGGATGAGTATGAAACCAAGCACAAGCTTTAGTGATTGCAGCATTTAATTGACTGGTTACAGACAGGAACCTGGAAATACAATGTAAAAATGTTTAACTAAAAAAAAAACAACAACAAACCATTGAGAAGTAAAAACTGTGGTTGTTTTTATAGAAGCGATCGCTAGTGAACAGCCTTCTGGAACTGGCTGGTAAGGTCACAGTCTTCTGTGCCTGGGGCATACCTAGCGGCTCTTGGGGAGAGAGGTGGAAAGCTCAGGCTTCAGCCAGCTCTGCGCCGCCAGGATTTAGGTGGTCAGGCACCACAAGTAGGTTCTTGGTGAGAAGTCAGATATCTACGGGTAGCAGCTGAGAGGCTCTTTGCAAAACCTGAGCTTGATCCCCTTGATCCAATCAATAACACCTTGAAGGACTTCTTAGAGTTTAAAATAGCAATAAACCATTTATAAGCTGACAGCAGTAATGAAATTTGGGTGTTCTCAATATTTATAGCTTAGTTTCTATTCCCCAAAAAAGGATCAAAATCCAAATGTTTTGAGGATCTACCTAGCTCAATGCTTACAGGTGCTTTATGGTATTCAGGAAAATATAATATTTTATATTATAATATAGAATTTATTATATAAAAATATGTATTTATTACATAAAATAAAATACAATTTCTGACCAGAAAGGAGACTTGTAGGCTGATCATGCAGAATTTGAAGTTTTGCTTTAATGCAATGAAAAAGCAACACAAAGAACTGGTGTCTGAATTCTGGTTAGTCTAATGATAGAAATCCCTTTTCTTCATGCTTTTAATTAAGGATGAGGTTTTGTTTCTGTCACAATACACAGAATTATTTCTCAGTTGTATTTGAGGCTTCTAGCAGAAGAGGTTAACTAACACTGTGAACTCATCCACCCAGGGGAGCTCTGAATTAATATGGTATTTGAGTGGGGAGATCAAAGCACTGATACCAGATGAAACGCTATTAACAGTTTTGCACAAGCAAAAATCTTCCAGGAATTTCAGTGCAAGACACTGGAACTGAGCCATGGCTGTGGATGGGGAAAAGGTGGCTCCATCCCAGTGCTAACTTTATTTGACGGTTCAAAGCAAAGGCTGACAGGAACAAATCATTCACCAACAGTTGTGGATGTATTGGCCATGGTCAAGTATGTAATGTACCATGGGAGAAATTGCAGGGCAGGAGCAGAGGCAGCATGCTGTGCTGTCTTCTCCCAGATTCCTTGATGAAAACAAATGCTGAAATGTGTTGCTGTAGTTTGGATGTTTCAGCTTCCCAGCTTGTACTACAAGCCTTCTGCTTCTTTTCCCACATTGTATCCCACTATCAGGAAGCTGCTCTACCCAGTGGTCATTGGTGGTTTTTTTTCCCTCTTTTTAACTAGAAAGCAGCTCATCTGGCAATGTTCCTTTCCATTTGGCGGTTCTGCTGTTGATAGTAAAAGTCAAATTCTTTAAATAAGCCTGAATTTTGTTACCATCCTTTCATCCCTTGTTGCTTTGCTAAAAAAAAAAAAAAAAAAAAAAAAAGTGTTTCAGAGAGACTGCATTTTTCAAAGCCTGCATATCTATCTTACACCAATATTTTCCTAACTCCACAACTGAGATCAAATCAACAACTTACAAGGGTAGGCTTAGGCCTCTAATTAAGCAAGAACTCTAGGAAAGATTTAAGTGGGATCTACAGCATTGACCTGTCCTTTTTCAAATGCCAAGTTTATATACGTGACCATGCATTTCAAATGGGTCAAGAGAGCTTGGTTTTAAGTACCCAACACATTGCTGTGAATTAATATTTAATCAAATGTACAACATAGGGCCGAATATTAAAGCTTATCTTTGATTTTTACTTCCATGATTTTCTTGGGTTTCTAAAACCCTCTGAAAATACTTCAGAGTATTTTCATGTTTTTATCTTATATAATTATATAATATTTTAGAGAAACTAAATTTCTTAACAGTTTTACTCATATGATATGTTTCTTAGCTGTGATTAAAGCTACTAGGAATGTAAATCTACAAAGGGAAATCTAAGCATGACCTCATCAGCATAAAGTATGTGGGAGACTAATTTAGTTACATCCCTATTAGTAATGACAAATCAAATTGTTCCTCCTGTTAAATCACTAATATAGCAAGGTTTTGCAACTCAGCACATAGCACGCACGATAAATCAGTTCAGGCTGTACGCAAAGACTGATGACTGCTTTATATCTGGGTTAATTTCTGATGCCAAACTACTCCAGTGCAGTTCAGTTGAGCCATCCTAGTTCCCTTAATACCTGGAAAGAAAAAAAAATAAAATAAAGTTAATCTCTCCTCCCATGTACCGTTTATTAAGCTCTCAACATTTATAAGCCTGTAGCTGATTGCTTAGCAACGTCTTGGGGAGGCACGGCTCACCTGATGCGCTATCGGCCGCTCCTCTGTTGCAGGGGAAGAGCGTGGATGAAACGAGGTCAGGCAGCGTAAGCTTATCCCGCGCCGAGGGGCGTGCGCTCCGCTCCGTAATGAAATTAATCAAGGTCGTTTAATTTGATCCGGTTTTATTGTTACAACGTGAACCTATAATTTGAGGTAGCTCAGAGAGGCACAGTCTTATCTGTAATTATACCTTTATAATTACATTTATATTTTAAAGTAAACATTTTCATGTATTGCTGTAAATAGAGTGTGTATGATAGAGAATAATGTTCTCTCATGCTGCTTTTCAGTGAGAGCTGCGTTACTGAAAACACGGGCTGGAAGTGGGATGGGGGAGCGACCAAAGTCAGTCAGTTGTGTGCTGTTTAATTTGGTTTCATGAGTGTTTTATAAAGTATCTTACGTCTTAAAGATAAAACTGAGCTTAAACCCCTATGCAGGCCCAAAATCAAACGCTAGGGCAATTGAAAGAGACAAAGAAGACCTGCTATTTAGTCAAGTTAACTTTTAAAAATTGCAGAGCCAAGGCAAAAAACTTGTCTTCAGCTGGCAAAGCTCTAGGAGTTCATGGCGGCTGAAAAACCACGTGCTGGAGACACCTCCAGACAGATGGCTGTGACAGCGGCGAGCAAGCAGTGAGGGACCAGCCCTGCCGATCCTGCAGGTGATGGTGAGGAAAAATTGCATTGCTTGTTCTGTGTTTAGCATCTCACTTGGTGAGACCACAATGAGGGTATGAAAGCACCTTTTGTCTGCACAGCCAATTTGGCTGCCTCCATTCCCCCCTGGGCTCTGCTCACCAGCTGTCTCTGCGGCATGCATATGAGCTCCCTCCTGTCTCTACTCTGGAGCAAACCAACTGGTTTCTCCCAAGAAGAAACCTCGACATAACTGAGAGTGCTTTTTTCCAGGGCTGCCCAGACAGAAAAACCTGTGATGAGCTGGACCAGACTCTACTCTGGACAGTCCTCCAACCATCCCAGGAGATCTCATGCCCACCAACCTCCATGCTTTGCTGCAGAACCCAAACCACCTTCAAATCCTGCTGCAAAAGCGTGATGCTGGCAAGCTGCCACCCAATCCTTTCATCATTTGGAGAATTTCTAACTTAAAAAAAAAAAAAAAAAAAAGGCCCTTGATAAAATAATTATTGACCCAGGGTCCGTGGGGCTCTGTAGGGAGCTCAGAGGAGACCCAGGCCAACTGCTGCACAGCACGAAGGTAACCATTGCCCTTCAGAGAGTGCTGGTCCTTAGCGGTGTGGACACACGCCAGCCCATAGCAATGAGCAATGTGTTAATGGTGCCTCCCAGGCATTTTCCTAAGCGGCAGCGAACAGCATTTGCCAAGTAGCCAACACTCAGCATTTCCTTTCTTCTGCCTGAGATTATTTCTGGACTTTGCAAACCTCTTCTTCCCCGTGACTCGGTGCTCCGGCAGAAGAGCGGTGGGGACTCTGGAGCTGTAGAAGCGGGTGACACAGAGGCAGGTGATGCAGCAGGTCCACAAGGACAGGTCTCCAGAGGCAGAATGAGGGCACCAAGTGCGGGGAGTCCAGAAGGAGGGAAACAACAAGCCTGTGCAGGAACCAGAAAAATACAGTGATGTTACTGGAAGAAAACAGCTCGGACATGAATCCCAACCCTACTCCATTTTGAAGGGAATCTCCTGAAGCATGTAAGAAAACTAGAATTTATGCTGAACAGTTGAAAAGAAAAAGCTGAAATGTTTTTAGCATGGTAAAAACTGAATTCAGAGATTTGGTGAGAAAGGCGGAGTGAAAGGGTCCCGAGTTCTTTACTTACCAATAACCTTAATGCAGCTACCAGCAACATCTTGAACATATGTCCCCCTCAGCAAACTAGTGCCAAACCCAGGAGCTGAACTCTGAAGGGCACAGTTGACACCGCCCTCAGCTGTGGTACCTGGCTCAGCTCTCAGCAAATAGACGTTTTCCATTTCTCATCTATATTTACTTCATATTATATATATAATGTATTTGTAACTAAGCGTCTGTCTATACTTGGCTTGTTCCCCTCTCTATTTAAACATGTACCTGAGGAGACTCATGAACAATTTGCAGTGAAGCCAATCACCTGTCACCAGCAATAAAAGCATTGATAGAAAATGTTCCAGTACATCCCTGCAAAATGAATATGTGAACACAGATTTGTAAAAGACTGACTAGAATTGAATGACAAAGGACTCGGCAGGTGCTGCATGAACAACCCACACGAGAACCTCAAGGCCTAGCCATCAGGTCAGTGTGCCTTATTTTAGCTTGCCACAGTACTTAGAAGTGACATGGTATTTTTGAAACTTTCATTTTTCAGTTTCTCATTTGTGATGGTTTTATATGAGGCCACTGCTATAAAAATATTTGCTCACCTCCTGATAAGAAAAGAAATTAGCTTCTCAAGATGTTTCAATTTGAGCACCCAAAACCAATGGTCATGCCTGAAAATTTTGTCTCCTTCACTTGCTGTGTTGTCCCAGGATCCTTCAGAGCAGATATCCCCCCTCCAAAAAGTTGTGTAAACGTGTACAGCCAAGTGACAGGTAACTGGGCTCCATCAGACGAAACTGGAAGGGCTGGAAAAGCTTTTTGCGCCTTGTTTCATACAAAGTCTGGGCTGGCTGGGGTGACATCAGTGGCTTCACCGGCACCACCTTCAAAACTGAACACCCCATGGTTCCCTGGTCACTCTTGCTCTTCTTCAGCATCTCTGGTAACAACACATCAGCAGCAACCTTGGCTGTTTGAACAGAAGTCTCCCGTCTGCAGTCTGTTATTAAATTCTCTTATGTATTTATTAGATATCAGATGTGATGAAAGAAGGTGATGTCTCCAGGGAAATCTTGCATGAGGTGTGGAGATGGGATGCTAATGGACTGGGGAAGACAGAGTGTCTATGAGTATAACGATCTACTAACACCCCTGTGAGAGTATAAAGATCCAGATCTCTTTTTTGGTTGTTTTTTTCCTCCCCAGTGGAAAAGGCATTTGGGCAGTGTATAGAACAAGGTATTTATCTCTTCCCTACTCAGTAATGCTCCCTCCTGTTTTAAGGATGTTCTGGTGTCTTTGCTTTTTATTATTTTGCCATTCTGCGATCTTGATTCCTTTTATCTCACCTATTGGTACAACTGATGAGTTCTTCTTTCCATGTGACAGCATCGTTTCTGAGAAAAATGGCAAAATGACTGCAGAATCAGCATTTTAAGAAATAGATTAAACAGGAGAGGGAAAGATGGATGCAGACTGCAGGACTAAACCCTGAGGAGCTGGTGTGCGGGTGCCAGGCAACACAGTGGGGGCCTGCCCCAGGCAGGAGGAGGCAAACCCAGGGTAAAGAAATAAATAGCTTACAACATTGCACTGCATTACATTTGTATTCCTTAATTTAAAAAATATTAAAATAGAGGCAGGGTTGAAAGAATGTTTTTTGAATTATTTTAAGGGCAGGTGCTTAAAAGCTCAGAAAATGCAGAGATATGGTTAAATCTATACGTTCAGGAACGTTGTGTCTACGTTAGCCTCAGCCCTATCTCTCCTGGCATGCTCCGGATGCATGCATACGTCCTGCTCCTTCTTCCTTCCCAACAGGCTTCTTGTGAAGGTCTGCAGATGTATTTATGATACCAGCAGTATTCATAAAGGCCAGTTTTCATGCCAGAAACCCTCCTCCTTTCTTTCACCATGGCCACAGGCTCCCACCATGCAGTTGGAGCTCCCACCAGGTAGGTCCTGCCCCCTCACCCCTTTGCTCTGGGGCTGCTGAGGCCAGGTCCCAGGAACACCACAGCTGTGCTGCTTGGGAGCACAGGGCAAGAGTGGCCGCCTGGGACAAGGGCCATTCACGTAGACTTCTCCTTAATGAACCCTTGTGGTTTGCAGTATGGCCCGAAAGATGCCTTTTCAATTGGGATGAACACTAGGCAGTGTCCCTCCTTCTTTGAAGTCTGGGATGTATTTGAGGATTAAAGTGAATTAAAACACCCTAGAAGTTTAAACTGGGTTTTCCTTTTATTAAATATCCAGGGAACCAAAGGGGAAAAAAAAAAACAACCAAAACAAACTTCTTAAAGATTTCTGTAAACTTATTTTTAGCTGTAAATTAATTGGAAATTTGTGTCTTTTTCTAACCTGCAATGCTGCAGCCTAGGGAAGGATGTGCTCTGTCTTCTATACATGATAGAAAAAGGATCTTCCCCTTCAGTGCAAATCCCAGCCAACACTACGTGGGGCGAGGACAACTGGTTCTGCAAGAGAAGTCCATGTACTCCGGGATCGTGGCTCGCACCCATCTCGTCACGCTTTCAGGTCTGCCTCCGGTTTGCTCTCTGTAAGCAGCTTTCCCCTGCGTCTCTCTGGGTGGGTGTACATGCCCACAGTGCAGTCGGATGCTGCGCACACCCCCCCCCTCCCCTTCTTTGGGAAAGCAAACTGAAGTGCAGTTTGCTCTCAGAATTTGTCTACATTGCAGCTGTTATTAGCTGGCACTCGGGCTCTTCTGAGCTCGGCAGCCAGAGGCAGCTGCTCGTTAACTGCACAGAAACCTGTGTCTTTACGAGGAAGGTGTGTTGTCGTTGGCTGGGTGGGCTGTGTTTCTTGGACTGCCTCAAAACTAGTTTTCTGCTTTAACAGACCTGAGTGGCTGGTGATCTTAACATTTGCTCTAATTGCTGTTTAACTTCAGAGCTGGTTTAAAGTGTGTAGCAGTAGTAGTTACGAAGAAAATACCAGAATTTAAATAATTAAAAAAAAAAAAAAATCCCAAGCCTTTACACATATAGGGAGAGACTTCAACAGGTGCGGAGGTTTTTAGGCACTGGGTTTAAAACAGTGTAAGCACAGAAGCAACAAAATTGGCCATAAGGACAAGAGAGGTGGTGTCCTGCGAACCAGAAAGCAAGCAGTCTGTGCAAATTTCTAATGGATTTCTTAAGGTGTTGAAGGAGACTTGTTGGTTAATCTAACCTAAATCTAAATTTAATTCTTGGTTTGCTACAGTTTATTATAGTGATGATCAGGAGCTGATGTAGGATTGCTGGAAATGGATAAAGTGCTAGTAAACCCCGTAATGTTTTATCTTTGATTTGCCTAAGCACAGGATCAGTGTGTTGACTGCTGAGCTGCAATTAGGACCTGGCGCTCTTCTTGCAGGAGCCAGCATCAGGGTAAATCTCTGATTCAGCACAGTAATTGGCACAAGCTGAGCACTAAATGCACAGGCAGGACAGCAAAGTCTCTTACGCCTTTGTAGCCCGCTCACGCTGCCCGGAGCTCTGTGCACACCTCTCCACAACTGTCCCTTATGTATGAGGCTTTGCTCTCCTGCCTGCAGACCTGTGAACAGTTGGGAGATGCAGGAGGGGTGGCAGCCTTGCGGAAAGCCCAGTCCTCCCTTCTGTCCCAAAAATGAGAGGGAACACCTCCAGTGGAGGTGACTGATGTTATAACCCCACAGCAGAACCGTAGGCAGGCACCTTTTCATAGCCTGCCCAGGCTGCAGGTAAGACAATGACCAAAATCCAGCTAACATCCAACTGGAAATTTAAGGTTTTGGCTTAAGGAAACTGTATGTCCAGAAGGTCTGCTGGGGAACAAAAAGGCCCAAGAAACTACAAAAAAGCCATAGGCGCTCCACGGTGACATAATTGTGTGACTTAGCAACAGGGCTCCCATGGGGAATAAGGGATGCATCCGAGCAAACCAGTGATCTATTGCTGCAAACCTTGGCATGGGCACAGAGAGACCTGCACTCCTGCAAACAACCCCTCAGCGTGGGAAGCTCTGCAAATATTGTCATCTTCTAGGAAATCAGTCTTGTGTCACGTCAAAACCCCTTCCTTATTCCTGATGCCGCAAGTCAGCGGAGGCCAGAGGGTGAACGGGGCATTGCTCTCCACCAGAGCATCTCCAGGGGGCTGTGTCTGCTGGGGCTAAGCTGAGCTGCGATTCTGCCCTTCGGGGAAGCAGAGGAGCTCGGGTCGGTCTCAGCCTGGCTTACATCTTTTTGCACTACCAAATACATGTGTTCAAACATTCTGTGCTCGGATGTCTAAAAAATAATACAACACCCCTCCTCGGCTCGGGAAGTCTTTTATAAGCACTGAAGAGCAGCGTAAACAACTGCCCCATGCCTACAATGAATAATGCCACAACCGTTCCCCTGCAGCGATGCAGATAAGCACTCCTGCCACAAGCCCTCCACACAAATTTATCAGCCAAGTTTCTCTCTGTTGGCATGACCCTTTTGTGATATCACACATGAGCCAAATTAGTATTCTTGGGATGGCAGGAAGTGCTTTTTCCTCCAAGTATTTCCGCGAGCAGCCAGGCTCCGGCGGTGCAGCCGACCCCGCCGAGCCCTGAGCACAAGGAACAGTTTTTCCTGATCTCCATCTGCAGCTTGGCTGAAGGCTGGGGTGGGCAATTGCAGGCATGCTATGCCTCTTCTTTGTTTATTTTTTTTTTTTTCTGCTGGAAGAGTTGATTTGGGATCTTGCTTCTGTGATTTCAGGGTCCCCACACGCCCTTCCCTTTCTGGCCATCAGCTGCCAGCAGGGCTGCAGGAGCTGGTCAAGCTGAAGTCGTCTGAGACACGGACTCCTTCAACAATGGAGCAAAATGATTTTTTCGTAAGTGAAGGCCTACCATATAAAGTGAGCCTTACCTCAGCTGCTGAGTTCCCTTGTGTTTTGGCTGGCTTTTTAATGTCTTGGGATGTGTATCTTTATTTGCAAATAATTTTCTCTGAGAAATGACTGAGGGCCTCTGGATACAGCTGTTCTCTAAAATCAATGACACTTTTGAGCCATCAACGCCTCCATCCCAACTGTAACTCAGCTGTCCTGCAGCAGTTAAATGCAACCAGGAATTAAAATATTGGGTTTGGGGGTTTTTGTGTGTTTTGGCTTCTTTTGGGTTGGGTTGTTTTTTTTTTTTAATTCTCACTGTGAAGCACTGAGATTTTATGTCTTTCTGTCTTTGAGTTCAAACTAATGCCAAGGGAATCATTCAGTGAACGCTACTAAATATTTGTTCAGGTTGGGAACCTCCAGCACTGCTTCAGCTGAAACATTTTCTTCTGTGCAGTCCTGACTGACAAGAGTTTTCCTCTCCCTTTGTAAAAAGCAGATTTTCATGCTGCTGTTTCAACAAGACTTAAAGGTTTTGCACACCTGGGGCCATTGCATACCTGCTGGAGCTCTGCTCTACTGGCAAACTTTCTTTGCTTACAGGTTATTAATACTTTCTTCATTAGCAATTTAACATTGCAAAATGAAAACTGCATACATCAGTGATAGACTCATTGGAGATAAGTTTGTGAATGTAAAGCAACATTATGTCAAGACAATGAGCAGGTAGCAAATATCTGCTCTCTGCTCCACCCCCAAGTAGTTGCAGGTGGTCCAGCTGTACGTCAGCCTGGTTTGTGAAGTACCAGGTAGCGGTATCAGCCCAAAAAGTCTTTCATCATAACATTTAAGATCCTTTCTCAGGTGTCTCTACCCTTTTGCTTTGTCACCCAACACCCTCCCCTGATTTGTGTGTGTCTGTAAAAGTGTTAATATGGCAGCTCATATGAAGATGCCCACAGCTTTAGATAAGAATATTTAACTGCCCTTAAGATGCTAGCCGCATCCTAGGGGAGAATCTTCTTTTCTGCTTCCTTTTGTCTGTATTTACTCTGTAAATTTTACTCTGTAAAAATTTTTGGCTCACCAAAACCTGTTAGCCAGAGCTATCAGCTCAGGAGCAAGGGCATGGGGGTGGATGCATACCTACAGCCGAACATCTGGCAGAACCTCTGGTGCCAGCTGTGCGGGCTCCCAGGTCCTTCCACCACTGGCCAAGCCTTACAGGGCTGGCACCGCCCGTTGTGCAGGAACTTGAAGGGGAACAAAATGGAGGTAAACGCCTTGCAGATGTGAAGCAGAGCAATCGGAGCAAATCTTCATGGGGCTGCGTCTGTTAGTACCACAGGCCAGTGTGAGCAAGTGTTTCCATTTCTCTGCTGCTGTGTCTGATGTTCAGATCTATTTTATGCAGTGCAATGCCTGCGACACTGGAGCAAGTACCCACACCTTTCAGCAGAGGTGTCTAATTAAGCTCATGAACACTAATTGGTTAGGCTGAGCGCAGAGGGTAAGACACCCTTTTGCTTGGGAACCATAGAGAAGTTACATGCTAGGGCTGTGCAAGCTGAGAACTGTGTAAACAGAACAGATAAATTATCCTCTAAGTTACAAATGGGCTCAGAAGTAGAGCTCTGGCCAGCCTTTGCATTAGATGGGAACAGCTGCATACACCATAGCCTCCAGATTTCCATAGAAACTTGGATCAGCCATAGATTATCTTCATTTTGTAAATGTTTTAATTATTATACTATGATACTGTTCTGTGGGGATTGCAATGCTGAAGCCAAGGCTCCGTGGAAGCCACATTTTAAAATCAGTTTCCCTAGACCATATTTTAAGAAAAGCAATGCTGCTTTAGGATTAAGACTTATCATTTCTGATAATTTCTTTTTTTTTTTTTTTTTTTTTCCATGCTACTGCATGCACTCTTTTAAATAAATAAACTCCCACTGAGCTTGCTACTCCAGTGGGACTGGATTGAACTTCCCAGGCATGCATGAATTATAAAGTCAGATATATGCTCCCGCGGAGAGGAGAATTACTTGCAGAAACCACCTAGTGATGCACGTAGCCTGCCTCAGTCACTTGAAAAATAAAACCCTGGGTGCGTGCGGGTGCAAAGAGCCAGTGCCGCACCCGGACGGGAACCAGCCCTGCATTGCCCCACACAGACGTGTCACTCCCCGGGTGTTGCAACCCCTCTGCGTTGTGGCCAGGGAGATGGCCCTGCAGATTGCAAAAGAGGTTGACAGGATGTGGCTTCTGCATGCGCGGCAGCTGCGCCGGCGCCAATGTTTATAAGATCAGGTACCGACGTGGAAGCAGAGTCCGGCAGGCGGCCCTGGGAGATCTGGTTAGATCAAAGGCTTTCCCACGGTGAGGGCTCCCAGCACAGCGGCAGCATGCCTTGCGTGGCAGCGGTGACCGTGTCACCACGTCCCCCCCCCAGCCCTGGGGTCCGTGCACACCCCAGCACCAGTGGGCTGGAGAGGTTGTCTTTGGCTTAGCTTTTGCCTGAGGATCCAAGCTGCAGGCGTTGCTGTTGCGTGATGCCATCAGGTGTATACAGGTTGTCCCAGTGTGGTGCAGACACAGGTGTGAAGGTGACCACGTGGCTGGGAGCCTGCCCACAGCCCACCCTGCCTGCGGAGAGGGGCTGGTGGCTCCAGCAGCGAGTGTCACCACCAGTGCTGCCCTGCTGGTGCTCTGCCCCTGCCAGGCTCCTCTCCTGGCCCTTTCCCTGCTTGTCTCCCAGGGCTGCAAGGTCCTGAGAATCAAACCTGCCCCTGTGCTAGAGAAAACGCCCCTTAAATAACATATCTGCCTGGGACAGAGTCAGTCCAGTCTCTCAGGTGAGGTGAAGCTTTTTTTTTTTCCCTCGCGGGGGATAGTTTTGCTTGCCTTTCCCTGCAAGGCAGGTGGGCAGCTGAGCACCCAACGCCCAAGCCTGTTGCTTCTGACAGGTTTTGAGCCAACCATGAGTCTGTGGTTGTTCGTGTGCTTTCTCTATAAAATGCCGTGTTTTGCTGTCCTGCGTTATACGGAGCAGAGACGCTGGCAGGTGGGGGATGGTCTCATCAGTGTTCCTGCAAGAAGATATTTGCCCAAGCTCAGCAACAAGCTCAACTGTGAATCAGAGTACAGCTCCTAACAAAACAGAAATCCTCCTGGCCTGTGCTTTGTTAGTCATTGATTGAGGCAGCGTGATGAAATACTTGGCCCTTCTCACTCCGATAAGCGCTTTATTTTTAGACTACCTTTTAGCATCGCTTCAGCAGCTGGTCCTGCAGGCTGGGCTGTCGCCTCCAGCTCCCAATGCACACGCAGACCCTGCTGTCGGCACGTGCTGGACTGTTGCTGAGCCCTTCCAGCTCCTAATTTACACTCCAGGACAAGATGTCGCTGCAAAACATTTGCTTTGTCTTGCCTTTGTCTCCCTCTCACCTTTTGCCGCCCTGCTGTATCTTGCCATGACTTTTTGCAGCAACAATTTTCTGGTCAGCTCAGCAAAAAGCATCCTACATCTACACTTTTCTCCAGTTCCTTCCACCAAACTGAATATTTTAGGGGCACGTCAGGGTAATTTGTTAAGACAAGAAAAGGCCTGGCAGGATACCGTTCTGTGCAGAGGCAGCCACACGTGCAGCACCCTCCGGCTCTGCCTGCGATGACAGAAACCAGCCGGCTGCGCGTGCCTGCTGACAGGGCTCTGGGTGAATGCTTAGGTGTCCGCTCTGGGTATCCCAGGAGATCCCAGTGTGTCCCAACTGGAGCCCACATCAGCATATGGGGGCCGACCATTCCTGAAAGCTGCCGCCAGCACGAGCAGCTGCAGATCCCTAGCCTCTCCAGCTTGGGATGCTTTGGAGCTTTTCTGGTGGCAGTGTGGTAACAGCACCAGGGATGGGAAAATTTGGGACTGGTGTTTTTCTGCTTGGAAATGCCGATGTGTTGAGACATGAATTCTCTTGTAGAAATGGTTTGAATTGGACAAAATTACATTTAAATAGGAAAAACTGGTAATGAGCAATTTCAGTTTCTATTTTGGAATGTTTTGATTCAGTGTCTTTCAGTCTTATAGAAAAAGATAGCGTATGATTTTAAAGGCCTACATCAGATTTCATAGGCACCAAACAGTTTGATCTACCTGAAGTTAAACAATTTTGGAATTGCATTCCATGGCAAATTCATTACCTGCTTTGAAGTGGAAAACAAATTCCAAACCTGCAGATTTTTCCCATAAACCAAAAAAACCTGACACCTGTTCCCCTTCCAGCTCTCCACTTGGAACAAAATATGTAGCTCTGTTCCCTGCAGGAACACAGAGCTACATTTATGACGAGGTTGGTCCCTTTTGCCCTATGTCTCAGGCTGCTGGATTTACCTGTGGGATTTCTTAGACATGCCAGGTTGACCAGCTACGTGCTGGGCAGATGCATTTCACTGGGGCGGTAAATCGGGGGGGTCCAGGACCCAGCAGATCTTCTGAGCCCGTTCCCATCTCTTGGCCTTTCCCAATGGCACAGCAGTCCCTGTTCCTTTGCTGCCCCATGATTTCTGCTGGCACTTTGGAGTGTTTCAAGATCTGCACCAGCCTGTGAAAACCCCTTGGCAGCAGAAAAGGACCTTAAAGTCCAGCCAGACAAACTTTCCCAACAGAAAAAAAGAAGTTTACCTGGGGCAATAACTTAAAGGCGTTCAGTCACAGCATCTTCATTAAGCACAGGTGAGGAGAGTAAGTCTGCCTTGTAAAACATTCACGTTTTCTCCCAAGAGCTTTTCCATCTTCCCCTGCTATAGCTGGTCTTCCTCCACCCTCTTCTTCACCAGTAATTAGATGTCAGACTACAAAGCTGCTCGTGGAAGGATTCTCGGCTGCCTCGCTGTATCCCACATGCACTGGGAATTGTGCTCATCATCATCATTCTTGCTACTATTATTACAGTAGCACCTAGAGAGTGCAGGCATTGTGCAGACGTGTAGGAAAATGTCAGTCTTTCCCTATGGATATGCAATCGAAAGCAAGATTCAACAAGAGGGAGGCAAAATTAGAAGGAAGTGTTGGTGCAAGGGATGGGCAGCCAAACCGACCACTGCTACTCGCTCTTTGAAGCGTTGGATAAGGTCGATAAATGAAAATGGGCTCCATAAAAAGTCATTAAATGTTTTAAATTCTTAGGCTAGTTACAGCCTTTATTTATTTACTTTTCTCAGTGGTACAATTTTGAAAGGCTTTGAAGTCCTGTTTTCTGAAATCACTTGGGCAAACAAAGTCCCAGAGAATTCCAGGGCGATGGGAACTCCTGGATCCCTTTGCTGCTGTAAGAAGCATCACAGTGTTTCCTCCTTCACCTAAAGATTTCTGAATACTGCAGCTGGGACAAACTTTTAAAATTAAGATACGTATGGGGGGAGAGAATGAGGGTGATGCATCTAAAAAAATCCCAAAACTTTATCTAAAATTTTCAATTTATATGGCATTTATGACTTTTTTCAAAGGTGATGCTGCTAAGCTCTTTATAGACCAGTAAAATGAGAGTTTATGTGAAAATTATTTTGACACTTTGGATGTTCTAACAAAACATTTCAGCCTATATAGGCCTCTGCTCAATTTGTGTGTTTATAGGTATTTTTTGGGGAAAAAAAATTAGCTGGTTTTAGCAGCTTGTGAATCTCTAAAGACAGTGCTCACGAACACAGCTTCTGTAATCAGCCACGATGTCCCTGCGATAGGCACCATTCTGCAGTGTCGGTGTGCCAGAAATCCCTGTCAGTGTCCAGGAGGGGTTACCGCATGCTGAGCCGCAACTGAACAAGAGCTGAGGTATTTCCTCAGCATGATCTGTAATTCTTACAGAAATCAAAGTTAATGTGCGGACAGGTGGAAAAAAACCCAAACCCTAAATGTCTTTGGAAAAATCACCAGAGCGTTCAGGGCCTGTATTGGAGAGTTGTTTTTCAAGGAGCCTTAATGTGGTCCTTTTTTGACAGAGGGAGATGTTCATGCACATCCTTTTCAAGCGCTGATGTCCAAAACCTGCCCATCAAAGATGCAATGCTGTCAAATCATGGGAAGCAGCAATAAGTTGATCTCAGTAGGTGGGTATTTTCCATGCAACTAAAAGTACGACATGAGAGCTCTGCAGAACTGCAATCTTGAAAAAGCTTGACTGCTCCCATTCAGAGGCAATAAATAAGAATTTTTTACTTTGTCTTTACCGCCAATAAAGGGCTCGTGTGCCCCAAGGACAGTGAGTTGAGGGAGAAGAAGCAGAGGGAGGAGCACTTGAAAATCTGGCTTCAGTAAATTGTTCCTTAAATTCAGTGAGTCATGATTTTCTTTTGGTGCATGTGGCGCTCTGCGTATAAACTCCAGCCCAGTCAGAGAAATATCTCTCAGTCATTCGTGAGAGCTAGTAATGGTTTCCCAAGGATCAGTTCCTCCTAAAAGATACTGTCTGCATTCCTTTGGAAGATGCCCTCCCACAGGCCCTCTCTTACAGTGCTGCACTAAAAATAGTGCTCAGAGCTTCGTTGCGACAGCTCCATGTTGCAATTTTTATGGTTAGGTAGGTAAGATGACTTTAATTCAGCCAGCTCCATTGACTTAAATTTGCATGATAATGTTGTTAATTATCCATGTATTTCAAACCCAATAATGATTTCACAAAAAGATAAGACAGGGTCCTGTTTTTCTTTCCTTATATTTTAAAAATGCGCATAGACTTTGCATAATTAAAATGCTTTTTTTTCCTTTTTTTTTTTTTTTCTCTCGGAATGGAGATTTCTATCTATTGCAGGTTGAAGTGCAAGCTCGTCTGCGTGCTGGGATGCTGTCCTCCAGCTGCTCGCTTGGCATGTGCGCTCCAGCAGATCTGACTCACCGTAGCTTGCTGCCACACTGGTGACTGAAGGAAGCTGCTGGGAATGTGACTCGGATCCAGGTTAATCATCACTGCAAAAGGCTGTGCAAAAGGAGCTGCTGCCCGGCTCCTCTGTAGCTTTGCTGCAGGGTGGCATCAGTGGTTGGGACGGGCAGCAGCTCGCTGCCTGCAGAGCAGATCCTTTCTCTTACCTCTGCGCAGATAAAATGGCTGATGGCAAATGGCGCTTCCTCATGGGCTGCCACTGTCAGCAAATTCAGTCGGTCTTTGTGGCACATTTAGTCCTTGACCTTTCCTGGGGTCCGTGTGGGTGCAGAGGTCAGGGCAGGCTGGAGCTTCTGGATGGGAGCAAGTGCCCTCGACGGGGACAGGGCAGGTAGCACTGGGTGTCCCTCAGCCACTGCGGATGTTCAGCCCTTGCCTAACCACGCACCCCCAGAGCAAGGCACTGCCTCAGGGAGCCCCAAAATCCTTCCTGGCCCAAAGGAATAATAAACACAGGGGATATTTTTCCACCCACCTTTTCTTGCATCTCTTTTTAGCGCATCAGCCCACTGCTTCAGAAAACGTAAAGTACTCTGTCTTTTCTGGGTGAGAAAAGAAGCACCTTTTTTCCATTTTAGAAATGCCATTGTGCCCCTGCTTCTTGGTGGTATGGCTTGGTTTGAAGTGCTCTTCTTGTCCCTGCTCCAAAAACCAGACGAGATGACCAAGGACAGAGAAGCACTCCCTGTGCGTGTGCAAGAGCAGGACAGTGCCTAGTGTGGATGCCAGGTAGATGGTTAATGAGATTACAGCATTGGGGAACTGAAACTATTTCCTTTGAAAAGGCAAAAGATCAGCTCTGCTGCTCCCTTTACGCTGTTGACTTTGTTTTGCATAAATGGTTACTGGGCTGGCATGTGGTTGAGTAAAAAAAAAGGTCTCTTGGCCCTTCAAGATAAGGAAAGACATCCAATGTTGAAAGGAGGTTGTGAGTGGGTTCAAGAGGCGTCCTCCCCCTGGGAGAGGGAAAGGGTGCTCCTGTGGGGACCTGAGCAGTGCCCAGCACTCCAGACATACCTGACACAAACAAAGCTCCATGTCTGCTAGTACTTGAACCAATGTTAATTAAAGCATTTTAATGAGGATGTTTTGAGAACTGCATGTTAGTCTGTGCATGCCCTTCGTAAAATATTAAACATCTCTGCCCTTTCAGCAGCGTCCTCCTCCCCAGAAGGTCTTCCTGCAAATGGGGTTTGACACTCCTGATTATTTCAGAGCTAAAGAAACCTGGAGAAATAATCTTCTACAAAAATCTTAATGTGATCTTTGATGTTGCAGTCAAAGAAGCACATGCCAGAAAATGTTTTGCTTTCTTCAGTTCATTCTCTGGTAGTGTTTGTTGTTATTTTCCCGTCAGGCATGACAACAAGCAGCTGATTAACTCATTAGCCAAGAGCATCAAAGTGCAGGGTGAGAGCATGAAATCTGCTCCTGTGTCCTCCAGCCACTCCTTGCAGCTCAGTGGTTTCTGCAGGGCCTGTCTGAGGCACAAGAAGTTCTCTCAGTTACTCATGGGTAGCAGCGTGCCCTGTCTTTCGTGAGTCCTGTCTCCACACTCAGGGACCATAGCTGTGTCAGAGCATCTCAGCCTCCATCCAAGAGGACAACCCAAGCTCCAGCCCATGTGTTCATCATCTAGTTAGTGGTCAGAGGTAGCCCCACAGCATGCTGCACACACACACACACACCCCAGAAAACACCCCATACCCTATGCCAGGAGCTCATCAGTGCCACATTCTGCGGAGAGTCCCCTGTGGAGAACCACAGCCATGGGTGAGGGAAAGTGCCACGTGGTGATACTCCAGGTTGAGAGGCCAAACATCGCTTGGTGGGCAGGTGATGTAGAGAGCACACACATCGTTTTTCAAAACTGCTCCTAACTATGCAGCTTACTGGAGCTGCAGGAGCAACTGGTAATGTTGAGTTTCTCTTGCAGGTCCAGGTCATGTGGAATCACACTCAAGGTAGTAGTTTGCACCCGAGTGCTGCTGCTTTGGGTTGAAAGCCACCATGGTATTTGCTCCCCTAAGTGGCATGCTTCATCTCAGTGTGGCGATTGCCCTCCCTTAAAAAGACCAGCAATGCCCCAGATCTTGCTGGTGGGGGGTAAGGTGGTCTGTCATCTGTATACGCCTGCAGCCCTTCAGAAGCAAAGGATCAGCAGTTTGCTGCACTCATGGTAAAATCTTGCAGACCCAAGTATGTCTACGCAAGCCCTGCAGGTGTGGCACAGGAGTGCAGCGAGCCCATGGCCTCCCAGGAGCGCTCCTGCACAGCAGACACTGGAGAGATCACCAGCAGGGACCCACCAGGTACCCAATGCGCCTTGTTTTCTACCTCCTCTCACTCCTACCCCAAGGCCATGGCCTCCCATCCTCTCTCCTCTTCACCTCCAACACAAGGCTCCATTTATGCCCCACCAGCTTCTGCCTCCTCCTTACTTGCACACCTTGACCCAGTGCCTGCGCCCCAGATGTGCGGAGCCCAAGAGGACCAAGGAGCTCTGCCCAGGGGCCTCACCACACTCTGCCAAAGCCTTCTTGGCTTTAGCAGCCTCCTCAAACTTCCAGCACCCATTAGGCATGAAGCATCCACCCCACCCACAACCACCATGGTTCACCTGGCTTCCTGAACACCTCTTCTGGCAGGAATCACCACAGCCCAGTGGGGCTTGAACGGCGCCCAACACCATCCTGCAGCTGGATGTCTGGGACATGGGAGCCTCCTGAGCTGAAGAACGGCCAGGATTTATTGGCAAGGCTGGGTTCAGGTCCATTGTGTGTGGCACTGTCACAAAGGGAAAAGACCAGATCTTGCACCTGCAGAGCTAAACGGGACTCGCAGCTTAGCACTGTCTTTTTCTCCTCCAGCAAAGGTCTTTGCAAGGACAATGCTCACACTGGCAGCACTGGGGGATGGAGGCTGTTCCTGGAGAACTCATCAGCAAGGGTGATGGGTTGGCAGTGTAACCAAAGGCGAAATGAAAAAGAGGAGCCTGGCAGGATGAAAGCATTCTTACATGGCTGAACCTCCTGAGTCCCAGCCCTGGCAGTAGCGCCACTGCTGAGCTCCTGGTTCTCCAGTGATCCCCCTGCTCCCACAGCCTCGCCGTGCTGTGGCTCATTTAGCACCAAGTGGTTGGAAAAATCCAACACTGAGGCCCTTTGTTTTGCAAGTCTGCAACACAAACACACCTCTTTGCAAAGACCAGTGTGCACTTGCACACCCACCACGGGCTTCATCAGCACCTGAAGCCCTCCCCTGACATGGTGCTCCACAGGAGACGTAAGGAGACTTAATCCCATATGAAGTCACGCAAGGAAATGGTTATATTTTTTCCCCCTTTACATAAGGAGCTGCCACAGTGCTCCTGAGAAATAGATATCCAACAGCAAGCCGCAGGCAGTGTCAGATGACAGATACATGTTTAAATAATGTCTTTATTCCAGTTCAGCTGAAAAAATAATTATTGAATTTGGGTCTTAAGCCAAGAAGTACCTTTGTTTCTGAGTGCTCATTGATTGAAACATCTTGGGCTTTCAGCTGGGTTCTAATAAAGACATTGCATTACCCTTCACACACAGTATTCAAATAATATCTTTATTTGGGAGGAAAGAGGAATTTAGAGAGTGACCTTAATGTTTCTTGAGATTTGAAGAATTTCACCCAGCCTAGAGAAACTCCTGAACTCAGGGATTTCTGCTAGAACAGGAAGTTTCTCCCGCATTGTTATCCAGCAAAACGAGGTCTGGATTATATTTAGCCCCATTCATTCAGCACAATGAAAAGTAAGACTCCAGCCAATTTCCTTAAGCAAGTTTATTAATAAAGTGGTAGTTGTTTGGTGGCTGGTCGTTTCGAGGTGGTTGGGGAAGAGGATATATGCCACACACCCTCCCTCCCTCTGGACGAGGTTCCCCATGGATCGGACCACTCGAAGCACTTATAGCCTCTGCGGGGTACCTGTGCATGCCTGGCAGCCTGGACATTGTCCCAGGTACAGCTCCCAGCCCTGCCCCACTCCTTCCTGCTTGCTGGCCCCCGCTTCACTGGAGCTGCGAACGAACCACCAGGGACAGTTTAGCAGCTTTTAAACTGGAGTTAATCTTCCAGGGGCTCCTAACTGGAGCCTCCGGGCAGCTCTGTGTAGGACTATTCACAGTGCAGCTGCTGAGCGAGGAAGCCCCGCTCGCCGCAGGCGCTGCAGTAACGGAGACACCCAGGGTATCGGAGCACACAAAGGTCAGAGCTCGGGTCAGGGAGGGCACCTACAGCCTGGCTGTAAATTCTGGCTTTGTCCGTTGCTTTTTGCAGAACTTCAGGTGGTTTTATGCACGACAAACATCATGACCCCATAACTTTACCTCGAAGTATCTGTGGTGTGTTTAGGATGTGCTGAGCTCAAAATATCTCCTGCCTGTGCCCAGCTGATTTAGACTATGTGACCTGAAGTCTGGGCTTGCCCTAAAGGACTGAGGTCCTTACCACCCGCTTCCATTTGTAGTCATCAAGGGGAGAGGTCTGGAGCTGCGTGTCCCTGCAGCATTTGCAGCAGTGGGATATACTCCCCTTGAGGCCCCAAACAAAATTCAGGCAATACGATGTCTTGGCTTTGCTTGGACTGGAAAAATTAGTTGCTTTCCTCCCACAGGGAGTCATGGTGGAGGAGGGAGTGGAGGCGACCTCTGTGCTTCTGCGAAAGTAAAGTACAGCAACATGTGGCTGTCCTCTCTCAGTCTAGGAGCCATGGTAGCGTGCCCTCACAGGCCATGGGTGCGAGGGAAGAAAGGACCCAGGAAGCAGCACGTGGCAACCACAAACCATCGCAGCTGGAAGTCAAACGTAGAAGAAGGAGTGGTATCAGTCTAACTTCTCCCTGAAAACCATAGATGTCCACGTAGAAGAAAGAAAAATTCTCTGGCACTCTGTAAACCAAACGCAAGTCCAGGGAAGATGGTGGTCAGCATGGTCATGGGTCCTTTACTGGAACAGCTGAAGCAGTTTGTTCCCTCGGTGCCCACCTTGCCTCCTTCAGCACCCATCACATCAGCATCATGGCACTGAGACTTCTCAAAGCTCAGCAGTTTGCACAGTTCAGCCTGCAAACTCAGGCGCTGCTGTGAGGCATGTTTCAGCCAGATTTGGAAGATCTCAGCCAAAAATACTGCACATGGACTTACCTTTCTCTAAGGACGGCTGAGACTGTGTGCCATCAGAGCACAGCGTCTTCAAAATGGGTACAACGGAGATAGGTAAGGCCACCTAAGCCAGCCAAAAGCAAGTTATAAAAGTACTAAAACATTAATCCACGGAACTTCTTTGAATTCTATCAATTTTTATGTGTGTGTATGGTTGGCATTGCTCTGTTATTCTTGCCAAGCACTCAATTAGCACTTGAGTTAATAAGATGTTTTAATGGCTGTTAAATTAATCTCTGACAGTAAACTGAAATCTCTGAAATTAAACTCTGACAATGCTTTCCAGTGTTTTCCCAGGGAAAGATATTCTTTCAGCCCAATTCCTATGTTATCATTGTCGCTAATTATTTGTGTTTATTCTCTTTACTACGCTTATTTGATTTCATTTGAACTTAGATGCAGTGATAGGGGATGTAATTTGGCGTTTTCCTCTAATGTGCTGAACAGATGAGGATTAGAGCTCTGTGGCTATGAGAAAATGACTCCTCATAAGCGTTTGTTCAAACAGAAATCACGGAGCCTTTTTGATGACTGTCATACCCCCTTTTATTTGCTATTCATCAGTGCTTTTCTGAGTGTGTTCACAGAAAACTTTGCCAAAATGAAAATATTGCTAAGAGAGGTGAAAACATGGAGCAGCCCAGGAATACCTGGGAAAACGTTTGGACTGACCTGTGTCACAGCTGTTTTCTTCTGATGGTCTGACAGTGGTCCAGGCAGGAAAAAAACATATTCTGGGGGTTAGCTCATCAACTCAAAACAGCTAGTGTACTATAAATAGAAGGAAAACATCAAGTAAAAGCAATGTGCAATATGTCCCAAAACCCAGGGGTTTATTGTTTCAACCTGAAAAATCAAAAGGACAAAAGAAAACCCATGATCTGTGGGCAGTTCACAGTTCTGCCCTGGCTGGAGCATGGAGGGTGACAGTCTCCTGCCCAGGCTGGGAGCAGGGTCGGTGCATGGGTCAGGTTCTTGTAGGTCTCAGTCTGAGGTATCTCCCTGGCTTCGCTCAAACTGATGCTTCTGCTGTGAGTGGAGTAGCCTAGGGCTGGAGCTGTGCTGAGAGAAATGAAAAGCTTTCATAAAATTATGTCATGCACTGAATGTGCCAGCTTGTCGTGTAATAATAGCTAAAACTTTCTGTAATTAAAACAAGTAGCTAGCTATGGTGTCTGACTATGATCAAAGCTCTTTTGTCTGCTTTGGCAGTTGGCACATGTGAAAGATTTTGGCTTACATGGAAAATACTGTTGTGGTTTTTCTCTTGGTTTTAAATGGCAAGAAACATACCATCTCGGATTATCCCTAAACTGAAAGAAAACAGTAACGGGAAACTGAGAACCAGAATGTGCATGACGTAAAATGTCTACGATTTCTGGCAGAAGCAGCCCCCGTGCCCAGCCACCATGCCTTCAGAGCGGCTGACCCGTTGTTGCAATGCAAACGGTTGAATCATGACATTTTACATTTCTGCAGAGATGGGAACAAAGCTCTTCAGAACATTCCCAAATGTCCTGCACTGATTTTTAAAAATAATAATTGCTTTCGCATAACGAATATGTGTCTGAATTGTGACCAACCAGTCGTCTCCCCCTTAGATTTTTTCTCATTACTTGGATTGTGATTGTTTTGAGACATTTTATGGATAAAAGCCACCTTCCTGTTCACAAGAGAAACCTACGTTATTTTCCATATTCATGTCTGGTTTTCCTATTACAAAATAAAGGGCTTGGTGAGTAAATATAAACTGCTTCTGCTCTCAAATTCCTCTTCATCTCAAAAAACCCTCAAACTAATCCAGAATTCCGTTGGCATCTCTGGAAACATCTACTTCTGCTTAGAAGTCATTGGAAGGATAAATATGAAGAAGTTTTGAAAAAAAAAAACAGAGGGGAACTGATTGGCTGAGGAACATCAGCCAATAATATAACCTTTAAAACATTATATTAGGCAAAGAAAAATCGTCTGAGGGAAGTGGCCAGCAGTGTATGGCTGAGCATTGGGATTTTTCCATCCCTTCTCCTGAAGTTCCGAGGCACATTGTGGGAAGATTCGCTTCTTCCACATCATGTGTGCAATCATGTCTTTTTGTGTTTCCTGTAATTTCAAATTATGTCCTGTGAACTCGGTGGGCACAGGCTGAATATTCCCCCAAGTTGAGCTATGTTTGGTGTGGGTCATCTTCTTTTCTTGGGCATGGCTGACAAAATGGGTTCTACCTTCAAGTGTCACTCCGCATGCAAGAGTGCCTACCCCCTGTCGCTTCTGACCAGAGATTTTTCTACCTTTGCAGCTTATCAGAGATGGCAGGCAATCTTTATTCCTCCTGATTTGGGTATCTGGCTAATGAACTGATCATCTTAGGCCACCTCTGTGTCAGAGGGCAGAACTTCACTGTGAATGGTCTGAGTCCACCTCTTCAGTCTGTGTGGTCCTTGAAGCAACTCCAACTTCATGGCTGGCGCTTTTGGACCTGGAGCAGATTGCAGAGCGTGCAGGACCCACTCACTCCTGGAGGTTTAGCCAACATCTACTGGCAAATCCTGCTGATGTCTGTGAGGATCTCCAGCGGTTTGCACCTTGGTGATGGCCCTTGTTAGACTGCACCATCTCCGCTTGTCACCTTGGTTCCATATAGTACTGTCTATAGAGCAACCCATCCTTATCTCCTCTTTGCGTGACAGTTGCTTTTCTGGTGTATGAGCAGGTGCTTCCCAAGCATGGAGACAGCCGTCCAAGACGCTAGTAAGGTGTGCTCACATGGGCATTTCAGTAGCACAAGATCTTTGGTCATTACAGAAACAAACCTTCAGCTCTAACTTGACAAACCACAGCACCGTGCGGGCTGCAGGCAAAGGTGTCATTAATATATCCAGGGACATGGCCTCCAGGTGATGACAGATGGCATTACTGGCGTGTGCAATACCAACAAGCAATGTGCTGTGACATTCCCCCATCGCTGGCAGGAAGCTGCTGACCTACGGAGCTTTCCTATTAGATTAATTTATACACAGCTCACCTTCAGCAAGTGCGTTTAATTGACACCCTGACTGATCTGCCTCCCAGGGAAGATGAGCACTGGCATCTTGTAGACCAGTTTCTTGGACTGGAGATATTTGGAAAGAAACACGTTTACTGCAGAGGGCAGCGCAGAAAAGTCCGGCCTGCCGTCCTCTAAAACCAAGGTGTCAAAGGCTGTGGCTGGAGCTGTTTCTGCTCCTGTGCTTGGTGTGATTGCCTGAACGTGGCCACCTTGGTCCTGTGACTGGGATTTCCACTGCCTGTTTCAAAGAGCTCTGTGGAATGCCACCTCCCTTTGCTGCTGTCCCTGTGCAGAGCTCTGCATCCAGGCTTGTCTGCAGCTGCTGATGGCATTCACACAAGGCAGCTCTCACCATTAGGACGTGCCTGCTCCTTTCTGCAAAGGAACTTTTCACCGGCAGCAGAAAGGGACAAGAAACATTTACCTGGCACAAAACATTTGACTTTCAGCTGGTGATCTTACATGTTAAAGGTGAAAGACTTCGGTCTCTGCCGCAGCTCAGTCAGGGTCTGTATGCAGCCTCGAATAGATGGAGCATTGATGTTTTTACATCCCTCCAACTGAGATCTCATAAGTGGCTACGGTCATTATCCTTCTGTCTCTGGTACAGACAAGAGGGAAGGATCCCTCACCAAAATCTCCATCATGCTGGTGGTGCTTGTCTACTCACTGTGCTAATGTGCATGTTGACTATACACATACCTCCAACCTCACCTACCATAACCAGACTCTCTTTTTGCATACACAGGCTTCTGTGGAGTTCTCTTGAGTCCTCAGGGATTCATTCCACTTCATGAAAACACAGAAGATTTGTGTTACTACTACTGTTTTTTGAAGTGTTTCTCAATACTGTATCATCTCACACCAGGATATGGTTAAGTAAGAGAAAGATGGAAGCTGTATTTTGAGCTGGACTGCAATTCGCATGGTTGCACAAGGTACAGGAATCCACTGTGCAGCTTAGAACCTTCTCAAGCTGAGAAACTCTAAAGTAGAAAGGTTCCCTGAAAACCAAAAGCTGAAAAAATGCTGCTATTTTGCACCATTTACATTCTTAGGTGATGTGAGCGTAGCACAGTTAGGGTGACGCAGTTCTAGTGGGCAGGACTAGGAAAACAGTATCTTCTGTGGTGGTAGCTGGGTTTTTTCTGATGGTGCTTTCTATATTGATTGATGTTTACCTTTCTTCCTGGAATGCAGCATATATATTTTTTTTCATTCATGCTTGTGTGTATGTATGAGTGCAGACATAGGCAAGTACATATGCATGTGTGTACACACACACATGGCCTGGGGGACCTGCCTATGTCTGCAGAAATTCAATTTGAAATCTCAATTCTGCTTACATTAACTTTAACTTTCAATGCTGATTAATGGATGTTTCAGAGCAGAATGATCTCAGTTCCAGCTCAAGGCATCAAGGACCATCAGCACTGTCCTCTGAGCACTTGGCTTTTCACAGGTCTCTTCTGCTTGGAAAAAAAGAACCAAAGATCTCCAAAGCTGAGAGAAATAAAGAGATCAGATCCTACTGCAGAGGGGGCAGACAGCACCCCCAGAATGAAAAAACTTTGTCTACAACCAGAAGACTGCGTGGAGGCAGGTGGGCCACAGCTCTACAGCTACATGCCATTTCTCGAAAGACACAGGTCCAAACCCCAAGAAGCAGTAAGTACTCCCAGAAAGGGAAAGACATTCAGGTATTTATTGGTTTTCAGAAATGTTTTTATTATTTGTTGGACTTTATGAGCATAAAGCAAAGGTGACTTTAAGAAGTTCCTCTGCAAAACCTTCACGTACATTGATCCGCCACACACGAGTTCCTAGGAGGGTGAAACTGGAAGAGTCCAGAGGTTTGAAAGCACGTTGGCTCAGGTGGAGCTGCTCGTAACATCCACAGCCTAAGGGTTAGATGGACCTGTTATAAAGGACCCTGTAAATAACGATTTCTAAAATGAGTAACGTTACTTTTAAAGAAAACCAGATGTATAACATTAGAAGAATATGCATTTTCAAAAAGCTTAATCTTTAAACCTCAAAAGCATACTCCCACAGGAGTCACTAAAGTGATTGCAATATAAACCCCCCAGATAAAATAATAAAAATTAAGAATTCCTGCAGGGAGGGATCCTGAAGTGCTTTGCACCTGTAAAGTGGTACAGAAAAGACTAATAACTATCAGTTTGCTGTGAACCTTGAAACCCCTGCAGTGAGGAATGGGGTAGGTTTCCCAGATGTACATGAATTATTGCTGGTTTGATATTCCCCTCCTCCTGGGTGTGCATAGTTTGATAATCTACCAGCTTTTTCAGCAAATCCTTTTTCTGCTACATATGTAGTTCAGTCTCTCCTGCTCCTCAGCTAGGCATGGTCCTACTTGCCTGCAAAATGACTAAGTCCTGCAGGTGGCTCAGAAGGCATTAGCTATGCTTCAAGCATTTCTTTTTCAAAACTTTTGATTAAAATATATATAGTTTACCCAGATAAAATGATGGGGCAGTGGCATAAGGACCTGTAACAAACATGTTAGCAAATGCTAGGCAGGTGTTGTGGTCCACGTTAGCTCCTTATAGAAGAATCGGAGTGAAGACGACAGGTCATGTCTTTCCACCTCTGACTTCCACAGCCAGCTGTACTGTGGCACCTCTCCAGCTTCTGGCAAAACATCTCCCAGCCAGACAATTGTGAATACGTTTCATGTGGTCAGAAAGTGCTGGAGAGACAGGCCAGAAATTCACCCTGTTATGCTAAACCCAACAAATAAGAAATTATCTGCATATAAATACAGTTTATGCTTTTCCACTTGAAAGGAAATCCCCTTATCAGCTCAGTCTCAGACAAAAACAACCAGGGACACCGTGAGCCGAGCCAAGTGCCCTTGCTGAGAGGAATCAGTGGCCTTCCCTGGCAACCAAATCCATGCCTCTGTGGCCCTTTGGGGAGGCAGTTTTACCATATTGTGTAAAATAAGTTGCCAGACAGAGCTGTTGAGGGGGAAAGTGGAGCGTGGAGATAGCACATGGCTCATTTGCTCACTCAGATACTGGGAACTGATGCAAAAGCAGGGAAGGAGATGTGAGGTTGGAACAGATTTGTTGGGTCAAATGCCATTTTTTTTTTCCTTTCTAAGTATACTGCAGGCCTGCTGCTACTAAAATCAATGAAAATGTTGCTTTTAAATGTCAAGAAAGCAAGAATCATTGAAAACTTTCCCTCATTGCCTGAATCTTCAAACTGTAGTCCTTCCTCCGTTCTCCCTTTCTAGGTATTTTCATCTCAAAATGCACTAAGACTGATGATGTCCTTCTTATACAGGTGGACACTACGCAGGCACAGGTGGAATAAAGCATTTTATTAAAAACCAAAACCAAAAACCACCACAAAGTTCCCTGCTGCAGTAACACAAGGCTGTCTTAAAAATGAAAAAACAACCCAAACCCAAACCCAAACATAAACCCCTCCGAAACCAGTTTCAAGGATTAAAGCGTGGCATGAAGCCCTGGTTAAACCCAGTGCTCAGAAATGCAGCACAGCCACACACAGAAGTAGCTCTCTGTGTGTTCACCAGGAAGCACAGCAAACCCTTTAGATCATCCTAGGTCACCTCCAGGAAAGACACATTTTTCCATGATTTTTGATGGCAAGAAAGGTGAGTTTCACCCCAGAAGATCAATGACATGGCTGATATAGATGGAATTTGGCAACACCCACCAGTGGTCTCTATGCATGTCTCATAGAGGGCTTGAGATGTAAATTTTCTCTGCAGCCAGCGTGGTCTGACGGACTCAATATAAGATCAGAAAGGGGGAGCTGCTCTCCTGGAGCTGTCCTGCACCACCGAGCCACCTCCTTCTCGCCAAGGCTGTGCTCTCTGAGGGCTGAGCAAGTGCAGGCAAAGAACAAGACTTACACAGATTCCCTCCAGCCCCATCAGGACCGTTTTTACAAGCCACCACGGCCAGTTGTTCTCTCCTTCTGGGGTGACTCCCATGCTTTGGAGCGATGCCAAGGACCCTGCGATGGGCAGCACAGCCCTGCACCGAGAGCCGCCGAGCAGGGAAAGAGCAGCAACTAAACAGGACTGGAAGGAAAAATGAGCTGATGGCATGTTCAAATTTCCCTTCAGCTGCTGCCTACAGTCGAGTTATAAGCAGCATCGATTGAGCACCAACGTACCTTTCCCAAGCAAGGGGAGCAGGTTCCCAGCTCCCCATGGGACTCCAGCGGGAGCCACGGCCCAGCAGCATCACCCGCCCTGAGCACCGACCCGCCTCCAGGTAAGAACAAGGCTCACATGGCATTTTCAGCATCCCTGGTGCCTGCCAAATCCTCTGGGCAGGCAAAGCATCGCTCTCCCACCCCAATCCTTCCCCAACGGCCAGAATTAATTTCCCCCAGTTGCAGGGGGGAAGCGTCCAACTGCATGAGCCCAAAGAAACAATTTTTATATCTGGTTTCTGCTGAAACATAGAATTGTTTTCCTGATGGCACGGGGCTGGAGAAAGTTCTCCAGTTGTGTCGCGGAGGGTTTTTTCCACAAAAGCGTGGGTGTTAACTGTGGTGGTATGGCACAGCTCCAGCTCAGTGCCCACCGCTCGGCATGCCCCCTGCTCCGGCAGCCGGGCAGAGCATCCCGCACTGTTTGAACAGCTGCCCTTCCATCTGGAAGGGGTCTGCCCTTCAGTCCTGGGAGAAGAGCTCATCTTCGGGATAGTTTGCATAACAATTAGCATTTTGTCAGTTGAGATATGCCTGGTGAAAGAACACTGTTTATATTTGGGGGCTGGAATATTTCTTGAACCACAAAAGCTAAGCTGAGGTGGGACCAAGCCTGAAGGTGGGCTCATGTCACATGGCAGGTTGAGGAGTTGCTTTTGCATTCAGCTCAGAGGTAGACAAGCAGAGCTGCCGTGAAAGGGGGGATTCTTTATTTCATAGAGATTTAATTCAGTTGTTCCAATGAAA
>JAVJGJ010000001.1:47386186-47397567 GCA_035590215.1 Microhierax caerulescens | reverse complement strand
AGGTAAGGCTGCCTAGAAAGTACAAGGGTGACTGTGCAGATTTCCCTGGGGTCCTGCTGGTGTAAGGAGAAGACCACAGCCAACTTTGTCTATGACTTCTGGAAAGTACCCCTCACACCCAAGGTGGTGTCCTCCAGCTTGTTGTCACTGTAGCTCTTGGGCTGTGGTTCCACAGCCATGGCAGCCCTCCTCTCTCTAATGGGCACTGCAGTGCTTGCTGAGCACTTTCTCTTCCTCACCAATGCCAGCAACATTTTCAAATCCCTTCCTGCGTTGCAATGTTTGCCACAGAAATGTTTTGTTGACTAGGAGGTGTTTTGAACAGCTGTGACAAGGAAGGGGCATGGTAGGTGTGAGTGACAGTCCATCCATGGAGTGCAGGCTGCACTGATGGAGAGTTTGGTGCTCCCCATCAAGGCTGCTCTTTCCCATCCAGCTTCGGTCCTGCCTGGGCTGGAACTGCTGAGCTGGGGGAATGGCAAGCAGGTGGAAGGCATGCTGTAATTCAACAGCGCTCATTTTTGCAACCCTCGTTCCAGCTGCCAGAAGGCGGTGAAGTTCCTGTATGAAAATGTTTTCAGTTGAATTTATCACAAAAAGTAATAATAGATATTTCAAGATGTAAACAGTAGCTCTTTTCCTCCAGGGGAAAAAAAAAAAAAAAAATCACAATTACAGCCTCTGCGTGTCACGTAGCTGTTTACTAACATGTAACATAACTCTAGGGATCAAAAGTGGGGGAAAGAAATTAGATTAAAGGAAATGTGTTTTGTGTTTTTTTTAACCTAAAGTGTTCTCCATAAAACTACTATGCTGAGAGGATGACTAATGTAAGCAGTGTGTGTATTGAAGCGTGTCATAAACACTTTTTATGCTTTCTGAAAACACAAAGAGAAACCCCAGGAGAGAATTAATTTACAAATCTGATTAAGCATAGTGCCTAAGTGGCAAAAAGCATCATACAATAAATAGTAGACTCCACAGGTAAGCAAAGCTTTTAAAAAATAAACATACTCTACAAAGAGCCCAGATATGTGCATTTTGCATAATTGAATGTGTTTGACTAGATGTCAAAGGTACAGACAATGAAAGCAGAGGTCATGCTGAGGTATTACCGCTGACCTCTTCTTCATTAAGCCATTATACTGCCTGTCGAGTGTAAAGCATCTATCTTAATCTGGGAAGCGAAGGCAAGCCTGTAAACAGAAGAATGAGTCATAAAATAGGGGGTTTCTACCTGATGTCAAGATAGACTTACAGTGCTGTCTTCAGCCAGTCACAGTGGAATGAGTTGGGGTGGACCAAGAACCTGCCATCTCCCGGGCATTTTCTCCCCCACCAGGCACAACCGATTCCCCCACTGCTGACCCACACAGTGGGGCCAAAGCACCCCAGTGCCAACACTTTCCCCTTGGGTGCAAGATCTGTGCAAGGTCCTGCCCCAGCCTCCTTTGGGCACCGGTCCCAGCTACCCGAGCCTCAACAAAAGCTACCTTTGGTATGGGTTGTGTCAGCCTTCATTCTTTCCTATTTATAGAGTCGTTTCTGATAGCATTTCAGAATTAAGCAATACTATTGCTCAGCATTCAGAGTTTACCTGCCTTCAGGGACTTCTGAGTTCATGGGAGTCTGGATGTTAATTACAATCCCTTATAGCTGTAGATCAGAGGTGCCTTCAAACTACAGATAGATGTTTATTGGAAGTTAAAGCTTTAAGCCTCACCAGTGCACCTCTGAACATTACAGCTATCTTTTTATGTAGAGGAATATACTTCCACTAATGTTACCCTCCGGGATAACTGCCAATATACGTAACACTTTTAAACAACTCTCATTATTTAATTCAAAAACGGAGAGGTGACAGAGTGACTTGGTATGACTTAGACATTCCCATGTGCACGAGTGAGTGGTGAAATGCCCTGTCCTAGTGCTGTCATGGCAGTCACCTGATATGGGTCTACCTTCCACCATCCTTTACACATCTGAATGGGAGGCAAAAGTGAAAATCATCCTTGTGTTACATTGGTCCCTGTGAAGAGAAGGAGAACCATTTTGTGGTGAAAGCCCTAAAATGGACTCGAGTTACTACAGGTATCTCATTACTTCTGGTAGTGAGTTCTGGGATTTCTCTGTATTTCTACTTCCCTCTGGATAGGGAAGGTTTAGTCATAACAATCTTCTCATACCTTTGTCTGCTTTTTTCATGTTGACTGTAAGGTCTTCACATTGAAAAAAAAAAAAAGCTCTCTCCTTGTGTGTAGATCATCTAGACTAGTGGGGTCTCCTATAGATACCAAGAGTCCAGCAACAATGAAGAAGAGAAGAAGAGATGCCAGTGTCCTGACAAGTTAGAAAAGGGGGAATTCATTAAGTAATGCCCTGAAACTTCTTTTCTGTGGGCTGGTAAAACATACACTTGCTTACACAATGCAGACATTGTCAACAAAGCAGGAAGTTGTGTCCTCAGCACTGAGTCTCTGTGCCGTAACTGCAGGGAGTCCCACACCTTGGACGTGGCTCAGGCAGAGAATCTGTGTCACATGAAAGGAGAGGAATGGAAACAGCATGAAACCATCAGCAACAAAGGAAGGCGAACAAAAACAGGACAGACAGGATCAGAGACACAGAGCCAAGTACAAGGCAAAAAAACAGACCTGTGGAAAGCTGGAAGGAAAACAAATAAACCAAGTAAGTAAAATTCTCCATCCCACTCCCCAGTTTCTTCCACCTCACTTGTATACCTTATCACTGAAATTTTCTCCCAGTGCTAAAACTGATGCATCAACACGAAGGATGTGGCAACCCACATGACACTTGCAAAGATCACCCTTTGTAATTTTTGCATTTTGCAGACGCCACATTTAGCAGACAACACATTTAGCAAACACGGTGCTGTGTACGTCCCACAAGGCTGGGTCCTAACCACTATGTGCTACAGCATCTTAGATTCTGGTCTCCAGACAGAGCAACCTAAGTGATATTTTTTTTTGCATTCAAGGCTGCTTTCAGCAAGTTGTGTCTTTTGGAGGCCATTCCTTTTCCACTCCAGACCATCACAGAAGTGTTTTGGGGTTCTTAAACAAAGATCTACCCTTTGCTGGAATTCAGAGCCTCAAGCAAAGCACCAAAATCAACACTCAGCTTGAAGGTTTAGCTGGGAAGTATTACAGGGAAGCACCACACACAATCACTGTCGGCTAGACCTACGCAGCCTCCCACACATGATCGGTGAAAAAAGTATTCGCTAAATCAATTTCATCCACACACGATAGCTAGAGTCTGCCAACACTTACATACTCATTAGCATGATTGATTTCCCATTATCTAATTAATTACTGTAGATTTCACATTTTCACTTTACCTCCTTTGCCATTTGTTCAAGAGCAGCAAATGGCCTGTCACCACAAGGCGATGGCACTTTGTCTTTGTCCTGTACCTTGCATTTTTCCCTAAATTGGTGCGAAACTCCAACAGGCACTTGGCAAGAGAGGTCCAGGAGATCTCTGGATACTCCATCCCCTGCCCAGGGCTGGGGCCAACCTTCTTGCAGGCTTCTTGTGCTGGAGGTGCCAAAGGCTCCCCAGGTAACACAGCCCAGCCCTCACTGTCAGAACATCAGACAAGGTGATTGTCCCCCTGCACTTGGTACTGATGAGGCCGCACCTGGAATCCTGGGTTCAGTTTTGGGCCACTCACTGCAAGAGCAACATTCAGGTGCTGGAGCTTGTCCAGAGACGGACAGTGGGGCTGGGGCACGGGCTGGGGAACCAGTCTGATGGGTGATGGCTGGGGGAAGTGGGGGGGGGGTTAGTCCAGAGAGGAGGAGACTCAAGGGCGACCTTATTGCTCTCTACAGCTGCCTGGCAGGAGGCTGTAGGCAGGTGGGGGTCGGTCTCTTCTTCGAGATAACAAGCAATAGGACAAGGAAATGGCCTCAAATTGCACCAGGGGAGGTTTAGATTGGATATTGGGAGACTTTTCTTTGCTGAAAGGGTGGTCAAGCATTGGAACAGGCTGTCCAGGGAGGTGGTGGAGTCACCATCCCTGGAGGTGTTTAAAAAACACATATAGATGTGGTGCTTGGGGACATGGTTTAGTGGGGGGCTCAGCAGTCCTGCATTAACAGTTGGACTTGATGATCTCAAAGGTCTTTTCCAACCTAAATGATTCTATGGTTCTACGATTTTAACGTTTTGCTGATATCTGTCCTCCCTGCTGAGATTAAAATGCATTGCTTCTTCCTCTCTTGGATGCTGAAAGCCAACGATTTCCTGCTTGCACTAGGTTTTTTTTGCATAAGGAAGAGAGCTTGTTACAGTCATTCTGCCTGATTCTTCACTCGGTTTCCGTACTCATACCAGTAAAAGGGAGTGGGAAATTGTACTTGCTTTATGTGGAATAACAGACTGTGTAAGACAGTGTGAAATCAAGCCCATAATTTTTTATTCTAAACCATACGTTACAGATACAGTTCCTCTAGAGTGCTCATTTAACATTCGGTTTCATTTCTCCATAGGAGTAATTAGCTTGCAATAAGGAAAATCATTTAATTAGGCCCACAACTGATTAGAGCCTGGTGCATAGCCCATTAAAATAAAGAAGATACAAATTGATTTCAACATGTTTTGGGTCAGACCCAATCTTCTGAAGCAAATAGAGAGATAAGACAGCATCTGCTGGCTATTCACCTGCCAAGCCGTTGCGCTGATCTCTAATTTTAGGTCCTGCAGGCAATTGTCCAGGTTATTTACCACCTGGGCTGTTTTGATCTTCTCTCAAACATGTGTATTGATGTACGAGCTCTCTTATCTCTGCCATGATAATACTGACCCAACCATACTAGCAGTATGAGGTTCAGGATCAATACTGATTCCTTCCTTATTCAGCTGAACAGTATTTTATTTACCTGATTACAAATATCTATTAGTGGCCTGAACTGGCAAATCTTGACTAAGTAGTCTAAAATGTGTGAGCTGGACACACTACAGAAATAGAGAGTATTATCATTACTGTACAATATGGGATGCACATACGATCTTCCTGTCACAGATTGACTTGGATCCATCACAGCTAATACAAGTAGAATCCTACGGCTGGTAGTAGATTTGCCTCAGACACATTAGGCATTAATTTTCCCCTACTGAAAACAGAACTCAACAATTTGCTTACATACTTACTGTAGGCCTATAAATGTGTTATAGATAGCCATTCTTTGATAACCCAAAATCTATTCTCCCATATATGTATGCATATAGCCTACCTTCTAGAGAATTGGCTGTGTGAAAAGACATCAGGAGTCCACCTCTGATTTCCATCTCATCTCAAAATCTGATTTACAAAATCAGTTTACAACTCAGTTGATTTGGACGTCTAAGCACCCAGGTGAGCAATCTTCCATGCTTAAATTTGTAAATATAACTTTCTCTTTTTCGGTTCCTCATCTGTAATAAATATTGTATAAATTAATGGCTGCTAACTACTCCACTGGTCTCTACAGGACGCATGAACTCATTCTTCCACATCTAGATGGATTTTCAGACCAAAGAGCAATACAAATTCCTTGGAGTTTCTTCCTGCAAACTCAGCAGATACGATTCACAGATACACAAGCAGAAGGTACGCTTGGTAAGAAAAAAGTTAAATTTTTATGTTCAGAGGATAGATGCCATTGAGACTGTGTTACCACTGACTGATTTTATTCATAAAGCCCACACCTGCCTCCCTGTCCTCTTAAAGTGGACATTCTATTTGCCAAAGGCAGACTGGTTTCAATTCCATTTGCTAGCATGTGTGCACAGCCCTGCTCTGTTTCTCTCTCTGTCCTGGACTGCAATGGTGGTACTAAGCATCAAAGCAGCTTAGAAGATGATCACAGCAAGACGGAATACGCTTTTAATGCTATATGATGTGCTTATAGCAAAGATACCCAACAGGAAGACTTGACTGCAAATTTTATTGGACAAAGGAGAAATGTTTAATTTATCAGCTCATTCAAGCAATGACCTCAGGCAGATGCCTATGCCCCATGAAAGCACGCTAACACAAAGTGGGTCTGAGTCATGGTTTCTTCAAAGCCTCTTTGCACTGCACTACTTTATGTATTTTGTGGAAGCTTAATGCAATACAAATGTACACAAGGCCCCTTTCCTACACCAAGCGAATGCAATGAGGCCATGACATGTCTGAGATTCAGATCCAAAATCTTGTAATAAATCCTTCCTCTGCAGTGTATCATAATAACATGCTAGACTGGGGACTGGGACACCTACTCATTCTCCCAGCTCTTCCCCTGCCTTTGCTGAGTGACACTGGTCAGTTGTTTCCCCTATGTCTCATTTCTTTTTTGTCTTCTAAAAATGAAAGCAGCGATACCACTGCCTTTGGTAAAGTGCTTTGAGCATGGCAGCATCAGAGAAGATTTTTCAGATGATGCTATCCAAAACTGCCAGGCATATGATAGGTGAAATGGAGTTGAGGCAGAGCAGGATGATGGAGGAAATCAGTGTCTCCCAAGCTTTTCAATCCATGCCTCACTTCAACCAGTTAAGAATAATTTCATGCCTGATCACAGAAATGGCTGCAGGGCCTGGCGGCAGGGTACTGCATGTCTTGCTGATCGGGCAGCACTGGCGGAGAGGGACATTCAAGATCTCTGCAGCCAAACTCTCAAGGACACTAAGATACAAATGTTGCCCTTCATAATACAGCAATTAACAAGAAATGAACCTTAAAAGGGACTGGCATTCAGTATGGAGTACTCTTTTTTTCTCAGATTTGACTTTCAAGCAAGTCTGTTCCATAGCATTCCATAAACCTCACTAAATCCCAAACAACACCAGGAGAAATTCAATTGTTTTGGGAAAGCCAGTGATTGAAACAGTGCAGTAAACTGGTCAAGAGCAGGCAGCAAGCTGTGCTAGCATCACATAGAGAGCCCACCAGCCCAAATGTGTGGGAGTCACTCAGGTCCATAGGACCCCACAGTATATATACTATTTCTTTGTTGTTATGGTCCTTGGACAAAAGAGCCTACACCAAGGGGCATGACAGGTTGAGGACCAATCCAGAAGGCACACTGGATGAGGCTACATAGACCTGGCTCCTCCACACTACAGTCCCTCAACATTGTAGCAGCAACTCGTTAGCCCCAATACTCCATAAACCTTCCGGTCACATAACCTCAGCTTCAAGCTCTGAAACCAGCTCTCCAACAGGCACATCTTCAGGCACTTGGAACTTAAGAAACCCACCCCAGCTAAGAGCAAGCCACACATAAAATAAACTGATGACAAAAAGCCACATATTCACCAGTAGCAGGCCAGAGGAGACGCAGGGCCAAGCAGCTGCAGTGATATCTGCCATTGGAGATCAGGGATGGAGAATGGTCTTTGGTCCTAGTTTATTCAGCAGGGCAGATAGAATCAGAGTGTCTGAAACGGCTTGGGCAGTGACAAAATTGTTACTTCTGAAACTTCTTTCTGTTCAACTTTCAGGTGTTTTGGTTTCTGCATCTAGGAAGCAGAGTTCATTATCTGAATCACAGGTGAGATGAGACATTAAATGGGATTTGAGATGTTGAGACAGAGCTGAAACTCAACAGTGCCAGCTCTGAGTGCAGATCCCCTCCTGTGTGGGAAGACAACTAACTCTTTGCTAATTACCCCAGGTCTTGCAACAGCCAAGGAAACAGGGGGATGGACTCCAAGGCACAGTGAAGAAGGTTATTTCTGGACATAGTGATAAGACACAGTAAGGAATTTTAAAAGATGAAAAAAAGAAACATGTAGTAGCTGCAATGAGCCAAATCTGAAAAGCATGGAAGGCCTAATTATTTCTTTTAGGCTGTGTGTGGGGAATAGTGAATGAAGTTGCTTGAATTATGGATCCTCAGCATTAGAGCTCTGCCCTCACCACAGCTCAGGGCAGTCAGCAGTTATGGTCTCACTGATCTCACATGCCATGTCATGCCACAGGACAGATTTTGGAAAAGAAAGGCGTTGTAACATTTCAAAATGTAAACACTACCAATCACAAAGTGCAGGCAGTGAAGAAACTGCAAACATTTCAGGTTTTGGGGTGTGGCTGCTGATGGTTCTCCCTTCTGCTTCTAAATATGAAGTTTTTCAAACTTTGCGATAAAGTGACAGCTACCCCTTATCACTGAAGGCCAGCTGTTTCTTTAGCACTCAGCTGTTCCTGCTGCTTGCTCATAGAAATAGAAAAAAGCTATTTAGAGACACAAATCTGCAAAGCCTTGAGCACATGTATATCTTAGAGCCTGTCCTTCAGTTCTCAAAGTAATTCAGTTGATCTTCTTCCACACCCATTTTACACCTCTGCACACACACTGACACCACCAAAGCTAGTCCTCCTGGTTCACTAGCATCAACAAACACAGATCCAGAACTATTCATTCTAGGTATTTTAAAGTTTTTATTGTGTCTCCTGAGAAGGATTCAGTTGAATTCACTCTAGGAGAAAAAATCTTGGTAAAACTATCGACACTCTCTAACACATCATTGCACACTGTACAGAAAGCTCCTTTGATGCAACTGCAGGTAAACGTGTGTCAGCGCTTGTTTGGTGTGAGCCAACCCGTATACCTACCTAAATGCATGTGGGTTTACTCCAGATTTCATCAGCAGGGGCTCTGTGGGGTTGGGGGGGTGGGGAGGTGCATGTGCTTACACACATGCTTATTGTTCAAGCAAATGACTGGTTTATGACTCCTGAGGCTGAAAGCCACCATGAACAGAATCAGGTGGCTTTTTTGATTGCACTGGTCCCTGTTTTGCAGACCTTAACAGCACTGCATGAAACCTACTCACGCACATAGTCCAGCTGGTTTCAGTGGCCCCTGTCTTCCCAAAGCATCCCTTCCATGCAAGGAAGCATGGAAGCACAGGGCTCTGGAAAGTGACAGTATCAATGTGAAAATGTGCTTGATCACCTTAAAACAACTGTCTTCAAAATACTTCTGTCCACATTTAAAAGCAGAAAGAAGAACCACATTGAGTCTGATGGTTTCTACCCCAGGAGTGGTTAGAGGTGCTGGGTTTGGGTCCCAAGGAGTGCAGGGGAGGGTGAGGGCAGCTTCAGCCCAGCTGTCGGATTGGACCCAGAGTCCAGGAGTATCTGGTGACGGCAGCACTTGGTGGGGTGTGCAGCATGGGCTATGCACCCAGACGAAGCACTGCCCCTGCACAGCGCTGTGCTTCTTTGGAATCGTGTGTTTCTAGTGGCAAACAGTGTTGTGTTCATAGTGTGGTGGGGAGGAGTGGAAAAACCTTCAGGCCTTCAGAGCCTCAGTAAATCCATACCTGAAGCCTGGCCTTTCATACAAGCATATCCCATTTTCACCCGGGGTTCATTTATACACCTAGCACATCCATCTTCCTTTCTGGACACATGACTGATTCCACAGCGCATGTACAAAACAATTTAAGATATATTTAAACATATATACAAAGAAACTTAGGTGCTCTGAAAAGCTGAGGTACTGCTAGATTGCTGTGGCTACAGTAGAGAACAAGGGTGCCTTATCTGCACATCTGCATTTTTGTTACTATGTGCCCTATGCATGTGGTCAGGCAAAGGGAACTTTCTTTCCTGTGTGGACAACACAGACTTATGCATATATGGTTGCATGCTATTTCATAACAGAAAGTGATGTCAAAGTGTCTAAACCTACTTCCAGTTAAGTCAACGGCAATACTGCCATGGATTTCAATGGGTTTACAGTGAAACCTCTATTGTCTCACCCACACGCAGCAGAATTTCAACAGTTCAAGCAACAAGTGGAAAATGTTACAGTAATATTTTCACCGTTGCAATCTATGCACCAAATTCTCTTCTGCCTTGCAATTCATGGAGTCAGACTCTTTCCAAACCAATATAAAATTCTCTTAAATTACAATCGCAATGCTCCTTCCTTCATAGCCTTGTATTTTCTTATCCCTGATGCCTGGACCAAATGGCAGTAAAACGCGATCTGTGTTTCAGCAATGTTCAAGAGCCAGATCACACTTGCGTATCTGAGGCAACAGAATACAGGCTAATAAATTATCAGGTGTGACGTATATGTAGTTTTACCACAATCCTGTAAGAAGAGCAAAGAATAATCCTTATTTCAATCTGAACTGCCATTATTCTCTTAAAAGGAAACTGTAGCTGACATCTTTTGCTGAGGAACAAACACAAAGGACAATATTCTGCAACTCTCCTAAATGCTGAACAGCTCTTACACAAATAGTTCAATTAAAATCAATGGAACCACTCGTGTGCCTAAATGCTATTCTGCAGGACTGACTACAGGCTTCAGCACTTTTGAAGTACATCTGAAGATGTACCTACCAATGTGTGATCACAGCACATCTTAAAACGTGCCTCTTATAAAAGTACTTGCTCGTGTTAAAACCAACCAGTTTTACGCAACAGCTGTGCAGCAGCTATCTGAGATAAGGATGCAAAGTTAGCAGCACAAATAGGATGGTGCGGACAGGAAAGGTGCTGAGCTTCTTCCTGTTCAGCCTGTATGCCAGGAGCCAGGCTATTCTGGTAGATGGCTTCTGTGTATCCAGATGACGAAAGGCAGCTGAATACGCTGGCAAGGGGTCGGGAAGCTGGCAGTAACTCTGACTGCACTTCCGAGAGCTTTCCACTGTTTCTGTTTTCAGCAGGTTTGACTATTGCGTAGAGTTCAGCAATTCTTTTAAATCTCTGTGTGTGTTTTTACAGTACTGCCGTCTTCCTCTCCTGCTTGCACGCTCTAAGGGGTCACGGATGTACACGCCGGCCACATTTTTACAGCATCGCTGGCATCCCATTTGTATTGCCTTTTTCAACCCCATTCGCTCCTTGCCATACTTTCCATTATGACAGCAGTCGTCTTTCCCTTCAGTTGCAGTCACACGCCAACATTCTTCTGCCTCACAGCCCTGATGGGCAGGAGAAACGCAACTGAAACCCGCCTGGGACGCGAGCTCGCTGCAGGAAACTCCTCACGCTCGGGCGGTGCACGGCGACGCCCAAGGGCCCTTCATTTGGTGACACCTGGGGCGCAGGTGGCGTCTTTTGCCCCCAACACCTGCCGGGCCCCCTGGCCAGCGCCACGGAGGCGTCTCCTCAGCACCCGCTGCCCCGCGTACTCGCCTGCCTTGCGGCGGCCCCTGGGGCCACCAGGACTCCCCGCGGCCCGGAGCGAGCAGCGCGCCCCTACGTGCAGCCCAAACGCCAGCTCCGTGTGACCTGCCCGACGCTGTGGGGACAGCGCGCGCTGCGGCGCGGGCCAGCGGCTGCCACGGCTCAAGGCGGCTTCCTCATCAGCGAGGGGGCGCCGGGCCCGCCGGGCCCCGGCCAGCACCCCCTCGGCCTGCCGCTCT
>JAVJGJ010000001.1:47324203-47385594 GCA_035590215.1 Microhierax caerulescens | reverse complement strand
GGCGGGGCCTCGCAGGGGCGGGGCGGTCCGAGGCCACGCCCCTCGCCTGCCTCTTCCTCACGGCAACGCCGCGCCTGCGCCCGCCCATTGGCTCCCCCCTCCCTGCCTCCCCGCCTCCCGCCTCGCGGCACGCGCGTCCGACCCCATTGGCTCCTTCCCCGCCCTCATTTGCATGGCGCCCCGCGCACCAATCGATGGCCTCTACCTGTTTAACATGCAAGGAGCCGGCCACTCAGCGACCGCGGGGGCCGGGCCACCACGTGCTGTTGCTAAGCTTCGGCTTCTAAATTGTTACTATAGTGGCCAGCCAATCGGAGCTCTAGATGGGGATCTGTCAACATTCCCTGCCCCAGCCAGAGGAAAAGGGGGGGGCGGTCTGGCTACCGGTTGGCCCGGCTGCCGCCTTTCGTCCTGCCCCCGCGCCTAATCGCTATTTCCTATTGGTGGCGCGGGCTGCCCGTCGCCTGTGTGTCAAATGTAGGTTGAGCGAAGTGCCTTATAACCGGGGGCTTGGAAGTCCCCCGCGCGTGAACTCGGCGCGGGGCGCGACGCGGGGCGGCGGGGGGCTCTGGGCTCTGGGCTCGGCTCGGCACGGCACGGCACGGCACGGCTCGGCTCGGCTCGGCTCGGCACGGCACAGGCAGCCATGGAATTGAACTCTCTGTTAATTCTCCTGGAAGCGGCCGAGTACTTGGAGAGAAGAGACCGAGGTACTGGGCGCAGGCGGGCAGTCAGTCACTCACCCGCAGGCGCTCCCAGCCGCTCTCGGCCTTTGTTGTGTGTCGGCGGCGGGCGGTCCGGGCCGGGGGACCAGCCCCGGGCCGGGGGACCAGCCCCGGGCCCTCACCTGCCCGGGAGCCGCGGGACTGGCCCGGGCTTCGCCAGAGGCACCGCGCTGGGGGAGGAACAGTGCTCTTCTCTCGGCTTTTAATTTTTCTTGTTGGTTTTTTTTTTGTTTTTTTTTTTTAAAGGGTTATTTTTTTGGTGAAGCTGTGGATGGGGCTGGTGCGTGTGCGGCAGCGCTCAGGATCCCTCACACTTCTCTGTGTGTGGCAGTCGTTAATTGTATGGCAGTGCTCCCCTCCCCCCGCGCAGCGTGACAAGGGTTTGCATGATCCGCCTCGTTTTTAATGTGCACTCCGATAATCCTCCTCATTTCGGCACTTTTTCTTTTTTTTTCTTTTTTGGTTTACCGAGTTGTTTTAGTATTATTTTATTTATATTTTTTTTTTGTCTCGCTTCTTTAAGAGATGCCAGAATAAAATCCCAACAAATCAACCGGAAAAAATTCTGTTCTTTACCCTAGTGTTCCTGCAAAGGAGGAAAAAAATGCATGGAAAAAATATATTGCCACTAATGCTGACTTTGTCCCTAGAAGCAGAACATGGCTATGCATCAGTGTTACCCTTCGATAGTGACTATTCCAGAAAGAAAACAAAGGCAGGCACCATGGCCAGAAAATCCCAGAATAACAGGTAATAGACGCACCGCTTTTTCAGAATGAATCGGCAGCTTTTCCGATGTGTCTAGCTTATGTGCAGTGCATACATTTATTAAAAATAATAACTAATCCAGTGTCTTAGTTTCCCCCATCCCGGTAGTCGCCATTTTTTCCCTGGATGGGCTTGGCTCTGTTTTGATCTCTCATATAAACACTGCCACGCGTACACCATCTCCTTAGTACTCACTGCACTTCTAAACCATCCGCCCTCATCGCTCCTTCTGCTCCACGCTCACCGGCAGCGGCTTTTACTGCAGATCTTAACACCATAATCGCCACCCAGACTTCTCTTTGCATGGCACTAATTTCCCCCCCCCCCGGCATTTATTTATAAACCACAGGCAGCCAACCGACCGCCTCCCCCATCGCAGCCGGAGCAGATGCAGCCTCCGGTTGCAGCGTGGTGCCGGGCTCTCGGAAGGGCAGTGTGTGCAGGGTGGTGGTGGGAGAGCCACCCGTGCACTTGAACTTATGTAGGTATTAAGTGGGAAGGTGCCGGAGTGAACTTGACCTCGCCAGGGCTTCTGCTGCACCGCTGGGTCTCCAGCCTGCCCACCCGCCTGCCGCATGCGGATCCCTCAAAGTGCATGACTCGGTTGTTATTTATCGCAATTATCGTCTGCCTGTTTGTCACAGTAGCGGTGGTTTTGTTGTTTTCCCCACAGCCGCTACCTGTGCTGCGATGGCATGAGCGGAGGGCTGCTGTGCGCAGGCTCTCTGCAGCTTTGTTTGCCGCTCGGGCAGCGGCTGTGTACGTGCAGGAGGCTGTCTTACAGGGACAGTGCCGGCCCCAGCCTGGGAGCTCCTCCAGTCTTGTGCTGTGCCTGCTCTGCTTTGCTCTTCCACGGCTGCTCTGGAGGGGACCGAGGACCGTGCCCAGCTGGGCCCGCTTCGCCCCGGGGTGGCAATGCTCGCCCCAGCACAGGCTCCGCTCTGCACGGTTGTGCTGGATGGTGGCTCCTGTAGAATAGCCTAAAATGAACTCGGTTTGCACGTGACTTGTTTTCCAAACGAGCAGTGAGTCTCAGCAGGCCCGCTCCGCTTCCACTACTCCAGCGGGCATCCCGCATGGCAGCGGGCAGCTGGGTCTGCTGGCTCTGGGGAGGTGTGGGGCAGGCAGCCAGCAGCTGCTCGTGGGGCACCGGAGGTGCAAACTGAAATCAAAAGCTGACGAGAGCTGCCTCCTTGAGAAAAACACGAATTGGTGAGCACCCTGCTCGCGCCTGCCATGGCCCGGCAGTGTGTCTTGGAAGATGAACTGAGGGGGAGCGAATCGTTCCCCTATGCCCCTGCTCCGAGCGAGGCAACCATTTTGGGGGGTATTAATTGCAGTGCTACATTTCTTGGGTTCAGTTGAATTCTTTGTCTCATGTTGGAGCATAGAGAAGACGTCAGTTCGTTTTGTAAAAGAAAGTCATCAGGAACAGGAGGCGTGTCTTGTTTCCTGAGACACTTTGCTCCTGAAAATTTTTAATTATGTTCTTACAAAGTATGCTCGCTGCCTTTAAAAAAATTCACAGTTAACCGAAGCAGGTCTCCTAGGATTTCCAGCTGTAAACTGCTCCTTGTATTGTACAGATTTCTTCTTTTCTGTCTTCTTGCACTCAGGAAATCTGTGTTACTTACAGAGCTATTATTCCATCGTTTCTGTTCTTAGGTCTCTTGTCATCCACTGCAAAATAGTTACTTGTCTGAACTGTAAGCTGCTTTCAGGAGTTTTTAGGAGAGGATTTGTAATCTATCAAATACAGCAGAATTAAAAGATTTCTGCTTACAGATTTGCTAGCATTATGAAAGCTGAGGCATACATGTCTACTTGCAGTTACTTTCCTGCTTTTTTTCTGACCGTAGATTTGTATTTACCTGTTCAGTCCTTCACTCTGATTCTCCCTCTGTAACAGTGGCAGCCTTCAAAAATGCCATCCTGCGGTATGCAATGTGTATGTTTACTTACACTTTCTATTCTTCTAGCTGCAGTGATTACATGAGGGATGGGTCATTTCTGTTACGAGACTGAATAATGCTTGTCAAGAAATGGTTTCAAGCGTGGCCACCACCAAGGACGGTGGTTTGCCTGGTTGAGCACAGACACTGGGCTTGGCTCGCTGGTGTGGCAAACAGGCGCATTGCTTTAATGCAGCACCCTGTTATTTCAGGGACAGAGGTACGGCAGCAGGGCCGTGTGGGCACTTCTGTACCCACATCTGGCAATCGCTGCTTGTTTGCCTGTGAGCTTGGATTTCAGGGGGAGAAATTATCCTTAGATTTGAACTTCCAGTTTAAAATGCAGGAGGTACACTGGCATCACTGTTTTATTATTCTTTGGGAGCTTGCAGGCTATAGGGCCAGAGCACCAGACTAGAGTCTGAATTTTTGGTAATACAGTTAAATCTTCTAAGCAACTCAGAGATTAACAGAGGGAGACGACTGGCCAAAGTTCAGAGGATCTGGAGTCGTCGTGGGTGATGTGAACCACTGGGCAAAGTGTTTGTCTGTATCGTTCCACTTTAACCACGTTCCAGACATGCTGGGTTTGGAGCATTGGATGCAGGCAGGCACAGTTGCATACATGTCTTTATTTTATGCCTCATTATTGTATTGGGTATTTTTACATCTAAATATACATACTTAAGATTGGAAGAGTAGGAAAGGAGCAGATAATCGCACGTTTCAGAACTGCAGGGGCTTTGTTGTTGTTTTTATTATGTATTTTTGTATGCTGCTGCTTGCAGCATCTGATCAGATTAAAAGATACATATATGTTTTCGGGGTTTTTTCATGCTTTGTGAGCTATACATATATAAAAGCATGAAAAACATCTTCCTCCTCATTCCTGGAAAATCAGAAAAGAGGGGAGGAGGAGAAAAGCTGTCAGATGTGAGGAAACCTGGTGTGCTGTACCCTTCTTCTTTGTTCTGCATTTTCTCCCCCATGTTTCCTGCCTGAGGGGGAGGAAGAGCATCCCCTGTGTAGTACAGGTGTGCTGCCCACAGCCTGGGGGACTGGGCAGGGATGGGTTACAGCTGCCCTGTTGTTCAGCAAGGGTGCTGATGGACACCTCCTTCTTCTGGTGAGGATGTGGTGGTGGTGTTCATGTAAGAAATCATATCTTGAGACCTCCATCCTCTTGTTGATGGCTGGCGAGGCCCAGACCAGCAGGAGAAGAAGGGGAAGGAAGGCTGCCTGCCCTTTGGACAGGATGCTCAGGTCTGGGCTAAAAGCTTGATGCCCTTCCGACTGTGATTGAGAAGTAATTTTGACAGGTTTGGATTCATGCAGGGAAAACACCAGCAGAATTGCATTTAATTAACCAAAATCTATAAGCCTACTCTCCACTGCAGGAATTTTAACATTTTTGCTTTGTCCAGTGATAGCTTTGGATCAAAATTGGAAGTGGTCATTAGCAGTTTGTTGCTAAACAGTTTTCTCGGGATTATTGGTAGCAGACAGACACAATTTTGAGCCATTTCTTTATCACTTCTGCACTGCAATTACTTGATTTTATGGGTTTTCTTCTCATTCAGTTCCCTATGATGTGCCCTTCCCCAGCACAAACCACACACAAACCAAACTGTTTTGTTTTCTTTTTCTGGTTTGCCATTCATACCATGTCGTCAGCTGAGATTCAGACTTGTTCCCTTCCAGTAGTTAGGACCAAAATCCTCCAGCAAATGAAACTGGATTCTTGTTTTGCAAAGAGGGCAGGAGATTGGAGAAAGGCACAAGATTGTCATTTGGGGGGAGGTAAACCTAGGTCACATATTGTTACACAAATACATACCAGGTACTTGACCACAGTGTAGTAAACATCTCCTGTTCACAGAGCAGTGGCCGTAGTTCCTAAAGCAGTGCCATGCAGTCTAGTAATTCTTGTTACTGTGTAGTTGGAATTAAAGAAAAGGCATAAAACAAACAGCTGGATTTAGTGCAGTTGTGCCTTGGAGATGTTAATTACAAATATTCAGAAGTCCCCCCAAATTTGCCCTAAGTTTGATCCAAGGAAATGGATAGGTAACGTGTGTGTGATGTGCCGGGGAGGAATACGACACAGATCTGAAATTTGGTGACGTCTGCCCACAAGGCAAGGCACTTTGACAGCAAACCACGCTAACTGCAGATAACTGGGCTTGCTTCTGCCTGGCCGGTGATGACACTCCCCAAGTGTGGGGTGGCTTGAGCTGTGTGTGGGCATGAGGTCCGTGTCCACCCGTGCACGGAGGAGCTCAGGCAGCCACTTTGCCACAACAGGGTCAGAAATACGGTAAAATGAAAACTAAAATCTTAGTGTGAGATACCAGTCTACTGAGGTCACGGTTAAATTTACTTGCAGAGAAAGGAATTGGACATCGGTGGTGCAGTGTGTTTGGGCTGTTAATTTAGAGCTGATTTGTTGAAGGAGGGGGAGCAAAATAAATGCCAGTTTATAAATACATCTTCGGTATCTATTAATTAATATTTTTGCTCATGTGTTATATAAATAGGCTTGTACTTTGTGCTGTGTTCTGGTGAAGGGTTGTATTTAGAAAAAGATGAAAGCTGCATTTGAAGTTTCAAATAAAAACAGAGCTTAATGTCTGAATTCCTCTATTGATGTTGGCTCACGGTGAGGGTCAACGTGTGGCCCTCGGAGTGAGCCCCTTGCTCTCTGCAGATGTTATTCTGTGCCCACACAAAGCAGCTTAGGGATCAGAGTTCGATTTTTATTTTATTTTTCCTTTTTTATTTTGGGGTTTTGTTGTTTTGGCTTTTGGTGGGAGGCCACGAATAAAATGCTGCAAACCAGACTCTACAGATATGGCTCCTCTGCTTTTTTGCCAGGCTTTCTGAATTTGGTAAGATTCCTTTCAGTTTGCTTTCCTAAAGCTGATGGCAGAGGGACAGCAACTGATATCACTGCACTTGTTTTTAAAACTGATGCATTTTAGTCCTGATAGAATAGATCACACCAACTGGTCTGTCACCCCTGAGGAACTGCAGTAAGTCTACGATGCCTGGGAGTTGCAGTGCTCGTGCAACTGAGGAAAACAAACCGCCACCGTATTAGAAGTGTGTTTGGACCTCACTATTGCAAATGTGTGGCAGTGCAAACTTGAATGAGGTGCTGGAGCCAGACCTTTGCATCAAGGCTGTGCCAGTATGCCTGGTTCCCAGATCCCAAATGAATCTGCAGGGCCGGTTAAATTTTGCTGTGAGGAGAATGCAAAAAATATTTTCTAATGGATTAATTCCATACAGGCTCTTTCTTTGACAGGCTGTAAGCGGTTCGTCTGGCTTAAAACAAATGGAAAAAACCCCAGTGGCCCAGGAGCAGGGAATACTGGGCAGGATGCATGCTTATGCTCAGGTTTAGTGTTGCACGACCCCTCATCTCTGATGGTTCGGGTGGTGGGCTGTAATATTTTCAGGTGCATCCCACAGCAGGTTATATATGTCGACAGGGGATTCCCTGGAAGTGAATCGTGATCCTTCCAGCAAAAAGCTGCATAGCAGTTGCATCCAGACAAGGCTGCAGGTGTATCAGTTGCGTGCTCTTCCATACCAGCACACTCGGGAGTGGGAACTGGATGCAGGCACTTAACGTGTAGCATCTTGTAAAACTTCTTGCTCTGTTTGCTCTTACTCTTCCAGCCTGGACAAAAGTTGAAGTGCAGGCAGCGTAGTTTGCACGTGGCCCTCCAAGTGACATACGACCTGAGGTGGAGTTGTGTCCTCTGTGCATGGGTTGTACAACACCCTGCTGGCCCTGCCTGCACCAGAAAGCCCTGCCATGGGCAGAGTGCTTGCCACTGTTGCAAGCACTTCGTTGACTAGCCTGCTTTACTCCCTGTAGCACTCGGCAGCTGGTAATGTACTGGGAATTCATGGTCCAGACCTGGCTCCTGTTGGCATCGGGGAAGAAATTTCAGCAGCGTTGCCGATATGTCCGTGTTTTGTCAGGACCTGTGCGGGTTTCCTGCTGACGAGATGCACCGCCTGGTGGGGCAAACAGATGGAGGAGTTGGGGAAGGTGTCTTAATAATGAAATGGGCTGTGTACCATGCATACAGTGAAATCTCAACCCCATACACGTGTGCACAGTTCCTGCTGGCTCACCCATTAATGGTAGAAACTGGACTTTGAGGGATTTGTCTTTTCTGTGTTAGTCTTATCATCTCAGTTAGTACCCGTCCTAATTGCTTAGGTGTGTCTGCTGAATGTTGCATCAACCAAATGCTCGCATCCAATAGCTAGAATTCTTGTTTAGGAGAGGGAGGGTGGTGGAAAGGTACAGTTCTGGGGATATGCTGTTGGAAGTACCACAGTATCTTGCAAGCCAAAGTCTTCATTTGCTTGGCTCCTCCCCCTTCTTTCAAACCTTCTTTTGACAATGTATTCACAAAGAAAATTTAACTGCTATTTCATAGCTGGTGAACTCGGCTTTTGCTAAATGGGTATTAGGGCTGTCTCAGGTCAACAATGTGGTCTAAGTAGTAGCATTCCTGATCTCCTCCTGAATCTATAATTTTGCTCATGTTTTTTTTTTGTTGTTGTTGCCTTTTTCCCTTTATTTTTATCTGAACCTTTTTATTGACACCTTTCCTTCATCACTGCTGCACCCAACTCTCCCACATTTTGCTTGGTACAGAAGCCAATGCAGTGAAGTTAAGCTAAACACCAGAAGTCTTCCTTCTCTTGCAGCTTTTGAAGGGCTCCACAGACTATTTGTCTGAAAACCACTGCTGTACATCCATCTTTTTTATATAAATACATACATACATAACATATATCTTCTTAGTCTTGGCCTACATCTTCTCTCTTACTGAAGTAATAAAAGACTCCATTTTGAAACAGAAGTAGTGCTTGGGATACTGGTTTGTGTGTAGGCCAGCTCTTACAATTTTTTTTCCTCACTTTAGGTTGTATGAAGAGCAGAAGGGGTTGGATATTCTTGCAATATGCTGTGCTGTAGACAGTAAAGGGGAGAATAAACAATGGAGAGAGGTTAATCTCTTCTGAAAGCAAACCCAGCAAAATAACTACCCTAGCATCATGCTTGTGGTAGGGTATTTAACTTGCTTTGTAGATGGAGCAACTGTCAGGTAAATGTCAAAATTCTCAGGTTTGGTTTCTGGATAGGGCCTGATAGTTGAGGCGTTAGCCAGCGTCCCCGCATCTCCTGAAATGTGTGGCTGGTGCCCATGTTTGCATACTGCAGGTGTCGATAAGGCTTTTGTGTCCCTAAGAGCAAAGAAGCACACGTTTACCCCTGCTGCATTTGGTAGCTGGCATAACCAAGGGAGGCATCTGTGCCCCTCCAGAGCTGGTCTGGCAGGACATATCTCAGGCAAACACCAGGGTCACCCTTCACGAACCAGAGGTGCCTCCTAGGTGTGCTGCATGCAGAAGGATGGCCTTCTACCCATTGCATCCTCTCTTAACCCAGCAAAATACTCTGTGCAGGCTGAATTTCTTGACCAATACTTCTGCTGCCGCAGTGGTCACCACGCATGCTCAGCAGAGCTGTGTGTGAGCTCCGCTGCAGCAGGCAGCTCGGAAACGGCTAGTTGCAGTGATCATGTTCATCTTCGGGTATACTTGCCAAAAGCGTCAGGGAGGCCATGCCGTAGGGATGAATCTAGACCAGCCTGTGTTTCCTCTCTCTTCTGGAGTGCCCTGCAAACAGTGTCTCTGTGCCTTTGACAGGCCCATTGGGCGTGTTTAGGGAGAATCTTTCCCTCCTGAACTTCTTGTGTGTGTTTTTGTAAATGTTGACGAATTTGGCATAGTGTTTGTCCCTTTTAGTGAATGTTGGTGTGGATAAATGTTCATGGAGAAGAAGTCTGATCTCTCTCTGTGTGTAGGAGTAGATTACGTCTCCTAATTATGGTCAAATGGCAAAGGCGGTAAATCACAGCAAACCCAGGCCACCCTGACCTATTCATGTAGCACAGAATATGTGTAAAACACTTCCTGTGTTGCTGCATTGGTCAGGAGCACTTTTACATGGCACTGTAGGAATATATACCTTACCTGATTGTGGCTTACTTGATTTAACAACTTTTTTAAAAAAAATAAAGAATTCATAGGCTCTTCAGAAAAAGAAACCAGGTAATGCTTGACATAGTTAATGTCTAGGTAACAACGCTGGGATGCTTTCCAGTGAAAGTGGATTAGCATCAGTGCTGAACCCTGTAAGCTGAGTTTTCCTCTACCTACAGAGGGGCAGTTTGCTTAATTCCTTGTGGGATCAGGAGCTGCCACTGTCCTGTAGTAAATTGCTTGCGGGTTTGTTCATTGGATATTTCTTTGCATGGAGCTTTGCTTTCTTTTTCCCCTCTCTATGGCTGGAGAGATGCTTTCATCATCAACACTTAGGTGTGCTGCAGCAGCATGCAGCTGCATGCGCATGTGTGGTGGAGGCTGAGCAGCTTGCCACCAGGCAGGTTGTGCATTTGTGGAAGCCTTTCTCTCTGTGTGATGTCTGCTCACTCACCAGACTCTGCACTTGAACCTCCACAAAGCTGTCCTGGTCAGCACATCATGCCCAGATGTAAGCAAGGGTTGCAGCATGTTCTAGAACTGCTTTGACGTAATCTGCCAGCCGTAAAACCTGCCACTGCCTTTGTATCTTTTGATCCTTAAGGGCTGGATGCATTTTCAGTGGGACAAAACTGAAAGTCCAGGAAGTTGCTGGTTATGAAGTGGCAACAATAACTTCATTTTAGGAATGTTTTTTATCTGAGCTGTATAAATAAATAAAATCAGTATTTCCAGCTGAATCAATTAAAAAAAAAAATAATCCTCCGAGAAGTTAGGGTTGCCTTCTAATGGCAAAAAGCCTGAGGCATCAGTTGGGGGGAAAAAATACCTCGAATCTTAGTAGACTGGAAGAGAATAGCATACTGATGTGGTCAGTTCAGGGACTGTGATTTTTTTGGTTTTTAAATTTTTTGGGTTTTCTGTTTGTAGACTCAGAAGAATTAAAGGGATTTCTCTTTTTTGCCATTAAGATGCAACAGCAACCGCAGTGGTTAGCTGCTGATTTTTCTTGCTGCTTCTCCGTGGGCTTGAAAGCTGGCTTTTTGGGTGCTTTTTATTCTTACCTGTTACCATTTAGATCTTCGAACATTTTCTGCCCCCTCATAATTTTTCTTCAAAGATAAGAATCTTGTGGGCTGTTTTTATTACTAACCTGCTCAGTTTTTATGTCCAATTCTGTCTCTGAATCTACTGGACGTTAATAAATGCAAATTTATTATAATTACACACACCCCAAACTCATGGTTTACTCATGGAAATTAAGTTGATACCTTGAAGTAACTAAGGGATGTAAAAGTGAACCAATTTAACAGCGAAGCTGTTTTATAGTCCTTATAAATACATGATTTAGAGAGCTCTTTTGCAACTTACACAGGTGTTGGGTTTAAAATATTCTAAATATTGTTTTATTTATGCTTTTCTCTAATATTTCTTTTCTCTTTTTAATAGGTCATCACACAACGAACTAGAAAAACATAGGTAAGTCTTCAGAAAAAAGCAAATTGAAAGATGTATGGCTGACAATTACAGTGCTTATTGAAGAATATTTTGTTGAAATTGTTTTGATTCTGCACTAAATAGTTTATTAAGGGGGGGGGTTATTGACTCTAATATGTATAATATTGACTTTTTTCTGTTGTTTGGTACACTGTTTTTGACACACCTCTGATAATTAGCTTTGGACTGATTAATGCTGTAACTGGTTAACCATACTGTTACTAATAAAGAATCTGATTGCAGCAACTGTTTGCTAGACGTGTTAAATGCAGTAAGTACAGTTAAAGTATTTTGTGATTAAGGTTGATGATTTTGGGGAACTATATGTCACAGCGTTATTCTATGTGGGTTTTTTTAAGTATGCATAAAGTGCAGTTAATTGTTAACATGCATGTAAGTACCTATAGATACCTTTTTCCCCTCCATCTGCTTCCTTGCTGGTACATGTCCAGAGAGCTGTGTGTGAGCTAGAAAAGACCAGCTCCTGAGCTGCGGCTCTGGTTCTGTGTATCCAGTGCTGTGAAAAGCTATACTTACTTACCAAGGACATTCCTTAGACCCTGCAGATCTGATTTTTAAAGAACTCATGTTTGCATAGTTTTGGAGGCAGTGTTTACCATCTATTGGATCTTGTCAGAGTTTGTTTGCAGGTGGGCTTTTTAGCTGTAGGAAGTCTCCTGGGGCACATGGCTCTGAAGGTGTGCAGAGAGAGCTGCTGAGTGCGAAAGGTGCCCATCCTCACACTGACTGTTGGTTCCCCAGCTGAGCAGTGCTGTGGCACCCTCACTGCAGGAGGGCTGCCTTTCACTTACCATTCAGGCAGCAGGATAAACTCTCTTTCGGGTAGTTTTTTGTTCTTTTTCATGTAGCTTGTGGTCTTGCAGGTTTCATGCATCCAGAGAAAGCAAGGGGTGTATGTGTGAATATGACCCAAAGCTATTTGCATGCTTCTAAATACATGAAACGTGACTGATGGCACAACAAGATTGGACTCATGGTGGGGTGGGGGTGGGGATTCTGTGTTGTTCTGTGGCCACAGTTACGTAGCAGCTAGACCATCACTTCCCTTGCATGCCTACATGCTTTCCTGTAGTTTAATTGTAATATGAGTAAACTATAGCTCTGCCTAATAGCCACGTGGTCATCCTAGAGATGAGAGGAACTGGGGAAGGCTCAAGCTCACAAACACAGGCCTGGTCTGCAGAATGCAGTGCATTGGCTAAGGCACTGAAATCAGCTGGCAGAAGTTCTGCTGACAGAGTCTTCAGGAAAATAACTTCATGCAAAATTCTGTTCTTTGGTCACACTTCTTTAAAAGTAAAAAAAAAAAAAAGTCTTTGGCCCCAACTGTGCTTCTTTCTCACTCTCATTTTTTTCCATCCTCTTTCTAAATACTCTGTTCCATTTCTTGCTTTTCCCCTGCTCCATCATTACTGACTTGTCATCTAAACTGCATATTCCCCCTTTTTTTTTCTTCCAGTTTTTTTTGTAACACGAGCATGGAGTTGCCTCTTCTTCCCTCTGCTCTGCCTTGAAAGGTTCAAGCACCACAGTAAATGAGGTACAGCAGCATTCGCAGCCGATGCAGGGGCAGAAGAAGGATCTATTAGTTGTTCAGTCTGTTCTCACTTTCAGTTCTGTGTTGTATCTTTGTAGTAGCTGGACCATATAGTATTTGCCATGCTACTTTTTTCTTTGCCATCTCAAAGTCAAAATAGGTAAACTGCAAGGTATGTCTTGTGATTACACAGCTAATATTTCTAACTGCTGCTGCTTGTTGTACCTCCTACACTTAGACTATACTTGAAGCCAGATTTCTGTTATTCCTGGTGGGAACCTGTGAATTAGTGCAAGATCCTTGTATGTGCAAATGGGTGTTCACAAAAGCAGATGAGCTGTGTACAATTCTAGTTACCTAATGTATTGGTGCAAAGGACTCTTGTCATTTTAGTTCTTTTTAACAACCTCCTCCTCCAGCACTGTGGGTGTATGAGCCGATAATACCAATCATACTTTTTCACTCTGTTTTCCTAAGATTGCATTAAAATCCCATCGAGCCTCTTGCAGAGTTTAATGGAAGATTCACAGCCGTAGTGTGTCTCTGTAGCATCTGGTACTTGCAGCAGAGCCTGTCCTCTTCCCCTGGCGCAGGCCTGCCCTGCCAGCTGTGAAGCGCTGGATGTTGATTTTGGAGGTGTACCCTTTCCAGGACCACGCCTTTGACTCACCACTGCCATGATGCTTCTGGCTGAGACACAAGTCGGTTATCTCACAGGAGCCTGTCAAGGAGGAAGAGAGGAGATGGCTGCTCATATTGTTCTTCTTGCCCAGTTCCTCACATGGTGTCTGTGGGCTGGACCGAGTGCTGGAGGGCAGGGAAATGGCTTCCTCATTTACAGGGCCTTTGTGTGCTGGATGAGGGTGGCCAGAGCTGCCACTAACCAGAAAGCCACGGTAGCTGTGTACCAGTACACAGTGCTTTTCAGGTTCTGCATTGGTGTTGCATGTGAAGTGGTTTTATCTCTGGTCCTGACGTCAGTGAGAATGGCAGTGGCTGATCTCACTGTGTGTGCAGACTTGGCCATTTGGCACCACTACTTCAATTTGCATTTTCTGCTGCTGGGTCTCTTCTGTACGCTCTTGAGAGGATGCTCAGAGGAGGACAAATGGAAGCAGAGACATAATTCCAACAAAAACTCTCGTTACGTGATAGAATTCAGACTATAATTATGGTAAAGGTTTGTCAGCAATTCAGACATAAAATTCCTTTTCCTTTGCTTTAAGTCTCCCTAAAATACCCTGCTCAGAACTTTAGTGTATGTTCATTGTAGTGAAACTCTGTAAGGACTCATCCCTCTAACAGCAGTCCTGTTTTGGTCCTGTGTAATTAAGCTTTGCATATCAGAACCATGAAACAAGAAACTACCTAAATAAAAAGTAGGAAGGTAGGAAGTCTATCCTAAGGACTGATACGGTTTTAGAAGGTATCTTAATTGTAGACAGGTCAGTCAGAATGGCGCTTGGATGTAAGTAGTTCATAATGGCAAATATATACATGCATATTCACGTATATATTTTTTTGTTACTATATCCAGCCAGACCGTTATATTGGTAGGCTTTCATAGACCAATGTAAATAGCCGGGTACGTTGGTAGTCATGACTTTTTGCAAGGCATTTTTTAAATCAACCTAACCTGACAGTTGTACAGAGGAGTTCAACTTCCATAGTGTAAAAACCCCCAAGAATCCATGAGAGACTCGAGCTTCTTAAAAGGACACAGCATAATCTAATTTATTTGCATCAATTTATACTAGTTCTGCATTACAATGTAAAAAACAAGGTATATACCCCATGAAGATTGTACTGAGATCTTCATACTGCTCTGTGAAGGCAGTGAGTCATCTGCCCTCTGCTATTCGTGTGTGGACATGTCCCCCCAGCACGCACAGGACTGTAGGAGGAAGGGACACCTCCCTGCCTTGGTCCATCCTTCCTTGTCGGAAGCAGATGGAGCCTTGATGAGAGATGCTGGCACCGACCTGTCAGGGCTCCTTCAGTAGCAAAGTCATTTTGCTCCTGTGTGGTCGTGTGGAGCTTTGCTGCAGGAGGAGTTCAAGGTCTTGTCCTTTCTATGGCAAAGCCTTTGAAAATAGCTTGTGAATCTTACTGAATTTAAAGAACAGCTTTTAAGAATTAGTAAGGAAATTAATAAAAGCATGCCTCCAAATCAGCAAGCCATGTGCTGCTGTCCCTGAACTGGCACCGTGTGAACTGAACCAAGTGCCTTGGCTGGGTGACCATGGTACAGCTTGATCTAGATGGACAGTTACCTTCTGCCTCTGTCAAACCGTTTGTATTATTCTTTGTGGGGGTTTCTTGGTTTTTTTTCATGAAGAAGGGGGAAGGGGCTGATCAGCAGTGGTAAAAAGTTCTCCTGCCTGCATTCGACAGAATAGTAAACTCCTGGCAAGCAGTGGGAGTATAATTAGGATGGGGAAGCTGATGAATGTCTTCAGGCAGGATGGGCTGGTGATATGGAGCATGGTAGTGCCCAGCACTGCAGCATCTGACTTGCAGGTGTTCTCCTGCTTGGAGGAATCGACAGATCTCATCCTAGGTCCCCAGTCATAGGTTTGACAAAAGCTGGTGAGCTGAGCCGGGTTGAGGTAAAAGCCAGGTGTTGCTGTTGGGAGAGGTGTGCTCTAGGGGCATTTCCCTGCTTTCCTGTGGAAGCTGCTCCGAGAAGCAGTGCCCAAGTGTTTAGCTCAGTCACTGGGTATTGGGTGGGACAGGGAGCTGTTGTGTCTTACTCAGAGCTCACCAGTTGGTATTGCAGCGAGCCGACTGCTGTGGGGATGGCCTGGATCAGTTGAGTGGGACAGCCCTGAATTTTCAGTGCAAGACCACGATGGGGAATACGTGCCACCGTGACTTGCAAAACCTTTTAGAAAGAACTCAAACATTTCCTTCTTCCCAAATGAGCCTAACATATGCATTGTTTACAGCACTGATCAGGGAGAGACTGAAGGTGTTGCCTTGCATGCAGAAAGTAATGCTGTCCTGAGGTTTGGGTAGTGCTTTGTATAGTCCTTAAACCTAAAATCTTGCCAGAAGAAGATTGTTACATTGCATCATCATGTGTATAAAGTAGATATCTGTACATAAATGTAGGTTTTTATGAGAAAAGGTATGTTTTGATGGGAGTATTATGACTTACAACATAAGCTGTTAAGTAGAGTAGGTGCCTCTGAAGTGAAGTTCTAAGAGTCAAGTTTTCTCATGAAAGAGGTGCAGATGCCAGGAGCACAGTTACATTCAGTGGTACATCAATTTCACCCACCAGAGTTACTTGGAGTTTAAAGTTTATATAAGTTGTGAGAGACTGCATAGATGGATGTCTTGAAATTCTCTCGGTGGCTTTTCATGTTAGCAAATTGCAGGGTTAATGAAAAGCATGTAATTGCCAGTTGCTGATAAACTTGGAAGTTTTGAAAGAGAACTGAAAGGTCATTGAAATAACAGCATACCAAAACAATGCTTAATGTTTATTTTTATTATGGGCTGCCTTTCCAAAATCGCATATTACCATTGTGATTAGTACTGTTATGCAGCATAAAGATATACTGCGTTGATCCATCGCGTTAAATGGCTATGGTGCTGCCTGTAGCTGAGGAAACCCCAACTGGTGCTGGAGATAGTATGCTTCCAGGGAAGGATCACCCAGTATGTGTCTCGCTGCTGCGCTTCCATCACAAGTCTAACCCAGCCTGGTTGCACACCACTGCCGCTGGGTCCTGCTTCCTGCGGGTGCAGGAGGGAGGGGAGGAAGGAGCTTGCTGCTTCAGCCAGTTCATTTTCCTGTCCCAGCTCACTGTTACAGAGGGTGGGATTGCTTCTTAGAGTGATGGTATTAATTTACAGTACAGAGCAGTACAGTTCACTTCTTGGTCAGTTAATATTTCTCCTAAGCATCCAGTTTTGGCTGCTGTTGTCTGGAGAGTGCTGTGCTGGATGGGTCTTACTGACTTGGTACAGATCTCATTGCTATAAGGGGTCTATAAAAACTGCTGACATTTCTAGGACATGTCCAGATTATACATAAACCATCCACACAAAGTGGCTCCAGCATTAGTGATGGGAACCACCTCGTCTTACTAGTGGAACTTAGCTGCCATATTATGTCTGTTTCTTCTGGTTTTCCTATCAAGTAAGGAACTTTTTATACCGTCTGATAGATGTGGTTTATTGCAATTCCAGTGAATTGCAATAAACACACCTTTGCACTGCTTAAGCAAGGTGATGTCTTTAAGAGTCTGACTGGCCATTTATGAGCTGACAGGCACCATGGTTTAGGCATCTGCTCCACCCCGCTAGCTATGACTGCCTCTTTAAGGATGCCTCCTGTAGTGGTCAGGCAGATGGTGTTGCCTTAGTCAGTGCAAGGCTGAGTCTCAAGCCAAACCCCCTTTTGCCTGAAATTTAACCTCAGGTTTCTGACAGAGAAGCAAAGTATATGGTGGCATTTGTTTCTTAAATTGCTGTAGTAAGGTGTTGGGTTTTTTTTGTGGAGCTTCTTTAGCAAAGTCTGTAAAGTACTGGACCCATAGAACTGAAAATTTAGTCCTGTGCTTTTGTTGATATGTCCCATGTTTCTGAGTCTAATGAACCCATGGAATTAAAGTGATTAGGTTTAAAACTTTGTGCTGAAATGCTATTCTTTCCTCACATTTTCCCCACCTCTAGGCAGTCAGAAAGTGACCAGACCTGTGGCTTGTCCTGTATAACATGCTGCAATAGCTGCTATAAACGCTCATGCACTGAACTGCTGTCTTTACAGTGCACACAGCAGCTCATCTTATGATGCACTCCCAACAAAAGTGTCTTCTCACCTAGACTGCTGGTTTGGAAAGGAGGGATAGATTAAGCAGACGAAGCTTGGAAGTTAATCTTCTCGGGAAGTTATATTCCAGGTGTCAGAGATGTACGCATCCTTGTGCTTTGGACAAAGCTTTTATTTGGCAATGAAAAATGGACTGAAATACAGTCTCTCAACTAGATTGTAATGTCTTTTTCCCTGCTGAAGGCGGCTTTGAACTGTGGAGTCTTAAGTGCAGTCCTGGGTCTGGGCTCCAGAAAGCAGTGTGCTTCCTGGCCAGCCAAACAGGCAGCAGAAAGCAGATGGGCGAGAAACCAAGTGCATGCATTTTTTCCACTTGAATTTGTTCGTCCTTCTCTCCAAACATAAGTTCATTGTGTGTTGGCCTCTAATGGACTATGTGAAAGGTGGTTTATGCTCTCAGCATCTGCTAGCTGACCTGGCCAGTTCTTACCAGCTGTGGTAGAGTGGGCTGGTCTTATACAAAATGCAGATAGATGGGCTTCCAGGTATTTTCAGACCGTATAGACGACAGCTAGGGGCTAGTTTGCTGCAAACAGAGGAAGGGATGCCTGATGGTGACAGCTGTCTTGATCGAAGGAGAAAAAGATTTGTTGAATTAGGTATTGAAAAAAAATGATGTTTTCCTTTTAAGCTTGCTTAGCTACATTTAGACAAGTGAGCTAGAACTTGATTTTTTGTTTTTCAAAGCTATTTAGGCAGCTAATGGGATTTTAAGAAGCTGGCCTATGCAACGAGTTTTATGTAACATGATGGGAATCCTTGGCTGAATCGCAACCAGTCAAGCCTGTGGAAGCCCACAGATGGAAACTGGGTATACAGAAGTGGTACCTGCCATGGTTTGAAGAGGTGGCAAATGCACCTGAAAGCCAGCAGTACACCTCCAGCTGTTCAAGGCAAGGTTGGCTCTGCATCAGGATTCCCACAAATCATAGAACATCTGCAGGAGGCAGGATTATTTTCTCCCAAGTATGTCATGAGCACAAAATGACCCAGTGTCCGTGGTTGGAGTAGACACTAAGGGATCAATTTAGGCTGGAGGAGATGGCTTGTTCTGTCTTCCTCCTCTCCCTGCCTTCATGCTGTATTGGCATCTCTAGTTCTATTTTCAGCGCTGCTTTCTGTGGGCCGCTAACCCCATTTGAGTATTGGATATACCATGGCCTGGTCCCAAATTCGAAAGGTCTCTTTCTGGATGGAACAATATGTACTTTCCTGTTACAGCTCATGCTGCTTTCCCCTCGTGGTCTCTGTCAACGGACACTTGTGCTTAGATTTACTACACAGAATTCCTCTGCAGGTCAAGTAATTTTTAATCTGTTTTTCTCCCCTTGGTACCCATGGTGGTTTAGCATGTGGAAGGCTGTGGGCACAATTCTGCATCCCATTCAGGGGATTTCAGTACAAGTTGCACATGCCTACTTGCAAGCTGAACCCCACACGCCATCCGGGCAGCCACAGAGGATGCAGTTAAGGCTCCAGAAACTGTACTGAGCATGAACATTTTAGCTAGTGCATCATAAATGTGAAAAAGCATAATGCTGTTCCTTCACAGCAGTTTAATTTGGGCCTTTTTTGAAAAGAAAAAAAAACAACCACAAAAAAACCCCAAATAAATAAACTGCAAATGAAAACTCCATGCATGTGATCCAGTTAAAACTGACTTTTCTTGTCCTAAAGAACTGTGCAGTTCACAAGAATGGCTAATATAGCCTCTCCCCACTGCCCCTATTCTTGGAAGGGGAGGGTTGACTTGGGACTTTCATAGGGTGCTGTGTTTTGGGATAGATACTGAAACGTGTATACTGCATTGTGTACCATCCTGCTAGAATAGAGCAGAGTGACAGGACTTGTCAGAGGACACCAAGTGGCTAGTATTTTTAATTCCAGTTTATGTTACGCAATTTTTTAAAAAATACAAATTAGTGTAACTAATTATGTAGTATGTGGCGGTTGGCATAGCCAATACAAAAGAGGTGTGGGCTTAATGTATGTATATGAGGTCATCTGTTGCAATGCTCCTAACTTGAAAACTAATAACTACATGCCCTACATTAAGAAAGTCTATGTTAGATTCTACCTTACAGCAAGAAGCAGAAGATTTGAGGAACAAAGACTACATCTGAACGTGGTAAAGCGTCTCTAAAAGGTTGGAGAACTACTTGGAAGTCCTCTCCTCCTAACTGCCACCTTGGGATTAATGCCTAACAAATTGATCTGCTTCTCTTTCATTGAAATTTTAATTCAGGTAACTAAGTGAAGGTACAAGTTGATAAGGAAGTAATGGCATGTAATTGCTGCCAGAACTCAGCAGCTCCTGTTGAAGTTAGGAGTAACATCAGTGTTTGCAAATACCGGCTGCACAGACATTCTTGTGTCTTACCACATTAGCTGGTATTTACAAAACATGAAGGTAGCAAACCCTGTAATTCCCCCAAGAAAGCTGACTTAATCCCAGTTGGTAAGTGCTGTTAACGTTGACTGCTGAAATGAACAGCATGGGTGGAGCAAATAATTTCTTCTAGGGAAATTTGGGAGCTTGTTGTGTGTGTTTGGCTAGAAGCAGTTACTGGGTCTAACAGGTATTTGAAATAGACTGTCAGGTGTCTTGGTTCCCACTGCCTGGCTTTACATACTCACATAGCAAGTGGGCCCAAACTTGTGGCTCTTCCTTCCATTGCCACATAACCTCAGGACACTACACTTAAGAAATCTGGGCTGAGTTTCGTGGGAAGAAAGAAGGAGGAAAGAGGGGAGATTTTGAAAAGCTGTTCCATACCTTACCCTCCCAAAATGGATCATTTTTAGGTTCTGCTCGACTGCACCCTGTCTGGCGCAGAGACAACCAGCTTTGTACTCTTCAATGGAAAGGGAAATAGGACGGAAATTAAATTATAAACAAGGCACTATCTGTGCTGTGGCAAGCTAAATCTGAACTTTGAGGCAGGACTGTGAGATAGCTGCAACTCTCCACAGTCCCATGATGCCAAATTTTGTCACTGCTTGAGGGGGAAATATTACGTAAGTGTTGTTCAGCTTTTAATTCATATGAAAGTAAGAGTACCCATTGTAGCCTTGGAAGACTCCATCTTTAATTACAGTCAGTGCATTTAATCCTTCCCCTGAACTTGTTTATATGTACACCTCAACATGTCTTTTCTATCCACCTCTAATTACAAGGTTTCATTGATGGAGTTGGGGGTGTACAGCAAGGCATTTGGGGATGTGTATTCTTAATTACTTAAAGTGTGATTTCTTTTCTTCTTTCCCTTTGGTGTTCCCTTGGGATCTGAACCAGCCTTTGGTTGGCTGGAAGTGACACTGCTGTTGGCCCAGGCCCCCCCAGCTGTCTCATTGGAGGACATCTCAAGTATCTACAGTGGTGAAAGACAGCAACACCCACCACCTCCTTCCCCGAAAAAGCCAATTAACTTCATTTGTGCTTGCTCAAGCTGGCACCATTAGCTAGTCCCTCTAAGATGGCCATGAAGCTTTGGTAGGTACAGGTGCTGAGGAAGTACTAGGAAAAGCAAAACTGCAAGTAAGACATAGGACTGAACAGCCCCTTCCGATACTTAATTTCCCAGTCAGAGTTTAAAACTTGCTACCTCTGAGAAAAGTGATTGTTGAAGTGCTGAACTGGAGATACAGTTGCCTTAATTCTGATTAGGTTGTAGAACTGTGGTGTGAATTGCTGCTGTTTCTTTTGGTGTCTCATGCATGTGGGAATGTGGAGTCCCTGCAGCATTTGTCAGGGTAGTTAAATCGGATGCTTCATATTTACTTGGCATTTGGATATAGAGGTACAACAGCGAATGGAACCAGTCTCAGGTATCCAGTACTGCAGATGTTAATGCCTCACACTCTTCATTTAACTTTATGCAGGAAAAGACTGCTTAATTTCAGCTGTCTGCCGTCCCGAGGCCTCACGTTCAGTGTGTGATGGCAATGCATGTTTTTAATTTAGCTAAAATAATTCAGCTTGACTTGCCTCTCCTTTAATTTGGCATTGTACAGTGGTGAAAAAAAAATAAAATCTTGAACACATTTCTCCCCTTGTTTGACATATGTATAAAATAACTAGGTCTATAGGGAGGTTTGAAATTAGGCAGAAAAAGCTCACTAGGTCTTGTACTGTGCTCTCTTCACTTAGTGCTATGCTACAGCTCAACATCTTTAGCCTTCTCTAAGCATTGCAGTCTCACACCCCTCCTCACCCACCCCCCCACCCCCTTTTTATTTTTAAGATCCTTCCTGTTGGCAGCTGTCCTGAGACACGATGTTCTTGCATAGCATTTTGATGTGGGGAAACAGTCTGATAATTAAAGCCGGTTTCAAGCCATGAGTTGATTTGTAAGCAGCGACTTGCTCGGGGTGTTGTCAGTCGATAAATGTGTAGCTTGTGTGTGCAGAGCTGCGCTGCACCTTGTGCCTTAAGCACCACGGGAGAGGGACATGTATGCTCCCGGGAGTCACTTGTGGAGCAGACCGACTGCATCCTCTTCATCCACCTTTTGGTGAAACAGTTAATTTGTGGAAAACTACAGTTACCATCCTGTTCCCCTCTATGTGTAAACCCAGTGCAGACCTGTTGTTGTTATGCAGCTTTTTCTTGTTTAAATAAATGCAGTTCTTTTAGACCTACACTCTACAGTCCTCAACAAATTACTTGAAAGAGCACTGTGAAAGGTGGCGAATAAAAACACCTGTTGCAGAACGGCAGACGGATGTTGTGGGTTTGGATTTGTTGTGTAAATTTGCTTTGTGGTGTTCCACTGCCAGCGAGGACCAAAGTGTTACCGCACTCATGTAAATGGTGGCAAGTCCCAATCCACTCTTGGGGTTTCAGTGGGGAGCGTGTGGAAGTAGTGTGTACATCCATGTAACTTCAGGTGGCAATTAAAACTGCTTGATACTGTAACAGCATGATCTTGCAATGACACTTTCCTTAACTAATTGGGTCTGACACTATTTGGAGGTAACAGACAAAGTTAAAATCTTAAGTCTCCTTACAGTGTAATCTAAGAAACTTGAATGCCAGTAAGACAGATGGGTTTGAAAGGTCTAATTTAGGAGGACTGCTAAGTAGCAATGTGTGCATTTTAATGTGCGAAACAAATGGGTGGAAGGCTGGATGAAAGAAGTATTTAATAAGTTTATTAAAAGCATGGCTGATTATTTTTTTGTGGATGCTGTTTTCAAGTGTGTGCAATGGTTTTTCCATCATTTGTGTGTTTCCCCACAAGGCTTTGTTGTTCGTGTGCCTGTGTTGGGTAGGCACTGTGTGATGCTGAGCTTGTGATAGTAGGTTGTGCCTCTCTTGCTATTGCTTAAAAGCATTTGAGAGGTTAAAAGACAATCAGTAGATAACAGGCCTAAAAATAGAAGACACCTGAAACAGAAATTCTTTTTCTGTAGGTGTAAGAATTGTTCGTATTTATCTGACATTAACTTTGAAGATTTAAAATATAGAAAAATGTTCTTTATAGATGAGCAGAACCTGAAGGGTGAAATGCTAAAATATAGGTTGGAATTTCTTTTTTTTTGTGCAGGAGAAAAGAAATCCATACAACAAGAAAAACGTACTGCAGCTATTTCCATAATGTTTGGTTTCTGTTGCCTCAGGTTTTTGCAAGGTCAGAGATTTTATTGCCTCTGGCCAAAGAATGGAGGATCCTATACATGTAAATTTGAGATGGTCACCATCCAGGAAAGACAAATGGTATCCAGCTGCCATTATGTTTGCTTGTGATGCTTCTGGGAATCCCTGTACAGCTTGTAAATTACTATTGACGTTTCCTGTGAAGCACATCTCAAATTTCTGCGTGTTGCTGTTACTTATGGCCAAGACTCAAGATGATGAAGGACTGTTAAACCTTTCATGGCTGCTTTTCAAATAAGAGCAGCTTAAGACAGTGGGATAGCTGAAGGCTGGGGAAAGCAGTGAGGACAAGCCTGGCTGCAGGGAGAAGCCTGGAAAAAAATGAGATGAGGGTGGTCACATGTGGGTCCTGCAGCTTTTAATACTGTTGAGCCAGAGGCTATGGTTCCCCAGCAGTTAAAACAGGTACCAGTCAGAGCTGCTGGTGTCCCACCTGCCCCAGAGTCCTCGCTGATGCCATCCTGCCTGTGCATTGCCTTGTGCAAGCGCTTCTCTGAGCGCCTGCCACGAGCCCATGAAGGAAAAAACCGGTTGGAAACAGAGCCCCGTATTGTGTTTTTGTCGTCTTGCTGCATTGGTCTGCAGGCAGTTTAAGGCACATGGATGAGCATGTGGTGGGGTGGCAGTGGCTGTGGGGACACCTGTGTCACACCTCACATGCCACTCTTGACAGCTCGTGCTCACTTCTCAGTGGCAGGAGGAAAACCTGAGTGTGTGAAGGTCAAGGAACAATAAGGCAACAGGCACTAACTGTGCCATAGGGATTTTGTTTCTTCTGCTGGCCAGTGTCAAACGTTACTCTGGGACCCTCATCAGTCTGCCCGCTTCTGCTGTCAGATACATGCCTGAAGGGACAGCACGTGGGCAGTCTGGCCAGCCACCAGCTGCTGAGGCTCCGGTCAGGTCTCTCGGTGTTGGTGTTCTCTGGGTTGCTTTACAGGGTCATTCTAGCCCAAAGCGAGCCTCATTTTTGCCTGTCTTTGCTGCCCCTGGCTTACAGCAGTACATGGACCATCCCAGCTCACCCTCCAGTGGGAACTGGAGTACGAGGAGCATCAGAGTTGGCTTGTAGTCATTTTGAGAGATGAAGAGACACTGATGGAGCCCAGTGCTTGTAATTTAGGACAAGCGGCTGTTGATCGCACTCAGCAGGGAGCTACTGGAGTGATGGAGAAATGAGGGAGAGGGAAAGAGGGCAACGTGGGCAGCAAGGTCTGCCAGGCATCCTCTCTGAGAGTCAGCAGCTTCCCTCTCACAGACAAGCCAGCTGAATGAATACCTGTCTGCAGCTTGCATCCCAGCTGGCTTTCTGTATGCTGCTGCCAAGGGGTTTAGCCGGCCAAAACTGTGTACATTTGTGGCACTTATGTTTACTGAACATGAAGGAGTAAGATCTGGTTTCATGCATATGTTTTAAAATGTGAGCAGGCTGCAACTTTTGGAAAGTGAAAAGGCAAAGGTAAAGTGTGAAGTCTTGACTCAGCAAGTGGGCTGAAGTGGTACTAAGTGAAAGTAAATAAAATGCATTGTGAATGCTGCAGTGTGCATTAATATGTAGTGAAATAGATAAATATTTTTCAGAGTGATAAAATGCACAGAACATTGAAATGGTAAGCTGTGTAACAGGCAGCAGAGGTTTTCTTCTGTCTTCCTTCAGCATTAGGACCAGCACCAGGATATTTCTGAGCAGTATTGCCATGAGAAGTTGCAGATGAGTAAGTTCATAGCAGCACTGGCTCTTTGAAAGCTAGTGATGGTAAGATATGCTTGCAGCCATTGCCTTCGCAGGCAGTTGATGTCTTGTGTTTGCATACTTCGGAGGTACACCAAGACTACCAGCTAGCTCCCTGGCTGCTAAAGCTTGCTGGCTGGTTTCAGTTTAGCAAAACAGATGTATGAAAATATTCAGCACACTGAAAATACATATAGAGGATGAAACTCCTAGTTAATTCTAAAATAAATAAAGCGGGCAGTTTGCACTGATCGTAGGGCTGTTGCATTTAATTCACTAACAATCACTGCAATTAGGCACTCATAGCTTTCTCTGCCTGTTAGTTGCCACGGCCTTCCGGGCCTTTGCTGATGAATTTAGTTGCAGAGGCCTCTATGAGGTGTTAAACACAGGCAAAAATAGCCTGTGGAACAACCCTTGGATGAATCTTCTCCTGCAGCACAAACTTCAGGCTTTTGTTTTCAATATGGAAGAAAACGAGCATCTATTGCAGAACGCTGGTGTTTGGCTTATCTTTTATGGGATAATAAATAGCCAAGAGGTTTGCTGTAAGGGCGCTACTGAATTTTCTGATTTTGACTTTGAGGCACTCAGCTGTGAGCAAGCATTTCACACATCTCATAGCGACTGGCACACTGGGTGCCTTGCTATGGTACAGTGCTTTAATACTGTTTTCTTTCCTTTTCAATAAAGCAAATTTGTTGTGTAGTTGAAATAGATTGTGCAGCTCAAGAATGAGCTAGAGCCTCTTTTGGGGAAAAAAACCCCAAACATATTTGAGGTATCCTTTGTAGAGCGGGAAGTATTTAAAGTGTTTCTGCCTGAAATAAATATGGAAGAGACAGGATTTTATACTTCAGTGGAGTGTTGTTAGCTTCCATTGCATTTAATATTTTGCTGAATATGTGCTAAATTTTGTCCGGACCACTAATGTATAGGCTTCTTCAGAACAATTTTTAGATGATAGAATTTCTATAGTTTCTTAAGATGGAAGTTTATATATGATCTCTTTAAATGCTTTTATAAACAAATGTTTTAATTGGTACAGAATCATCTCTAGTAGCTTATAAAAAGTATTGTAGAGCTGTAAATACATCATTCCTGACAGTTCAAGAAAACTGTTAGCTTTAGGCGGAGTAAGGACTATGCTTGAGTACCAATTACTACTAAGCAGAGCGAGGTATAGAATTACATGTTTATCTGCATTATATGTATGGCCATGATATGCAGGAATATACCAAATAACATGATCATATTTAATTTTCAGTACCATTAAAGCCATTTGCAGTAAAATTATGTCATAACTCAAGAGTGTGACTGTGCACAAAATAAAAAGAGCTGAAGTCCTTAAGAGATCTTGCCTTGCCGTGTCAGGCTGTGCTAAGAAAGGGTGGATGCTGGAGTCAGAAGGCAGGGAATGTTCCTCTCTCTGATTTTATCTTGGTTGCAGGTGAATCCTGAAGTTGCAATGGGGAAGTTTTTACTGCTGGCCTGCATTTCTTAAAAACTTGGAAATAACGATAAGTTTATGAATAATGATGCTGTCTGTGTGCATCATGATGTGATGCTGTGCATGTCACAAGGGATCCGGAGCTTCTGTGTTTGCTGGTTATCTCGGTCTAAAACTTGAGTGCTGCCTGTACGCAGGTATTTGCATTTCATAAATAAAACTGTGAAGACTCTTCCTGTAAAAACATGCGCATCTTACAATTGCAGTTGGCTTACTTCTCTATTTTATGCTGAATTTCATGTCTGGTAGGGAGATGAAATCACCTTTCTTTAGGGAGAAAACACAACCACTATTTCACCGCAGGGGTCTGTGACCCAGAGTTGTGGGCTTGGCCTGGACTGCTTTGGTTCACAATGTGCCAGGAGAACAACTGACTCCAGAAATGCATTTTTTGGTGCAGAGGTTCTTCTCTGACTTTATCCTATTTACATTATTAAGCCAGATTACACAGTCATTGTGCAACAATGAAAAATTCTGTAATTTCTCTGGATTTAAACCTTTGTGTGTTAACTTTGTTGCACAGGACCAGGACCAGGATAGGTTTGAATGTGGAAAAAAATGTGAAACATAAGAGAAGGAATCTGAAATGCTTTGGAAACCCTGTCTGGTTTGTAATAATATGTCTTCTAGATTCATTTGAAATAGATTTATGTTTTTTTGAAGTGGGTGTTTGTATTAAATTTGTACTGAAATTGCCTTGTGATAGGGTCTGAGTCTGTCTTGCTTTTTGAACCGGAATGGTTAATGTACAGAAATGACAAATTTTTCATTTTTGCATCTATTTCAAATATATCTGTGGTTCTCACTAGTATGGCTCGTAATGATTGCATTTTCAGTGTCATTTGAGTGTTTGATCTATACTGTCATTTTCTTTTCAGAGCATCACCAAGTAAGTATATTTAGTAATTGACTTGAGAGTATGTCAACCTGCTGTACACAGAGCTAGTTCAGTAAACTAAATTTGGGACATCTGAAGTACAGACACATGTTCAGCCATGCAAGCATTTTTAGCATTAAAGCATCTTGCAGAAAGCACAGTTAGGGCCTTCTTGTGAGGCAAGCATTGTTTCATGCCCTTGCGTGCTTCAGAGATGCATTATAGTGTGACAGATACGTTGGGCTGTGGGTGCTGAAGCAACACCACCCTGTCTAACCCAGCCAGCTTATGCTGGAGCCAGCATGAAGGGAAACTCAGAGCATGCAGTGTGGGAGTATGGCCATTTAGTGGCTTTTTGTCCATTTCCTAGCCTTCCAGATCGTTGCCACCTATCAGCTGGAAATGCTGCAGCTCTAAGATGTCCCCCAGTATAGCCGGCACAGCTCCATGACTTAACTGGGCAATCTGCTGGTAGGAGGGAGTGGGTGTGGACCAGACAGAGCTGTTCTGGGACTTCCCACAGATGACAAACTGCTGATAAGAGTTGCTCCTTCCCTTCTACAGCCAGCTGTGGGTCAACAGGGAATGGGTACACGCGAGAGAGTTGTCATTCTAATTTGGGGAGGCTGTGGACTGAGACCTTGAGGATGTGCAAGGTGAACACTTGTCATGAATTTGACTAGTGAGTGTTATGCTCTTGCCCATGATTGATGAGGAGCACAAGAGCATGGCCCTTCTGGTGCTTTCTCAAGGGATCTCTGGCAGTCAGCAGCACCATGTCAACAGCATGGACTGTTAAGTTTTCAGGTGCAGCTTCAAGGAAATGCCTACCCCATGCTACCTGCCATAAACGCACGGAAGGCTCTAGGCAGCATTGTCTGCATCAGTTGCCCAGCCAGGGTGGCAGGATTGACAAGTACATTTATCACATGAACACGATGCTGTCACCCTGTACTGTGAGTGTCTGTGGCCATTTAATTTTGCCAAGGCCTGGCTGAGGTATGCCATGCTGAGAACTAAGCAGCTTTGTGCATTTTGCCTTTCCAGCTGACTTTGAGCAGATCAGTGGCCTGCAAATAAAGTCTCTAGATTTATACTTGGAATAATTGAGGAAACACACCTTTGTTGCTGTCAAAAACCTGTGCAACGACTGCCCGAACAACTGTCTGCTGTCTGAGTAGCTGCAGGCCATTTCTGTCTGCTGTGCTGGACCTAAAAAAGCCCTGGAGATAAAAAAAAAAAGCAAGTGGATCAGGTCACTCCCCAAGCCTACCGGCACTTTATCAATCAGACTGGTACAGATTGAAGTCGCACGGTTGAGGGTGCTTTCCTGTTACATGAATGGGAGCAGTCTGGTGAGTTGGATGCTACAGCTTTGCAAGCAATCATTGATTTATATGTTCATAGAAACATTGATTGGAGGGGCCTCTGAATGTCTATGGCTTTGTCTGGGTAAGAAAAACCTCCGAGGACTGCACTTCTGCAGCCTTTCTGGGCAACCTATTCTGGTTGTGCACCACTGCCCTAGTAAAAAAATTGTTTCCTAATGTCCACCCTGACCCTCCCAGCACACAGCCACTGCCTCTCGTTACATTATTTGGCCCTACTGAGAAGTATTTTGTTCCCATTGCAACCACCCATCAAGTAGTTGTAGGAATTTCTTGGAATTGTTGCAGTTTCCTTTGAATGAAGATTATCCAGTGTGAACAATAGGGTATTTTGTTTCTTTCTTCTTTTTCTTTTTTTTTTTTTTTCTTCTCTGCATCTTAGTATTCCATTTCTTGGCGTGCTAAAATGGATTTGCATTTGGGACTTCATACATACGGGGAAGCATATTGATCGTTATTTAACAGACTCATTTAACACAATTTTGAAATTGGTTAGAGTCAAAGATCTTAATTTACGTTTGCATGGCAGCCTTTTTTTGAGAAGTGGTGAACCATAGCTCTTCTGGTCAGCATTGCTCCTGCCTTTTCATAGCCAAGCACTAGTGCAAACTGGAGTCTGACAACTGAAGGCAGTGAGTAGTCTTCAAATGGACTTCTGGTGGGTGTCCTTGTAATATGGGGAAATTCTTAACACCACTGTTGTGCTGCTTTGTCCCCCCTAGTTCTGGGGCTCCAGGCTTCATTTTGCTACCGGTTCTGAAATACCTGCCAATATTGCCCATAATAGCTTACATGGATTCAAAACCAGTTCAAAGCAATTCCAGCTGGTACCCATTGGGTTAGTTGTCAACAGGTTGCTTTGTCTTTTATGTGAACGTGATGAATCACCTGACTGCTCCTAGACATGGCCACTGCTGTGGAACACTGACCAAGTCTGTGGGTTAGTAATTCATTTTTATTAACCATTAGAATAGCTATAATGCAGATTTATAGGGCCATGTTGTGAGCTCACTTATGGAGAAACACTGAAGTCTTGAACATCAGAAACCCTTTTATCATCAGACGCAAAGGAAGACATAAATCAGAGGCAGGTCACCCATGCACCTCTCACCGAGCATGGGGCTGTAACCAAAACAGAGACTTGAGGATTCAGATTTTTGGATGGCTTTTTTTTAGATCCTTACTTACCCTGATAAATTCAGTACCAGTGATGAGGGTGATATTTCTGTGCATCTGCATGAGGTGAGAAAGGTGCCTGCTTCTGTAGGCAGTGGTGTCCTGGCCTGACACCATGCTCTGTGTGGGCAGAGGTGTAACAGTTGGGTTTTGAAGCTGGAGCAGAGCTTAATTACCCAACTTCAACCAGATTTTATGCACAGAGATCATTACCCCGTTGCTCTGAGACGAGGCTGCTGCCTTATTTTTTGGTTTGGTTGTTTGGTTTTTTAGCTTATTTTCTAGGTGGAATTTAAGGTGTTAGCTGCAAAACAGAAAGCAGCTCCAGCTGTGATTACCTCTGTGAGTGTCTTTCCCTCCTCCAGCGGTCACACTCAGCCAAGGAAAAGTGAAAGCTGTCAGGTCCCTGCAGAAAAAGAGAAATTAGTGCTGGCAGAGTCTGTACACAACAACATATCTGCTGTGAAGTTTGAGTCCCTTGTTCCTGCTGGTGTGATCTGTTAACATAACATGCCTGAAATGTTTTCTTACATTCTTTACAGTTTTTTCTAAGATGTGCAAAATGAAAAACGTGGATACTTACTCCAGTACCACAGGAATTATGGTGGGCAGGTTTTCCGTTTTTTTTTTTTTTGCATTCACAGTCTATGCCGTTGATTACATTGCTGTGTTATAATATATGAATTAGCCACATAAACATGCCTGCATGTATGTAAGGATCTACATAAAGCTTATTCTTTAAAATCTGTAATGGGTTCATAGCTGCTGAGTAATTAAGTGAAAGAAAAAGTCCCTTTAAAAAAACAAAAGGGAATGTTAGAGCAGGTCTTTTAGCAAGTGTTTTATTATATTTAGTGCTATAAATTGTGCCGAGAATGCCTTAAAGCATTTTTTTTTTAATATTTAGCTTTTTTAAATTCTTCTCATTGGCCAGTTAAAATAGTCTTCTTAGCTTTAGTCCCGTGTTCTTCATGGCATTCTGTAAAGGTCTCCTTTACCTGATTGGCAGGTAACATAAAAGAATTAGTGCTTTAAAAAGGCACGCAGGTGAGCCCTCTGGATCTTGGTAGTGTTTCTGTTAACTTGTCAGTTGATGGTAAGGAAGTGCACTAAATCCTTGCTTTCTCCCTGTGGTAAGCAGACTTTCTTCAAATAGTAGTGAGGCAGACAAGTTAAGTATGTAGTCTGGTTTCATTAATGTTTTTCAAGATTACAATTAAGTACATCTCAGATCAACAGTTATGTATATTCCTTATCAGACTTTTAATAGCTCCAAGAATATTGATTGTTCAATTTCAGTTTATTTAATTCTCTATTTACTACTTGGATACTATTCTTGTCCTCTTCCTTGCCTCATCCTCCTTTATCTTCAGTCTCCACTTTCTTGTCAGCTGTCTAAATACAGTTGCATCCAAACTGTGCTGAGTGACGCAGATGGCTGCATGTCTGTTTAGAGGCCATTTAAAAAACAAACAAAACCCCCTTCAATTTAGTCCCTGAAGCAAGTTTTTTTATTTAAAACACAAAACCAGCCAAGTAGTTGTTAGACATTACAGATGCAGAAATAAAAATTTACCTGATTAGGATTTCTGTATGAATACCAGTGGTCCCTGATTCTGGTATTTCACTATTTTAAAGATCAATGTCCCAGTTTATACCCAGCCACAGGGGTGCTCTGTGATCTGATGGGGCTATTTTTGTGAATACTTACCCAGTCTTTGTTGTTGTTGTTTAAATAAAACCATTTAGATGGTTTAGAGCCTTGTACTGAAAAACAAACCCCAGGCCTAAACGAAAAATCTGTCATCAGTTCTCTCCTGAGAATCACATTTTCACCAATATTCCTTTTTCCCTACATGGCTTGATGAAAGAATTAGCAGTTTTATAGAAATACTCTTTGATTTCCTACCTAATACGCTGCTGATTTATAGGCAGCCAGAATGAAATGTGTGAGTGTGTAGAGTCATTACTGTGCTGTATTTAAACTAGATTTTATTTTGCTTTGGAATTTTTCTCCATTAATTCTCAGGTTGTTTCCACATTACACTAATCATCCCAATTACACATGTGTAATTTGTCATTTGGTGCCTATTAAATCCTCTTCAGCTGCATTTCAAACCTGATGCTGAACTGTGGGTCTGAACTGGTTGTTCAAAAGTAAGTTCATTCTTGACCTGAAGCATTAAATTTCCTGCAAAGTTTGTTTCCTTCATGCAGCATTGAGCAGATTTGAAAAAGATGATTATTCATCTCACACTTGTGATCCGCTTCACTTATGGTTGGTCCTTTGTGGGGGATGTTGGCATGCTCCAGGTCATTGCTTTGTTCAATCTCTTAACAGGCTGGCAGGAAGGACAGTATTAGAGCTGTTGCTCATGTAAGTGCTTCTGCATCCATTTCTATCTCACTGCAAAACTGTATGGATTCATGTTCAAGAATTGTGCATTAAAACTAGGAAAAATGTCTTTTGGATTTAACTGTAGAAACACACTCACACACTGTTCCTTGGTTTGCCACTGCCTTGTTTTTTGATAGTTGAAGGAAGTGTTTCGTGGACAGTACTGCCAGCTCCTTTCTCAAAGACACTGGAAACCAAGTATCTGTAGAAATACCACTGTTTATCCTCTTTTTTTACTGATAGATTTGATTAGTCATTGGCAGAGGAGGGGTGGCTGAGAGCAACAGCAGTGATACTTGAGTAACAGAGAAAGCAGGACCCAATACGGCTGAAGTATTTTCTCTTGTGTGTTTATAATAGAGGTTATGGTGGCTGTACAGTGAGAGGAGGAATATATCTCCTTCTTGGGGGGCACTGTGGGTCAGTAGGTGGGAGGAGAAGGGGCATCAGGGCCTCCCTGTTGCAATATATTGATTAAACCACGGCTGGAAGCAGCTCTGAGCTGTGCAGAGCTGCATGAACACCCTCACCATGTGTAGCGGGAGTGTGTCCTACTGCATCAGGCAGGGCTAATGGGGGAGAGGGGAATCTGGGTCTGCAGCCTCCCTCCACACACACACACACACACACCACCCCCAGCTCTGTCTCCGCCTGCAAAAATCAGTGGCTTTCAGTGAAGTCCCAGTTTTTCTTCCTTACCCAGCCATAGATGCAGCGTTGCAGCCTTGCCTGGATTTCTTAGATCTCTGAGCGTGCTCCCCCTTCGTTAAGATGGGACTAACCAGACTGAGCAAACTGCTTTGAAATATAGGTATGAAACTACCGTTTGAATGTGCCAAGCAGCATTACTGCATTTCAAGTGACCTTTCGGTCTGAAACTTTGCCAAAGGGAGGGGAAAGGAAGCCACCGTTGAATCAAGTTCTGCACAGAGATCCTGCAAACAGATGGTGTTTGCATATAGGATATGCTGTTCGGGTGCAACTTTACTACAACGCTGTTTGTTTTTAATAATTTCAGGCGGGCTAAACTCCGGCTATATTTGGAACAGCTAAAACAGCTTGTGCCTCTCGGGCCGGACAGCACCAGACACACCACGCTAAGTCTGTTGAAAAGAGCTAAGATGCATATCAAGGTAAGAAAATTTATCCATATTTTTATTTCTTTTAACGCAGAATCATCCAGAATGTCTATCCATAGAGAGGAAACTAATTTTTCACACAAAATCCATATCCATATGTCCAATCTTCTGAATATATATTGGCCTTTATTAACTGCAAGCATTTCAGCCACAGTATCAAGGTTTTGTCTTTTTCAATTTACCCTGCAGTCTCAGATACATACAAGGGTGATTTTGTGATTTTTGCTTAGTTACTAATGCCTTATATTGTATTTTTTTAAAAAAGTGTATCAAAGCTGTTCTTTGAATATATTTATTTTTTAAGGACTGAGGAAAGTAGGATCGTACTTGCATTGATTTCAGTGTAAAAAGCCAGATCCATTAATGAATGAAAAAAATGATGGAGTCAAAGGGATTATAGCTACTAGTAAGCCCCATCTCACATCTTGATAACCAGATGCTGGAGTGTTTGTCCGTCGTTTAAAAGAAACCAAAAATGCAATGCAGTTTCCTGTTAGTTGCTGCTCCCCTTGCATGTTTCATGGGTGTAACAAATTTTAAACAAAAACCAACCCAAAATCTTGCCTGTGATCCAGCAGCAGTGCAGGTTATACGTTTGCACAGGTAATTCAAAGGAAATTGTTCCTCAGGCTTCCTCTCTCCTAAGACACCTTCACTCTCATTTTCACTGTCATCGTTTTCAGGGGAACAGGGTTATATGCAGAAATAAGGCAAACAGGTATTGAAATCGACTGCTGTGTCCAGGACTGTAATTGATGCATCTGGCATTTTTGCAGTGTTATAGGAAAACAGGTCAAGAAAAGAGTCAGGAGGGGTTGGACACTGCCAGCAATCTTGCAGTATTTTGGGTAACAGCCAGCTGTACAGCATTACGATTGACAGCAGTTGCAGAAGTGGGTGTAATTCATATGGAGAATTAAAGATTAATTTAAGCAAAACCATTCTTGTGAACAAGTTTACTGAGCTATTTCCCTCAGCTCTTACAAGCACATTTGCCCCAGCTGGGCAACCCCTGTTTTTACCATTTGAGATTTTGGGCTCTTGTTTATAATTCAGGCTAACATGCGTGAAAGGCACTGCATGTGGTTTTTGTCTTGGGCTGCCCCCCTATCATGGGCTTATGCATACAAATTGCAAAGCTGTTTTTACAAGTGGCAAGTGTGAGAGATTAGCCATGTAGTTGCCATTTCAACTGCTGATGAAAAAAGCTAGGAACAGATTCTTTGCAAGTCCGTTGTGCACAGTACCAGGTACTTGTTTTCTGACAACTGGAACTGAAGTTTAACTTTCTTTGTAAGATTTTAGCTGAACCTACCCTAACTGGGTTGCCACTTAATTGCTCTCCTTTGTCAGGTCAGCTACCTCCCCACTGCACTGGCAGAGCATGTCAATGCCTGTCTGCGATTTCTAATACAGTCATTACTTTTGAACTTTTCACACAGACACACAGACACACCCACCCACCCACCAACACCCCCACCAACACCACCCCCACACCCCATATATTGAAACTTCCCCTAAAAGATTGCACGATTTTGACTCTCCTGGATGTGAATCACTGAGTTCGCTCCTAAAATAGTTGTTAGAGTTCGGGATTGCAGCCAGGAAAATACAGGAAAAGGAAATCTGATCAATTGGCCACATTTGGTTTGTTGTGTACATGGATGTACCAACCCCTTTTCTTATTATAACATTGCATATCCACGTATGATGCATATCTACATAGCATATTGCCTGGGAGGGGGCTTAACTTGAGGTTGCAGAAGTTAGATTTCATTCAGCCAGGAAACTGCCCAGTTCAATAGTATCAGTTATTTTTTCAAAGATAAATACTTCTGCTTTCAGGCTTGCACTGGAACAGCAAAATCTCTGAAATTGTTTTGCCTTGTGGTTTGCTGTGCAGTGTCCCACTCTCCTCAGGAAACCAAGCATAGATTCATTCAGAAGGCAGGAATTGCCAGCAGCTGCATTCAGTCCCTGCACATCTCCCAAATCTCAGTGGTCGTGTAAACACAGCTCACAGAGAAATCTGGTCTGTCTCATAAGTGCTTTTACTGCTACAACCTGTGATTTACTTCATCAGTTAGATAATTTTTAAAAATATTGTAAGGTGTTTTGATTTGTATGCCCTTCCTAGGTTTGATCCCGTCATACTCGTTACACTTTCTTCCATAATTATATAGTAATTTTTTTAAATGGCTATCAGTGATTTCAAAGAGGTTTTCGTTGAAATGTTTAAAGATACTATTTCTGTTACTGCATTTGGACCAACAGTGCAGCACATTTTACCAGGTGTGAAGTATTTGTTCTATTTCCAAAATTTTCCTTCTTTTATTCAAGCAGAGGGGAGATTTTAGGTAGATCTTCCACAAGCAGCTTGCTGCAAAGTTTTGGATTAATACCACTGATGTTGTAGGAGGTTATCATAGAATTATATTTGCTCTGTGAAAGTTCAAGGAAAAAATGCAAGAATAAAGAGAATTGTTAGTAAATTCCTCCTCCTATATGTAATCAATACTGCTTATTGCTAATGAAGCTTTTTAAATGCTAAAAACTTCCATGGCCTATAGTAGAAGGGAGAGCATTCAGGAGGCTCGCAGTGAGTGGCTCCTTTATGGTGATAAGTCTCTTATTCCACCTAAAGAGGCGTTACGTTCTGACTGCAACCTGAGCTGTGCTCTGGTTACCAAAAATCATGCCAGTTTTGCCTGACAAAATGATTTAAATATTCCCCACAACCAAGCCAACAATAATTCCACCTTAGCTGAGGAATGTCTGCTAGTGGCAAGAGTCTCTGAGGGATTTCCCCCCTCCCCCTCCCCTGTATCCATGTATCTTCTAGTGAAACAAATTCAGCTATGGCCTAACTTGCTTGAATTGCACTGACCTCTACAAAATGGTAAAAAAAAAAATCATAATCTAAAATGTAATTCTAATTTTACATTAATTATATAAGTGGCTTTCAAATTACTGTTTATGAGAAGATCTTGTTACTTATGGTTTTAGTAAACATTTAGTAAGAATTGGCAACTTACTGTCTTTCTCTCCCTTTAAGAAATTGGAAGAACAGGACCGAAAAGCTCTAAATATTAAAGAACAATTACAGCGGGAACACCGCTACCTCAAACGCAGATTGGAGCAGCTATCTGTGCAGGGCATGGAGCGTATCCGCACTGACAGTATGGGATCAACAATATCCACTGACTCTGAACAAGGTAACTGAATAAGGGCTTCCCAAAGGGAGTTGCAGGAGCAGGAAGGAAAAGGGAAGTAGAGAATCAAGAAGATATTACTTAAAACTAAAATCAAGCTTTCAACAAAACCCAGACAAAATTGTTCCATTATGTGATTTGCAGAATAAAAACCTACTACATTTTTTCTACAGACTTTGAAAAACATTTTTTCTACTCTGTTTTGAAGCTGTTAATACTGCACGTATTTTTTGAAGCTATTTATACTGCATGTGTTTTTGCCAGTTTTTTAAACAATTACCATTTAATGTTCTGAATTTCTAGTGTAATTATTGGTAAAGCTGGAATAATATTTTCTTCTTGGAAAAAAAGAGATCTTATTGGTCTTAATTCATTTGTGTGAATAAATTAATTCCACATAATTTATTGTGAAATTTTAAAATATTTTCTGTGTAACAATCACTGAGTGTTCTCTACATTTGGTTCTCATTTAAGACAGAGCTCTTCAAGCTGCCTGTCACCATTTCTTATTTTCTTATTTGTAAGTTTTTCTGTGCCTGAATGCTCACACAGGCTGACTTATTTGGGGCCTATGGCAGATGAGTTGTTGGTGACGGTGCAGTTACTGGTGGACAGATGGCTACACCACAGTCACTACTAGCTGACACCTGTATAGGTTGGAATTACCATTAACAGTGCTGCAGTACTATGGCCTTTGAGGGTTGGGTTTGGTTTATTTTTTTAAAAATCTGTGTCTATGCACAGGTTGGAATAGTTCTGGGACAGCATTTGGTATTGATGTCATGTAGTATATTTATGTGAATGAGGACCGAAGGGATTTTAATTCTCAGGTGGACAAGATGATCCCTTCCGCAGGAATTACTGTTCCAGTTCCTTTGTTTTTTTAATTACAGCAAATGAAATACGACTCAGGTTTCACCCGAGCATTGATTGACACTGGTCCATGATTACTTGCTACAATCGCTCTCTTTCTGAAAATGTGCCTTCTTATGTTTTCTTTAGAAGTAGACATTGAAGGAATGGAGTTTACTCCAGGTGAAATGGACAGTATTGGAAGTGCCAGTGATGCTGAAGACCACTACAGTTTGCAAAGCGGTTCAAGTGATGGAGGTTACACACATTCCCGCAGACTGAATGCCAGGCTCTCATAGTGCCTGAGTTACCCGTTCAACTCAGGACCATCTGACTGAAGCACTTATATATGAATATTCCAGAGGTGTCAACTGCCACTCTTCCGGGAAACCCCAACCACAGTACTCTGACATGGAGGTTTCTTACCCACGGTTCCCTGCACTGTAACCACAATATTAGATATTGTAAATCATGGGTATGCTGCAGAGAACTGTGGTTAGGTACAGTTGTGACTTAAAGCTAGCTTGATGTAGCCATACTGCAAATTAAAGAAAATAAATTATGTCATTCCATTCAAAAAGTATTAAATTCAAACTGTTGGAAGCACGGCATAAGGGAGTTTTGACAGTTATTTTGATTTTGCAGAAACCATTTTCAAACATGGAAGAATAAATGGAATCTACAATGTATTAGGGATTCAGAGATACAAAAACCTGAAACTACTTTTGGTGGTACTTTTTTCATGGAAAAAAAAAAACAAACCCAAAATATTTTGAACGCTGTATAGCGAGCTCTATAGAGTAAATTCTTTCAACAGTTGTTTGGGTGAAGCAGGCAGATAAAACTTCAAATCTCAGATGATCTTTAGAAAAGGTCATATTTACAAGTCACTACTGTACTTCAAAACGGGGGAAAAGCCAGCTCTAATAATGACTTCATGTGGGATGATCTCAACTTTCTTTTGCTTTTTTGTATTCAGTATCCAACCAGCAGCAAATCATTCTATCCATGTTAATGGGAGTAGTAGAAAGCAACACTGTAAGTTTAACCTGTTATCGTGGAACGGATGACATTTGAAGCATTTCAGTCAGTTTTTTGGGTTGTTTTTTTTTTTTTTTTCATTTCTTTGTGTGAAGAATACAGAACTCAAGTGATCCAGTTTGTGATAGTTAATCTTTCCTTGCAAGGAAATGAAATCTCTGTTTGCTTGTATTTTTTTTTTCTTTTCTTCTATTTACACATGTCAATACATTTTTATGGAGGCATGGCTTAAAATTACAGTATTCAGCTAGAAGAGAATTAATTTTTTTTTCTTTTGCACACTATAATTGCATTTTCTATTCTTAAAAAAGTGCAAAAAAATTAAAATGTATGCTGTAAAACAGCAAAGTTTATTTAGTACTCATCAAGCTGTTCAGAACATATTTACCCAAATTGTAGCAATACTATGAAGATGTATTTTAATACAACTTCTGCTTAGTGAAGTCATTAGAGCTTGGCTTGCCGGGTAAGAAAAAAATGGACCAGTCTTTGCATTATCTGTTTAAAGAAGGTCTTTTAAAAAAAAAAAAAAAGAAAAAAAAAAAAAAAAAAAAAAAATAAAAAAGCTATAAACACTTTTAGGGAAGTGATTTTAGCAAGTGTAGTCTATATTTCCTGTAAGAGATTTTGTATTATATTTTCCTAAATGTTCTCATTTACTTGTATAGGGAGGGGAATGGTACAGACCCAGACCAGAGTCTCAGGGACTCTTCACCTTTGTCACATTGTGCCTTGGTGACCATTTATGTATGCCTCTCCTTTTCATTGTTTAAAGGACAACTAAGCTTTGTTTCAAGACCCTCTGTTCGAATGGTCAGTTGTCCACCTCTTTATGGATGAAGCAGAGAGGTGTATTTATATCTTCACCCTCTCACAACAGATTCAATGTGGCTTTAAGTAAAATCGTAAAATTAGGTTTTGGTGCGAGGGTTAATTGTCGTTATATGAGCCCTCCCTTGGATTCTTCAGCACCCAAATCTATATTTTGTTAGCTTATAAAGTCAGGGTCTCTGTGAGACCAGTGCTCAGTGGCTAGGGAAACACAAACGTACTGTGTAAGGCTATGGGATGTCCAACTGTGGTGCCATTTTTAGCATTCGGATACAAGACCTCATGACAGACTGACCATAATGATCAAAAACAAAGATTCAGTTGTTCTTTCAACATCTGACATACATGTCCTCCCTTTGGCTCTTACAACACGGAGTAGAAATATGAATACATTTTGTGGCAGCTTACAGATCCTTGTTTGCACTCTCGCTTACTGCTTGGAACTTGCCAACAAGGAAAACGTACACATTTAATTTACATAACCTAATGGATGGCCACTCCTACTTTGGCTCTGGGGAGGGGCCTAAGGTTATAAACTCTGGCAGCTGAATAAGAAAGTAATTAACCTTTTCTGTGATGCAGGTTTTGGTATTACATGCTATACACCTTGCATATTACTAAAATCCTCATTGTTGGGGAAAGCACACAGCAATATACTCATTGTGTGTAGCTGACAAGCAGCAGAAATTACTAGCTCCTTTGGTGCATATGTAACTAATTTCCAAATCATGGAAAAAAAATAAGAGTTTACTTTAACACACGACTGTTAACAGGAAAAAAAAAAGGCTAGTATATTGTTGCTGTTCATTTATTATATAATGAACACGTTCATGAATTGTAAAGTGTTTCCTTTCATGACAAGCAGCTCTTGCACAGAACCTCCTAATGAAAAAGAGATTTGAAACTTACAGAAGGAAAAACAAGATTTTAAATTGAACATTATTGTACCTTAGGTCAACCTGAAATTTTCCTTTTAAAGATGAATGTGCTAACTTAATGAGTTCTTCCACGCTGGGTATCCATGGCTTTGTAGATCTTATATTTTCAATAAAAATTACTCGAATAATCTTGAGTGGAAATGAAAAGGGTTTATTTGTTTTTACTTTTTCAGTTATTACAGCTGGGGGCTGTTATGCCGGTAAAGAAAAATGACACCGTGCTGCCTGTGTCATTCTCCCTCAAGTGCAGCCCAGGTTCAGGTGGTGTTTCCAGGCACAGCTCGCTTCTCTGCAGCATGGACAGAAGCAGCCCAGCTGAAGGCCATGGCACAGCTGTTTCAAGTGTGGCTTTGGTGGCTGCTTTGGGCAGCCACCTGTCCCCTGAGCAGTGCTGCAATCCAGTCCTGCCCTGGCCAGCCCCCAGTGACAGCTGGGGCTCTGACATTCCTTTAGGGACCTGACTAACCTGCTGCTGAGCAGCCAGTGCAGTGCTACCTGTGGCCATAGCACCTTGGGATGCAAATGGTCTATTTTTATTAATTTTTTTTAAGCTGCGCATTTGTGCATGTGCTCTGTGTGTGTGCATGCATGCATGCATCTGTGTGTGCGTGTGCAGCTCTTTCTCTGTAATCACGACTGCAAAAAGCATACTGCTTGCTGCAAGATTAAATGCTACCACTGCCTTGGCAGCTCTGCCATTTTGTGTTGTGGCTGTGCTTTTAGCAGGCGAGGAGATCGCACTGCACAGTTCATCTATTTTTCTCTGCAATTGCCACATAGGAAAAGAAGGAGTAGGCACAAGATTACAGGGCTGCTAGGTCTTTTCCTCTGTGGAAAAGGCTCTGGAGAGATGAAATCATCAAGTTCTTTTTATGGAGACGCAGAGGTCTGGCCTGTTTCCTGAGGGGAGAAGAAAGGAAGGGCTTTCCCTTGCAGCATGCAGGTGTCTGCAGGATACACACCTCTTCGTTGCTCCTGGGTTAGCTCTTCCTCTAGCTCCATGAGTGTACTCTGTCATCACAGGAAAGAGCCACAAAAGACAGCTTAAAATTGTTAGCTTTTTCTGCAGATACTCCACTGCAATTGGGAGGATGAATCCTCCTTCACGCCCATCCTTTCTCTGCCCAACTGATACCCTATAGCCCATTGCAGCTGATTTCTCCTCTGAAAAGAGCAGGGTTTGGCCAGCAGAAACAACACATTGCTAACCAGAGACCAGATCCTGTATTGTCTTGTACAAAACCCAAACTGAGTTCTGAGTAAGTTTTACCTGATTAAAGCAGAACTAAAAATGCTGCCCAAAATCAATGAGAAGGACAGTTTTTCATCTGTTGTTTATAGACTAGTTTCTATCCTAATTTCTTAGTGTGAGATTTGGGGCGGAACAAAAAAAAATGTAATACAACTTGCACCTAACTTGACAAATTAAGACACTTTTTCTGACCTTAAAATGGTGTTCTTTTTTTTAATGTGGATGAGTATGGGTTCAGCTATACCATACACAGCCTAACATCATTTTTAATTTAAAAAGAAAGTTACTTCTGCTGATCTGCAAATAAATTACTGTGATAAATACCAGTGCTCTGAGCATCCGACTGTACACTCTGCATAATCCATTTCAGAGGGTGAACTTAAATGCCAGAAGAAGAGAACTTGGAAAATGGAATGAGGTGAAGTTGCGTGTGTGTGAGCTCTGCCTGCAGACCTGCTCCCGTTGCGAGCCCTGGGGCATGTACTTCTGCTTTTCTTGGAGGTATTTACAGCAGTCTCTGCTATGGGAAAAGGGATTCTTTCACTGTTTTACCAACTTTATAGCAGACTGGTAATGAGTGGTGAACGTTTTCATCCTTGCAATCAGAAACACATTTTTGAAGAGCAGCATATAATCACAGCTTTTAATCAAGTAATATTAATTTTATACACTGCGTTTTATGATGGTGTTGATAAAGGAACATCTGCAAAACATATTACTATTTCAGCAATCTGTTATTTTTTTTTAACTATTAGAGGTCATTGGTTGTGTGTGGTAAGAACCAGTAATAGCACTGATACCTAATCCACTAACTTGCACTTTCCAGAATTGGTGGAAGGAGAATTAAATCCCTTTCGATATGTCTTTAAGGAAAAGCTGTACTCCCTACAAATACTAATGGGGCAAACACATCAGAAATCAATTTCACCAGCAATTAAATGAGCCAATTTGCTTAAGTGACTGACTAAATGCACTGTTGTTAATTGGTAGCTGCAAAAGAAACATCCAAGTGTGTTGCGTAACCCAGAATTAAAATGCAGGGGATATATGAAACAGAAAAGATCACAAACCATTTGGTCACCTTGGCTGTTCTTTCTACCAAAAGTATTGTAAAGCAACCCCAGCAAAGGATTCCTGGGGAGGCACATCCAGCCAGAGACTCACCCACAGGCAAGTGAAGGCGCTCCAGTTGCAGAGTTTCTTCTTTCCGTTTTGCCCCAGAGGCGTAAAATGTGGTCACACATGATTTATGTCATTGAAAGGGTCTGTGCAATACGGATTTCTAAGTGATGAAATTTTGGTGCACGTGAAGCACTGACAGAGAGCCTTTTGCTGTTTACTGGTCAAATTGTTACCTAAAGGTGTTTGCGAGCAGGTTCTGTGCCAGAGACACTGGGTCCCAGAGCCAAAGGAATGGTTTGTAGTCTGTGAGATGTATTATACTGTACAGATTCATTTGTACGCACGTACATGGTGCTTGCTACGTTCTGTAGCACACAGAGTATTGTGTTGTATCATTATCTCATCATAATATAAATACAAATTTTTATACCATTTTGTTGTGGTTTACTTTTTTTTTTAATTTTTCATCATTTGTTTTTTGTGTATAGGATTTCTTCTTTGCAGATCTTTACGTACAGGTTTAATGACTATTTCATAAGGAGGTCATTGAGGTTTAGCAATTCAAATTAATAGTCTGGTATGAAGGCTGGAGTGCTATTTAAACCAAAGTTCTTTTACATATGTTGGCCCAATGCAACCCCAATTGTCTCTAACCATAGGTGCTGTATAAATTTCCACTATTACATTTCTGAAAACAAACCAACCTGTAAAACAAAGTGCAAATTGAAATGCATTAGTGTCTGTTCTAAGTAATTACACTTGAAATCATTCCAGCTCTGAACAAGGCAGGAAAAAAAGATCAATCATTAAAAGGCAGACTCCAAGTTTTGTGTGTGTATTTTGTCAAATACAAAATTCAGATCAGAAGTGATGTACAGCCAGACAAAAATGAGCATTTTCATTTGGGAGAGATGAGAGGAGGGACAGAACTGAAATGCTTTTGCAAATTGCATCGTTATACTCAACCCTAGTGTGTCACATCCACTGTTTTTTGTTTCAGTTTGTCATGCACATTGCAATTAAATACAGCGATGTCTTAAAAATATAGAAATAACTGAAATCATACCTCGTCAATATGTTTATGTTTGATTCAAATATGCTGAGCTGCTGAATCAGTAAAAATATTTGCACACAAAGTCTAGTAATCTATTTTTTATCACAGCTTTCTTTGAAATTACTACTATCAGAGAATAAGAATAAAATACAGTCCAGCACATTACTAACTGACTATAAATTAATTAATCTCCAAAAGGAAAAAAGCTATAATAAACTTCTAGCAGTGCTATATTTTGGGACAGCAATTTTCCTCAGCACAAGAAAGAACTGCATGGGGTAACAGAATTATGACAAATGTGGCAGCACTATTTTTGTAAATCCTGTACAGTTTATGACCTGTACAGCTTCTTTTACATTTGTAATGTCTTATGATTTGCTTATAAGAAAAGTAAGTTTCATCATTTTGCTCATGATAGATGTTTCAAATTTAATATTAAAAGTTCAGAAGCTAGCCTTGCCTATCAGGATAAAAATGTTTTCTCAAAGCCTACTGAAATGGAAAAGAGCCTTAAATTATAACCAGATTCATGATGATGTAAGTATCAGCTTGCTCTAAAAGAGGTAGTTTAAAGTGGTTTCAAAAGCAAAGTTCTCAATTATTATTATTCTAGAAACTGTGAATTACCCGGTGTTTTAAGGACCATGTCATGGCAAAAAAGGTATGATTATGGCGTGGCAGGCAGAGGAGGAACGGTGGGCTGGCACTGCTGCCGCCAGAAGAGCTGGGCTTGGAGGAGGAGAGATTGCTGCTGGTAGGAGGCCAATTTCCTCTCACCTGCTGTGATTTTACACTCCTCAGTCTGAGGACACAGCCCTGGAAAAGTCCGTCCGTCCGTCCCCAAACGCTTGCTCTCCTGTGTCAGTGCTGTGCAAAGGAACCAGTGCCCGGCTGGGGAGGAGCTGGCTGGAGCCTGACTGGAGGGAGGGAGCACAGCAAGGGAGCAGGAGGGAGCAAGCTGGTGCTCTGCAGGCCCTGCTGAGGCTCCTGCTGAGTCCTGGCGTACATTCCCACACAAAGGTTCCGTTTCTAATGAACAAAACCCATCTGCAGACAGCCCAGCTGATCTGCCCCACCCAAAGTTTTAATCCAAAATAGCGTCAGAAGAGTAAACAATTTTCTAGGAAAAAAAAAAAAAAAGCACCTTGTGCATCATACGTCTAAATATACTAGGAGTGTTAGCCCAACCATGTAGGAGCTTCTTTTGTATTTACGGCATTGAATCCAACAAAGCTGAAGAAAACTAATCACTTTGACCTGCTTTTCTGGGAATACAAGGTCTCAGAATGAAATCTAACATTCCTCTAGAGAGAAGATATATGTGCTTGGGAGAGAAAGCAAGCTGGTGCCAAATTCCTGTCTTCTGACTTTGTTATAATTAAAGTTCACATGGCACTTCAAAAGCTGTGCTTAATTCAGAAGATAAATTTGTTTAAAGCAATCAATTACCTTTTAGGACAAGGTGTTTCCAGAGTGGTTGCTACTCTAGAAGTCTGCAGCAGGGACCTTAACACCCTGCTGCTACTAGCAGATGTGCAGTATGATGCAAAATAAAAAAGCTTCTATACAGGTACATTTCATCAGCTAAAAACTTATTTCTGTGTCTCCTGTTTTTGTTTTGTTGTTTTTTTTTCCACACAACAAAACAGAACAAAACCAAATCCTAAAGCAGTAATAAGCAAACCACTTCTATAAGTTTTTAATCTGACAGATGTATCCCAGTGGGAGGGTTTATACCGGCCAGCTGCAATGCCTATATGGTGGCAACTGCACTTCTTGGCTGTTCTACAGCCTTGGCTAATGGGTAACCGATAGCTTCTCTCTGAGGTATCAGGCACAACAATGTCATATTTTGCAGTGGAACAAACGCAACATGGCATCGATGGAATAGTGCAGAGCTTGCAGACATCCTTCCAGAAATGTCTATGTCTTAATCTGGGGGAATCCACCATAAAATGGCTTGTAAAGGCAATATGCTATCCAAGCAACCCCTCCAGTTCTCAGGCACAGACACAAAACAACTGCTCCTAGAATGGAAAAAAAGGGTAAGGTAAGCCTTTAATTATATTTTGACTAAACATGACCAAGAAAAAAATGATTCAGAGAAAAACAATCTTGACCCGTAAGAGGCTACAAAAGCAAACACTAACCCACATGGGGCTGTGGCTGGGTGAGGAAAGGGGCTGTAAGAAATTTTGAAGATGTATTTGTAGCATGTTTGTAGGGCAAGGCTGTTGTTTCATCTCTGCGCTAAAAGGTGATCAATTTTCTAACAAATGAAAATTTGTTTCACATTAAAGGCTTGTTTTTTCAAAATGAGAATTTTAAGTGCATAATGTTCTGACCTAAAATATTTCAATTCTAGCCTGAATTCCGTGCCAGCAGGGATTATGAGATCATGCTGTCTGTCAGCTCCTCTTTTGTCCATCTGTTCCCGTCCTCCTTTCCTTGATAACTTTTGAACCTTCGGGCTAATTTCCACCAAATTTGTCAAAGCAGAGATGGGATGGAGGCTGCAACAATAATCTGTGAGGAGAACCTTCATGAAAATTCCATGTCCGGGTTGAAAGAGAAATAAATTATTTCCTGCACTAAACATGCCCAAAGGCTGGCCCAATTGAGCTCTTCACTGTTTTCGAGAGGTGGCTAATGTCCAGCATATATATATATAGCTCCAAACCAGCTACAGAATGAGCATATAGTCCTGCTTGCCCAGCTACACAGATGGAGATGTAGGTTTTGTGAAAGGCCACGAGGAAGGAGGGACATCATATGCATGTGAGTCCAGAAAGAGGGAGAGAAACTGGTCACACAGGGAACTGGAGGCATTAGTTGCTGCAGTCCAGACAGACAATTTGATAGACAAAAGATAGACAATCTTTTATCAGCTGTGTCTTCTTTCATCTAGGATGTGGACTTCAGTAGCAGAGCTGAATTGCTTTCAGGACAGCAGAATTTTAGAAAGTTTTCTAGGTGTTTAAGATTCACTTTTACTCAGTCATTTTTTAAATGAGCAACACTGATATTTATGCAATGAAAAAAAAAATACTGTGAAGCATAACCCTCCAAAGTACTATTGTAGGACAAGCTGATTTTAGTGCAAGTAACTGACTAAACTGAAACGGCATAGTCTTACGAAATAAGCTAGTGCATGCTTTTGTTCCTTCCCCATCAGAAAGATGCAACGCACTCTTATCTGCAAGAGGATTTGAAAACTTCAGCTAGTGCAGCTGCATATCAGGCTGTAGTCTGATGGGGAGGAATTCAACACTACAGTTCTTTTTACCCATGAGAACTGACTGTCAGGGCAGGGTTTAATTTAAAGGTCTTGCACAGACCACATTATACCAAGAATCAACATGCTGCACTTTGCAGGCAATACAGGTGCTGATTTTGATCTAGAAAACCTCATGCAAGATAGTCTTAGCTCTGCTCAGCTGCAAGGTTGCTCATTTCCCTGTGTTGATTAATTTCAACAATTTCATTAAGTGAGATTAGAAAATTGCACATTTTGGACAGGTAGTGGGAGGGCTCAGCCACCCACATATCGGACTGGGTCAATACCTCATCAGGGTGAAATGGAGAGATAACATTTCTGGATGCAATGAATGATTTCTTTCTGGAATGACTGGCCTTAGAAACCACAAGAAAAAAACTCCACTTGGAATTTAGTCTTCAGCACTGCAAAGGATCTAATTCAAGAGCTATTACTGGCTGAGCTGCTCCATAGTAGTAACCACAATATAATTAAGCTTAACACTGTAAGAAGACAGCAAGACAAATAAAGCAAATGGATACTCAATTTTAAGAAAATGACCTATGCAAAAATGGGGGGGAAGTGCCAGAAAACCCGAAATGAGCAGTTCAAAAGCAAGAAGCCTACAAACACCCAGAAGACTTAAAAAAATACTGTACTAGAAGCCCAGGTAAAATGTCTGCCACAAACAGAAAACAGTGGCCCAAACCTCCCCCCTACATGACTCAATGAGAAAGTTAAGGAGGCTATCGCAAGGCAAGTAGGGGAGCCCAGAAAAATGTGGCACGTGAAATGTAAACAGGAAACGAAGACAGCTAAACCCGAAGAGTGGCTGGTAAAGGACGCTCAAACTGTTAAGGGAAAAATTTACATGATGCTTGACTCAGAGGCAGCCCTCACAATGCATGGGAGGTCCCACAGTCATTACCGAGAGCTTTCTGATGGCTGCCTGGGCAGCAGCAGCCAAAAATCCAAGAAAACAGGGAGCATTGTTAAGGAAGAGTATTGGAAACATGGGTTTTGTAGAAAACCTTGGTGCACCCGCACCTTGGGGACTGCATGCAGTGTCTCCTCTGCACCTCAAGCATGGTGCAGCGATGTTGTAAAAGCTTTGGACGTGGACAAATGGAATAATGGAGGGAATGGAGCCCTTGCTTTGCAGAGGCCCTGTTTTGGAACTCTCCAAACTGGATAGGACAAAGCTGAAAGGAAATGTGCTGATGGTTTCCGAATTGCTGTGAAGGCCATAGATAAGGGAAATGTACAAGTGGCATTCACCAAATCCCACAACGCTAAAGCCAGGAATCATCTGACGGGACTGAAAGGGTTAAAAGGCAATTAAGGAAGCGCTTTCTTAAGCAGCAGGTATCGACGTTCTGGAATTTGTTGTGAAGTTTTGGGTGTATTTGCAGATTCTGAAAGGTGTTAGACCAACTGAAGTCCACAAACAAACACTAGAAGGACTATGGAGGGGTCGATCACCAATACAGCAACCCAACCGCGGACACAGGGGTGGTACAAGTGGCCTCCATCAGCCACGTCTCCCAGCTTTGGGCAGGCTGGTGGACACGCAGGTCTGCGGCCCGGTTTTGGTCAAAAGCGAGTAAGGTCCAACCGCAGCGAGTGTCCCCCATCCTCTCCCTCCCACATGCTGAGCGCACCAGGACCCAGGCCAGGCTGCGGCTGAGGGGAGCGGGGCTGAGGGGAGCGGGGCGGGCTGACTGAGGCCACCGCCCTGAGGAGAACCGCTGCCCAGCCGCCGTTGCCCGCCCACGTGACGTCACTGGTTAGCGGGCCGACGCTGCCCAATCCCCGCGCGAGAGGCGTGCGCAGGCGCAAGCGGCGGCCGAGCGTGGCGCGCGGGCCAGTGCGCAAGGGAGGCCGCGCGAGAATAGCGCGTGGCGGGCGTTTCGAGCCGTTGGCGCTGGGGCGGCCCCGCCCGCCTCCGTCCGCGGGGGTGCGGCCCGCGCGCTCCCTCAGTCTTCCCGCCATTTTCTGCGCCTCTCCCCCTCGCTCCCCTCCGTGCAGTCGCTGAGGCAGAACGCTCTGGTGAGTAGCGGGCGGTGTGGGGTCGGAACTCGCTCGCACCGGGAGGGGGACAGGCGCCGCCGCGTCCCTTCTCCCCTCCGGCTCCTCATCCTACCCTGTTCTGCTCCGGGACGACTCTTAGCCGAGATCTCCTTGGGATTGTACGGCGGCAGCTGCCCCAGAGCTGGGACCGGGCCGGCGGGCGTTTGGGCTCCTCGGCGCGGGGAGGAAGCTTTTGGAGGCCCCACTCGTGTGGGCAGGGCTGGCTGTAGCGGTGGGGCGTCCCATGCTGGGGACGGGGATCGTGGGTGGCTTCCTCAGGGGTCCGAAGATACTCTGTGGTGGTCGGCGGCTTGAGCGGCAATGTCAGCGTGCCTTAATGGTCTGCATACGCAGCGCTGTGTGCGCTCCTATTTATTTATTTACTTTGAGGACTTGTAACATTTGTTAGCTTGGAAGGCAGAGCGCAGTTAGAAGACTGATTTGTGATGTGAAACTTACGCAACAAACTATTTCTTATATAATTTGTAACTCTTAAGGTATATTAAATACAGAATTTTAGAAGAATGCGTTTACTTGTTAAGCATTCATGCCCTCCAGGCCGTCTGGTAAACTGGGGTCTTCTGGTGGAAGGTATGGTTTAGAAACAAAGTATTGAGTAATACCAGACTGGTGGAAAAAAAAACAAACCAACTGTGGATATTACCAGAGTATTGCAGACAAGGTCTCCTGACTTTCTTGATAATTTATCCTATTATTTGCTGTCTGTTGCTCTCACTTTAGGATCCTGAAACTGACTATTTTTTTTCTGGGAAACAGCAAACCAGCAAAATTCCTTTTTATTGTAACTTTTAAGTTGTGAGTGTTGTCACAAAGAGTGTTTACACTGATTTAATTTTTATAATTGGTCATAACCCCGCATTATTATGTTGACTTGTTTTTATGTCAGAGGATTTATTGTTCCATTTTTGGAGGAAACTTTGAAATGAAGGTTTAGGGGACAAGGTTCTGCTTGCTGCTGAAGTAAAAAACCCAAACTTTGTAAGCTTGAAGTGCTCTTGATGTGCGGTGTGACATCACTGTAGTTTCATTTTCAGGACAAGCTGAAATTTCCTCTCATTTTGGAACAGTTAAAATGATTGTGAGTGGGTTTTTTTATTTCACGTGAGTAAAACTATGTAAGTAACTCACTTTTGCAGGCTAGTGAATTACTCAATATTTACACCTGTTGCTTTTAAATTGGTGGTAGTATTCTATTTTAGTAGTAGATTTATGTGAATTAAGCAATAACATAAGAGCTTGCAAAGATCAGGGATTTTATTTTATGTAAAAATATGAGCCCTGATTTAATGAACAAAATATATCAAGGTATCCCTGAAATAAAAATGGGTTTCTAGTGTTTGAATAGCCACTCTAATCCAGAATAGCGTGCTGTTTTCTGGTGTGATCTGACACTTCCTTTTTCCTGTGCAGTCTTTTTATTAAAATACTGAATACTCATTTTAAATGACAAAAAAATTACAACTGGAATAATACCTCAGATTTTTTCATGCATTTAGATCTTTTCTGATTACAAAGCTATTTGAATCATGAGCTGTGGAAATGAATTTGTGGAAACTCTTAAGAAAATTGGATATCCAAAAGTCAATGAGCTTAATGGAGATGATTTTGACTGGCTGTTTGAGTCTTTGGAAAGCAGGTTGTTTCTGGAGTGGTTTTGTGGAAATGTAAATGAGCAGTATGTGGTATCTGAAAAAGAACTGCAAGATTTTGATAATCTTCTTGAGTCTGGCAAGCCCATTTTGGAAGGAAGTGCACTGGATGAAGTCCTTAAAACCCTGAACCCCATGGATTTAAAGAACAGCAGTCAAGAGGAAGAGGAGGAGGAACTGAAGAAATTGGAGGATGAGCTTCAAACTCTTCAGAAGTTAAAGAAACTTCAAATACATCGGCATAATAAGCTCCAAATGATGATTTCTGCAAACAGCCATATGTTAGAAACATTAACAAGCAAAGAGGAAGAAGTACATAAAGATTTGAAAGAGGGATTGGAAGTGTTTAATGCAGCAAATCGTAAGCTTAATGATGAGCTGCTCTCTCTTATGGATGCAGCTAAGAAACTAGCTTCCTTCTTCACGGCTTCATATTCAGAACAAGGGTCAGATCTGCATCCAGTGTTTTTTTCCCAACTTTCTTTGGACAAGTATTTGTCTCGGGAAGAACAAAGCACTGCAGCACTTGCCTCGTACCTTGATAAGAATGGTTTTTTATGTATGTCAGAATGGGTTGAAAATTCACATGAAGGCAGCTTTCAGCTTGTAGATACAACACAAGTTGCTTGTGATGACACTAATGCAATTTGTGAAGAGAGTCAAGAGATTGCCAGGCTACAGACAGCATATATTTGTGCTCAACATCAGCTAATCCGGATGCAATCTGAAGAGGAGAGTGTGATTTCAGCTATAAAATGTGCAGAGAACATGCTGCAGTCCTTAAACAACAAGGTAAGCCGCAAAAGGTGGTATAAGGTAGTGAAGTTTTAATCAGGCAGGCATGTTCAACTGGATCTAGTAAAAGGAATTGCTGAGTTACTGTTACTTCAACTGTTTTTACATAGTGAAATGGCACTTTTATGAAGTTTTAGTCTTGCCCACAAAATTCTTGTGTAATAGCTCCAGTTTCTGTAGTTAGAAATTCTCAAGTATGGTAGAGTACTTTTAATTCTACTTTCCAGAATTGCTGCCTTTATAACCCTAGAATTTGTTAGTACCTTTCTAGTTTAACTTTGAAACTTCAAATTATAACTGATCCTCAGTTGTTTGTACAACAAACAAAAGCTTAACTTTGGTTGAAATTTTGTGGTATTGAGGAGCTAATACGATAAATGTATTCATGTTTATATTCTGTGGCATAAACTGAAAAGTTTCAGTTCACTGATTCTCTAGAAGCTCAAGTATTTGTACCAAATAAATGAATCTGATATTTGAAGTCCCAGAGATCTCTCAACAAGTGAGTGATGGGCAGATATAGTTACTGTAATTTAAGAATGTGACGAAATGTTAACAGAAGGAAAAATACTAGCTTAGGCCAGTCATGGACTAACTTGAGACATTATATCAGTTTGTATATTTTCATTTATGGATGGCTAGGATATAGGGCTTGATTGATTAGAGTCGTTTGAAAAAGATTGATTCTGATAGCAGTGTTGATAGACATCCAACTGCATTTAAGAAATTATGTTTGTATATGAGATTTCAGTTAGACATGCTTGAAACCTGGGTGCTGAGTAAAATACAGCTCTTCTGTTTTTAACAGTTTCCTGTCCCTGCAATGGAATGAAATTACTATTTACTGAAATACATTTATTTGGTATCTACTTTATAAATCTGTTTGCCTTATGTTGTAAAGTTCTGGAAAACTGCTTGTGGAGTTTTCATTTAGTTTTGTAGATAGAAAAGATGCCATGACTTTAATGTAATGTAAGTACATGAATCTTGTGTGAACTGAAAAAATGTGTTACGGAAGTGGTTTGGAGGGAGCCATGAAGAAATTTGACAAATGTTTTATTTTACGTAGGATGTTGGAAAGCAAGAAAACTTTGCTGCCAGAATATCTAGTTTAAATGATGAAATCTCAAGAATTAAACAAGATATAACTCGGATAAGCAATGAAGAGCTGGTTCCCCTTGTGAAAGAGAATGCACAACTTCTGATTGCGCCAGTGGTGAAAGGATACTTGGATCATCAGATTGCTCAGCAGGGCTGTTATGCATCAAGACAAGATGAAATATGCAGGCATTTGGTAAGACAGAAAGCATCATTTGAACTTATTGAGCTAGCCTATGAAATGGAGATGAAGAAACATAAAGAGATTTGCTGTCAAGTTGAGAGTTTGGTAGAATCTCTGAAACAGAGCAGTAATGAGTTGCAGCAGAGACTACAGCTGATAACTGAGCGAACTCACCATGCAAAGCCAAGAAACACTATTAGTTCAAAGGATGGTTTCTCTTGCAGGTAAGTGTTATAGTTGCTATTGAACTTTGACTTACATTGACATAATGTGGGTGGATAAAGGCTTAGGCAAGCTAAGCCTTTTCTGTTGCTGGGTTCTTAGTTACTTCCTATAACTAGTTAGTAGTTTGGATTCTCAAGAACTGAGGCTTTCAAGATATGAGACTTGCCTCTTGCTTACTCATTGAAATTCTTTTCAGGTTTGCCTGAGTGAAAACTCAGTTCAATTACCAGTCTTGTTATATTGCTGAAGCATTCCTAAACAATGTGCAGAATGTAATGAATGTTTAAAGCAGCGCCAGTCTGACGTGGTGCCCTGATCTAGGACCTCTTGACAGTAATTCTGGAAGTATAGATGTAGAGATCTGTTAACAGCAGTGATTTCCCAGATCATATGCATGGCCTCATCAGCTTAGCTTGCAAAACCCCCCGTGTGGTAGAAGAGAGGAATGACTCCTTCAATACATGAAATTTGTCTAGCTCATTTTTACTGCTTGACTTGCCATGTGGCATAAGTGTCCTGTCACCCTTGTAGGACTTTTTTCACCTAAGTAGTTAAGTCTCACTGTAGCTCAGGTGATACAGTAGGAATGTGTGCTGTATTGCTGTCACTTTAAACTTTTTGATGAGGTATATTGTATAAGTGTGTTAAAGTCTTGATGTCAGACTTTTCCTCCTTTAAAAAACACTTAAAGCACCATTTAATATTGCAAAGTGATATGGTCTTGCACAGTGAATAACTGCAAGAATTAGGCAGCATTAATTTGGCTCCCATTGTGTGTTTGCATTGGCAATGTAACATTTTTGTTTGGGTTTATTATTAAGTCTCCAAATCACTGTTGCCTGGCTAGTTTTTCCCTTTTTTTTAAAAAAAAAAAAGAGGGGGGGGAAAGTTGAAAGAGTTGTAAATCCTAAAGGGTCTGTAAGCAGAAGACATTTGAAAGAAACTTGGTTACTTTTGAAATAGAGCTTCTGCTCTTATTAAAGCCACTCTGATTCAATATTGGGGCTCTGCTCCTGAAGATTTTAATATGCAGAAGTGGTAGCAGCAACTGAGCATGGTTTTCTGTAATCGTGTTTGGACTATTCCTGATGCAGTGTAAGGGTACAGTTTGCTATAGCAAGTACTGCTGTCTTTTGCATGACTTATAACTATTGGAGAATTTCTTCACAGTCTCTTCAAAGATAAAAAATGGGAAATACTCCAGTAAGCTTGCAAATGTGATAAAGATTGCTCTTCTTGTTGGTCATTGAAGTCTGCTGTTTTTCAGCACTTAAAAAAAATTGTATCTTACTTTGCAGTTATTGAAGTGTTGGAAAATAGTTGGCAAAACCACTCTTGTCAGCTTCTATTTGCATTCATTGTGTACTTACTAACTGTTACTTTGATATTTAATTGCTGTTAATTTAATATTGAAATATTTTGGAATACTATTAATCTTGTATCAGCTATATATAGATAGCATCAGGAAATCAGTGGGAGATACAGCAGTGTAGTACAAGTACCCTGAGCAGTATTGCCTTTACTAGTCTGACTTCTCAACATGAAATCTCTTGTCTAATGACAGGAGTGCTTAAGAAACTTAAAAATGCTTCTCTGTCTAACTTCTTTTGTTACAGGCTGTATCAGCTTCTGGAAGGAGAAAATAAACCCCAGCAATTGTTTAAGACATACGAAAGCCTGGAACAGATGGCTCAGAAGTTAAAGCAGGACTGTGCTACCGTACAAGATCAGCTAGCAGCATCTTCTCAAGAACAGTCTCTCCTTTTGTCCAAGCTAAAAAGTGATGTAGATACCCTTCATGGTGCTCTGTATCATGGAGGAAATCAGATACAACTCGATAGTCGGGTAAGCCCTTTAGATCCAGTTATTCAAAGTATTACATTAATGTGTGCCATGTTCTTTTACTGAGAAATGTTGTGCAAAAGCTGTTGACACCCAGGCTGGCTCCCACATGTCAGCCACAAATTTATTAGCATAATGGCAATGGACACAGTATTTACATTGTTCTTAACAAATGTTGGATATTGTGAATGGTGGGAGCTAATAATTTTTTCTTTCCAAGCAAATTGTTCTGTGTAACTTTATCTCTTTCAAAGGTGTATACAATCATGTATTGCTAGTAAGTTTATGGTGTGGGAAATAAATTGTCTGGTTATGGTGTCACTGAAAAACTCATTTAATTTTGTCTTGTATTTCAGACAAGCTTTTTCCCCGTTAGCTGTAACACCTGAATTGTATGGTTTTGCCCCTTAAAAAGGCTGGCCATGTGTGGCTCATTTGGACGAAATAATACAGAATTTTGAAGGACAGTTGTAGTGGAGTAGTTCTGCTACAGAGCTCCCAGGTGTTGATTTAGAGCCTCTTTTAAATGGGAATAGGGGTTGTTAAATGCGACTTGTTCTGGTTTTTAAATAATTGTAGATGGCTCAAAAGTAGATCGAGGGAAGTCTTTTGTTATATAATACTTCCTTGGTTAAATACATAAAAATGTACTTAATGTTTCCATCTGTCAATTGAATTTGCAACATATAGAACAGTTTTTAATAAAAAAATGAAACTTTGTAATTGAAACAGTACGTATTTAGGGATTACATGTTGTTAAATCAGTCCAAATACTGTTAATCAATAGGAAGTTATTTCCTAAAACATAGTGACATCTCTTTCTATTGCTTCAGTATTCTCAATAAAAGTAATTGTTTTAGCAAGGAGATAATGTGCAAGTAGATGACTAGCCTGCTTACAGTGAACCACGATAAGAATGACAGTTGGGAAAACGATAGCTGGTAATTAATGATTTAATTTTAAAATAGAATTGGCTTTTATGTTGTGGCTTTTTTGTTATCTTTTAAGATTTGACTAGCTGTGGAGACTTCAAATTCATTGAAAATGTCATTCAACCACCTATGTAGTTGAGGGCCAGATTCTTATGGTCTTAACTCATATGGTAAACAAAAAACCTAGTAAACAAGTAAATGAAATCACATTTTCATAACCTGATGCGAGTACTGTTATGTGGAGCTAAAAAATTACATGAATTTAATGGAATTCCTTATCACCTGTGTCTCTGGTTTTTGTGATTACTTTTCACTTATAAGCGAAAATGGCTTCCAAAAGCGAAAAACTTTTTTATTTCTAGTTCTGCTAGTGTATGAACAATATAAAAGTAATAATGTTTTGTCTTGTATTTTTTGTTAGGAACTTACTGAGCAGTTTAATCAACTGGAAGTTGATTTAAATAAACTAAATCAACTCCTTATGGATCTGATCGCCGATGTGAAGTCAAAGAGAAACTTTTTAGAGTCCAATAAGCTGCATCAGATGGAGAGAGACTTGTATATGTATTTTTTCAAAGATGAAGACCACTTGAAGGAACTGGTGGAGAAGCTTGAGCAGCAGTCTAAGGCTAAAGCCAGTGGTCTTGAAGATTAGTTTCACCACCAGTGGAGTTCTTAATGTTTAAACTTCAATGTACTCTTAAAGGAAAACATATTAATGTAAACTCCCTACAAGTTTATGGAATGATAAGTATTAGCTTATCAAGGGTAACACTTATCTATCATTTCAATGTATGTTTAACTGGCACAGTTACCAGGTTTGGATTGTGTGCTGCTTTATGGCTTTTGGCATCTGCCCACCAAGTTCAAATCTCAGAACTGTTTTAAGTTCTTTGCTCTGAAGTAATACATAGGTTGAGTGAGTTACATTTAGGCTGCTCTTCTGTTAGCCTGTATGTTGATTTCCACTGTACACAGCGTAGCACAAAAAGAAACATTTCATGTCCTTGAGATAAGTTTTCTTGCTTGCTGAGAACCTTTGATATGTGAGCTGAAAAATAAATGTGGGGAAGATGTTTGAATGTGAATGTAGTGTGCTCATTCTGAAGAGGAGAGTTCTCCAAGGCAAATGCTCTGTGACTGCTTCCCTTACAGTTCTTAGGGAAGATTTGGTTTTGTTAGAAATATGTTGCAATATGTACCAGAATCTGTTTCAAGTACCAAGACCATCTGTTTATAGACCATTCAGATATCTTAGTTTAACTTCTAGCCTATCTTCTCCATTGAAACCAGTCCATACATAAAAAGTCCATGCATAATTTTAGATTTACCTTTTGGACTTCTGAGTTTGCTCTATAATTTATGATAGGGATTGCAATTCAGAGTCCTGAGGCTTTCATATTTACACTTTCATGTGCTTTGTTAGCTTGTTTATCAGATTTTTATATAGCTTCCTAATACACCAATGGACCTAAATAGGCTTTTATAGTATGGTAACTTCCATTCTTTTATATTTTGATGGAATCAGCTGCACTTGCTTCCAGGCACCGTAGATATTGATGAAGGCTAGTAAATTAACTTCAGTAACAGTAGTCTTAAAACTGTTTTGATGGCAGGCTTAACTTTTATGTGAGTATAACTTTTAAAATGTTTAAAATATTTTTTCTAACTTACTGGGTGGATGTCTTTATATCTGGATTTCATGCCGCTTAACTCTATAAATTGTGTTTATTATTAAATGTCAAACACTAAATTAACTTCGGTGTTGTCAGTATTTACGGTGAATCTGTGTGTGGGTTTTAGGCCTATTCTCCTGTGTAGTGCCTTGTTTATATTTCATCTCTTAGGTTCTCATTTTGACTGCCCCTGAGGCTTTTAGACTGTTGCCTCCCATCCTGAGAAGTCAGGGAGTATTTTTACCCTGTTTAGGAAAGAAGTGTTGCTCTTAATTATAGAGGTTAGGAGGAGTTATGCATGGGAAAAGAGTATACTTCTGACTTCTGGAATGTCAGGGAAAAGAAAGCCATTCTGCCTCTCTCTCTTTTTTGCATACTTACTATAAAATTTGAGTAAGATAGATACAGGCAGTACTAATGCAACCTGATGGGTGTTCCTCCTTGAATTTGGATACAAATATTTGTACTTGTGAGAATTCAAACTTACAATCTGCCTATGGTCTTGAGCTAAGGAAAATATTTCCATGTAAGCAGAGGAAATGTTTTTTGCTTGATGGTTATAATTGGCAGTCGTCTTCTGTGCTGGATTTAGTGGGAGAAGACCAGAGTAACAGGACTCCAGTTACTAACTTGTATAGGAATATTTTGCTGAACAGCAGTTTTAATAGAGCAATTGACTTGTACAGCTTGAATGCTTTAAGTATTTTGAAAATGTTGAATATTTATCTTTTGTTTGTGGTAAGTTTTGTGTATTGTTCTTGTCTAACTGTAAAGATAAGTCATCAGTATGGACACTGTTGTTTCTGATTTTCCCATATGTGTTGTATCTAGGGGCTCTCCAAGTATTTGTGTGTATTACGGAATATGGCTACAGGTCAACTGGAAAAGCAACTGTTTTTCAAAAAAGAATGAAATTTAGAACAGTAGTAAGTGCAGTCAAACCTTGTAGAGCCTTTAGATATTGTTGACCGGTTTCTTAAATTGACAAACAGTAATTATTTTAAAGTTATGAATATTTAGTAGTAATTAAGTACATCAGTTATAGAAAGTTTAAAAAATAGAGGTCTTTCATGATTTCTGAAACAACACATCACTAATGTTTCTATGTCATGATAGTAATACTTATTTCTTTCATCTTGTGTTGGCTGCATTTTGGCAGTTACATGTAAGTTTTTTTTTTTCTTGATAAAATCTGAGCATTAATAACAGTAAATATATGCATATGCTAGATACAGACTAAAGATGTTGAGGGGGGAAGTATTTCGGACATAAATGACAACTACTGTTTTATGTATCAGATTTTTTTATTAGAAATTAGCTGTACTTAATAGAACTGCTTAATTTTTTATCATAGTATTAGAACAATTTCAAGTAAGGTTTTGTAAATTATTATAATTAGCTCATTTTTATTTACAATATGTAACTGATAGATGTGTCAGGGAGGAGGTGTTATTTCTATTGAGGAGAATGCATGGCTGAATATGTTCACTATATTTTGTCTTTAATTTCAACAGAGTGTAAGTGTGGACTGTTCTGTGGCCCTGTTATAACGCATAGTTTGCGTGTGTTCTGTGTTTAGGTTTAGTCTTAAAAATGGAACGGTGCACATCATACATAGGATGTGAGATTTCTAAAGTGCCTTTATCTGATACTGCTCAGAGGATTATGGCGGCTTTACAGTCTATTCCTGTAGAAGTTCATACTAGCAGAAAAAATAACCAGAGTGAGTAAATCTAGCCAATTTAAGTGTTTCTATTTTCAGTTGAAAAATTGAAACCCAAACAAATAAAACAAAGCCAAACCTGTAGTCCCTATTCGTGAAAAATATGAGAGTTCAGGTTTCCAGGTTTAGAAAAGGAATTAAACTTTAACTGTGACATTTGCTGGGAGTTTTCTGATTAAGTAATGTTATGTAAGTGCAAGGATCTAGGGTATTGCCAGTACCCTCAATTTCGCTGGGTTTTTTTTTCCCCCTCTTCCTGTTAAGTCGTATAAAAGTAGGTAAGAATGTCAAACTGTTAATTAATACTGTAAATTAAATGTATATATTTACTTGACCCTTTAATAGATACTTGAAGATCGTTGGGGTACTGGGAACTTGCCAGAAGGCCTGTGAACTCTCCAGACTCATGTCTGTCCTTTAAACACGTTTGATACAACACATTCCTTGTTAAATTCAAGGGGGAAGAGTGAACAAATTCCCACTGCTAGAGAAAATTGGATAATGTTATAAGTGCCTTAGCAAATCTTTGACTTGGCCAAATCTTACTCGGAATGTTGTGGGTACTATGGAGGTTTTGCAAGATAGAATTTTTATTCTCAAATCTGTGCATTTCATAGTCTGCCAATCTTGTATCTCTGGAAAGAAGTATATAGGAAGTTAGGTTTGCTGAATTTTGGTGTGGTGAGGTTTTTTTGTTGGTGTGGTTTTGGGGGTTTTGTTTTGTTTTCTCCTGAGAACTAGATCCTGGAACATTAGCTGATTGATGGGATTTATCTATCGTTTGTTCTTGTGGAGGTGGTTGTTGCAGGCTCACTTTTATGTAAATAACAGTTCACTGTTGAAAGAAAAGCCTGAAGTATTTGATCCATGGAGCCTGGTGCAGCAGTGAAGAGGGTAGTAATTAGTTGCTGTCTAAATCAGTGATACACGTTTGCAGAAATATGCAGTGGTTTAATTTTAAAATGGTACATTTGGACCAAAATCCAGATTATTATAAAGAAAATCAGATTTCTATTCTGCCTAGTTTTAATTGCCATGCTGCTTCTCTTGCTGTCTTCTTATTCCCTTCCTTAATTTTTCCTGTGTGATGTTTTTTGCCTTAGACTGGGGAACTCCATGTACTATGTGATATCTGTATCACATTATGTTGTCTACTTTTAATCTATTCACTCTCTGTCAAGCTGTAAAAATTACATATTCTCTTTCTAAAAATAAAAATAAAAATAAAAATACTTCCATGAAAGTGTCTGGTATCTTTAGCCAAATGAACTTGCAGTTGTCTTTGTAGTGCTGCTAAGTCCGTATTCACTGGGGAGTCAAAGAATGGTATAAGCTTTTAGTGGCAGCAAATCACATGACTGGCTTTTCTTGCTCTTGTTTTCCATGTAGTAATTAATCACAATTGTTTCTAGTGTAGGCCTAAGAACAAATTTATTTGAATTCTTTTTAGGAAACTGCCTGTATATGTAGCTTTAGCTGATCAGTGTGGATCTGGAGAAAAGGAAAAGTTTGCCTCCCTTAAAAAAAAACCAACCAAACCTGTCATGTCTGGTCTGTTTCAAACTATTGAACTGTATTTTGTGAATAATTCTTCAACGATTAAATTTTACTTACAGGAAAAACTATGTCTTTAGAAGGTAAATATTGGGTTCTTGTAGGACAAATATCTGCAGTGTTGAACTAGTGGGTGAAATTCTGTGGTTATCTTGGCAGTAGGGCTTGTAATGGTTCCATTTACCCTTTGAGTTTGAAGGCAAGGATGGGTTTCTGCTGCCATCTGGTGATACTTATTCATAAACAGAAATTTGAGGTTGCATAGCTCTTTAGATACTTGTCATACTGAATATTGTGTGCTGAAGGAGAGAAGTAAAATCCTCATTTGCTCTGGAGGGCGAATTTGTTAAGGGAAAGTAGCTGTGACACAATTAAAAATACTGATTTTTTTTTTGTTGAATAATGAAGTAAAAGTGCTCAGTTACTATCTTTCTGAAATTTATAATCTTGTTGTAGGAGGTGTCAAGAAAACCAAACCTAAAATGTTTGAAGCTACAAATATGGCTCTGTGATATTCACTGTTCTAACAGCTCAGATTAGAAGGCTGAGCTGGAGATAAATAACTGATTATACACATATAGTAACATGAAGCTGCATGTAAGTTTGGTTTCTTCTGAAGGCTAAGCTTGTTAGTGTTTGAAAATGCTTTTTTTTTTTTTTTTTTTTTTATTATTTTAATTTAAAGGATGCTCGTTTGCCTTGAAATATTTTTTTAAAAAATTTTAATTAAATAGAAATAGATAACCTCAAGAATTGTTTGTCATTAT
>JAVJGJ010000001.1:47301709-47324103 GCA_035590215.1 Microhierax caerulescens | reverse complement strand
AGAAAATCCCAGATTCTGTTAATTATCCTAGACTGAAGGATTGGAAAGGCTTTGCATTTCCTTGCCTTGGTGGGATTATTTTAAGTTACAGGATGCTCGTTTGCCTTGACATATTTTTTTAAACAATTTTCAGTAAATAGAAATAGATCACCTCAAGCATTGTTTGTCATTAGTCGTAAGCATAAGCACGTTAGATTCAGAAAGTGTCTTGCTGGTAATGCAGATTTCAGAGCTGAAAACATCAGTGGAATATTGTGCTTGGTATGGACCAGGAGTTAGGAAGGGGCAAAAATACATATTTTTCTCATGAGGTGTCTCTTTCCTGGACAGGAAAAAAATCTAGAGATAAAGGGATTCTAACTAACTGCAAACTCTTGGAGAGACCTGCACTTCAGTGGAGTTTTCTTTTTCCCTGTTCCTCTTCCTGTCAATACTTGTTTTGTAATTGCTGCTAGCCTGTTGCCCCTTGTGCTTTTTTTCCAGTCTGTACTGTCTTCTCTTTTTGGAGCTGCTGGGCTGTGTTGAGGGCAGAAAAGAGAAAGCCTGTCCTAACAGTTTGATTTAGCATGGTGTAAAGTGCTGAGGTGCATTTACAAAGCCTTCCTTTAACTACAGCATCTGTCTGCTTTCAGAGCTGTGGGCTGAGTATCACTGGTGGTTCAGTGGTAGGCCCAGGCTAACAGCAGTGCTGTGGCCTAAGGCTCTGTCTTAGACCCAGCACTGATAGCCACCCTGCTGCTTGGGGCGCTAGTTGTTACCTTTCTATCAATTTAATAGGTCTGAATTCTTCTTGCTCTCTGTTCTTGTCTGATCTTGTAACACCTGTTATATCACAGGATGAACAATGTGAAAAAAATATTCTCTGTGGATAAAGCAAGATCAGTTCTCTGTAGGGTGTGATATGCTAAAGATGTACATGCATATAGTGTTCTACTGAAGAAAATTATTGTGGAATAATGCTGCCTAGTTCCAAGGAAACAGTTGAACTGTGTGACGTCCGTAGAGTGTGTTTTGCTTTTTATTTTCTTTTTTTTATCTTTTTTTTTTCTTGCCTATGCCCCCAGCTTTACTTTGACCAAGATGGGATGTGTTTTCTTAAAAGAAGTACATGTGCATATTTATGGTATTATTGTAATGCCCGTTCAGAATACTGTGGAAAATGTCTGCTTTGTAGCAAATTTGAATTAATTTTTCCTTAATGGGGACAGAGCATGCTTTGCATATGCATATTTAGGAACCCGCAGGGCCTTTTTAAGCATGAATGATACTAATTTGAGGAAAATTGTTTTCATGGAAAGTTTTATTGCAAGTATTTTGGGTTTGGTAAAAGTGTCTAATGTAACCCTGTATATAACCTAAGTTATGTGCAGTGCTCTCAGATGCATTTGTAGTGTAAAATGTTTCCTGTTCTTTTTTTAAAGGTATAGAGAAGACCAAGGAAAATAAACTAGGTCATAAGGATGCACATCTGAAAAATGAAAAGGCAAGCATGTTGTAAGATTGAAGACCACTAAAAGCAGTCTTTTTATAGCAGGTTTGAAGTTGTTATAGATTGCCTGTTTCATAACAAGTATTGCATATACTCATAGTTCAGGTAACTTCCCTCTGTCTTATTTTGCATTTGGCATCTGTTTACCTTTGAGAATCTTGGCCGCACTTTTCTTATCCTTTTTATGGGAAGTTAGTCTCTTGTGACAGATCGATCAGAAATAAATGAGGTTGACACGTTTAGATAGTTACCAGGGTTTAAAAACATTCTCAAACCTCTGTTGCTGAACAGTCACTAGGACATTCATAAAGTGAGCTCATTCATATGAAAAATTACTTTGTATTTGGAAGTTTAATTTTAGGTGTAATGATCTCTCTGAATTTCTGGTTTTGTTGTGATTTTAAATGTAAGTGTGAGTGAGTGCCAGTGCAGGAATGGGAATGGGTAACTGTGGCAGCCCCAACTCGGGCTGTGATTGTAACATCCGTTGAGTTGATTGATGAGTTGCAGGTCCTGTCACAGCTGCAAATGTCATAGGCTTCCTTACTCTGCCTCTGGTGCATGTGGCACACTTCAGCCAGTCCATTCAGCTTGCTGAAGACGCAGAAAACTGGTTTCTTTTGTGGGTTGGGATAGTTTCCTGCAGTTGGCTCATACATAGATGGGCAGCTGTGGGTGCACATGAATAGTAGTGTATCCCCTTTTTGTGATGATATGCTAATTTTGACGGCATCTAGTGAAATTTTCCTATATCCACACAAATTACGAAGCTGCATCCTGGGAGTTGTTTTCTCTACTTCCAGCCATGTAATTATTTCTAATAGAAGATCATTTCTTCCTGGAAGCTGTTGCTTCTCTCTGTGGTTAATTGTAGTTCCAGCTGTATTATTCTGACTTGATAATTAAATTGCTTTGTTCTTAGTTTTGAACTTTTAAAAGAGAATTGCTTATTCCTGATTCTCTAATTACTGATGTCCTAATTCAAATTTTGCTGTGTTAAACAATAAAGCTATTTGCAGTTTGACTGGAGAATACACTTGAGTGAATTAGTTGTCTTTCTGCAGCTCCTAAACATTTTGTCTTTCTGTGATATTATTTTCCACTTACGGTAACTTTTTATAGTGTCAACTTTTCGATTAGCATTGCCTTGTTCCAATTAATTTGTCTTTGTTCGGAACAACCACTATTCTTTTTGGTAGTAGCAAAAGCTTAATTCACTCCCTTTTTCTGTTTACTTAGAACCTGTTAATTGTACTTTTGCTGTAGAGTTGATTCTCTGAAGTATGATCTCAAGTAAATTACTGGCTTTGCTATTCTGGCTTCCTCTGTCAATACAGATTGAATAGAGATGGCCAATATCCTTTGATCAGTGAAAACTGTTGTCTTGTGGAATGGATGGGAGCCTTGCACAGCAGTAACTTATGGTTCTTTTGAAGTGAGAAGTCCATGGTTTTTAGAATGGTAATTACAACAGACATAATGAAGGAGACTGGCTGTGCTACAAGAGCAGAAAATACAGTCTATGAGAGGCTTCAGTTATTTTTCAGTGGAGTGGGTGAATATGACAGTTATGCATGATGCTGAGGCTAAAAATGTGGAGACAGATGCTTTGTGGAACTGTTAGAGAACTCGGAAGAGAAATTGTTTTTTATTTGATTCTGTGTGGGATCAGGTTCAAAATCTTCCTGCTGAAGGATGCTCTGAAAGGGACTGAAATCTTTCTGAGGCATTAGAAGATACATAAGTCACTGCAGGAATGCTTCATTTTAGAAAAGGAAATTATGTAAAAATGAAGGAGCTTTTAAAAGTAAATACATGGAATTTCCCCTCCAAAACTGAAGCATTTGTAGGTAGTATAGGGATTTATTCAAAACAGAATATTGTAGACTTAAGATAAATATTAAAATCTGTCCAGGAAGAAATAGCTTGGCTAAGCAACAGTATGAAGATGACTACTAAAAAATGTCATTATGCAAAAAGCTGAACTTACCAGATTTTGTATTTTTATAGTTGCCTCATTTGAGTAAGTTAAATGTAAATATACAATTTAGTGCAAATAAACTTACAGAAACAGCATGCAAATGCAGCACTAATAATACCTCATTTTTTCAAGTGCCTCAGGAGTCAAAACCTTGCCAGCTCCTATAATACCTGTTGATCAAGGTATAAGAGGCGTATTGAGGGAAGATAAACTCTGTATATCTGAAAATAGTTCAACATACATTTACCTTGGGGAATCTTGTAAAGGTTGCCAGTTGCCATTCCGGAGTCCTTGTTTACAAAATCATGTCTCTCAGCTGAAGAGCTTGTACAAGAAACTAGCAAAATAAACAGTAAGAAAATACTAGGGCCCATAGCATACCAAGAGAATTCCTGAAGAAAATCAAGGATTAAGGAGTAGAATTTTAATGTTACCATGCAACTTCTTGCTTAATACTGTTTAATGGCATACCTCTGAAAAGGGATCCCGGGGACTGTCTGAGTAAGAAAGCTGTTCTGGGCATAGTGGATTAAACAGAGCAGATTATAATACTTACTCATAGACCTGATAATACTTCTTCAGTGCAACTTCCATTATTTTTCTGTTATGTCTTACAATCTTGTAAGTTGTTTGAAGACATTTGTGGAGATCCAGTTGACTCAGTGCACTTGGATTTCCAAAGCAGTCATTATGGTCCCTTGCCATAAACTTTAATAAATCTTGCCATGACCTTTAATAAACTAAGCTGTCATTGTAAAAGCTCTGAATATTGAAGCTAAAGATGGAAGGGAATTATCATTTCACTCTTCACATAAAGGCTACTAATAACCTAATCACGGTAGAAGACAGGCTACTGGACTAGATGCATCTTACAGTTGTTAATTTGCCCTTTTGAATGTTGGACTAATATTAGATTAAAAAAGCAGTGATGATTTTGGATATAAGCAATACAAATCAACAAAATAGTCTACTGATAAATACTTGAATTTTGTTTCATGTAATGTGGTTCCCCTAAACTGTTTCATTAGTATCAGCATTTTTTTCCATAGGATATCACTTCCTTCAAAGCTTATCTAAACTCATGTATGTTTATTTTTATTTCTGCGAATAAGATGAATAATTGGTTCACTAAAAAAATTCCAATTTTTCCAGGAGATTCATGATTCCACAATTGTCTTGTTAAAAACATCTGCCAACCCTGAAAAACATACTGCTGGTCAGGTAGTCAGGACAGTACATGCCAGTGAAAGTCTTTGCTGTCAAGATACCAAAATTGTGCGCTATTACCGCGATTTAGACTTAACAACATGGGGATATCAAGAAAGAAATCTTTCAGTAGAAGCAAAAAACCTGAAAGACGGTGAAAAGAAAATAGCTACTCCCCTTAAAAGAAAGCAAGATATGCCTAAATCTTCTTCAGAGAAAGCAAGAAGATTACCTATAAAAACCTACACTTCTTCACATGATAGAAGATACAACACTACTTCTGGACAAACAGAGTCTTCTAAAAATTGTCCTTGTGATATCAGGAATTTGGGAAATGAAGAAAAAAGAGAATTGCTTGCAACTATAGGACAGGCAGTGGCTTTTGTAACTACTATGATATTTCATGATGGTTCTTCACAGCTCACCTCAGAGCAGGTTAGTGAATGAATGATGTCTTTTGTTTAGAGTCAGTTTTGTAGAACCATTTGAACTGTGCATATGACTGAAACATAAACCCATGTTCATTAGGAGCCTAGAATCTGGACTAGTTTTGTGAGTTACTGCTTACCAGAATATAAATGTAAAATGAGGTAAACCTTAATACTTTTGACTACATTTTATTTTTCGTTACCAAGTAAAACTTTAAAAAAGAAACTGCTTGGGCTAAACAGGCATTTGTATGCTTTGAGTGAGACTGTTTGAATTAGAATATTTTTTTCCTGCTTTTTACTGTGTCAAAATGGAATTTTGTTTCAAGGTTGAAACGTTTGCATGCTCCTCTACTGTGTCAATGATGTATGCAATAATTAGTATACCTAATAGGTTTCACATTGTAAAATATTTGGGAAATATTTTTGTATTTTATATTTATAGGGTTGCATAAAATCTGTCACAAGAAACACTGTTGTAATTGTACTTAACAGGTCTTAACCTCATCAGTAAAAGGAGTAGTTGTCTTAGTGAAGAATCGGACTGCTCACCCTTGCCCTCCCAGTTACTCTTCAACTGATTGTACTTGGAATACTGCTAATGAAAATGATAAATTAATTTATTTACAAATTGAACAGTCATCTCTTTGGGAACAAGAACAACAGGCTCAAAAGAAATTTGCTTGGTGAGAGTGCATAGGAAAAAATACTGGTTTGCTTTAGGCTTTTAGCAATGATGATGTTGGTTACGTGGCACAGGCTTAATCTCCTTACATGTCAAGCTTATTGAATTTCATATTAGCTGTGTTAGTTGTGTGTCAAGCCTGGGCTAATATAAACCAAATAAGAATAGACTATTCCTTTGGGCTCAGCATATTGCTAACTGCAGCCCTATAGAACTAGGTTAGGATTCTGGTAGGAGCTGTTTACATTCACCTAGAAATCCTTTATGAACAGAACACCTTATATATAGCAACAAAACCCATGTTTCATCCAGGTTTATCTTTCTTGTATCTTCTGTTTCCTGAACTGCATTTCTTATCTAGTACATTTTTGATGGATGTCATTACAGTAAACATCCTTTTTGAGCTCAGCAGATACTTTAATTTATATATACATGCTTTATGTATCTGTTTAATAGTTGGACTAAATTTTAAACTTTCAGTTAGTATATCCAAAATCCAGTTTTATTTGTCACTATTAACTTTGAAATAGTATCTGATAAAATGAGAACTGAGTCTGATTCTTAGGTATAATAGTCACATGGTAAAGCTTCATTAGAATATTTTCTGACTTTCAGTAGTAACTGCTTTATTGTGAACTGCTGAATTTGGGTTATTAAATTACAGAGCATTCATTTTCAAGATGTTGGACTTGGTTGTTAGGTACATCTCTGCCGCTTCCACTGTGACTGGAAACAAATCACTTCACTTACCTGTCCTTCTCCAGCTGTAATATTGGAGTTATATGACAACTAGTTTAATAACTTGTTAGTATGAATATAAATTGGTCTGAATTGATACTAGTATCAATAAAGTATATACGTATGAACAGTAGGAATTTGATAATAAACAAGTTGAGTAAGTGGATTGGCATTTAGATGAAATACATAGATAATTATTTGTTTTAAGAATGGTACAGTTGTTTAATAGTGGATCTACACTGTATACAATAGTACCTTATGATCTCTACAATTTCTAGTATGTCCAAAAACTTGGTACTGTGGTTTCATACCACTAAAGATAAACTTGAAAGCTCTATAAGAAAACAGGTTTTCTATATTGCCTAAAATAGACCTTTTTAAAAAATGACACAATTAGTAAATCTATATGCAAATATATATAATTGGTAAAATCTCTTCAAAATAGCAAGGATGTGGGAAATATAGGCACTTGCAAAAGGAATGGAAAAATGTCATGAAGATGAAACATTCTAGATTTAAATAATGTATTAGCACTAGGCAATGATGGCGATTTAGTTTGTCTAGTAACTTTTAAATCATGGTTTTACAATACTAAATTAATTCAGAAGCCTCTGTGATCTTATTTGGGTGTATTAAAGGGGTGCCAGTTGCTGTTTTGGATTAAGATTGTATTCAATTTTGAGTGTCAAATAAGAATTTGTTTTCTTTATGAACGCATGATAAGGCATACCTGCTAAGATGTTTAACTTATTATAGAATGAAGCTTCAGGTGTTATTGAATTGAGAATTTAATATTCAAATACAGTATTCTGTTCTTAGAGGAATAAAGACATGTCTTGTATTAACTGTTTAGGATTAGGTGCTAGTTAAATGTATAATGTAAATAATTCACTATATCTAGTAGCAATATAGTATGTGTTAATGAACTACTTCTGTGCAGGCAAGTGTTGTTTCAAATGCTACATTGCAAAGTTCCGATTATTTGCTTCAACGCAAAAGATTTCCTGAGGACTCTGCTTCAAGTTTATGGTAATGAAATTAGCTGGAAACAAGGTAATTCATCTAATCTATGATCTAATCCCATAATCGCTGGGCTTCTGATGTTTCTGTTAAAATCACTAAGTGTACAAGTAACTAGATGGGTGATTAAGAATTTTAGCACCATGGACCACTGTTCGTGGGGGAGGTTGTGGCCAGAGTCTTGGCATGTCAAGATGATGTATTTCTTCTCAGAGTAGGAATCAAATAATTGAATAATTTAAGGATAGCTTCCAGTGGAAACAAAAGCTCTCAACATAGTAATGACTAAGCTTAAGAGGTCAAACTGCTTCATGTTTCATGTTCCCTAGAAAAACTTTCTCTGCTCAAGAGGAAAGGCTAAAATAAATTCCAGAGGTGCTCATACTTGTCAGAATTAGGAATTACTTGAATGAGTCCTTGTTTTTTTGATAGGAACAAGACACTTTTGTATGGGTTTAAAAGCAACTATAGACAGAAGATATAAGATGTAAATAACATGTTTTGGGTTTTTTTCTTCATTCTGTGTATCATACTACTACAAAATAAGTGTGACCTTTCAGGAAGGTCTTCAGGAAGGTCTCCCTCTATGGAGAATCTTCAGCTTGTGTTCACCACCTGAAGTTTCATCAGTAAATCACAGTGAACTGATGATGATTTAGAATCTGGTGTGAAGAGCTACACAAAAGACATGTAGTCCTGGGAGTGGGAAGGAGGGGAAGAAATGTTGTGATGGTACAGGCACTAGTGACAGTTTTATTTTCCTGTACACACAGGAAATACTAGGTCTAGGTTAGATCCTATCCAATGCATAGGGTTTACATCTGAAGTTTCTAGTGTCCAAAAGAATTCTTGTCTACTTGTATTATTTTTTCTTAAGCTTTGTAAGTTAATGCTTCTTTGCCTATTATTTCTGTATGGTAAAAAATAAAGAAATAAACCCCCAAAACAAATCCCAAAACCTCAAAACCAAACCAAACCCACCCAAAAAGCAGCACAAAACCCCTGCCATTTTAAAGGTAAAAATCCCATCGTTGTAAATCAAGCAAACACCGAAATTTCTGTCTATGTCAATATTGACTGCAAGCAGTTGAATGATTGCAGTCATTCTGAAACTAGTGTACTAACCATTGGAATACATACATTAGCCCTGACTAGGTATGGTATGCTTTGCCATTGAGATTCACCAGTGTTTTGAAGTAGAAGGACAGGATTTGAGTACCGTGTCACAGTCTTGAGGAAAGTATGTTTTTATCAGCGCAGACTCCTCACTTACCCGAGCTTGATCCTGGTTTTGCTTTACTCCTTTCAGCTTTGTTCTGTCTCAAGTTTTGTATGTGCTTCCTCCTCACCTTGCATGTGTCTTCCTTTCTCCAAGACTGAACTGGTGGCGATAACTACCCTCACCTTTGGTGAAAATTGTACTTGGGAAGGAAGGGATGGATGGATGGTTGGGGAGTTTGATTCTTTATCCTTTTGCAGTTAGAGACTGTCTTGCGCTCATTGTAAATAGAGATATGAGAAAAGGATCTTTGAGGTATCTCAGAGACTATTTGGTAACAGGATTCTGTTCTTCCACGTATCCTTTGTAAGGTGGTGTTGTTAGAAAATTCGTGCTTTTTTCATGCAGTCTTTGCATAAGCTTGTGAATGTCCACCACCTCGCTAGGCAGAACCTTCCTGCAGCCTCTTGGTATTTTCCATCAGCTGTCAGCTGTGGAGTGTTATTGCCCATCAGTGATGCTGAATTGCTTAGTTTGCCTCTTCACTATGCATCATTTGAGTTCACGGCAAATCTGACTGTTACAGTTGTCAAAGTTTCATTTAATTCCTGTAGGGATTACTTCCTGTTCAAAAAGCAGTGGAAATCCCATGGACACATCCAAAGTTTTGTGAATGAATGCAGAATTTGACATACTTTACTAAGCTGCATAATTCCAAGGCTGAGACTGTTCTTCTGATCACAGAAGGACTTGGTGCTACTGTCAGGAGGGCATCCTTGAGGCAATTTCCAAGGCTGTTCCTTAGCATCTGTTAGCTTTTGAGGTGAATAGCTGTTTGCATTCAGAGTATGTCAGGATAGCGAGCTACATGAAATCTTGGTATGAGACTATGCAGATGAAGTATCCTTCGATTATTTGGCCACTCAGCAGAGCTCAGATTCATTCAGGGGCAGGTTGTCTCCTTCCCTAACATTTGCTGAGCAACCACAGGAAGTTCTTTTCAGCAACAGTTATGTCAGTGGAGGTGAACAAGTCTGGTTCTCTTTAGTATAGTCCTGCAGCTGTAACTTGCATTATGGATGCAAGTTAAGTTTGCTTCCAGGTAACTGAGTCTGTAAGGTTGTGTAGCATGGAATTCTCTATAAATGCCCCTGTCAGCTGTTATTTGAACTTGGGGGATACTGAAGAGAATACTTAGACTATCTTTGAATAGATTATAAAGCATTCTAGTTACTAGTTTCTCTCTTTTCTTCTTTGTAATACTACAGTACATATGTTGAGATTGTAGTTAAAAGGGAAATGAAACTGCACTAGGCTTGCTCCATCCAATGTATGCAAACATGAGAGAAAGTGCGGTGTAAACACATATGATCCTATAGGACCGAAGGCTCAGATTTTTGGAAACTGCATTGTGCATTAATATGTGAATTCATATATACGTTAAAGATTTTAGAAATCTGATTGCTAGGAAGTAAATCTCTCCCCTAACCCCCAACAGCAATTTTGTGACCATCAATCAAGTTAACAGCAACAACAGAATGGTACCAGAGGGAGACACTCTTAAAAAACTTCAGTTTGTAATTTTTCAGCAGTAAGAGAGGCTTTTACAGTCAGTCTTAAGAACCAAAGGTTTACCTGCGTTCAGTATTGAACTTACTCCTATGTAGTCAGGATACTGACTGTTACAGCTCCAAATTCAATATTTTAACACTTCCATAGTGGAAATGCTTGTTTGTTTGATGTGTATGTAAGGAAAGGCAAAACTTTAGAGGTATTTCTCGGTATGGGAGGTAATTTAAATGTTTTTATTCAGAAATAACTTATTTTTGTAGTTGCTGATAGCGTCTTGTTAGATCCAAGGATTGCAGCATGGCTGATAAACCCCAGCGACACAGTTCCCTCCTTTGGATGTTTACTACAGAAGTACTTTAAAAAGCCTTTTTCTATGGAAACAGTAAATACAGATATAGGCACTTTGAGAAATGCATCAGTAAGTAGTTTGTTTTAAATTGTTTGTGCTTGTGTTTAATGGGGGAGGAAATGATGGAAGAATTGCTTTTCCTTACAAAATACTGCAAGAAAAAAAAAAAAGATAATGCTTTTCTGAAGGAAGAAAGTCACTACGTTAATAATACTTGTTGGAAATCTAATTTTAAAGAAAGGGGGGAAGGGGAAGGTTCACTGCATTCTACCAAGACGGGGTCATATTCTTCAGGAACAGCTGTAGAATTCTCCTTCAAAAGTGGTCAGTAACAATAATAATGTATAATCTGTGTTTTTTTTCCCCACTTCCCTGCTTTTAATTTTTCGTTTCCGAAATGTTTAATGCCTTATTCTCTAACTCCTATGAACTTGTAGCCTGTACTTAGTTGTTATTAACAATTTTGCTAAATTTCCCTGCTGATAAAGACACACATAATAGGCTGAGGTGTTCCTAGGGAGTCAAATGTGAATCTTCAAGCATGTGTTTGAAAAATCTGTAAACTGTTATTCTCAATAAGAGAATGCATGATGAACTTCTTGAGAAGTTATTCTCAGCCCTATAGAAATGTCTTGCTGTTTGTTGAAACGTATTTACTGAATGTTATAAAATGTTGGTATTCTGGGCCATGGTGATCTACTCTGGGCATGTTAACCTTCAGAGGTTGTTTAAAAGATAAAAATAGATGTGTAGCAACGTAAATGATGGTTTAGTGTTTTTATTATTATTATTATTATTTAAGAAACCTTCTATTTGTGTGTGGTTTTGGGTTTTTTTAAGTTAAGAAAACTTCTACTTTTCAGACACCTTGCTTGTTCAGGCACAAGTATTGTAACGTAATTATAGGGCTTCTAGGATACAAATCCACAGATGTCAAGTGGGCTTAGAGCAGAGCCAGTTTACTTTAAAACACTAGCCATGAACTGCAGTTGTTCAGATGCTATAGCCTTTGTGAATAAGCTACTAGTGCAGGCAGAGGACAGGCAAAGAGGCAGAAGCAATAAACTTGGTTATTTTTATCTGTGATATTCCCCCCTGTGAGTCAGTATCCTTAATCTTGTTTCTTTCCTTAGCTTGACTCAGTCTTTTGTTCTTTCTGTCACATCTATTCTTAGTTGTATCATTTCTCAACTTTGTCATTGTGGTTCCCAGCTCTGAGTTAAATACTGAAGTTTTATTTCCTTCCTGCCCTACTTTAGGTCTAGTTTGTTTCCTTGCCCCAAACATCTCAAGTGTCTTTATGCTGACTTGTTCACCCAAGTCCCAGTTAATGTGTCCTCTAACATTCTGTGATTATTCCACACCCCCACCCCTGACTCCTTGTGCAATTACTTTATTTCCTGGACTCTCCCACTTTCATTTTGGCTTCTTTGTTTGCTCAGTGACTCCCAGTTCTTCCTGTGAATCCTAACTCTTTGCCAGGTTTGTCTCTTCAGCCTTCTTGCTCTGACTTTGCTGTAGAAGCCGTCTTTACTCCCAGAGAGATCCACTTATGCCCCACTACTCCATTTAAGCTCTCTGTGTCATATTGTGCTGGTCTTGTCTACCTGGCACAGTACTTGGAATGACTGCTGTTTTATTCTGTAGCCTGCTATTCACCCACACACCTCTAGCACAAAATATGTGCTACTTGCTGCTTGTCTGTATGTTTGATGCTGTGCCAGAAGGCTCAGTAAAAGGGGTCATAGTCCATATACCTTGAAACCTTTCCTGAAACAGATTCTAAACATCAGACTGCTCTTGTAATGGCTTCATTTGCTGATAAGGAATCTTGGGGTCAACTGAAGCCTGTCATTGGGCATACTTCACCTCCAGAATAGGGTCAAGTAAGCTCTCTGTTGCTGGAAGCATATTATTTAACAGACAGCTTGTTAGTTCCAGAACCAGTGAGTATGGACAATGTTTCCTGGAGGCAGGTTGATGATTTTTCGCTGGTCTGCTTCAATTTGTCTGGTGTAGAGAGGTCCTCACTGATAGGACTAGACTGTTACAAAATGAGGATCACTGCCAGTGGATCTAGGTGTTTCAGCTTTGAAGAGTTCTCTGCATCCTACCTTCAGGTAGCCTACTGTTTCCTCAGTCTTGCAGTGTTCAAGTCTGCTGAAGGCCCAGGAGAAGCCTGTACAGTAGGTGTCCATATTGTCTACTCACCAACACAAGTAGTGCTGAAGTTGTATAGGCTATTAGCCCTTGAGCAGATGGAGAACCCATGTGGGCTGTCAGTGGAATTCATTACCCCATTTTAACTCTTCTGCTGCTGGGATATGCTTCCCACTAACAGACATCAGCTTATATAGAATCTGTACAGTTTTATCTGCAGTTATCTTGAGTCATATGGTCATTTCAAGGTAAAAACAACTATGGTCCAAGCTTTAAGTATGTTCTGAATGACTGTAACACTAGTGCCCCTTTGTTTTGTGGTATATTGTAGGAAAATGTGTCTGTAGCAAAGATTACCCCAAAAGTCAGGTAAATGTGTTTTTATCATGAAACATAACTTATTGTAACTAATAGGTGTCTCCCACACTTCTGTTATGCTCAGCGCTTCTCTTAAAAATTGGTTGGATCAATATGATAAAAGTTCCTGTGAAGGTTCTTCCTCAGCTGTGTACCAGGATGCATGCCTCTGTAGCAATACTGTGTTATAGTTTATCCTAATATACACTAATTTTCAGTCAGTTCTGGTTCTGTTGTGTTTGTGCAGCCACAACTAATTTGGATTCCTTCTGCATTCTGTTTGGAACAAATAATGGATGAAACACTGCTCTTGTCAATCTGCATCTGCTGCAGTGCTTTGGTTCCAGACTTGTTTTTCATTAATGGGACTGTTTTGCAAACAGTAGGCCAAAATTGTGACTTTTGTGTGCAAAACTTATTTTTGTATGCTGCAGGATGGATTATGTTTACCTGTTGATTTACAGCTGACTCTTGCACTGTGAGGGCACAGGATCAAGTGTTTAGATGTACTGGTGTCTCAGTCTGTGCCTATCTTCATTCCCTAGAAACATAACCAGGAGATTTTAAGAATCATCCTGAAGACAAGGAGGAGATAATGGCATCTAGCTCGGGGAGCAATTATTGCAAAAGACCCTGTTCAGATGGAAGAAGGTGTCCAGAGATACCTTCTCACAAACTCAGAAGGGTACTTACTTCCCTGAAGAGAGAGGAAGATGCTCTCCCATCCATTATTTTTTATATAAATTTAGGTTGTTTTTTTTCTTTTAGATAAATCCTTAATTTGGAGATCTATTTAGACTATGTAGACCCTCCTTTAGGAAGGTTTTTGAAGATCTCCCAAATACTTTGATTATTCTTACCTGCTTTTGCTTCAAAAGAACTACTCTTCTAGCTGGACAGATTAAAAGCTCTGGAGGCCTATAGTATTATGACATCAGGCCTGTTTTTAAGAAAATATTCTTGGAAACAATCTCAGTGGTAATCTCTCTGTTTTAGTCCACCATTCATCCAGTTTAGTGGAGTGATATCACATCTGGTTACATTGCATATATTCTTCGAGATTATAAAGTCTTAATTTTGTTCTTTACAAAATATTGGATGGTTCATTCAAATGGAAGCATTGCCTTCATTTTCTATGCAATCTTAGAGGTGTGTAAATCTGGTAACAAGTAGATAATGTCCTTTTATTTCCTTCTTGTCATAAAAAGACCAAAGGAAAGATTCTGGATATATCAAATAAAACCCATGAAACTGTGAAATGAGTAGTAAAGTAAAGTTTGGTAGCATAATTTCTGAGAGCTTACTTTGGTAAGGAAAACACTTTCTAGCTCAGTTTGATTGGAGAAAGCAGAATATATTTCTTTTGGAGCAGATTTTTTTGCCCAACTGTAGGTATTTCATGAGAGCAATAAGGTAAGAAACCTGTAGAATAGCTGCAATCTGTATAACAAAAGAGACTTTTGCAGCTCATAGCATGAGAGTTCTTCTTAGTGTTCCATCAACTCCAAGATAGGAATGCAAATAATAAAGTGAGCATAGAATAATTAGGATACCTTTAAAATTCACATAGGGTGAATGACAAACATGGAGACTGATTGCTTGAAAGATGCCTAAGGAACCCTCTCGGTGCTTTTTCAATTGAGAAGTTTTCCAAGTGATTTCAAAGCCCTTTGGTTTCCTGTCAATATATTCTTTTATTTTTTCCTAAAAACTTTTAAATTCTTCTAGACAGAAAGAGATAATTAATTTAGGAAGCAGATTTTAAATTTGTTTTCACCTCTGGTTATGTGCATTAATTTAGCAGAAATGATCTTGGAATATTCTTTTCACCAAGTATTGAGCCAAATAGAGGTCAGTCTTTAGCAATGTGGCTATTGAGAAGAAACAGTGGTGTTACCAGATTATCTTCTAAAGTGGTTAGTGTTCTGTTGGCCTCAAAATTGATTTCTGCTCTGATGATGAGTCCTCCATGTGGTGTACGTTACACTCATGTTGTCAAACGTAAAATAGTAAGCTTCTACTAATAGGAGTTCTACATGCTGATTTTTTTAAAAAATATATTTTTTTTGTTTTCCAAACTGTTGCGGACAGGAATCTGCAGTCAGCACTGCACTGTGTCTGGGAGAATTGTCTTGCATTCTGGGTTTCTGTACTTGCTCAAAATTCTATAGTCTTACAGGTTTTCCCTGTCAGACTTCTTTTCTCAGTCTTTCCTTTCAGGGATTTTTTTTTTCCCAGTTTCCTTCCTTTATTATATAAAACGAGAGCTGTACTAGAATCTTTCTTAGAATTCTTAACTACCCTTATTAAAATAATGCCTTATGTCAAGTGAATCTTACATCTACCTTTTTGGATAGTAAGATGCTGAGCTCAGGGTATGAAACTCTACAAAAAGATCTCAGTAAACTGAGTGATAATTTAGCATAAATTGAAAGTTACGTGTGCAGAGTAGTTTCAATTTACAAAGAGATCTTGGAGTCATTGTTGACAGTTTTATGTTGGTTCAATATGCAGCAGCAGCCAAAAAATATAACAAAATGTAGGTGCCATAAGGAAAGGTATTGAGATGAAGAAAAGGAACGTGATTTTTTTACTATAGAAAACCTTGGTGTAACCACGTCTTGAAGACTGTGCAGTTCTGGTCTCTGCATTTCAAGAAAGGCACAGTGGTCTTCTAAAAGGTCAGAGGATGGAACAGCTGCTTTATAAGGAAGATGTGGAAAAAATTGTGGTTATTTAAAATGGATATGGAAAGACTGAGGTGTACTATACTAGCAGTTTCCTAAATTATGATGAAGACAGTGGATAAAGTGAATGCAGTGTTACTATTTGGCAAATCCTGCAGTACTGTAACCGTAAGTTGAAGAAACTAGGAGGAGATGGGATTAAAGACACAATTAGCAATGAAGTCTGCATCTAGAGATAAACAAAAAATGTTAAATACATTTTTGAAGCAATCAAAATGTGGACTGTCCCTTAGGGATGCTAGTCTAACTTAATGAAAAAAATGTAGTCTGCAGATTAAGCAGGTTCCATTAAGCCAATTGTTCTACCTACTGTACATGAAAATAATAGATATATGGTTCTCTTTATAGAAACTGTTATGGTCCCCTCCTCCAGCTTAGTCGTCGTCTAAACTAAATAAGCTTGATTTACTTCTCTGTAGGTCATGTTTTCTAAATTTACTATTACTTTTTGTTCTCTTCTTTAGCCTATCTGGCATTTCTTAATGTCTGTCTTAAAGTATTGTGGCCAAGATACCCCAATACTTCAGCTATATCCTCAGAAGTATTTATCAACACAGAGTAAATGCCTCTTTACACAAACAACCATTAGTTAAATTTCACTTTTACACAGAAAATGAAGAACTATGATAACATGATACTTAATTCCATGTAACCTATTTTACTGCCTCTAGCACAGACCAGGGTGTGATTCTTGGGGAGGATTATACAGACAGGCAAGTGCAAGTCCTCTAGAATGCTGTCCTAGGTTCTGTGGTTTGTGAGCCAGGAATTTTACAAGACAATGCTAGTATTTTTGCACTTAATGGCTTGGATGTAAATTTATTTCATAATTTTGATTCTACGGTCATCATTGAAGATATAGGCTGCAGGAAAGAAAGTCTCTGCAGCATTTTTCACATCCCCATCTTTCCTCACAGGAATTTAGTAAAGAAAAGCAGCACTTTGTTTACATTTTGTGCATCAGCCTGATAAATTTCATAGGTTGACATTAAGTTTATTTTTAGTGATTGTGTTCTTGGAGCTAACAATCATATTCTTAGTGTCTGTATACACTTCAAAATGGTCTTCTAGGCAACTGAAGGAGGTGGCATGGCTCTATGCAGAACACTTATGGAACAGAAGGGAAGGAAGTGAATAAATAGTTCAGGCACAGAAGAGGGGTAGTACTGATAAGAGAAAATTGCAAGCGATTTTTCTTTACAAGTAGTAATAGAATTCTGACATCAATGTAAAAGGCAGTGTAGTGATACTATTTCTCCATACTTGATCTGTGCAAAAGATAAATAAAAGAACAGGTAAACCCTTGAATATTCATGATCTGTACTGTTCATTAATTGTGTTTGTCAGAGATTGAAGAACATTACTAAAATGTTAAATATAACAGGAGACATACAGAAAAATGTATTTACATGGGTTTATCCCTTTTAAAATAGATAGTATTCTAAATATTTTCATGTTAGCACTAAAATTATTTTTTTAATTATTTTTTTATACCAGTATCAAAACTTAGGTGTGAACTTGGAGAAGCTTTATAATGTAATGATGGACCTTGCTCATGACTTGCAGGTAAAATATAAGTAGTAGTTACTCAGATACAACTTCAGAGGTATTACCATTAATTAAAGAGAGTTAATGATGTGCTGCTCATTCAAATCAGAATCTTTTCTTGAGTTAAATAGAAGGCTTCAATCCATACGGGTTTAAAGTGCTGGTCAACATTTAAATTAAAGTTGCCCATTCAATTTGCCATTTTTTCCTGGACAAAATGGTTAGTCTCAAGGTTAATCTTCAGAAGAAACTTCTTTGCAACAGTTAACTGTTAACTAAGAACAGGCAATGTTTAGAATATTGTGACTTTTTGTATTTTAAAGCTATATGAAACAGTCTAAAAAGTGTTAATAGAGTTAAAACAGACTGTAGCTGGATTTTTTATATACGTTCCTTGGGTGCTTGAGAGCCTTGGGCTCTCAGCATATCTTTTGCTCTAGATTGTATTAGCTGCATCCTGATCAAAAGCTGGAACAGGCATCCTAGAGAGGTAGTTAATGCCCCAATCCTCTCAGTGTTTGAGGCATTTGGGCAATGTCATTAATAATATGCTTGTAACTTTTGGTCAGCCCTGGTCAGGCAGTTGGACTAGATTATTGTTGTAGGTCCCTTCCAACTGAACTATTTCATTCTATTTTAGCCCTTACTGCAGTTCAGAATGAATCTCAAGAAGTCTTCTAGTGTTTTTTTGCTTGTGTTTGTTTTCTACCTGTAGTCATATACCTCTAGAAGTGTCAGAATTTAGGGATACGCTCAGGTTCTGGTGAAAGGTACGTTACAGAATTCTAGGGGTTTTCCTTGAAATTGATGGTAGTAAGTGTAGGACTTAAACCATCGGTTGATGGAGCCATGTTAATCTGGATATATAAGTGGCCCAGCACTATGATGAAACAATCTGTGAAGGGATGCAATAGGGAAACACCAAAGGCACAGAAACACTGAGAGCCAGCTTACAGGAAGAGTGTTTAGCAAGTGTTGCTGTCTGATTGCTTCAGTGGTTAGAGAAAAAAAAGGCTTCCTGTTCTTTGTAAGTAAATTGGGTGCATAACCCTATCATCTTTTAGTCTTTTCCTGATGAAAACAAAGTTATGAATTCTGAATGACTGTTTAATTGTTCAGGTGAGTAAAGAAGAAGGGATAACTATGTTTTGTTATAATGGAGCTTGTTCTAAAAATGAACCTTTTAGAAAAATGGGGTATGTATCTATTACTATATCTGTACAAAGTGATTACTATCAGAAAATGCATCATGATTCCCCACAAAATGAAGTGATAATGGGCTACAGTATTTAGATACTAAAATTCACACTGAGTAGTATTTCTTTCCATGAACAGTGTTGTCATATAAAAAGGGGTTATACAGAAAGTGAAATACTGCTTACTGGAAAATAGATCCACATAATGACACCGCTATATGTTTTAAGATTAAAATTCGCTGATACTGAAGAATTTGTTTGTATCTTGCTTTACAGGTTCAAGGTTTGTGGAAATTATTTTGCACATTAGAACTTCCACTTATCAAAATTCTGGCAGGTATCTGTTCAAAATATGCATCTTTACTATTTTCACACAGCTGTTGACTAAGCTCAAGTAGAATGTCATGTTATTTTAGCCTCATAACAGCAGTGCTGAGTTTGAGTTTGCATCTTACAGACTAAGAAGCATGTAGGATCAAAATTATCAATTTTAAGTGTTCTCAATATATAATTGTATTTACAGTGATGGAAACACACAAAATACACGTGAACAAACAAGAACTGAAAAAAACATCAGAGATTCTGGTGGTAAACGTCTTTATTTTTTCTTTTGGAGATTGTATAGCATCATCTTTCTGCTTTTACTGAGGGTAACTGATTAAAAAGAAGAGGAATATTTTTGTTTTGTCATGTTCTACATGACAGTTTGGGGCTTCTAGTATTTTTATTGTTATAACTAATGTTATTTACATTTTTAGGGTACTTCCATGATTATTCAGGCAAGCAGAAAGGAGGCATTTGCTTCATTAGCCTTGTCCCAGAACTGAGATTGCTTTGCAAAATGCACGTCCTTTTGTGTTACATGTTTTAGAGTAAAAATTGTAATGACTCTTTGAAACCTACAGTTATCAGTAACCATCTTCCTGAGAAGAGATAGATATTTTTATCTCTTTGTCAATAAAACCGTCTTTACAACCTACATGTTCTGAGAGTTCCAATTTTGCCATTTCCCTGTGGATAAAAATAGCTACAGGAGAATCCTATTTTGTAGCATAAAATCTGAGTAGATAATCATAGTGGTCTGACAGATTACTAATTTACCAGAATAATTTGCATAGTTGTGTTTCTCACATATCTCTGTAGTCTTCAGTAATCTAAATTATTTTCCCACTAATTTTGGTACTTTCTTCTACAGTAAATTCCCTTCCCAGATCAAAAAGAAATGTAGATTAAAGAATATATAATCAGTCTACTAAACAAAGTGTTCATATCCATCAATGATTAAACATTATCGAGTACCCTGTTTTTAAGTAGGAGTCCAATATACTCTTTAACCTAGGAATTAGCAGATATTGAAGAAAATAATAATGTAAACGAGTAATTCTGATGTACTAATTTATAGTTGCGACTCAAAGAGCTTGAACAGGAAGCCCATCAAGTTGCTGGAGAACAATTCCTTTTGACCAGCAGTTATCAACTCAGGCAGGTAATATTTATACTATTATTATACAAGTTGTAAGTTCTGTAAATTGTTAGTGATACAGAAGAATTATAAAGCTTATAAAATTGTCTTTACAACTTCAGAAGCCTTTTCCTTTTATATTATGTTATTTTCTGATTTTAATGGACTACACATCCATTTTTCATAAATCTAGCAGTTTGATAATCTGTATTTGGATATATTTACATGAATTATGTATTTGATTTTAGCAAATACACTTTTTTCAATAGCTCAAAAATAAAGATTTGATCTTTTAATTTCTGAGTTAGTTCTCTTTCCTACAGTATGCTCTATATTCCTTGCAGTCTGTTTTCTAGACTTAAGTTCAGTCACCAAATTTTCTTTTCTGTTTCAGCACTTGAAACACTGAAACATTTCTCTTATGTGTTTGTCTTACTGTAGGTACTATTTGAAAAGTTAAAATTGCATGCACTGTGTGAGAAAGTTCACAGAACTGAAGTACAACAACTCGTGTCCACTTCAGAAGTTGTGGTGAGATGGGGAGGGGTTTTAAAAGAGTCTGAATGTTTTAGCAAAACTCCTAAGTTATGTTCCAATGAAATTATCATTTGTCTAAAGTTTTTCTAACAATCTTGATTTTTTTTGTATTGTACTAATCACGCTTCTTTTACTTAAGCCAGAAATGAAAGTTGCACTCCATGATGGGGAAAACCAAACTTTAGCTGTAAAACAGGGTTAAAAACTTTAGTCACCAGCATGCATGTATGACCATCCTCCTCAAAGGAGAAACTTTCTTGCTGGTCAGGTTTTGATAGCACTGGTGAAACAGAACATTAATGTAAAATCTGCTATTTAAGGAAATAAAAACACAGACTTTCTCTTTTCTGTCAGGAGGTCTGGGCTTAAGCCATGTTGTCATCTTTTCATGGACCCTTAACTCACTCATTCATTCATGTTAGGTAAAGAGGTCTGTAGGCAATTATTTGATACCTGTGGTTTGAATTGAGAGTTGTCACTTTCTTTGCATGGTCTAGTTTACTTGTTGTGGGCATGAATTTTCTTCAGGCTTTTTAATTATTTTTTTTTCCCCCCTGTGGAGGTGCTTGTCCTCAGTAAACAGCAATTGCATTTGGAGTCATATTTGCAAGACTTTGACAGAATCTTGTTCCCCTAGAGCACTAATGACCAAACAGTTTAGATACTTTGGTATGCCTATACAAGAGATCAAATGTATCTTCAGATTTAGTGCAATAAATATTGCACATATAAAGCTTCTCCAGTTCTTTCTTCTGTTAGTGTAGGAGCAAATAAAGCCGTTCATGTGTGATCCCACACAAGTGGAGAAACCTGCCAAAAACATTTGTCTAAAAATGATGAAGTCAAGACCAGACTGCAGACTTCTTGGTAACTTGAGGCAAATGTGGTTGCCCCTTCCTTTTCATAGAAATTTAGATTGGAAATGACCTTTAATATCAAGTTTAACTGTTAAGCAAGCACTGCCAAGTCCACCGCTAAACCATGTCCCTAAGTGCCACATCTACATGTCTTTTAAACACCTCCAGGGATGGTGATTCTACCACTTCCCTGGGCAGCCTGTTCCAATGCTTGACCACCCTTTCAGGGAAGAAATTGTTCTTAATGTCCTTCTAAACCTCCCCTGGCACAACTTGAGGCCATTTTCTTATGTCCTGTCACTTGTTATCTGGGAGAAGAGATCAACCCCACCTGCCTACAGCCTCCTGTCAGGCAGCTGTAGAGAGCAATAAGGTCCCCCCTTGAGTCTCCTCCTCTCCAGGCTAAACAACCCCAGTTCCCTCAGTCACTCCTCATCAGACTTGTTCTCTAGACCGTTCACCAGCTTCATTGTCATCTGGACATGGTCCAGCACCTCAGTGGCTTTCTTGTAGTGAAGGGCCCAAATCTGAACACAGGATTTGAGGTGTGGCCTCACTAGTGCCGAGTGCATGGGGATGATCAGTGCCCTGGTCCTGGTGGCCATGCTCTTTCTGATACCAGCCAGGATGCTGTTGGCCACCTGGGTACATTGTTGGCTCAGTCGGCTGTTGACCAGCATTCCCAGGTCCTCCTTCAGGCAGCTTCCTAGTCATTTCTTCCCCAAGCCTGTAGCGCTGTGTGGGGCTGTTGTGACCCAAGGGCAGGATGCAGCACTGAGGCTTGTTGAACTTCATACAATTGGCCTTAGCCCATCAGTCCAGCCTGTCTGGACCCTTTTGCTG
>JAVJGJ010000001.1:47220804-47301692 GCA_035590215.1 Microhierax caerulescens | reverse complement strand
AGCCTCCTGCCCTCAAGCAGATCAACACTCCTGCCCAACTTAGTGTCATCGGCAGACTTACTGAGGGTGCACTCGATCCCCTCATCCAGATCACTAATAGATCATTTTGTTAAGAAGGAATTCCATTCCTATTACCTTAGAAGAGAAGCCTCTGTGCAGCTGCACCTGTTTCTGACTTGGTGCTGAAACTGTATTGTTCTAGTTTACATTGGAGTTAAAGTGCACAACTCATTGGTGAGAATTAATGCCCCGTAGCAGGCAGAAAGGTAATATTTGTTTCTCATGTGTTAAAGAGGAAATTCAACTTTTGGGCCAAGTGTCTGAACTACTGTATGTGATTTCTGAGGCAATGTCAACAGGTAACTGTAAAACCCACACACTACTCAAGGAGAAGGAGGTTTCATAGATCAAATATGTTATCTTGGAGAGGGACAGAGCACCTTGGGAGATATGAGGGATCCATGAAATAGAATGCATGTCATCATTTTGTGGGAATGTAAGATTTGTTGCCGTAATCAAAGCAATGCTTTTATCTAGTTCAGTACTCTCTTTAACAACTGCTGAGATGTGGTTAAAGGTAAGGTGAAATCTTCCAATAGATAAATACTAGATAATTAGTTGTAACATGATGTTTCTCCCTGGTAGCAAGAAAAAAACATATGCTTTTAAATCTCCATTTTGGTACAGTTGCATCTTTTTTTTTTCACCCTGAACTGTTGAAGTTCCAAATATTTTTGTTGTATTTATACATATCCAATCTCTACTTTAGTAATTTCATTCTCTTTCTTAACAATTTTTGGCAATTTGCAATCAAGATAATCAGAAATGTGCTTTATCTTACTGCTTTTGGACTTGACAATTTGAAGTTTTTTTTTAAGGTCTCCTGGAACTTGTATTAGGGGGATGAACAGGATAAATTATCTTGTTGGATTTTGTGTGTTTATGTATAAATAAGTAAGCATGTATATATGTATTGTTTTGTATACTTTTATTATGTTCTTTCTTGCACTGATGCTGTCTAGCACAAAAAATAAACTAAGGTCCATAAGTAATGCCCCACACCCATGTCCCCAGTGTTTTCAAAGTTGTTGTGGAAAAGTTTTTACGTCTGCATGTCTTTTTTTCCCTGTCTGGGACAGGAGGGGAAATGAAATGGGAAGGGGTAATCTCCAGTCCTCCTGATGAAGGCAAGAAAGAATGAAGGTTTCCTTCAGCTTAGGGTGAGATTGGTTGAAGGACATTATTCTTTAGTTGTATTCGGTCCATTCAGCTTGGCAAGAAAATGTCTTCCTCCAAAACTGTTCTGTTAATACTACTAAATAAGAAAACTTAACAGAAAAGTATACTAGTGATTCACATTCTTTATTTTGCAGCTCAATAAGTTGCAAGAGCTTCATCCTTTGCCAAAGATAGTTTTAGAATACCGTCAGGTGAGCTGATACTTTTCGCATAGCAGAGTTGTACTGACACAAAATTAGCAAGAAAGATAACGTATTCACAGCTAAATAAATAGGAAAGTTGGCTTTAATGTAAGTTCATTCAAATATTCGGTTAAATTTTGAAGTTGTAGGTATTCTTAAGAATTTTTAAATTTAATGTTTGTACTTCTGCTTTGCACTGTGTTATATTATAGCTAACAAACAACTCTTGCAAAAACAATTGGAAAATTTCACTGTTAAATTTGCCTAGTGCTACAAAGCATGCTATTAGGACAAAACATTTATTTTTTGAGTTCTGAAGAAATACTCAACACAAAGTGAAGGAGATGACTTATGGGGGGGGTTTAGGTGATGAGCCTCTTGAAAATCCAAAACAACCCAGTTAGTTTGCTCTCACACTTAACCTTTGGGTTTTCAGTGGATGAATTTCCAAGATTTAGGGGAAAAAAAAAGTGTTGGGGTGGTTGGGTAGGTTCTTTTTCTGTGCATGTGTGGCTTTTTTGTGTAGTTTATTGACCTGGGGATATAAGATGTAGAAGAATAAATTCCCATAGTTCATTTACTAGCATCTGTAAAGACCTGGCTTTAGGGTATAACAGAGCACTTACCTAATTTATGCTATTAGGTCAAGCTATTAGTGAGTATACATCCATTATTTACTGAGATAAAACTGTCTTTTAAAAGAAGCCTGCAAGTTAACATGCATTTGGAAATTAAGATCTTTAATTTGAAAAGTATCTTTTTTTTTTTATAAATAAGCATTTATCTAAACTTTTATGTAATTTAGGTTCATAAGATGAAATCAACTTACGTGGATGGACTACGAACATGCATGAGAAAGGTGAAAGTTTAAAAAGTATACTGTAAGATACTGTATTTCAAATAAAAGTGTGAAATGATTGCAGTGTTTACAGATTAAGAATTTTTATATATGTAAAATGATAAAGTATTTATTTTTCATTTTGTAGTCCTGATTACAGTAAATTATTTTTCTTTATGTTTAAATTAAATAAAATTTAACTCTGTTTCATCCTTTTTTGGGGGGGAATTTTTACTTTACTTTGACTACAGGGATTTATTTCCTCTACATGGAATCAGACAGGAACTGTGACTGGCAGGCTTTCAGCCAAAAATCCAGTAAGTGAGGCTATTAGAAGATTTACATTTTAGTTATATAACTAATGCTAATTTTTAATTCTAAAATATGTAATATTTTTAACACATGAAATGTTCATTTTCACTTAAGCCTAGCAGTTGCCATATTGTTTGTAAATGGTGGATAGAAAAAGCTTATTAAATATGTTTCATTCTAAAACATTTATTCTTATTAATACTTTCTGTTATTGTGGATCAGAATTTAATATTACCTGAAATTTACCTGGAGTAGACCTGTAGAATCGTGAGACACATGATCTCTCTAGACTTTCACTGAATACTTCTTTGTAATGAATTCCTGGTGTCTGTGAACTATTCCTTGTTAAGGGTTCAGTAAACCCTAGAAGGTACCATGGGGATTATGGAAAAAAAAAAAAGCTCTTCTGAAATTTGGCTTCAGGCCTCATAGTAGTGAAGGGCTAAACTGGCTATGCTGTTACTTTGGAAGTCTTGCCAGATGCTTATATAGCTGTGACACTTGGGTTCTTCTGCTTCCTTGCTTGTCTTTGGCTATGAGGATCTTGATGTACGTGCTTGTGTCTGGAATGTGATTTATTTGACTTTCTGGACTACTAGATGCTTGGGATTTTTTTTTTTTTTTTTTTTTGCTAAAGTGGTTTTTTTAAGTGCACATTTGAATATATTTTATTTTAGTTGGTGTTTAGGAAGCATACTGACTTGGCTGTAGGGACTGGTGAGGCCTTTTGTGTTCCTGTTCTGTTGTAGCCCATAGCTGTGTGGATGAGTGTGCAGAACCTAGTGTGGGAGGAGACAGCTGCAGACTGCTTCAGGGGCTCTAATCAAGTCATAAGCAGGGGAATAACGGTAGAAAAGTAGTGACTACCTACCTGCAGAAATGTTCAGTTTGGTTTAATCATTGCCTTTCTCAACAAAGACCTGACCTCTGGCCCTCTGGGAGAGGGGAAATAGATGCAGAAATGGGACTTGGCTCATGCAGGCTAGAGGTAATCCACAAAGCCGTTATCCTTTTAACTTGTGCCCAAAAGTATTGTCAGTTCTTATCTGTGCAGCTTTGAGTACTAACTGTCTAGGCAGGCACTAGCCTTAAGCTTCGTGGGGACAAATGGCATTAGAATCTTTTGGCAGTCTTGGGAGAAAGACCGTGGTCTTCTACAGCTCTTACCTAGGAGTAGAGGTGTTAAATGTAATATTTATGTTGTGACTGCTTTGCATGGGTGGGCTCATGTGGCTCCTTGCAGGTCCTGACTGGTGTGGTGACTTCTTGTGTCCTGGCAGAAACCTGTCCTGAGAGGTTCTCATCCTCACAATACTAGTGACTTCCTTAGCTCTTTTTTTACTTGTGTTCACAGTTCAGGTTTCATTTATATCTTCCTACCCTCATGGTACATATTTCTATACAGTTTGTCATCAAATAATTTATAGGAAGTGCTTGTACATTTTGCTGAGTAAAAAACAGTGTCTAAGATTCTGAATTAACAATGGAGTGGAGGAGTGTTATGCTGCTTTTGCTTCTCATGCACCCAGATGGGACAAAGTGATGGGAGAGAACAGAAAAGATGATCATGAAGGTCAGAGTTTGCTAAATGTTCTGATGTGATGCACAGGCATTTACAAGTCAGAGCTAGACAGGCAGCTGTCATGAACAACACAAGGTGACCTTTGGCCCGTCATGCTAATAATGACACGAAATCTACTTTTCTTAAGGGTTGTTTTTCTCCAAAATAATGCTACTAAGGTTGGCATGCAGGGTTGCCTAAGGCTGGGTTTTCCTTATAAGGAAAATCATTGGCATAGCTTTTTTTTGTGTGAAATGTTTATGGAACTTATACCATCTGTTTCTGAATCATTTATTGATACAGAAGATACATTGCAGTCTCTCTAGTAAGTGTTAAAGGATTGGGAAGATCCTTGCCAGAAATCATAAATATTGTAGATATTTTTGCAGTTACTATGATGTTATGTCAAATTTCAGCTGAATATTTGTTGAGGTAGTTTATTTTTAACCATGTTTTAAAATGCCTTAAAGGGTGATTAAAGCAAAAGACAAGTGTAAATCAGATAAAGTGAGCATTCAAATAGGAAAAACCCAACCCCTTTGCTGCAGTGGTTGTGGGAGATGGGGTTCCAAACAAAGATTTCTTTCATTTTTTTTGTAAAGGTAATGGATCTGTCAAGGTAATGGATCTGTCTGTCCTCTTTCCTTTAAGGCCTTAAATGGAGTCCAGGAGGGCTTTACTCATAGGTTTAAGGGGAAATGACTGGACATTAGGTAGAGAGCGGGATTTCTTTTTCAGATAAACTCTCCTGTGATCTTTCAGACAAATCCACATCTGATGTATGGATGATGTGTATTTTTGGCTTTATGTGGGTTTCTCTCTATAGATAAGCTTATTCACATGAATCTTTATGACTTGTGCGTTGCAGCAACGTAGAGGGGGCTTCTTGATACAGCTTTACTTCAGTGGCTCTCCATGTATTCATCTGTTTCAGTTTAACTGTGCACTCCATCTCATTTAGTTTCTTCTTCTACAATGTGTGCTGCATAATTAATGCATTTTTCACGATTAACAAAGTATTACTTGTATTGTAGTCTCCTACTATAGCATTTTAACTATTCTCTACTCCATGAGAACCTGTGTATCTGAGTCCTAAAAGTAAATATAAATGCTAAAATTCTTCAGTCAAATTATTTTGTAATATACCCACAGTAAGTACTGAGTGAGTTGGAAAAGCATAAAGCCAGTTAAGGTCAAGCCTCTTTGAGAATGAACAGAGAGAAATCCTAACTCAAGATATAAAGATTGCATATAATTGGATTTTATAATTTGGTTTAAGATGTAAACTTCAGTGCTAGAATCAGATATTCTGTATTAAGATTTCTTTCCTCCAGGCTTCTGCAGCAGAAAGAACTGAAATGCTACTAATGAGTTTACACTTCTGTACTTCAGAAGATGTTTTTATCATTAAACTAAAAAGCATAAAGTGGTGGGCTTCAGGGGGAATTTGCTTCCTTTTAGTTAGAACAAGTTATGCTGAAGATAAATAAACTTTGTACCTTCTCAGACCAATTGAAAAATAAATTCCTATTTCTCCCCAGGAAAAATGCTTTTACTAGCTTACCCAAAAAAGGCAAAGAAATAAAATAATGTAACCTGTCAATCAAAGCAGTACGTTAACCTTTAATTTGGAAAGCAGGAATGTAATTTAAAAGGGAAACTAATTGGGGCATGTTCAATGTTAATATGTTCAAAGGAGGACCATAAAGAACCTGAACTATTTAACATACCTCAGTCTCTCCAACAAATATAAGTAATATTTTCTGATAGTGAATGCATGATAGAGAATTGCATGCTTATTTATTAAAAAATGGGTGTTCCTAATAGTGTTTGAAATATGAATAATAAATTACCCATCTGGTATTCATTCTATTGGGAGAGAGAATCTCTTGAAGTAGAGAACCCTCCAAGCAAATGCCATCAAAAATCAGTCTGTTAATTAACTTAGCAAACCAGTTTTTCTGATTATCCACACTGTATCTCTATTAATTCCCTTCTGAGCTGTCTTCTGGAGTGGATGGACTACTTACCTATGAGAGAAAACTCAAATGTAGTTTTGGAATAGTTTTGGGATCATCTATGGACAGTGTGGGTGAGATGCTGCCTTTTTGTCTCCCTTTTCATAACATTATCCCAATAGGTTTTACATCCTTAGCATACCCACATGTGCACACCAAACAAGGTGGACTGCCAGAATGGTGCTATCAAAACTGTTGTGATAGCTCTAAAATTTCGGGGATTTTGTCCCAGGCATCATTAAGGCTATAGGCCTATCTGTGATACTGCCAGTACTCTTCCTGAAAGTTTGTAGTCTGTAGTCACAATTGGATTACAGTACAAACAGGGTGTTCTACAAGGTATTTCAGTAGTGATGAGCTGCTGTGCTTATTTGAAGTGTCCTGTTTTTCCTCTGTCCCTTTCCTTCACAGCTTTTAGAAGGCTTTGGCAGAGCTGATGCAACGTAAGGAGCCAGACACAGAGTCTGGGAGCAAAGATGTGATTGCGTCTTACTATTTTTTTTGCAGAAATGCCTTGGCTGCTTTTGAAACTGCACTGTTAGTAATGTAATTTTTGTGAACTTTTTTTCATACACTGTCTACTGAAATGAATATTGACTTAAAATAGACAGTATGGGTCTTACATTTGAATTGATTTTACTTGTGTGTTTTCTATGTTTTTTTAAAAACTTATGTTAATTGGAAAGCACTGGGGATAGAGACAAGTCAGACAGGTTCATATATAGAAGACTTTCGACAAGAATTTTTAATGTCATCCAGGCTAACAAAATCATTTTTAGCTAATTATGCTGTGATGTTGACTTCACTAAAATAATGTTAGGTTGTCTTAACAGAAATTAGAATGTTTATTAATTTTCTCGGACCTTTGTAACAAAGCCATTAGTGTCATATTTTCTAGTCCTTAAAACCACCTATAACTAAGATGAGCCGATATGCTCTTAGAGAGTCAGAATGTGCATGCTGTTTGTTATGGTTGGTCTGTATTCTCTGAGTATTTCTTGCATTCAGAATGTATTTTTGTGTCATGTTTCTTTTCAGTAAGTATATTTATTCCAATACTCGAGTCACGTGCTGATTATGACTGCACTAATAGCACTGAAGTGGTATCTCATTTTATGAGTATTTATAGAGTTTTGATGTCTTGACAATCTCATTTGGTTTTGCTTTATTATTTTAGAAGTATATTTTAATGAAGGCTTTAGCATTTAAAGAAACTGTTAACAACATTGGAGACAAGTTTTCTATTTCCTCTCTTCCTTACTCATCGCTGTTTTTGTTTTATGATAGGGAAATTTTACTTAAATGAGTGAATAAGCATGTTGACAAGACTTTAGTTCAATTTCATTCATGATGAAAATTTACACTACTTTAACATTACAATGTGACGTTCTTAGTCATTGGTGTGACAACTTCAGTGTAAGTCACTGTTAGGTGTATCATAACACTCGCGTCTGATCCTCCAGAGCAATATCTTGTTCATTTAATATCCAAATGCAGAAATAAGGTTTCTGCATCAGAGACCTTTGTTCTCTTAGCATCTTGAGTATGCGTAGTATCCTTTTCTATGATATATGCATGTCTTTGATATTCTCTGTAGTAATGCTCCTGATTTGTATGAATTCATTAATCTCACGGTAAATGTGGTGTATCCAATACAAGGACTATAATTTATAGCATAATATTTTCCATTTAGCTCAGTAAAGCTTGGAGGATCACCTGGGCTGTAATTCTGTATTAACAAGAGCAGTTCAATCATGTATGTAACTGTACACTTCTATTTGGGATTAGCTTTGTATGTATAATTGTTCTATGTGTTATTTAAAGAAAGATAATGCATAGCTAGTATAAATCTGCTTCTATGCAGTAATCAACATACAAAATACTTGCATTTTATTTATGTGTAGGGTAAGATAGTCTGTTATTATTTCTTCTGCAAACAACATAAGCACAGAAATATATATATTAATTAAAATTAATAGCTCAAAAATGAAAGATTATATACAACTCAGAATAGTATCAGCTAAAGTATTTTTAGCACATTATGAAATATTGACTGTGGAGGCTGAATTCCTTCACTCTTCTTTAGCTTCTGGCAAAAAGCTCCTCAGAGCAGCTTAGACTTGTAGAAATGGGAGGAAAAAAAGTTCCTGTTAAATTTTCCTATGTTAGAAGATAGCACTGCATACTTCCACTTGTTTCATTAAAATTCAAAGATACTGTGTTTCAATACACTTTGTAGAAGTTAAATTATCAGTACTTGAATGCCTACTTGAGTGCTGTTGAATGGGCTTTAAGGTAGTTGGTTGTATTCTATCCTTTGAATGGCCTTTGCCAGCAATGTTTTGGGAATACTGCAGGTAGAAGCCAAAACTATATACTGATCATGTTTTGGCAAGCCACGCTGGAATACAGCTAGTGCTACTGCCAGTTTGTTTTTCTCTAATATGAATGTGACTGGAGCACATAGCTAACAAGAAATAAAATTAGCATCACCTTTGATCAAAACAAGTTGGGTTTTTTTTAGCTGTGTAGGTTTCACTACCTTACAAATTAAAAGATGTTTTAAAGTGAAATAATTATAGCAATATCTATTATGAGAGTATTCTGTTAAAGAAATTAATCTGTACACTGTGTTGTGTCTTTTGGAATTTTTATTAAGTCCATGGAATTTTATTAAGTCCATGGAATTTTAGAATAGTTTAAGAGCAATGTTAGTATGGTGTTTTGGTTACAAGAAGCAAGTGATGCTATTTACTTGTCTTTCAGTCTTCGTTCTTCCACTGGTTATCCTCACAAATTTCAACTCCTGGCTGAGTACTTTCCTTATGGTTAAGACTGGCACATACTAGCATCCCCTGATGTCTCTGTGTGGTCACAGTTATTGTGCCTCTGTACTGAAGAATTTAATAGAGCCCATGTCCTACTGAGTTTGTTTTTACTGTCCTCATCCATAAGATGGTTGCTCAGCTTGAATCTTCAGTGATGTGCAGAAATGCATCGACAATCTTTATATTAAATATATACATGCCTATTTCTTATGAAGGTGTCTGTTGGTACCTCATGCTGATTAAGTTTCTAGAAATTCTGCTTGAAGTTTTTTTTTTATTCTTCATATGAAGTATTCCATTAATGTGATTTTTAGATGTGTGCTTTTAGGAAATACTCAAAGCTTGGAGACATGTTCTGAGAGAACACACAGATTATGTCTTGTCTTACAAGCTCTCAGAAGTGTGAGAGGTGTTAGCATATTCCTCTAATGGCTGAATTCCTTTTTACGAGGACAAAATATAGTTGAATTCTGATCTCAGCATAGGTTTTCTAACGTTTCAACATAATACAAATATTTAAATAGTTTATTTTGCTATAGTGTTCTACTATACTTTGTTCTCCAGTTCTGTATCTCAGTCAGCAAAAATTACTTCAAAAAGATCCGACAAGACAAAAAATGGAGGAGACAGAAATGAAGAATGATAAAAAAAGAATGAATAAGAATAGGTGAAGTTCAAAAGTTAGGTACAGCAGAAGAGACTTCTTATCTTGGGTGGTCCAGTTTTCAGACAATACTGATTTTCAAAAGCTTTGTTGTCGGCGTCCCAAAGAATTTCAGGAAAATTATGTCTGTAGCTCTATATCCCTATTACATTCAGCTTTCTCTGCTGACAGTTCTTTTTTTCTGTGTCAATGAATGAAAGATTTGCCAATTCTTTATTTTCTCAGCATCCTTTCAGAAAACCTCAGGAAATTTCAGCCAGAGTTTTGAAGATGGATGCACTCTCTCAGGTTTGAAGCAACAACAAATAATACTGGTTTGTATAATGGTCACTGAAGATAGAATAGGACAGAGGTCATCTTGCTGACTCCCACATAGCCTTGTTGTCCTTAGTTCTCCCATACTAACATGATCAACTTCTGGCTGTGCCTCTTAGGATCTTGTAGTTAAGGACCACTTCTATCAAATCAAGAATTGTCCTTCCTCACTGTGATCAAAGGAAGAGACATCGGTTATTTAGTTTTCCTTTAACTCCCTCAGTCAGCCTCCTGTTCACACTTCTTGTAGCCTTTTCAGAGGAATTCCCTGCTAACATATGCTCAGTAAATTCCTCAGTATGTGGAACTATCTTGTTTGAGATGCTAAATTTTACCCTTTCTTAAAACAATTGCTGTATCTTTTCTTTAGAAAGTAAATTCCTACAGCCTGGAAATCTTGTCATTTTTCCTGTGTTTAAAGGTCTAGTATCGGTACCTTTGGGCAATATTCCCTTGACACTCTTTACTTTAAAGCTATAATATACAGCTAATACACAACTAGTACAATATTTACTAGCTCCAGCTGCCACTCAGAAGGTTGTCATCTCTATGTCTTAACAACGTTTTTTTACCAAAACCAAATCGTATCTTCTTGGAGATCATCCCAGAGTTTAATAGCCTCCCATATTAATGAGCATTAGTTTAACAGAGCTTATGTTTTGAGTATAATTTTCTTTCAGGAAAATGAAATGAAATAAGTAATTTAAATTTATTCAATTATATGGGGAAACAAAAGAAGTCTTTGTCTCTTTGAAAGATGTGTAGAGCTGTGTATATGCAACCTTCCTTGCTGTGTGAAGGTTAGTAATCTGTCAGTATTTAATCAAGCATCTGGGCTGAACCCACAGTTTGACAAAACAATTTATCACAGAAAATGTCAAAATCAGTAAGTTAGTAAAAGAGAATGTTTTTATTATTTTCAAAATCACTCATTGATTCTTTTGTCATGTGCTTCTACAATATTATTTATTACCTGAGGTCATTGCTAGGTCTAAATTTCAAAGAATATGGCAGGAAGGATTAATCATAGGAAATCGAATGCAGTGTTCTTATGGCCAACTCTCTAAAGTAAGAAGTCAATATTTTTGGTTACCCTTTTCTTCTTTGCTTATATTCACTTTGAAAGCTGCTTAAGCTTGTGGGAACATGATGAATACCTCTTAAGCCTCCCACTTGACTGACCTCTAAATCCTTGATAATTCTGTGCTGCTGGATAAGGGAGAAAGGGAGTGCATTACCTTTGAATGGTTGATTGCTGCTGAAAAAATAACTAGTGCAAAAATGAAGAAATACTTCACCAGAAGTCTGTATGTTTCTGTGTTTTTGAGCACAGAAGACAGATCCCTCATTTTTAACTAGCCACTAGGTGGCAATTGCAGACAAGTCAAGATTTTCTTAGGAATGCCTGTACACATACATACTATGCTGGTATTGCTATGGTGACCTTGTTAATTTTCATTTTCGCTGTTTATTAAGCTACATGCTAAATTTTAAAAATCAGGTCTTCAGAATTTCTTGAAATTGTATTATATAGAAGTCACAGAAAATAACTGTTTATTCCTTTACAAAAATAAATGCTGCTATTGACAATAATTAAATATGGCAATTTTCCAAAAGAGAAATCATGAAGGGTGGGGGTTTTTTTCTGCTGTGTAATTTGCTATAAGTGAGTTGCCACTAACTTTGGAGATGCCAGACAAATTGATTAAATTTGATATTGTGCATGCCCTTAGGACTCTGAAATCTTGTTCTGTGTTGCAAGAAGACTGTTTTGGGTAGTGTGCAGTTTTCCTTGCCATTTCTTCAGCACTGTGGCCTTTAACAAAGGAGCAAGCAGAGTGGCTGATGGTTAAGGAAGTAGCTCACTGAACCTGTGCTTATATTCTTAAATTGATTAAATTTGAGCTCTGAGAGCACAATTTTATCAGTAGGTGTTGTCCAATGTAAAGCGAGAGAAGACAACTGAAAAAGAAGGAAAAGGAGTGAGAAAATTTTGAAGTAAATTAAAAAAAAATCCACTACAAGAATTAAAAGTAAAAAATAAGTGGAGTTATAGAATATAAAGCTCAAAGGGGTTGTCTTCTACCTATCTATTATCATTGCAATGAAGTCTGGTCTGTAAGACCAAAGTATTATTTCTACTCCAAAAGTAATAAAATGCTAGCCATCAGACAGATGCCATGAACTTAAAAGCTTATGTTGTGTTACATTGTGTAGAGCTGAGCTCTTGTCAGAAAGAACAGTCTGTCCTAATCTTTTTCATAAACTTTCTGGAGAAGATACCAAAAGAAACTCCAGACACTCTTGGATTTGTAATGCTTCAGTTTTTCTTGGAGTGCTATATTTAATGAAATAAACTAGAATTTCACTGCTCTGAACTTTTTTTCAAACAGAAGAGAAATACCTGTGGTTTTCTCCAGTATTGGGAAATTATTAATTTCCAGGAAATAGTCTTGTTTACAAGAAATGAAACTAGGTTTTGCTTTTTTCTGGCATTGGTAGCCACAGTAAAACAATGTTTAATTCCTCAATTGTCTTTATTTTGCTCTTGTGTTTGGCACTATGCCTCACTGTAACAGCAGGTGGATTAGCTGCTGCATAAAGATACATATGTTGCAACTTTACCTGGTCTAACTGCTTCCTCATATCTGCTCAGTCTAACTCCTTGGCTGTTTTTGCTCTTCCCTTGTGACACATCTATACTGTATGTATTTATAAGTGGATACTCTTAGGTCAGTAGTAAGTTTTGTCTCTGTTATTTTTAAGTCAGTCATTAGATCAGTGCAGGAGTTAATCAGAATCAATTGGCTATAGAGTAGTCTGAAGCTACCTCCATGCATTCTCACTTATTTCAGGAACTTAACTGTTGTTTTTTCCCTATTCCCCTCCCTGCAGTTTGTAGGTCTTAAGACAACCAGATTTTGTAGCTATTTAGAAATGCAGATCTGAGCAGTTCGTAGATTAATGAGCCATTTTCTAGTAAAAAAGGATCTACGTATGGCTATAGTGTTTGTATACCTATATAAACATCTATTTCTAGGGAGTTACCAGGGTTGACTGAGGTTATTTGCTCAGAAAATAGCAATTTATGCTACTGAAAATGTATATGGAGAGGAAGAGAGGTATGGGTTAGCTGAATCAATATAAATAACTGAAAGGGGAATTTAACAGAAAATATGAGCAATGATTTGACTTAACATAGAGTAAGAAATAATTAAAATGCACCACCAGCCTCTGTGATTAGGTGGTCCAACTATACTGACTACAAAAGTAATTTAGCCAATATATATATCTGAATGCTGTAATCCTTTGAAAAGACCAAAATAACTTGCTGTTTTTTAACCTAGGAAGGGATAAAAAATCAATTGCAAATGTATATGTAGAATGTTGGATACCAAAAATGGAAAGCTCAACAGAAAATATAACTGATTAAAATAAACTAATCAAACTGGGAATTATATATTTTGTTGGATTTTGATTAGGTTTTGTTTTCATTGCTAATTCTACTCTTCTTCGATACAATGACTTTCCCTATGGATTAGAGCATCCTTTTTGCAAAGCTTGAATGCTTCATGAGAAAGCTGTGTTTGTGAGGCTGTAACAGAGACATTGAGCCCATCAATTCCGAGTCTCCTTGCCAAAGTGAAGTCTGTCATTGTTTCTCAATGGCTCTGTATACAGAAGCTAACGGTGCAGGCAAGAATCTACACTGTCTCCACCTGAAACGACAAAAAGTAGAACAACTTTTCATAGAAGTATTTTCAGAACGAAGAAAACAGATTTCTAACCTTTGCTAAGGGATGCATCAGGATCACTAATCAGGATGGATTATAGTGGCAAAAAAGTCAAATTATGGAGGTAGGAGGAAAGAAATCAGCAGTCTGTTTTACAACGTGTATTGTTTTAATCTAGTGTTCCTAATGAGATTATTTTTTTCCTGCCATGCCTATGCTCCCTACTTTTCCAGCACAATGTTTTCTGAAGAGTTTAACTAAAAAAACAGTGATCCAACAACCATCCAGATGCTGGGAAAATGTGTCAGGTACCTGAAATTGTAAAATACGTGATGAATTGATGGAGTTCTACATCCCTGTGTGGCAGATCCACTGCCAAAGAAAGGTGTCAGCTTTGGACACCCAGGAAAAAGACAGTCAGTCTGCATTTATCACACCCAAAGTGACTTTAGTGCAGATAAGATTCAGTGCTTTCTTTTTCTTTTAAGTTTGATAACTATATTTCAAAATTTAATCTTTAGTGATTTAATGCTTGGGGGGTGGGTGGGGGGGGTGGCAGTGGGAAGAGGAGGTTGTAGGCATGTAGGGGTTGGTGTCTTCTCCCAGATAACAAGTGATGGTATGAGAGAAAACAGCCTCAAGTTGTGTCAGGGGAGGTTTAGGTTAGATAGTAGGAAAAAGTTCTTCACTGAAAGGATTATTGAGCATTGAAACAAGCTGCACGGGGAAGTGGTGGAGTCACCATCCCTGGAGGTGTTTAAAAGATGTGTAAATGTCACACTTAGAGACATGGTTTAGTGGTGGACTTGGCAGTCCTGGATTAGCAGTTGGACTCAACGATCCTAAAGTATTTTCCAACCTAAATAATTCTATGATTCTATGAAAAACATTTTAAAAAAAATGGAAATACAATCAACTAGTTCTCAATAATTCTGTTGCAGGTTTGCCAAAACTATTTATGAATCTTAGATGTACATTTTTGCATGCATTTTCCATAATCAAGATGATACAATCCTTTTTCTGAGAGTCTGCATAAGATATGATGCACCGACTACAACTTCTGCAAAATATTTATTTCTGCCTTTAATCTTTGAATTTTCATGTTATGCTACAAGTGTACGTACGTATATAGATGTTACATATTTTAAAAAAATATTTATTTTTATTAGATTGCTTTGGAATGAAACCAGAGTCTGTCTTTGGCTTTCCACTGTCTCATACCACTGAAGGCTTCAATTCTGTCTCAGCCAGAAATCATGTGGAGTAGAGAGAGTGCGATGGATGGACACTGGGATATATAAATTAATCACTTACAGTAATGTTATAAAACTAGAATCATAAGACAGTTGAGGTTGGACAAAACCACTGGAGACTATCTAGCCCAACCCCTCCCTGCTCAAAGTAGGGTCTACTAGCGTGGGCTTTTTTTGGGACCATGTCTAGTTGGTGTTTCATTATCTTTAAGGATGGAGGCTTCACAACCTCTCTGTGCTTTATGTTTAAAAGAAATTTTGTGTAATCATTTGTGATCAATGTCTCTTATCCTGTCGTTGGGCACCATCTTCTTTACTGTCCTGTCAGGCATTCTGAGTTGAGGGCAAGTGTCACCAGCAGGTCAAGAGAGGTGACACTTGATCTCTGCTCAGAATGCCTGACACTGGTGACACTTTTCCTGATGCAGCCCAGGGTGCTATTGGCCTTCCTAGGTACAAAGGCTCACTGCTGGTTCATGTTCAACTTTTTTTTTTTTTCTTTTTTTTTTTCCCACTAGAATCCACAGGTCATTTTCTGCAAAGCTACTTTCCAGACTGTGAACTCTGAGAGATCCTGATAGGCCATTTCTCCAGAGCTGAGGTTCCTCTGAATCGCAGAGCAGCCCTCTGATGTATCAACAAGTCCTCTCAGTTTTGGATTGTATGCCATCTTGCTGAGGTTGCACTCAGTCCTGTTATCCAGGTCATTAATGGAAGTGTTGAGCAGTGTTGGCCACTGGGGTACTCCGTGAGTGCCTGCCCTCCAGCTGATCTTTGTGCCATTCGTCAAAACCCTTTGAACTTGGCAGTTCAGCCAGTTTTCAGTCCACCTCACTGTCCACTTATCTAGCTTGTACTTCATCCGCTTGTCTATGAGGCTTTTAAGAGATTGTTTTGAAAGCCTTGCTGAAGTCAAGGTAAACAACATCTGCTGCTCTCCCTTCATCCACTGAGCTAGTCACTTCATTGCAAAAGGCTATTGTTGATTAAGCGTGATTTCCCCTTTGTAAATCCATGCTGACTACCCCAGATCATCTTTTGACTTCAATGTGTTTGCAAATGTTTTCCAGGATTATTTGCTCCATCACTTTCCCAGGAATTGAGGCTGTATTGGCCTGTAGTTTTCTGCATCCTCCTCCTGGAAGAAAGGAGTGACACTTGCTTTCTTCCAGCACTCAGGAACCTGCCCTGGTCATCACAGCCTTTCAAACATAATTGAAACTGGGATGTTGACTTCATCTGTCCTTCTTTCCATTGGAGCCTCTGGAAATTAATTTTGTATTATGGTGTTGGTTTTTTACGTATTTTTTTTTTAACCAGTGCTAGTGTTTTGTTAATCATCTACTAGAATAGCTTGACTTTCCTCCCCCCTCCCGCCTTACTCAGAAACAATGAAGAGAAGTATTAATAGTTAAGTTTCACATCCAGCTTTTCCATCATGTTCTTTCAAGTATATTCCTTCTTGTCTGTTGGAGCATAGTTGTTCAGAGAGAGCATTTGTTTCTTTATAACTTCTAAGTTGTGAGTGCCCTTTTATAACAGTAAAGGATAAGTCATATCTCAGATTGGATCTGTGAAGGTTTTGCAGAAAAATATTTGAAATAAATACATAAAAGCAAAAATACAAGCTGTATTGTGTAGTCCAAGGTAGTAATAATCATTGACCAAAGCTACATCAGTCTTCCACTTTTGATACATAAAATTGTCACTTAATTTGCAACTCAAGCACAGGAAAGCTTTCCATTTGGAAGACTTCTCTGAGATTGTCTCCTTATTTCTCCACCCTTTAAAATATCTAAAGTAAATTTATCTAATCAAATTAGATAATCTAAATCTTAGAGAACATCGCCAGGGGAATCTTAGGTCAACTCATTGTAAGTATATGTCATATACAGATAGATATAACTACCCACTGGAGATTCCTGTCTGTCTACTGACTATGGAGGGATTCTAGACAGCTAGTTTAGACCAACGACTAGCCTAAAGACATCTAAAATTAGATGAGTGGAATCTATTAAGCTATTCCAATAGCTTAAAGATGAGCATTACCACTTGCATATTTCTTGAGTTACTTTGCTGATGATTTATTCAAATTATGAGTTGTTAACTAATTTACAAGTGAAAGTACATTTTGCACTTGCAATTACTTACTAGTGTTTTTCAGAATTATTAGTAACACTTCTAAAATCGCATTAAAAGCAGACTTTCTGCATATGCTGTCAGGGAAAACAAGACAGCAATATAGTGATTTATTTTTACCATTCTGGATAAATTTTTAAACAAATTTTTATTTATTTCACTTTGTTTCAGGATTTTGAAACAAATTAGTTAAGGAAAAATAATCAGTGAGAGTATCTGCAAACAACTCTAACCTGTGCTGGAGGTTATCTTATTAAGTACATCTCAATACCAATATAGAGCCCGATGAAAAGTCCATAGGATGATCTCTACCATTAAAATTATTCAAGTCAGAATTAAAATATTGTGATTTTGTTTTTAAATGTGTAAGATTAGGCTCCCATGTTCATGTCCAGGTACATAATAAAGGACTTAGTTCTCTGAACTTCTGAGGATCTGCTAGCTTCCATGGCCACTTAAACTGCATATTATTCATATGAACAAGCACTGATCCTCCTCAACTTGTTATCGCTAGAAATCAATAGTTATCAATAGAAATGCTAGTTTTGTGCACAGGTTAAATAACTACTTATTTCAAAATACAGTTAATAGCCTTACAATAAGCATTGCCATAACTGTATTTTTAAATGTTTCTAGAAACTGCAGAATAAAGTATTAAAGATGGCAAGTGTTTCTTCTAGGTCAGACTTTGCATTGATATATTGAGAGAAGTGTTCCTAGTTTACCCATGGTGTGAAAATAATATGTATTTTATGTAGTAGTTTCCTGTCTCTTTGTGTGTGGTGCTGTGGTGGGCATTCAGCTTTAATACATTTAATTGTAGATCTTTAAGTGTAATACTAAGACTAGAAACTCTACTGTTCTGTTTTGGGGGTCTTGTTCTTTTACTTCTGCTTTAAATGTAAGTAGCTTTTGCAGTATGATTACATCCCTCTCAAGTTTAATATATCAATTTTGAGTTTAAAATTACATAGAAAATGATCATTCTGATTTGGAAATTATATAGTGCTATTTCCATCTCCTGAAGTCACAGCATTATATAATAGTAGTATGTTCATCTAATTCCTGAACCACTTGCAAAGTAATTGTGTGGAATTACAAAAATTGAGCTTGATACATGTTATGTCTTGTCATGTGTTATCTCTCTAGATGAAGAGATGTAAAATAACAGAAGAAAGCTATCACATGTCATTTTTCATTCTTCACTGGAGGTGTATGAACGCAGATCTTTAAAGAAAAATCTGTTATTCCTAGTCCTGCATGTTTGTTGATAAACTTAGTTCTCACTTTTAATTTTGACTGATGTGCTGTAGTTCAGAAAGAGCTCCTGCTTTATTTTAGCATGCATTTCAAAAGAGTGGGAATAGATATTAGAAAAATTTCTAGAGGCTGAAGAAGAATTTGTTGCCTTAGCTGAAGACAGGGTTCACATGCATTCTTTTCTTGAAAGTAACGCACCATATCTAAAAAATAAGGATTAAAATAAGAATAAAATTATTTTTATTGGGTTACTAATTATGTTCTATTGTGCATCTAGAGATTAGGATTTGGAAAGGCTGCCAGTGAGAAATTGTTCTTGCAAGCTTCCACTTTTCAAGGAAGAGCAAATATTCAAAAGTATAGATACAGAAGTATGAAAATTCTTTTGAAAGGCAAAGTGGTTAATCTTATTTATTATATGGGGGAAACTTACTGGCATTAGTATAACGAATTTTTTTATGCTGCTTATAAATTGTTCATAAATGTTTTCATAAACTTTAAATTACTAAGAATTTTTCATTCTTATTTGTAGAACATTCAAGGTATCTCTAAACATCCAGTTAGAATTACAAAGAAACAGTACATAAAAGGTAAAGTATGTTTTTACTAACAGGAAAAGGCAATTTTATCTAATTATTTTACTGAGTTATATTTTAAAGCAGACCAAGAGCTCCAGCATTAAAGAATAGAATAGATTATTGAGGATTAGTTTTACATTCTCATTTAAACCAATTGCTTTTTGCTGGTTATACCTGAAAAAAAATTTGCTCTTTCAGCACTGATCTAAATAGTCAAAAACTTTCAGATTTTTTTCTTTCCCTCTACTGTCTCACTGTTACCTTTTCCCAGATTAAATTATGCATTTTAACTCCATTAAATATCCTAGGGACAACTCTGTGTGCATTCTGCTTGTAAGGATTTGGCTGAGATGGATGTTAAAGCTGGGTCATTTTAATCAAACTCACAACTAAACACCAACACTTAGTCAGATGTGTTGGTTTTGATAATAGAAGTGGATTTAAGGCAGGTGATTTAGAGAGAACCAAGGTAAACCCTAGAAAAGCGTGACCCAAGTGATGAAAAGTGAAACCCACAACAGTAGACTCAAATCTAAGGGAGACATTTGCCCACATAAGCTCTCCTTGAATACCTACAGCCATAGTTGGGAAATGCTGCTCATTTGTTGCACTTGCTTCTCAGATAAGGGCAGGCTTGCCTTTTCACAGCTATTCACTCCCTACATTTGAAATAATACAGATCATAAAACAGGAGTTTGTGGAAGACAGTGTAAAACTTCAATGGCAGTTTTATCTACCTGATATTTTATGTGGTTTTTTTTAAGTTGTAATAAAATGCTTGAGCAATGGCTGTGTAAACCTGAGCTGCAATTTGCAACTGTGGCGCATAGGTCTTCATGGGAGCAGTCCAATCAGTTTTGTCAATGAGCTTATAATATGTGCTTCTCAAAAATATATTTCTAATTCCTGTATCAAGATACATGTTTTTTCCCCACTTTTATGCTGATGAGATTAATTCTGTTGTATTTCAAGCCACCATCTCTTTCTACTCCAAGACAAGTTGCATTCCCTGGATGCACTGAGTTTCTAATACCATGTCAATGTACATTATTGCTTTGTGATATTAGAGGAGATTTCTGTCATTAGAATTTGGATGCTTGTTTCAACTGTATGTCCTCAATATTGTATTCCCCTATCACCTGTAAGTAAGAATTTGTTTATTACCACATTGCCGTGGTGTGTTCAAAGATAAAAAAATATTTTTTTAGTTTGTCTCTATAGACGCTCCCTTATCTGAATGTTCGTCTTCTTTATTAAGTGATTTGTGAATAATGTTAGTTATTGAAGATATTTGTAAGCTAGTGCTTTGGGAAGAGTTTGGTTTTGAAAGAGGAGAAGAAGTGGTACTGCAAGGATGGCAGAGATAAAAATGCTGTCAATCACTGATAAAGTAAAATAATTGTGGTTCTGGCAGTTGCTCTACTGGGTTGCTTACATTGAGATTTGTGTGGGTTTAGTTGCGTGTTTGGTTATTTACATCCTCCTATGGGTTTTAACCCAATATATTTTGGCTTGGGGTTTGGGACTTAAATGTCTGTCTCCTCTCTAGGGAAAGAAGAGGAAATAGTAACTATTTCCCCAAGAACATTGTTTGTTTCGAAAAAGGGATATACATTACTAGCAGCAGGTAAGATAGTATGTATTATGGTTCTCATACATATTAATGTTCATAGTTCTGTCCCCTCTTTTTCCCTTCTTCTTTGGATGACATATTTTATGAGGCTGTCAAATCCTGTAGTATTAATTAATATTCTTATATGATGTATACTCCTTAGAGTGCTTTGGAAATGGGTGATATCTAAGCCTGGTCAGTAGAAACAAAGAGCTAATAAGATTAATTGACACATGAAGATAACGAAGGAATTGGACATCTTGTGATCTGTGCCTGGAATATAATTCCTTCAGTATAAGCTTTTTCACAGGCATCTGTTTTTTTGAGCACGAGGAAATGACTGAACAGCCTGGGCTTGCATTTTAATTTGTGATAGTTTAGTTAAAATGCAGGTATATGTTCATTTTAGAGCAATAGATTTATTTTAACACTGTTTTCTAGATTTTTCCCATATTGAGTTAAGGATCCTTGCTGACTTATCATCTGAACCAGAACTTTTGAAACTGTTCCAAGAACCTGAAACCACTGATATCTTTTCCACGCTGGCTTCTCAGTGGTAAGAGTAAATCTTGCTTTTTTATTTTATATAGTAATTAGACAATATAATAAGAATAACTTAAACTATCGTATTACTGTGTAGTGATAACAAAAGACAGTATTTTGCTACACCGTCTATTGTTAATGCTGTTTTAACACTGTAGGTTAGAATTCCTTTCTGACATTCTGAGCCTTTTCTTCTCTTCAGTGGTAATTACCATATGTCAAAATGTTGCAATCCAGTTGACCAGTATGAGGTTTGTGACTAAAGCTGGAGCAATAATATATTCTGAACAGTGCATGCTCATAACTTTCTCACTGGATTATTGTTCACCAATTCTTTTTAAAAATATAAAGCAGCAGTTAAATAGGTTATCCACCTGAAAAATTACAGAGCAACTTTTCTCAGTAAAAGTTAAAAGTATTTTCGAAACCCACTTGGTTATCCAGTAGATGTACTAGAATCAAATTACATATGTACAAGAAACAGGGAGTCTAGAGCTCATGGGAGTCCTTTGAACTCATAGGGTTTAGTGCTTCCATCTTCTGACGGATGATGTGATACTTGGTAAAAGTGGTACTTCAGTAATTAAAAACAATATTTCTTATCTTCATTCCCATATTATTATTTACTGATCTCTTTGGTATGCAGATCAAAAGATCGAAAGAGATGGAATGTTAATTACTTTGCTGTTTGAAGGTATTTTTTATTCTTCTTTGTACTGTGGTGATGCCTAAAAAATCTTTCTTGAGTCTGGGACTCCCGTTGTAATCAAAAGTGCATGAGCATTCAATAAGTGACAGGATACATGTCAAGAAGATTACAGTTTGAACAGCTAGGACAGAAAAGATTGAATAAAATGCTGTAACACATAAGGAGATTGAATGGAGTGATGTCATGTAATGTAAAGCAATTTTCATATTTTCTTTGTTCCTCCCTCTCTTTTAATCTTTTGTATCTGTTTTTTGTCAGAAGATTGTTAGCTGAAAATGAAAGCAAAAATAGATATGATGAATTCATCAGTCCTGATCTAGCTCAATTACTATCCTAAATTTTTGCAGGCATAGCTTTTGCAGCTGCAGTATTTCCTACTCACTGCAGTATTTGTTAATATACTCTGAAGTAGTCTAAAGAAACAATGGAGGTCAAATTGTAATTTTCCTGTTACCAATAACTGAATTGGTGCTTGTGGCATGGAGAACACAACTCAAGGTCACAAACATAGGTATGGAAAGATCACCTTTCATTTTAGAGTCTCTTAGAAGATTCTATTGATATTATAATAAATTCTTAGCTCTAACATGATATCACTAGGACCTTGTGATGGAGTGAAATCCTTATTTTAGTTTGGAGGTATATTGCAAATGTATGCATGAAGATGAGTCAAATTTTGTCTCAACTCTGGGCAAGGCTCCAGAAATACCATTCTATTCAGCAACCTCACAGCTCTTGGCAGCTGTCAACCTCTTACAGTTGCTACACAGTAACTTTAAATTTAATTAAATATTACAGGCAAATGTTTTTGTCAGTCAGAAGAGTCATGTGTGTCTACAAAATCATTACATAATGATTCTGCTGACTCTTAAGCTTTGGGAAAGCTAATGCTTGAAAGTAACTTTCTATTGATTTTTTTATATGACTGTTATTAATTACAGAAACACAAAGAGTCTGTTAAATCTCATCTATTCTTGGACATCTGTAATATACCTAAAGAGATTAATTTTGCCTGCTTTTGATGTCCCCTGTGTAATAAGGTCAATTGCACATTAGAAGTGTTGGCTTCTCACCATTGGGTACAAAGGAGGTCTGGGGTGGCCAGCTTGCATGTAGACATCTGTGTACCTGATCAGTTCCTAGTGAATTCACCTTGGCTTTTGGAACTTTGTCCTTAATTTATTAAGCACCAAAGAGAAGACATAAAATCACAACCTTCGCAGATGCTTTCCCATTCCAGATACTTACTCATCTCTCATAGTCCACTATTGATAAATAAAATCTTTAGGGCAAACAATTAGTTCTTTGACTTTATTGTAGTTGATTCCATCATGTTGATATTAAAACAAGCTATGCGAAGGAGGAGCAAAATAAACAACAAACTTTTTATCTCCTGATTTTCTCTGGGTCTTAATCTAAAATTGGTGTAAGTGATACAGCAATTGTACCAAGGATTACCAAATGTTTTATTCTGGTTTAAGGTACCACACATTGTTGGTATTTGTAAATCTTTTCTAACATATTTTGTACAATTGGAGAACCATGACAAAAAGGTTATTTTCTCTAAGAGATCAATAAAGAATGAATTACTTTCTGAAGTTCCCTTTAGAAGGAAAAAAAAAAAATTGTCAGTGTCTGATAGCATTCCAACTTCTGAATGCATGTCAGTTGCTCTTTTAGCAGGCTTTCTGCAAGTAGAAATCCTTAGACTAATGAATATTAAATCATAAATAGTAAATAATATTATTTGACAAAAATCTGAGCCACACCCCAGAGTCCACCCAAGTTTTATACCAGTTTATTCAGTTTCTTGTTTTCTAAGCTTCATGGCTTCTCCACTAAAACATACCTTCATTCCTTAGCTGTCCTTCAGGTTAAAACTTTGTCTGAAATCCAGCCTTTTGAAAAACGTTTACAGCATTTTAATAGCATTTGTCAACAAATACGCATGGTGGGCAGTTTCTGCAAAGAGGTTACCTGTATGAGCTTCTTATTGAATTAAAATATCTTACATATAAAAGCTTTCCTTTCATAATTTGGTTAGGCATGCTGTACTGTGATTCAATCTATCTCTGGAACCTTAGAGATGCATCTCTCTTGGAAACCTATTGGATCCATGTTTCTATTAAACATCATTGATATGGAATCTTTACACTGGTCAACAGTGTAGTGTAGTGATGCATAAGTACATGTCAACCCAAACTATGTCTATACATATTACAGCAAAAGGCTGAATGGAGGTACTAAATTTCATGCTAAAATTCAGACTTATGCAACACCATACCCAACCCAATAAACCTAGCTGAGAGGCAAGACTGAGCTGTAATATTGTACTTCTCTGGCTAGTTTACAGCGGTGGCTCATTTCAGAAGTGACACAGTCTCCACCAGTCTGGACTTCCCTGTGCTATGCTGAACTGCTTGCTGTAGACTGTAGTTACTGCTTGCTGTAGATAACTTTTTAAGTGTTGTGTGTTCTCTTTGACAGAATTGTCTTGAAATTGCTATTTAATTAAACCTCCCAGAAGCCGGTGTTAACTAGTCAATGTGAGTTTCTGGGTAATGTCATGCTTGGTCTCGTGTTTTATCTTTAAAGTGCTTTTTTCACACGAGAATAAAGTTAATGTAATAAAATAAAAGTGGTGTCTGTTGGCCAGTTTGCAATAGATTTTCTTCAGTTGGCTGTTATTGTCAGTGAAAAGTCCAAGCTCATCTTTGCCTTGTGCATCAAATAGATTTTCTAGTCTTGTAACATAGTTACCCCAGCTAAAATTTTCACTTGGATATGCTTAGTTCTATTTCTACTCTTATTCTATCCTGTTTGTAGTAATGATCATAAGCTATTGCATAAGCATTATCTTACAGCAAGTACTGTGTTATGACCAATGAATAGCAAGCCTTAAATGACAGATCGACACGTATTATTACAAGAACACCAAGAGTGCATTACATTAATGACCTACTTGTTACTGAGCACATAGTAGATTTTCAAGGCTTGCCTAAACTTTTGAAAATTTATGATGTAACGGATTCCAGCTACCTGCAAGATCACCTTGTGTTATATTGTCTTGATGTCCTATGACAGTTACAGTCCTTTGAAAGCCAAGTCATCATCCTAGTGCTGAAGATGATGAGAAGCATCCAAGTGACAACAAATCTCAGAATGACTTTGCTCTCACTTCTTTAATTTATCTTTTACACAATAAATGAAAAGTAATTGTATTTTAAAGGCTGTTGATGGGCGTATCAACATTGCTTTCAATGACAGAGGCTGAAAAATTTTTTTATGGTGTTTTAGGTAGTCTGCAACTTCTTTCTTTATTAGAGGTGCAGTGACTACAATCTCTTTTGAACTGTTAATTTTTCACCCTTCTCAGTAGGTTGTTATTCCTCTGCCGTAGTATATACTCATATTGACCATATTAGGTCAAAATCCAGGAAAGGTGTCTTGATTTAGCTAAGCACGTAAGCACACCATAAATACATGATTTCATCTTACATGACTGATGCCTGCTTTCCTGCCTGAGTGCTTTTTTGAATTGGGATACTACTGCTTCAGAGTTCCTATGACTCAAACATTAAGCCATACTTAAAATATTTGGGTAAGTCCTTTCCCCTTCTCCTTTAGAATCTGCTCTAGAGGACTGGAGATCCCTGGTAGTGATGAGTTCAGCTGCATGCAGCGGACCACAGTGATACTCTCCCTCAAGGGTCCTGAGGGCAGCTTAGCTGTACAAATGCAACTATATTATTTGTGGCTTTGGAACTAGCTTAGTAATTTTAATCTTGAAGATGGTATCACTGCGTTCCAATGTTTAATACAGACAACTCTGATATCTGCAAATTATATTTAGTTCCTATATTTTAGGTTCCTGAACCTGAAATAGAATACAAAATTCAACATTGGGTTGCCAAGCTCCATGTACAATGCCAAAGTATGCATCTCAAAGGGTGAAAGAAGCTATATGCTAACTGTAGAGCCATCTAGGAGAAGTTAATGAGAAATTCTAATCCCAGAAGTTTGCATTCTGAGCTCCTCTCATAAAGCTGGAACAGAATGACAAGGGAAGTCCAAAGTTCATATCTGAAGATGACTGCTAGATAGGTAGTGCTCTTTGAAAAAACTGAGCAAGATTCACTTTTTCTAAGTGGTTGGCTTTTATAAAAGAGCTAGGTGCTTGGACACCTCAGTTCAAGTTTTTAAATCTTAAGAGTATTCAACTGTACATCTCTCTCCTCCCAGCAAAATATAAAGCAAGATTAGACTTTGTGTGTTCCCACTGAGATTCCGTTCAGCAAATGCTGTAAACTTGAAATAATTTGATTTGTTTCACTGAGAGAAAACATGGTTTAGGAAAAGCATTTTAAGTGTCTTCAAATATGTAAAAGAACTAAGCATAATGAATGGGCTTACACTGTTGTAAGAGATATTTTAGTTAAATAAATCTTTTGAATACTAAAAGCAGATAAAAATGGAGATGGGTTACCTGTGCAGGCTGTGAAATTTCCATCACTGGAAGGAGTGAGACAATTAGACAAGTATTTTCAAGGATAGCTAAGGTGACTTCTCAGTCTCACAACCATTTTTTTATGACACTATGATTTTATTGCAAATTGCTCAGAGCATTCAGTTCGAAAAGGGATTTCTTTATTTCAGTCCCTTTTGTGGGATTACTTGTTTTTTACTTAGTGATTGTTAAATTCTGTTTGGTAGTAGTAGTTACAGGAACAAAAGTCAAAGATTTATCACTCTCACTTGAGTACTCTAAATATTATACTGAGTACTTTCATGTTTATGTGAATTATGCCTTTGTTGTTTTTTTGAGGTGGCTTGGCATTTTGTGTGTGTGGGGTTTTGTTGTTTGGTTGGGGATGTGTGTGGAATTTTGGGGATTTTTTGCACAGTAGTCCTGTTTCTGTGTGATCGTGGAGGATGCCAAACCTAACTTCTGGCCTTGTAGTCAGAGCATGCTTTAATTGCATGTCACTGGGAGGCAGAGTTGTGGAGGCAAATCCCATCAGGTGAAGAGAGAACTAAGTTGCAGTTCCTCAGTAGCCAGGCAACTGTTCCAGGGTGGTACCTCCTCCACCTTGTACTAAGAAAAAGCCAACAAATCCAAACCTGATAACCAGAAACTATCAGTGCGAATAACGATGTAATGAGATTACGCTTCCTAGATTGGGTCCTTCATCAGGTGGGCTCAGAGTGGGTCTGTGATGAGCATGTGCACAATGTACAGTTTTGAGAGCCTATTGAACTGTCAGGAGGGAAGAGTTCCCTGAGGTACCTAGAGAAGTCAGGAACATCCAGGATTAAGGGGCCACTTAGTGGAGTGAAAGGGGTTGGTTTGGAGTTTTGGATATAAGCATCCACATTAATTTTGTGAATTTTGTCTGGGCCTCACAGTTCTTTATGGAATTGCCGGTATAGATTTGTGAGAGATTGTCTTCCTCAGAGACTGTGTAATGGAGAACTGGCCAAAAATAAATGTAGGGTTACTCCTCTGAGGTGAGCATAATCACAGTGGCAAAGTCACTTAAACTAAGTGGGTAGATTGAGCTTCAGGTGCCTGCTTTTTGTTTTAGTCTGTAGAAAATGATTACTGGGTTATGCTTTTATCTAGTGAGTGATTCCTAAGGCATACATTGGCAAGCACCAACAACAGATATGCTTGCAGCATCTAATCTTGGTTTCTACTTAGATGTTTGTCATAAATGTCGTAGTAGATTTATAAAAAACATTTAGCTCTTTCTAAATTATAACTATGAACTAGGATATTAAAACATGTAGACTATAGATCCTCATAAACCAAGAGGTTCAGAGGAAGAGACCCTATAAGCAGATTAGTTAGAAATGGAATGAAGTGAAAATCCAGTACTTTATATCTAGAAATTTAGGTATGGGAATACCCAGGTGATTTGTAGTGTCTAGGAACAATATTAGCATATGAAACACAGAACATTCTCTTGAACACATTGTCTCCCTGAGATTAAATCGATGCAAGCTTAATCTAGAAACATTATTAAATGGTGACTTTTCAAGGTAAATATACCTTTTCTGTAAATGATATTTACTATTTGAGAAGGGGAGAAAGTCAGAAGGGTCTTTAGTAAATTGTTTACAGTATGATGTGATTGAGAGCATAATCTATTACTATTATAAACTGTGTATTTTCATTTCTGTGAGAGCAGAAAGATAACTGTCCCTGTGCACAAACTTCCATGCAGTGATAAATTACATAGGTGTTTTCTGCCATGTATTGTGTCATGGGTTGTCTGTTGAGCCAGTGTAGATCCAGTGTAATGAAAACCACGCTGGTCTGTGCCTCAGAAAAATCCCTTTATAGATAAGACTTGGACAGTTGTGATTTAGTATTTTAGCTTTTGTACTATGTAACTTTTTTCAGTTTGGAAATCATAGTATATGAATCAGAACACAAAAAAGTTTGCTGATATGCCATCAGTTTTCCTTATATTCTGCAGCTAAAGAATAAGAGTGTAGAGAAATTTTAATAATCTTTAATAAAAAAATACTTAGGTAGTATTGTGTAGTGGAGGAATATCTCTAATGCTGTTTAATATGCAGAAGTATATTAAATGATAATTATCTGAATAATCTGATAACTGCTGCCATTCCAGTATGAAAACAGTCATCGTCTTTAAGCTATTAATTTCTACCTATAAACTATAATTTAACCTCTACACATTAACTGCTGATGGTGAATTAAAGTAACAAGGTAATTAGTGGATACTCTTTAAGGGTGATATTTACTCTGATTATACCAATGAAAGGATGATTTGTGACAGTTGAGTACGATGCTTACACCCAACGCAATGCTTGAAAGAAGGCTGGAGAATTTGGTAGTAGTCTAGTTGCTCCTGTTTCACTTTGAGATCTGAGTTTTGTAAAATCCATACCACAAAATATTCCCTTCTCTCTCATCTATCATCTGCTTATCAACTACGAGCAGTTTATAAAATGTACTGACCATTAACGTCCATCTTTCCTCGGCTGATGTGTGTATGTGGGATGATGGTAATACCTGTTGTGAACCAGTTTGGTAAGAGACAGATGTGCTAATTTTGGAAATTGCTCAATAGAAAGCCTAGAGAAAAACAAAGCACAAAACTACTTGGGAGTACCATATTAGATGGACAAAAGCTTTTTGGTTTTGGTTTGGTTTTTTTCTTGAAAAAAAAAAAGTTCAACCAGATCCGAATAAAAAGACTACAGTGCAGAAAGGTTTGTTTTGTTCTTTGCAGACTGTCTTCCTCCAGAAAGTGAAGAAATTTCATTTCTTTACTGCTTGCTGAGCAGGGGACTCAGGGAACTGATTGTATCTAATAATGGCAAGGTGAGCCAAACTGTTGCACGTTGGCAGTTGGTCCAGCAGGAACTACAGCAAAATAGGGCCTTTTTTTTTTTTTTAACAGCCATTTGGCAATTCAGGAAACTTCCTGTCAGTAGTGCGCTCTCTTAAAATCCCACTGAGTTCTGAAGAACACAGGAAATAAGTGGAAGTATTTTGGATATTCCTGAAGTAAACCAAAATAAGTCCTCATGGGCTGAATTATACAAAAAGATAGTGTACTGGGTCTGTTTGAAAAAGACAAGGTCAAGTATGCACAAATGCTTGGTGAGAGGCTGACTAAAAATACATATACACTTGCCCATACCTATTTTATACAACCTTGCTTCTGATATATTCTTTGTATGAAATAGATTAAAGATTCATCTTCAGCAGAACGCGTTTTTAAATTCATATAAATGTATGGTATAGCAGACACTGAATTCAGTTAAGCTGCCTACTCCCTTAAATAGCAACAGCAAAGGCCAGTAAATCAGGAATGAGATAGATTTTTGAGAAACAAAACCCGCATCTGTAGCTAAACTTTTCTTAAACACTTATGAATATTTGTGCTTCTGTATTAATTTTATGAAAATATTATCAACAAACTCTTGAAAGAGTCATTATTAATCAAGAGATGTTACCTGGGTGTTTGCTAGGTGGTTAAGGAATAATGAAATAATGATGCTTATCCAGGTGGACTTCTACCAAGGACACAGGAAGAGCTTTGGCTCCATTAGCAAACCCGTGGTTACAAGGTGCAGCCACAGGGTTACACAACTCCTTTCCCCTGGTTAGAGATCTCTTAGTTTTGTTAATTCTCTAAATAATGAGGTACACCAGCTTAGGACTCTTAGATCTTCAGCTTTGTCTAAAGACTCTTAGCTAGTCCAGGCTGTTTCATGCACTTCTAATCAGATATCAGAACATGTAGTCTGTTGGATTCATTTTTCCCTTTTATGAGCTTAGTGTCAAGTCTAAAATGAATTTGGATTAACTCATTTCACTTCATACATTGCAAAATAATGAAATATTTGGGTTTTGGAGTTGCAATGAAGAAGAGACATTCCATGCCATTGAGCACATATAAGATCATGAAACTGTTTTTCAGTATTAAGACAAATTACAAGCATGCCTACCCTTCACCATGGAGTACTTAGGATTACTTCCAGGATCCTGCCTTTGAAGAGAGTGGAGGAAAGTTTTCATGTTTATTATCTGGCAGTCCTCTTAAATAAGTGTAACTGAGTATCCCTACTGGAGTGTCCGTTTAGAATTATGTGACTGTTGTGATCTTTCAGCTCTGAAGTCTGGCTATGTAACTCAGCCAGTATTGTGTTGCTGTAAATCCAGAGATTCTAAAATCGGTGCTACCTGCTAGGTGTCTCACTAAGGGCTAACATAACTTTTCTTTCATTGTCATTGGATTACCTGTTTTTGTAGTACTGTTACCATTTTTAATTACAAGGTTTCTGCTTATTTTTCTTTTGTAAAATAGATTCTGAAGAAACAGTCTTTGCAGTATTTTCAAATGAACAAGTTTTAGTACTTATCCATTGTCTCATTGTTTATGTATTGCTTCTGTTCTGATCAATATCTAAAATATCTCTTATTTTGTATCTTGTATCTTTTTTTTATTATTAGAGTATTGCTGATAAAAAGTGAAGAATCAAAAATTGGTTTCATATATGTAGTTCAGAGAGAGATGCAATTTCAGTTTGAATGGGAAGGCACACTCTTCCAAATCAAGTCACATATAGGGGCAGGTATTCTGTGGCAGAAAGTCTAATTGGGCAGATACTACTCATTAGCGATCTGGTGTTTAATAATAGCTTATTTGGTAAAATAGTTGTGAGTAAGGCTGTACCACTTGCAGTTCCTGCTGCTGTATCACTGCAGATTTCTTAGGAATCTTGAGAAATTTTTTAAACCAACGAGGTGCTATAGTATAAGCTTGAATTCCTGTGAGAATAAATGTGGTCTCTTGTGGTAGGAAAAGATGCTGATAAGGTGACAGCAGTTATTAAGAAACAGAAGCATTCAGAAGAGCTCTAAGAAAGGCAGAATCTCTCACACTGCTGGCTATTGCTTTATGTTTGGCAAGAGTATGCCTGGTCTTTCACAGAAGTGTAAGACTAAAAGGACCTTTTTGGTCATAACATTGTTTTAGGTGACAATGTCATAAATTCCCTTTCATAAATTGGTAGTGTCTCAGCTTAGAACTACTTTTAACCTACATGCTGCTGTTGAAGAACTGTTGAATTCCCCATTCCTCTTCTGGCTTGAAAACTCCTTTTACTTTCTACCTTATATTTATTTCTGCAGTTTATATACTGTATTTATTATTCTTGCCAATGTTGCCCATTAGCTTTATTAGCTCTCCTCGCCTCCAGGGTTTGCTTTGTATAAATGCTTCAGGTAGGCAATCAACAGTGTTCTCATCTCTCATTCTTTATAGGGAAACAAGACAAGCTTTCTTAGGATATTTGTCATCAAAATATATTTATGAACTAATATTAGGAGAAGCTAGTTATGACTGCATGGAATTCCACGTCCATTAATATGTATTTCTTCTTGGCAAGGAAGAGGAGCCTCTGTGGCACTGAGTGGCTGTTTCACTAGACTGGTATATTTACCAAAGCTGGCTTTTCCAGCTACCTCTGAAATCTCTTCACCAGAGCACAGTCTCAGGAATACTTGTATCATGGGCCAGAAATGTAACTTAATTTTGGAACAGCCATGAAACTGGGCTACCAGAATGATGGATGAAACAAAGAAAGATGACTTGAGAGGCTACCTTCATTCTAAGAAACGTAGTGTCAGGGGTGTTTGTGGTTGCTGGCACTCAAAAACTGGGTTGGTAAATTGGTCCCTATCATCGTCATGGCTCTGGACCAAACAGTTCCTGGCACAGTTCCTGAATTATCATGGGCCAGGGATTATTTCCACCACTCTGCTGGATGGAGCACCATGTTTGGATAGTAAGAGAGTTTTGAAGTATGCATATGTGGTAGTGTTTTCCAGTTAGCTCCTGTGCTGCAGAATATTTATGGGCAGGTTTAATTTCTTAATATTGACATAATCAGTGTCTCCTTTCACATGGTTGATTTATTTTTTTTTCGCTATTCAATATTCTAGTAGCCTACCACCACTAAATTAACATTTCTTGAACATAGTAACCAAATTATGCTAACTACCCCAGATAAATCTCACCAGTATACAGTACAGCAATACCGATTTCATCCTGTCATTGGAAACAGCTCACTTGACATGTCCTGAAATTGTATGTGTTTTTCCACAGCCAGACTGCACTGTTTCCTAGTTGTTTCATGATCAATTATTACATCTTTTCTGTTTCCAATTCCTCATTCACTACTTTATACAAAATTTCTATACTTTAATAATTTTTATTTGTAAATAAAATAGCTTGTAGAAAAGCAATAGTGTCTATTATTCTTTAGACTCTGAAACGGTTTATTTCTCAAGCTGTGTGGTATGTAGGAGTAGATTCACAATTACTAGAGTCTAGAGGGGGGAAATGGTGTCAGGATGCTATCTAATTTTTCTCCCCTTTGCTGCGTTGAAGAAGAGTTTGTTGTGAAATAGCTTGGAAGGCAAGCTCTAAGATCTCTGTATATTGAATTACTGCTTCTCGTTTCTGTCCTATTATTATACTCACTTTGGGATTAGACAGTCTCATATCTGCTTGAAAACATCATGAAGTCAGGTGTAATTGAATCCTCAGATTATGTCTCCAGTTTTGGTGTAGGAGTTTTTAGCCTAGTATGTCATTAATGGTAAAGTTCATTACATAAGTTTCTGTAAGGCTAACAGATAAAATCGTTCTGAAGAAGCATCATTATGTAAATCAGTCTTGTTTGCATTAGGCAAAAAGGACTCATTCTACATTAAGATTTTCATCCCTCTCTATAAGCAACACTTGTGAAATGTGTTTCATAATGAATGCTTGTAGTAACTGTTACATTTTTGCATAATAAAAGAATTGAACTGAAGGGTACTCCTCAGTACAGAAGATTCTGACAGGAAACTCTTGAAAATTGTGGCATTTGCAAATATAATGTGCATGATAGCTGTAATAATTTTTGTTTTGCCTTTGGAATAACTTTGTTTGGTAGCTCTGTCGCCACAAGTGAGGGTTTAAATATATGTATGTATATATATTTGAATTTTTCTGTTGAGATATAGAAGACAGATTGAGGTTTTTGGCTTGTGATATTTAATTATTGCAGTATTTTTTTTCAAAGAACATTCATGTCTTGGCTTAATTAGCTATTGCTCTCTACCTACTCCCTTGTCCCATACCTCCCCCCTAAAAAAAAAACCAACTATTATAACTGCTGAAATTTAGTAAAAGGGAGGATGTTCAGTTTGCCTTCTCAGAACCAGAGTTTTAAAACATTTTAAGCTCTGAGTTCAACACCTTATGGGTGTTGGTGTGGAATCTGTTAACAGTTTTACTTTTGCAGCAAAGCAATTTCTATCTGTTTTGAAAGCTCACTTGCAATAGTTGATAATAATGAAATTTAACACTTCTCTTACTTTGCACTGTGACAGACTGTATGGCAGCTTATGGAAATTTCACCTTGTAGTTACAGTCCCTTGGAGAAGTACAGCTGTGACATTTGTTTAGACAAGCAGATAATAAGGCAGAGGGAATAAAGTCTTCAGGAAGCATAATGGCTTTTGTTTTCAGAAGAACTAAACAATAGCTTTAAATAAACTGGGTTGTTAACTACAAGTTTAACCAGACAGCTTCATTTTGTCACTGGAAGCTTATTATTACTGCACATTAAATGCTTTCTTAGCATTCTAGTATAAATGAAAAATAAAGTTTTAGAATTGTCACCACTGCAACTAACACAGAAAGTATTGAAAAGCAAGCTCTGAGGAAGTTGGGCAGCCCTCAATTGTTTAGCAGTATTGTCTGATAAGATTTGGCTTTGCTAATTTCTTGAAGAGGCTTTCTTGTTTTTCAGAAGCTATCTTCAAATAGTCATCTCCTTCTAGAGTGACTTTGATAAAATGCTACATTTCATGAAGCACACTCCAGAGCCTTAGTAAAATATTTCCATTTATTTCATTTAACCCAATTAACTTTAGCTAAATAAAGCGAAATCTTGATGAAATCAAGAATGCAAAGGCAATTCATTCTTCACTTTTACTTTTGCCTTTTGTTTGCTGTAATCGTAGGCATAATAGAAATTTAAGCTTCAAGAGATGTTTTTAGTGAAGATTGAAAGAGATGGGATATGAAGTGTGACATTCCTCTCTGCAGAACCCATATGTTCAAGACCCTCATATATAGCATGACTGATTTCTTCCTCTTTTGGTTGCCCTACCAATATATTTAAAAGTCTGCTTATTTTTTTTTCTGATGCAGTTTGATGTGGTGTGACATCTCCTCCCTTCTTCCTCTGTTTGTTCTTCCTGAGCAAACAGTACGTTGTTGTTAACAGTACTATAGTTCCATGTTTTGTTCCGTGTAATAACTGAGATGGCAGTTACATCATCTTTTGATTATATATGAAGAACTCTGATTCCTTCTGTTTCACTTTTCTGGTATATATCTAAAGGCTTCTCTGAAGGTCCATCTGTTTCTTTATAATGTTACGAGACTTCTAACAGATTCAAGATGAGTATTTATTTGATACTTTGCTACAGCTACCTGTATTATCTCCCAAAATGGCTTCTGTTCCTTCTAACTGTTTGAAACCTCTTACAGAAAAGCTTGAAAAATGTAAGTGGCAAGCGAAGAAAGAACTCTAAGCACACTAATTTGCATTTGATCACTGGCATCAGTGTTTTATACAAATGGCCTCTGACAAATTTATATGATCCCAATTTGTATAGACCCCTTAATCTGATTACATTTATTTGTTCTTTCATTGATGGTGCTCATCACTGTTGATGTTCATACTGGCACCTGAAGCTGTTAGTTACCCTGACTTCCTTTTATTCTGTGCTTGTAGACCTGAAGACCCTCTCGTAAATTAATTCCTTCAGCAATCACAAATATCACTTGTCTGTGTAATTCATTATGTAAGAGAGACTAAAAATGTGAGAAGAAAACCTTTTTTTGTTCCTGCAGGAATGAAGGAGTGAAAAGATGAAGGCTGCAGGATTGAATGTGCTCTTTCAAGCACCTTCATCAATCAGGGACTTGCTGTTCTGACAGATGTCCAGAATCTTGCATTTTTAAAGAAAAATCTCTAAATTACTTTTTTTGTCAAGAGCACTGAAAATAGGTGCTAGCTAATTTATCTCTTCAATAGCCAATATCTGGGACATCAACATGCAGGTAAATATCTTAATAAAGATAATGCATCACTGTACTCCCAAACAAATCTTTCAACCAATTGTTACTGATGATAGCTATAATTTATGACATGACCTTGTTGCAATTTCTTTATCTGGTTCCCTCCTTTAAACAGGAGTAGCAAAATCAACAGAAGACTTTTGGCCCACAGAGCAAGCTGCAAAGACATGTCTTTGTCTTCTGTAAAATACATAAAAGCTCTTTAAAAGAAGGTTGAGGACTATTGAAATAAATCTCCATGCAATAGACTATAGAGGCTACTCAAATTATTTTATGATTAATCACTGGAAGGACTTTTAAAATCCTAAAGTGCTTCTGGAGTCCTGCAAAAGAGTTTACAGGGGGTTATAAAGCTTTTCTTGGTGCTAAATAGATAAAAAACAGTTTAAAATGCAATTTGGCAAGGTGGCAGGCATACAAAGAGGGGAGACACAGTGACTAAAATGTTGCAGAGCTGGCTGTAGTACAGGAAGAATGACATCAAGCTGACAGTGCTGTAGTCTTTCATTCAAAGAAATTGAACACAACTAAAAGCTGTTATGAAAACCTCTAAACTAAATAAAACACAATTTTAAACTCCACAAGTGGGAAGTTGTGACCCTCTCCCTTCAGTGTTTAAGTACATGACCCCTGTATTTACATGGGAGATCCATGCCAGAGGCTCTCCAACATGTGCAGCGGCCACTGGAAGACATCTGTGCCTTTCCTCATGCCAGAGTGATTACTCTTTAGATAAGGAGATGATGATGTGAGGAATCTGATGTACTGCTTAAGATATCCCAATGCCTAGTTTTTTGATTCATTTATTGGTGCATATCCTTGGGTGAGGAGTTTCTTTGTGTTGTTCTGTAACCTTGTATCTCACTTAATCAAACTAGGTTACAATAAAGATGTGAATACAAGCATTAGATGTAACATCTGAATCAGACTTGAGAAGCGTTTAGAAGTGACATAGATAAAAAAAGAATAAAATGGCTTAATATATACTTAGGTTACATCAGAAATGTCTATCTTTGTTAGCTATTTCACCTGCCGTTTCCCTTCTGATAAGTTGTTAGCCTGTATTTCAGAATCAGTCTGCATCAGAAAGATGCTTCTTTCCTTTTCTGAGAAAAATATCTTAACTTTATTTCCACTCTTCTAGGCAGCCTAGACAAATTCTATTTTTCATTTTGATGGCTCTGTGCTCTTCTTATGAGGAAGACAATCCAGGTACTTTTTGTCTAGAACATAGTTGTGTAAATGCCTCAGTTATAGAAGGCATATATACGTGGTTTTCATTGGGCATTCTATATCAAACTATACATTATAACTGTACGTGATAAAAATATCTAGATGGTTTATAATTGCATGTACCTTATGCCTGGCTCTTGGTTGACATGAGGCAAAACTAGCGATCCATTTTGGTGTGGCAGTGGCTTCAAGAAAACCGTTTCCCATCCTCTTCCTTTTCTGTATTTTGTAACAGAGATTAGCCAGGAAAATGTTGTTCCAAGATTGTTTCCACATGTTCACTTAAAAATGTTTGAGACAACTTATGCCTGAGCCTTGTCAGTGTTTTGTCATGGACTAGCAACTTTCAAAATACTGCTTATTCTTGTGCATTGCATTAACAGTGAACTGACTGGGTTATGTGTAGCCAATCTGTTCTGTATGTTTAGGGTGCTCACATACATTGTGGTATATATTCTGCTTGCCTTGGGTATAATAAGGCCAATGTAGTTGAAAAGTAAGCTTTCAAAATTTACCTCCTATATGATCTGTCCCGTGGTATCTCTGTAAAACCGAGCTTTTCTAAAGCTTGCAGTTGTCACTAATGACGTAAATTGTCTGTACCAGTTTCATATGCCAACACAAATTTCCAGGCACAAACTTACAAAATATACAACCCTCATCTGCTATTTAATAGCAAGAGTTGATTAAAAATGAGATATTTATATAGTTCACTGATGAAATTAGAAATGGCTGTAAAAACAGTCAGATGAACGAATGTGTATTCACTCGTGTATTCACTCATATATTCACTCATTTATTGGACATTAATGACCATGTATAAAATGAATTTAATGGCACTCCATCTCGTTTCCCACATCAACAACTCACAGCTAGGACTTGGATTAATTGGCAGATGCAGGAGAGCAGCCAAGAAATTTGTGGCTATTATGACTGAGCTTGGCTTGGCGGTAATGTAATGCAGATCAAGGCAACGCATGTCTGCCAGATATTGTTTGAAAGTTTGTTCTGCCTTTTCCGGTACATAAACAGACGACTTCCGTCACCATACGTTTCCCAGAAATGTCTTATCGCATTCTTTTAAAACCAATTTCCTTCTATTTCTCCATTTCTACCTGTTCTCAAAGTTTTATTGTGGCATTGCTCAAACTTTATGCCCTGTGGCCTCTTTTTTTTTTTTTTTGTGTTCATATACTTTATGCTGTGTTTAAATGTGCTCATTCTGTTTACCAAAATTTGCATTAATTCTTTCTTTTTATTACTCTGTCCATCCAGATCTCTACTCTGTATTAAATGTGTTAAGCTTTTTAAAATTACAGATATGATTGCCATTCTTTCTTGGGTATAAAGAAACTTGGTATTCATATGTTTTAAGGACTTGTCCATTAGACCCCATTAATATATGAAAACATATAGTGATTTTTTTTTTAGAAATTGCAGAAAATATTCAATATATTATCTCTGTAAAATTAATAAATTCCATGCACCCATTTTTAAGCTTCATATCTGCACTGTATGTTTCTTACTAATAGCTTTATGCTATCCTTCACTGTTTCGCTAGTAATTTTTTCTCCATTTTTTTCACACAAAGAATTAGGCAGCTATTCCCTTTCAGACATATAGCCCAGTTTTTAGTAGAACCACTTTTTTGAAGAGTTTGTATATCTCTACTCTCACTATGTTAATTTTCTACAGTTTTCAGCTGTAAGTTGTTCTGCTGTCCTCACAGACTTTCCAGGTTGTTTAGCTCTGCTAACTCTTTCCAAGAATAATGAGTTTCTATTAACCTGAACATGTCTTTCAGCACTGAAGTCTTTTCTTTATTCTACTTAATACATATGTATCAAATAAGTACTATAAAGCAAAGTACTTGTAAAGCGATACTAAATGAAGGAAGGTGAAGGACAAACAGATCAGCTATGTTGAAATAAACTGAGACAAGTATGCAGGCAAAGACGGGAATGTGGGAGGGAAATACTGCACATTTGGAGATGCAAGTCAGGAGGAATTTGAAGATGATGATGATAATACTGATTACAAACTTGAACAAATAGTGTATTTGAGAGAGAGTAATGAGAAGGATGTGATAAAATGGAAAAATAGGTTTCATGCTAGAACTAATAACTGCATAAGTCCTGCAAGACTTCAGAAATTGTGCTATTCCCACAACAAAACCTGCACCAAATTCTTTCTTCTCTTGAGCTTTATTTTCTGCATCAATTTCTATTACATTGCATTAATGTTCTTCCTGTTCCTCCAGGTGTACATGCATTACTGGGTGAGCTGAAGCCTGCCTCCATGTTACTGCTAGTGCCCAGCAGCTAAGGCTCTTTTATGCCCAGTCATCTTCCTTTTCAGATTCAAGTTTGTTCGAAAACAATCCATCTTCACTATAGTTCTGTTTTACATTATACTACAATTCAACGCTCAGCATTTTCTTTTCTTACACAAGTAAGCAGATGACAAGGTCTCCTTTTCAATATCATGGTATTCCATGATGAGTCCAAAATGAAAGTTTTAACTTTAAATAGGTTCTCACAGTACCCATTAAAACAAATTAATTACCACAAATATAAATTTGCTTGTAGAAGAAACAGGCTGAAGAAGAAAGTCCACTGGGGATTTGTAATGTAGCTGCTGTGTTTCTAAGAAATTTTCCCCCCTCCCATCCCCACCATTTTGTTATCCAAAGGAATAAATAGTCTTCACCTCAAACTGCAGGAATGCCACCACTCTATTACAGAAGGAATTAAGCATCCTAAGTAGAAACCAATCATTGTCAATACAAACAGTAAAAAAAAAAATCATTATTAGAAAAAAGGGGATAATTTGGATTAATGACTTCTGTTTGCTCAAGCACTTGTGATTTACATGGCAATTTCATACTTTATTATTCTGGATTCTTGAATGTGGTACATAAATTTACAAATGTACAAAGTGCTAGGTGTAATGCCTCTCTGCCAAGCCCTCCTGTTTCCCACTCTGACACACTAGGACGTGTTGGCTGACTACTTTGGGTTTAGCATTATATTAAAAAATATTTTACATAAAGCTCTGAAATTTTAGTTGGTTCTCTTGTATTTCATGACTAACCAAAGATCAGGAAATGCTCAGTGACTGTTGGGATTGCCATGATCACATGATGCATGTACATCTGCACCAATAACTGTGTAACATGAGGTTTTGTTGTGATTGCTTACAATGGAAACACAGGACCCTCTTGACACTGCCTATCATGATTACAGCTATGTCTTCTGTTTTTCCCAGTCAGACCTTTCAAGTGGGAGCTCGGATAAAGGAAAATCATCCTTAAAATCCTAGCAGTAGGTCTCACTGTGCATGTAATCAAGTTCTAGTGTTCACTTTCACTGTTAAAGCTCCTCGCAAACCACCAGTCCCTCCCAGCAAGACTCTCGTTTTGTGTCTTCTTCAGTATCATGATCCAATGAGTATGGGTGTTCCTCTATAAATCTCCATGACTTCTTACCCACTGTTTTCTTTCTACTATAGCCCTTCTTTTTCAGAGAAGTGAGCAGCTAACATACCCTCTGCTGACTTCTTCCCTCTCAGTTATCTCTAGCCTCAGACTTGAGTAACTCTGCAAGTAAACTCTTACTGTATTCCTATCTCTTGCCTTCTCCAGGCCTCTAGTTCAAATTTTGCAGTATTAGGAAAGCAGTATTACATTTTTGTATTATTTCCTTAGTTTCAGCATTCTTCAGTCTTGATTCTTCATCTCAGAAAGGTTCTCAGGTACTACTCTCTTATCAGATTCTATTTTCCCTCCTTGTTCTGGATAGATGCTTTCTCAAGTGTATATGTAACTTTCTGCCAGGTTCTACAGGAAATTCCTGTGGACTTTCTGCCAGAGGTTGCTTCAGGAAATCCTTAATGATGTCTAGTTTCCTAATTCTGCTCTTATTAGCTTGGATTGACCCTTTGTCCTCTTACTCAGGTACATTTGGGAATCCTAACCTACTTTATTCAAAAGGGCTGTGAACTTTTAACCATAACTGCGAAGGCAAATTGTAAGTGTCTCCAACTACCAGAATGATTGACTTAAGTGGGAATAGTCTTTGTTACAGCTGGAAAACATTATGTATTAGATTATCCAGTTCTTCATCTTTGTCAGCCTAAATGAGCAGTGAAAAGTCCATTTTATCTATGAGCAATTAGTAGCATTCAAAGGAACAATGTGTGCTTCTCCAAACTGAAGACTTTTTGCCCAATGAATGTTTGAAATCATATTCATTTTTATTTTTCCTCTTCAAAAAATCTGCACTGCTGTAAGGACTTGCTTAAATCTGATTGCACTCTTCGTCTACCTGTTTATCATTCAGAGGGCCTAATTATACCAGCACTGTGCATAGGCTTAGCTAAAATCAATGTATGGCCCAAGCAAACAAAAATTTGTGGCTCTGCTGATTTTTTAGGTGTGAATATCATAATAATGGTGGAAGACTCCTCTTCAAGAAGATACACAGAAATATGCCATTTTCTTAAAGGTTGTCTGCCAAAACTTCCACAACAAAGCATCTTTCATGGCAAAAACCTTCCATAACGAAGCGTAGCAAACTGTACTTTTAAAAATGTAACCAAATCATCATGAGCAGACTCATGAGGAGACTTATTAACAAATGGTGCATATGTCAGCAAGTATCACTATTGCTATGTTGTGTAAAATATGTGTAGGTATTTGTTTTCAGAGCATGAGTAGATGATCTAGATTCTCCCCAATGCACTTCCAGTTAAACCAAAGAATCAATATTCCTCAGTGTTTTCAGTTGTTGGTAATGTCAGTATTCTTTCTGAAGCTTTGGGTAAGGAAAACCATAGGTTTTCATGTACCCAGTTGCAGAGTCCTAGCTTTTGATTTGCAAATTACTAAAACTATCAGCCCTTTCATAGGACTGTTTTACATCAGTTGGTGAGTGAATGGAAACTGAGAAGGATGATACTGTGCTGGTAGTAAACTGGCTACACCCTCTAGTTAAGCTAGTGCTGTTGTTTTATGAAGTATCTCTATTGTGGAGCTGTGTAAGACATATGGAGAGATTCAGTGCATGCTTTTATCAGTCATTATTCTTGATAACAGGTTGGATATTCCTGTTAGTGAAGCCCTGATACAACTTTGTTTAAATAAGCTTTAGGTCAGACTTATGATTTGAGTCTATATATATATATGTCATGTCTTGAAGAAATGCTATTGCTGGAAAGATTTAATTTTTCTCGTCGGTCAATACTGAATCCTCTTCAACCTAAAGAACTAAATAATAAGGTAGTAGGACTTTTCCTAGCCAAGAATTTGATTAAAAAGAAAGGGAAAAGAGAAGATGAAGATTAAAATAAAGAGTTTAATTTGCTATGGGCTATCACTACAAAAATTTATAAAGAAGTTTTGTATTCCTGGATGAAGACAAAATCCCTTAAGTGCTTCTGCTCGTATCTTACAAGTCTGTAGTTATTAAATGGCTACTGACTTTAAATACATTTTCTGAGGGGATAACAAATTAAATTAGTTTTAACTGAAAATGTATGATTTCTGTTTGCTTGTTTAGGAAGGGGATTCCAAGTGAAGAAGTGAAACACGCTGACAGAGAGCAAGCAAAGCGTACAGTTTACTCAGTGGTGTATGGAGCAGGTAGGCATTTTTAGAAAAAGCACAGTTATAGTAGATTCTTACTTTATACATAACATATAGACTGAACTTCTAAAGATTAATAAAAGTTTGTCAGAGTATTGCAATTTTATTTTCACTAAGCATTATGAAATGATCTACCTAGTATCAAAATTATTGAATTAATGAAGCCACATTGCCATATACAAATTTTACTCTGTATTTATTTCCTGCTGTCTAACTGAAGCATTTGGTTTTTAGCTAGAATTAGTTTAATTTTGAGTGGACTTTGGATTCTGCCAGTATGTAGACAGAGGTGAGAATAACTGCAATGAAATTAAAAGAACTCCAGTATTGTTTCAAAACACACTTACAGAATCACAGAATGACTGGGGTTGGAAGGCACCTCTGGAGGTCATCAGATCCAGCCTCCCTGCTCAAGCAGGGACATCCAGAGCTGGTTGCCCAGGACTGTGTTCAGATGGCTTTTGAATATCTTCAAAATGGAACTCCACAACCTCCTGTGTTGCGGACAACCTGTGCCAGTGCTCAGTCATGCTCACAGCATAGAAATGTTAGATCTTAATGTTTGTTATCATTTCTTCACAACTGCAGAAAACATGCAAAAAATCCACATTGTCACTCATTCTATCATAAGTCCTGTCTGGGTCCTAGACAAATCAAGGCATTCTGCATATTTTCTGAAACTGCCTTCCATTTCTTAAATGATGCCCAATTCTTCTTATGCTTCATGTGTGTTTAGAATTTTCTGGGAAGACAGATATGTATCATCAGCCTACAAGCTCTTGTGAATTTGTTTTAGTGAACAACTAGCTAAACTTTATGTAGGTCTTCTGGAGAAATCCAAAAGGTCTACAGAAGATGAGTACTTGGAAAACTCATTTAGCATATCAAAGCCCTAGGTTGCAGGCTTTATTTAACTTGGAAGCACTTAAAACTATGTCTTGGATTCCTGGGTGAGAATGCTTTCTAAACTATTTCTTGCAGTTGGTCATCGATGGTCCTTGAACCAAAGGCAGAGTTGGCCAAGGCCATTCAGTTTCTTGTTCAGGGCATTCAACTGGAAAGGGGAGAAAAATGCTCCAATTTCAGCTCTCCAGAATATCTACTTTATGTATAGTGGTGAATGTAGATTATACACACGCAAAGGAATAAATATATATACACATGTACATTTTTACATTAAGCTGTATTGCATTTTAAACATCTGTGTTGTAAATTTGTATTTAAAAAGCCCAGGACTAGCTCCCTGCAATGTAAATTCAGATCTTTGCATGCTGAAACTGGAATCCAATCTCTCATTTCCAGCCTGTTGTCATCACTAGATTATTTCACTAAATGCAAGCACTAGCACCCCTGCCCCTTGGCCCATGCCAATATTACACATTTCCTCTCTGTTCCCTCCTCTCTGGGTGGAACAGGCAGATATCTGACTTTCTCAGACTGAATCACCACCAGATTAATGTCCTGTAGTTCTGTATAGAGTCAGTGTAGAAAAGGAAGTGCCTCAGGGCTAGAGCCCATGTCTGTCTAGTCATGCTGCAGAGAACTTAGGACGATTATTGGCACTCCCTCACTTGCTCTGTACCAGGCACTAAACATTTCAGTGCAGCAGTGCTTGATTTAAATACCTCCATTTACTTGTTTTTGCTTTGTCTCTGTCTCTCCCAAATAAGGTTATTTGAAGCACCTGAAAGATAATAAGATGCTTCAGTTCATTAAGAGTGTGATCAGATTCTAATTAAGACATAGCATGGAGCGATATCATAAAACTATTCAGATTGAAACTGGTCTGACATAAAATAATTGTTAGATGCCTGAAACTGATGGACTAAATTCCATGCACAGTTTGTCTCCTTTCAAAAGATGGCTAACTTTTCATTAAGGAGACATTTTGATAGAAGTGAAGAGTATGAATAATACTTATTTCACTTTATCTGGGACTGAAAAATACAGAAGCATTCCCTGAGGAGCTTGCCTGTATTATGCTTATGGGAATTAATGAAAATCTTGTAGTAAACAGTAATCTTTTTTTTTCTTGTTGTTTTCTTGGCTTTAGGTTACACTTGGTTCATATTTTGAAGGACTTTTTCTATAATCCTGGGGGGTAGAAAATAGTATATAGTTAGCTGAGAGTTGATACTTTAATAAATACACCAAATATTGAGAGGGATGACAGTATTGCAGTCTTTTGCTTCGTTTGCCTGTTACTGCCTCAGTCATCTTGTAAAACTAAAGCACAGACAACTTAAACATCTGTAAAGTAAGGAATTAATTCCATTAAGTGGCAGTATATTCAAGCCCTGCATTGATACAGAGGGATGTCAAAATGTTTAAATGAAAAGCAGAGAAACTAATGGTATTTTGAGTTTTGAAAGATGATATTACAGAATGGAGAACACTAAAACTCATAGGCTGCTGCTAACAATTCCCCTGGCACAGATAACTCAAGGAGAAGTGCTCAGGGAGGCTTTAGTCTGCTCCTGAGCGTTGCTTTGCATGGCCTATGCTCCTGCATTGTGGAACATGGTCTGACACTATTCCGTGGCTGTACTTTTCCCCCTCATTTTGCTTCCCAGGAACTCCATTTCCTTGGAAACTTTCAGACTTCTTTGCTGATATTGTGGCATAATTTTCCTACCATTTTATGCAATACTTTATCCTGTATACCAGTAGTTCTTTAAATGGATAATATGGACAAACTTAGATGTTGCAGTTCTCTAAGGAAGCCACAGCAGTCTCCTAGCTCTTAACAATATGTGCTTTAACAGATAGATTTGTCATTTGGTGACCCAGGCAGAAAACCCAAATTAATTAGATGTCACATGAAAGTACGGATCTGTAATAGCTCAGCAAGAGTCATTGTGAATGTCTTGTGAATTTCTTCTTCTAGCACTGTGTACAGAGTTTTGTAGCTCAGTGCAGATCCTGGCATGACTGAGAAAAAAGGCTGCAGAGTAGTTATGAAATGCACATCAGACTGACAGTGATGGCATTTACATGGCTGAAATCTCTCTTTCAAAAATGCTAGATAATTTTTCTTGACAGCATTACTGTGACAATAACTATTCTATGCCTTTGGTGCCTTTAGATGTTGCTTCTTGGTTTATGTTATTTGCAGGCACAGGGCTGGTTTTGTGTGGCCGTGCAGCTGACATAAATATATCTCTTTCAAACCTCATATGACTAACGTCGATATATGTTTTATTTTTACTGGATTGGTTTGGTTTATAAATGTGTTTAAACTTTAGCTCAGCTTGTATTTTCACACTCTGGAAAACTCTCTTCAGCTTCCTTCTACCTTATCTTAAAAATGATCTTAGATCCAACATAATATACATTGTGCACTCATATCCTATCCAAAAGCTGTTACTCCTTTCTCTCTCTGTTGAAACACTTTTTCATTTTTTTTTTCTTTTTCCAACTCTTTTATCTCACAACTTGGACCCAGATTTTTACAGACATTGAGGAGCCTAAGATTGTTTGAAATCTGTTGGACTTGGACTTCTTAACCGCCTTTCTAAAATCAGGCTACTTGGGCTGATTACTTCAGCAGTTAAGTTTTGCTGTGACTTCACCAAATCCAAAGCTTCTAGCTAAACTCAAGCATCTGCATCTCCATCCTTTTTTAGATCTTCATTCTTTTAGATCTTCATATTAGTGTTTAAAATGGTTTTCAAATTCTTTATCTGTTCCTCAAAGTTTGCAGATTTCAGCACTGAACTAGTAATATGATACTTAAAGCAATAAAGTTATTCTGTGAACAAAAGAAATTTCAACCCCATTACAGGTACAAGTTATAACTAAGAATTTCTTATTTACTTCTTATTAAGCATGTTCTTAATCCAGTAACTTTGGTAAAACATTCAAGCTCAAAGTTAAACATTTGCTTTGTTGAAATATGATTGTGGTATATCAGATAGAGATACGTAAATTTAACTAATTCCACTAACTGTGAATGTAACAGTGCTGTTGTATGTAGTGGATTTCTGTACTGCTTTATTGCATAATAAAGATTATTTCTTTACCACCAGGTAAAGAACGTCTTGCTGACTGCTTGGGAGTTACTCCCCTTCAAGCCAGTCAATTTATCGAGAGTTTTATGCAAAAATACAAGAAATTGCATGAATTTACAAAGAAAACCATTGAACAATGCCGAAAAAAAGGTAATACGAAGTCTGTAAGAATATTTTTGTTTACTGGTCAGCACTGTGTGACAGTGGTGAAGACAAAGATTCAGCTCAACTCAAATTTAGGTAGTTATAAGGCAAGAAAAAAGACACAATATAATTTCTTGGTGAATTAGATATTTTTTGTTGTTGTTTTTTAACCCTGAGAGAAGCTAGTTAAACCTGGCTCCCTTTTCTCAGAAAGATGCTAACAGAGTAAGACATTTGTTCTCAGAGTGAACCCTACTTAACATCAAGTTATACCGCATCATTTTGACATATAATGCATTCCAACACAAAAAAAGCCCAGGGAATCTTTTACTTAATAAATATTGTATATGGCTGCTGGACCATGGAAGTTCAGCCATTTAGTCAAAGAGCCAATTTACAGAGCTGATTTTTTTAAACGTATTTTTCCTTTGCATCAGTCAGAATTTATGTTCTTGAAGTTCAGGTGGTATCTGTGATGACAGATGTGTGCAGAGTGCTTCTTGGAGCCAGCAGCTGCAAACTCTTCTTACATCAAATTTGTTGTTAGTCTACATATTCATTTATATTTAGTGAATCCTAGGAGTGCAGTAATTTGAGGAGAGAAAATGTAACTGTTTGAAATACTGTCTTTTAAAGGCTAATGAGCAGAACTGTCAAAATAGCTTTCTTTTGTTTCTTAATAAGGTATACACTACTAGGACATTTTGTAGAAATAAATAGTAAATTTGCAATGTAATATTACCTATCATTGTACAGATGAGTGTCGTGATAGAAACATCCAGTCGTGAAAATGGGTAGTATTCCTTTTTTGTACTTTGTAGGGCTTAAAAATCTATCGGAAGCATGAATTGTCATTGTGTCACAAAATTGCATTCCTTTGTTCATTAATATTACTAAAGAAAAGTGAAGTTCTTTAAAATCTATTTTTAGCTATAATTAAGCCTCACATTACATATTTAGTGAAATATTACACATTTATTGTACATTTCTGATCTATTTAAAATAACAGCCTTCTTAAAGATGAATGAATTTCAGTAACTAGACTTCTGTGATCAAGAATCTGGTTTATGAGTTTAGTAGACAAGAGTGTCATAACTTGTTGTCCTTGATTGTCATTGAAACACACTTGTCTAATTAGTACTCACTCCTCCTCTCCCATCTATCAACCATTTCTTTTAACCCGTTAGCAGTAGAAGAACAATCTGTTTAGGTTGTACAAGCTCAAAAACTCTGCAGCAGGTCAACATGTTAATCTACCTTAGATTCCAACTTTCCAATAAAAACATTCCAACCTAGTGATCTCATTATAAGGTAACTTGACCTATCTGCAGTTCAAAGGTGAGCAGCGCCCACCTGTTCACAGCACCATGACAAATATCATTGAAGTATTATAAATGTTGTTTTATTTAGGTGTTATAAACGCCTGGTACTCCATGTGGACATGATAAGCATATATCATATGTTATGATAAGTACATGTATCATATAACAAAAAAAAATTGTTAGTGTATTAATATATATGATATTATATTGTTGCAATTTTTTGATGACATTATCAACATTTACACTGAGACCTCATTCAAATGTGTATTTGCAGATTAATCTTTGAACACAGAAGCATACTTTGCCACTATTATATGAAATATGGTATTTGTCTGGGGAATCTAATCAGCTATCAGTATTGCAAGAGTGATTCTGTTGTGGAGACACCACATAGGAATAAGGAAATTACAGTAAATCTGTCTCTCCCTAAGAATCCATTGTTTTAAGATTCCCATCTCTAGATACTGTTCTTCATGGAAAATCTCAGTTAAATTGGAAAAATTGATTTGCCAAATAATATCCTAACCTCCAGATAATTCAGTGCCTTGTTCCAAAACTGGTGCTTCTGGCTCCTGGGATTACAATAAATCACAGAAATCTGTATTAATTCAGCAGAACCATCTTCATCCTCTGCACATAAGTCTGTGTATGTGTTGCCCATAGTAAGGTCATAACTTAGTAGCTCAAAAGCCTCCTTACCCCGTGTGTTTGAATATCCTGGTTGCCAAAGAGGAGGTGAAACTCTGTGACAGTCTCAACTTCCATGGTATCTAATGAAAATTCATGGATGGTCAAGGTGATCAGAAGTATAAGGAAAGATTTTGTAAAGATTTATGTTTAACATGGATAATTTTTCATTTTTCTTAAGAAAAGAAGTTTAGTTTTGAAGAGAAGCTTAGATAAAGTGTTATTTTGACAAGAGGATCCTCACATCTCTTTTCCTCTCTCATCTCTTACTTACCCTTCAAAATAGTTGTTTTGGCAAAATACATCATTAGGCCTAACATAAAACTTAAACTGTGTTTTCATGTGCTTCTTTTAAACTAAAAAGGCCCACCACACTAGAGTTAAGGAAGTTTGCCTGTGAAAGGAACACAAAAATACCACCTAAAAAAAATGGGGGAAAAAAAGTTATAACTTTGGGGGTTTTCCCCAAAAATATTTGATAATTTTGGGAAATATTCATTAATGATTTAATTACTCTACAAATTGATTTTTCTCTGTTATTCCCAAGCAAACTATTCATTGCATGGAAAGCTCTAATTATGGCTGCTAATAGATAGCTAATTCTGCTAGGTACTTATAGTTTCATCTCCCACAGAGAGAGTTTGATGGTATATCATTAGACATTCCTAATGAAAATACAGCTTTGATGAACAGAAGTTTACCTTCTGTAACATGTACCAATTTGCTGAATGAAATAATTCTTAGAGCAAATATACAATAAACATTTAAGGTTTAAGTAAGAGAAGCTCTGACTATTTTCAGAAGGTGAAAGATTAAATTGACTCAGGTAGCGTATCATTACAAAACCTACAAATATTATTTTAAAAAGAATTTCTGAAATTGAATGCTAATCACTCTAAGAACGCTAATTTCTATTTAAATCCTACAAGGTTACGTGGTTTCCATAATGGGACGTAAAAGACCGTTGGCTAATATCAATGCACAGGATTACAAACTACGTACTCAAGCGGAGAGGCAAGCTGTCAATTTTGTTGTTCAAGGTAAAAACCTGCCTGCCTACCTTCCTACTTACCTACCTATCTCTTCATCTGTGCTTGGCTTGGCTTTAGTGGACAACAAGTCTGATAACCTCGGAAGTGTGAATATTAGGCATGAACTAAGGCATGAGTTCTACTGTGGAAGAGAAGTTTAAATGATGCATTCTGTCTGCTTTTGAAATTGCCAGTAAACAGTATAATAATAATAATATAACAATATCAATGTTCTAATACATTCTAGTGCTCTGTGGTAGTTAAATAATAGTTATAGATACAAACTACGTATAGAGAGAATATTTAGAGTTTAGTGCTTCAGATGTATTGTTGTCTTAAAACATTTTCCTTTTTGGCTTTGATAGTTTGTTACTCCAAAAGGGTTTCTGTGATTATGCTGCTTACAGATCCTAGCTTTTATTTTGCCAGATACCTTTAGTTTAAGAAATATAAGTTACAGGACTCATGCATTGTTAAAATTTGTTTTGAAACCAAACTCATTCTTCATAATGAACATTCAAACTTAATTCTGTGGAGGGTAAAAAAAAGAGGTGTTTTTTCACAGGAAAACATTGCAAATTTGCCGTATATGTTGGAAATGTAAAGATCAGTATAAAGTGCTCAAATATTCATTAATCTGATGAATGTATCCACTTAAAGAAAAAAATAAAAACTGAACTGGCAGTCCAAGACTGAGAACAGAGCTCTTTCATAGGGTTTTTTCTCTTTTTGAATATTTCCCAGTTCAATAGTCTTTACCAGCATACAGCATAATATTTTTTGATTATAATTCAACTCTACCTAGCTGCATACAGCAAGCCATTTATTTCAATATTTATTATTGATTTATAATTGTAGCAAAATCAACCAGGTGGATATAGTTATTTTCTTTTAAAATATTTTAAATAGCATATATCTAAAAATCGTATTTCAGAAAAAAGATATTTTGACAATTCTTTTGTATTTTATGAATTTACATTGTTTCATTAAGAATACGTGTAGGACATATATATTGTGATGGACTGAATGCTTAAGTGTATAATTTTTTTTCTCACAGTCATTAAGAAGATATTTACCTGACCTTTGCTGAAACATCCTTTCTTTTTGTATCAATGTGTCTCTTTTTGTGTTGTATTGAATCACTTTGACACATCATTTGAAAACAAGATAGGTATTTGAGGCTAAGTCTGCAATTGGCATAGCCATCTCAATAATCAGCTGTGGATCTGCACTTGATGTAGTTAATGGGTAAAACAGAGTCTGTCTGGGATTCAGAGGAGGCAGTTTGTCATAGAAAACCATGAAGAAAGAAGAGATGTTAAGTCCATCTCCTCAGTTTCTTAGTCAAAAGGGTCAATTGTGTCCTGGGGTGCATCAAGCACAGCCTAGCTAGCTGGTCAGTGGAGGTGACTGTCCCACTCCACACTGCATCTCGAGTTCTGTGTGCAGTTTTGGGTGCCTCAATGTAAGAAGGACATCAAACTATTAGATTGTGTCCAGAGGAGAGCGACCAAGATAGTGAAAGGTCTCCACGGCAAACCTTATGAAGAGTGGCTGAGGTCACTGTGTTTGTTCAGCTTGGAGAAGAGAAGGCTGAGGGGTGACCTCCTCACCGTCTCCGACTTCCTGAAGTGGGGCAGCAGAGCGGGAGCTGCTGATCTGTCTGGTGGTCAGCGATAGGACACGAGGAAATGGAATGAAGCTGTGTCAGGGGAAGTTCAGATTGGACATTAGGAAAAAGTTCTTCACTGAGGGGCTGGCCGGTCACTGGAACAGGTTTCTCAGGGAAGTGGTCACGGCACCAAGCCTGTCAGAGTTCAAGGAGCATCTGGGTGATGCTCTTGGTCATATGGTTTAGTTTTAGATAGTCTTGTGAGGAGCTAGAAATTGGACTTGATGATTCTTATGGGTCCTTTCCAACTTGACATATTGTATGATTGTGCGAGTATCTCCAGAGTACCCTTACCATTTGCCTACCTGGCTGTTCTTTATCCCTGCTCTGGAAGTTGAACCATTTGGAAGAAATAATTCAAAATTCATGGAGTTAGGGGGTGTAAGAAAGAAGATACCTATGGTCTAGTACATTTGGAGTATCTGATTGGCTAAGAATTATAGCTTCCAATCCTTAATTAAAAGATTGATGCTGTATTTTATCTGATAAATCTTATGTAGAATGTATTAAACACCTGTTGCATGGTTCAGAACAGACCCCTTCAACAAACTGCAAGTCTGGAGAATCATTCTGCTTCCTGATCACCAGAAATGCGTAATCCATTATGTAACATGACACTGTTTTATGCACCACTGCTCTTAACATTGTAATGTAGTAAATATACATTACATACACATGGAAGTATGAAAAAGCATAAAATTAAGTTTCCAAATAGAAATGTAGCACTGAAACAATGTTCTAGCCCTGTGTGACATTGAATTTTAATTGATTTATGGATAAATTTTAATTCCAATTTAGAGTCAAATTATTTTTTTTATAAAAAGCAATTTTTCAGCTCATGGCCATGACTGAAAAATTCACCTTTAATTAACACATCATTTCATATTACTATTTTCTGGGTTTAATTAACATGTAATTATTTAGTTTGTTATTTATTAATCTTATGATCTATTTCACATATTACATGAATAGAATCTGCTAGTTTTGCAAATTCTTACAATTTAGAATCTTCAGATGTTTTTCATTCCTATGCCATAGTTCCAAGACAAAAATTTTCCTTTTGCATGCTTTAAATTGAAAGCAGATCACTTTCTTTTGCAGGATCTGCAGCTGATCTTTGTAAAATGGCTATGGTGGAGATTTTTACCTCTGTTGTCATTTCTCCAACTTTAACAGCCAGGTTAGTAATAAATGACTGCAAAGCTGTTTGATTTTAAATCAGATTATTTGAAATTAATGTGTTTCTGGCATTTCCAGCAGCTGTACAAATATAGTGTATGCCTCTGAATCATATAACAAGCAAGGGTTTGTGGGATGGTTTTATACATTCAAAGCTATATCTTTATGCTTAAATGGTTGGATCTGTAAATCCATCCCAAGGCGATGAAGTGCCCTGGGGCCATTTAAACTCAGTCAGATCTAGTTTAGTGGTAGTTTCTCATCTTTGAAATCAAGCCTACTGATTGTATCCTTCCTGTATTTTGAGCGTATTGTACAATGGGAATTGAACATTCAATGGGCTTGGAAAAAAACAGGAATCAGGAAAACAGTACATTTTTTATTCTTGTATAGATGGGTTTCCTTTGCTAAAAAAAAGCTAGGTCATCATGATTTTCTTCTGTTGTAACGGCTCATGATTGGTAGGAGATCACAGAATTTCCCCAAGATTTTTACACCCCTAGCAGAAATAATGACGTCTGCTTTTCCTGTAATAAAGGATGGAGGGGATGATGCAGAGTCAGTAAGCATTATTATTTGTTGCAATACAAAGATACTTTGAAGGCAAACATGCAGCAAAATCCCCAAGCAAATGGATTCTCATCTTTTGTAATGCTGTAGTGAACAGTCTAGTAGTATGTGAATTTTTGCAGTAGAAGTTCAGATAAAATCTGAGATAGCAAGTAGTGCAGAACATCAGTGTTTCTGTTGTCATCCAGAAGGGAAAATCATAAAAACTTAGCTGTAGCAGTCATGTATTAAGGACTTCAGTGGGAGTGTAGGTCAGTACAAAGTAACAGGGTTTGATCTTCCAAACATACTTTGTCATTATCACTAATATCTAACCCTGTAAATACTCTGTGTGTGTGTGTGTATTGTTTATACACAGCAATGTTGTCTTACTTGATTAATGTTTCAAAATGTAATTTCTAATTAGAAATATAAATGGCATGTGTTGAATTCAAAGGTAGAGCCACTCCTATGCCAAAAATAAAACTTGTTCTGAGTAACACTCCTAAGTGTTCCTGCTACTTTTTGAGCAAAATACCATTGAACTATTACCAGGAAAAAAAAAAAAAAAGGGGGAAGAAAAAAAGAAAGAAGTGGCCCACTAATATAAATCTGAAATGGGAAATAGTTCTTTGGTGGAGATACTGCAGATTACTGCAGATAATATATTCAGACAATGATACATTATGTATTAAATGTTGGATGACGTACTATAACATTGCATTGTACATTTTGGAGCAGATTCTCTAGGCCAATTTTAATTCTTTCTGCTGCCTGAGTTGTACGAAGAGACTAGAATCTGGCAGCAATGGCCTGGTTGAAAATTTCTGTAGCAGACGTAACTTTGAGATAGATTAGCAATAGAGCAGCAGCCTTCTGGTACAAGCAACCAACCAACAGTCTTTAATGAAGGAGGCAAGTGAAGATGGTGAGAGGGCAGAGAACATACTCCCTTCTGCAGTCTGTACCTAGCACACAGATCTTTAGGTTCAATAACTAGCTATTTGTTGTAATTCTTACCAAGCCAAAGTTTTTTGTAACTAGTACCATGTCTGATAAAGCTCATGAATATTTTCTTCTCTGAACAAAAAATTTTACTTAGGTTGTTCAGTCTCAAAACTATTTCTTTTAAAGAATTAGTGTCACCAGATGGCTAAAGAGGTAACAGACATGGGGAAGTACTGAAGTTTTACATGTTGAATTTCCTTGTGTTATGAAAGCATAGGAGAATGGCTACAGCAGACATCAGAAAAGTATTACTGCCTGTCCCTCTTATTCCTATCGTAAATGTCACAGCTGGGAAAGACCAAGACTGCAAGAGCATCTAAAAGAGACAGACTGTTTTAAACTGGAATTTTGAACTCCTGCCAACCATTAACAACTGGATGGCTTTGCTAAAGGAGAGCCTTTTAATAGTCACTAATGTCTCCTTGCTGTAATATTTAGTAGGTACTTACAAGCCAGGCTTGTCAGAAAAGCATAATCAATGCCTTTTTATATTCTGCGAACACTCACCTGATTGGACAGTGGCATTTGAAAGCGTCACTGTGGTCTTGCCAAAAGAGTACGGGACTGAAACTTGAAAAATTGTGTTTCCACTTGTCTGCCACGTGACATTCAGTTAGTTATTTTTTCAGTGGTATTTTTCTTGATTTTTATATCAGTCAAGTCAGGATAATGATCCTAACATCCTTTGAAAAGTGCTTTGAAAAATATTGTTAAAAGGAAGTGTGTACATAATTGGTGCTGTTGTTGTAACAGTAGGAATGCACAGTAACTCTTCCAAAATGAGAAATATCATCAACCTTCTCTTATCTTAATATCAGATCACTTTCATTCCAAAGACAGCACACTACTAACTTTTCTTCTATCTTCACCCCCTTGTAAGTATTTTTTTTTTCCCTATTAGAACTTCTAATTTTGGAAACAGGGTTTTCACTTTGAACAGCATATCAAAGAGAAGTATCTTTTATATGTGCCTTAGAAGTGATTATGAACCCCATATTTACACTGGGAGACAGTATCCTATCAGGCATCACCAAGTAGTGGCTAATGCTCAACGTTTTGTCTTCCTTACCTTGGAAATGAAATGAAAAAATACAGTAAATTCTTACAGGTTTTAGTGTTAGTTTGCAGGTATTTTTGCAGACTTTGCTGACAACACTGCATTAATTTTTCATTCACTGTAAGCTCTTCAACTATGAGTAAGCTCTGACCCAACAGTATGAAGCTTCATTTTCGTAGGACTATTAGTTGGTAGATTTTCAATTATTGTTTTCACATGTGACATTGCATTTGGAAGTCAGGGAAAGGTGATCAGGTTACATTTTCATGATGCTTCATCAGAGGCCCTCTTGATGAAACAGTGTCTTCCACTGTGACTGATCAATGGCTGTTCTGTCAACTAGCAGTCTCATTTTTCTCTTTCTGTTTCTTCATCTTTTAATTCAAATGCCAGCCTAGCAATTTATGTTGTTGACAATAAAGAGTCAATCAGTCACTTGGAAATAATTTTACAGAAATGGGGAAAAGTAGCATTAAATGCAATACATATGATAAGGAACTGATAGTAATATGGGTTAGCTACTGGCATCAGTGCATCTCTCCATTTTGTGTTGCACTGATGAGTAATCAAAATGATCTCTTCAGACTTCTTCCATATTACCTAGATCTTTGTTGAGATGCTGTTTTGCTGCTGGTGGCCAAGCTGCTTACTGAAAATGTGCTGCTGACATAAATTATTCAAGTGCCAGCTTTTACCTGTCTGATACAATTCACAGAACCTCCACAAAATGTTTCCTGCAGGCAGATGATAGTGAAGAAACTTCTGAAGTGAGATCAAGGCATACAGTAACAGCTGAAAGAAAGTTTTATGGAACTGAGGGAAGTGGAAAGGTACTCAGTGAACCCAGAGGGACAGTTGTAGTTACTTTCAGTGTTTAAACATCATTGCAGTGGTAGATGCATGGAAACTTGGTGGGAAAGAAGAATGCTGGCCAATTGTGGAAGAATTGCTGCCTGTAGCAATTCTTGTAAAAATTACCACTTTGTAAGCTGAAGATGCACTGCTGTTACTCCAAGTCTACCTGGTGCTACACAAACTTCTCAGAAAGTCATTAAAGATTATAATATCCCAACAACACACACATTTAACAAGTCTACAGAACCATTGAGTAATTTCGTGTGAATCCAGCAATTCTGCTTTCTCACCAATTTATTGTTCCTTCAACACTGGACCTGTGCCACCAACACACAGCTTTACTTCTCAGCATGTCCGGAGCCTAGTTAAAGAGACAGGTTCAGCAACAGGCCAGATAAAAACGAATGATCTGAAAAGGAGGAGCCACCAGCAAATACAAGGGAAAGGCATGATCTTATTTTCTTGGTCCCAGCTGCTTTTCAATAGCAGTGGATGGTGGAGGTTTTGTATGTCTTCCTCAAGGAACAAACACTTTAATCGACCTAATGATTTTCTGAGTTGGTGAACTGTAAATGCAGCTTGCTTTTACACAGATAGCTAAATTAGTGACAAACAGCCCTAATTGTCCCAGGAACAAGCACTGTGTTTTGTGACCTGGATTTTTTTCAGATACAAATCATGTGATAAATCATAAATGATTTGTTTGTTGGAAGTCTCTTTGGTTTTAGTTAGGCACAAGAACGTAGAGGTGTTTTTATAAGGTGTATAGGGATTCAAGCATTAGTATTTCACTGATTGCTTATCATTTCTTAGAGTCATACAAAAGGATGTACTAATAAAACCAACTTCTTGATTATGTTATAGCTTCAACCAAATGCATTCAGTAAGTCGCTTAGTGCTGCTACTATTTGTAATGATTTTCTTTAATTCTGGGCATAAATCTTATGTCCCTTTATCTGTTTCTTCAGGAATTAGAGAATTGAGTTTACTCATGTTTCTTCTGTAGCAGTTACCCAGAATTTTCAAGTAAACGCTAATTGTTCTGGTACCCTGCCCACAGTTTCCAGTATATGTTTGCAGATCTGCTCTAAGGGGTTAACTCCAGCAAGATTATCAACTTTTATCCTTAGCCTAATACTGGAGAAATAGAATCACAAGGAAAAGATAAAAGCTTTGGATTCTGCTTGGGAGGAGAATAAGGGTTTTTTTTTCACAGACATCTGCTTTTGTTTCAGTAGCGCAAGGAAACATCCTAGATTATACTGCTGTGTCAGAAATGACGGTGAGCTCTCCACAGCTGCTGTCCCAGCCCCAGTACATAGCTCTTTGCTTCCCAAAGTGGCCAAATAACATTGTATTTCTCAATGTGCCCAAACTTAGCAAAATCATTACTTTCCTCAAACAGTTCAAAGCAGTATTTTGCATGTATCCACAAGGTGGTGAACTGTTACTTGAACACTACTTGCATAGTGAGCCACAAGAAGTCAGAATGATTTATTCTTTATAGAAAGAGCTAAATATATTTAATATGCTTAAATATCACAGCCAAAAAGGACATTCATGATGCAGCAGAGTTTTTTTCAATGTTTCTCTACACAAATAATTTTCATTTATAAAAACCTTTTGTAGGTCATCTTTTAGATTGGTATGTTTTTAAAACACTCTGTGTACATGCAAAAATTCTATTCTCTTTAATTAATCATCTGTTCAGCTTCCCGTTCTTTATGATGTAGCTGCTGAGAAAACAAATTTCACAAGTTAGTTGGATTTTTATGGTTAAAATGTCAAAATATCTTGGTCTTCATTATGGAAACACTGAAAGAGGTAGCTTAAAGTTAATGCAGGTAACATCTATGCAGGCATGATATATCTTAGGTTATAGCTTTTTTGCTACTGCATTCAAAATCTTTATAGTTGCAGCTTCAAATGGAACTTGAAAAGTCTGAAAAATATTTCAAAATTATCTTAACCTTGTTCTTTAGTTACATGACAACTTAATAGGCATTCTTTCTACTGGAATCTGTGTCCTTTTGGGGGAAACTGTCATGCAATTAAATAACAGGTAGTATTACTAGTATCAGAAAAAAAAATAATACGGTTTCAGTGGAGGGAACAAAGAGATTTCTAAGAAGGATCAGCTCCAACATCCATCTGGCCCATTGCTGCTGAGTGTGGCCAGTAGCAGATACTTCAGGAGGAAGGTGTAAAATTTGTAGTAGGATAGTCTATCTGTCCGCAGATTTTCATCTTGCTCTGATTGTGGGGACAAGTCTGAGTTCTGAAGCAGATTTAAAAGTCTTCCCCAAAATCATTGCGTGTCGTAATTTCTAAATGTTCTTGAAATCTATACAAGTGTTTGTTACATGATCAACCGTTCTGGCTTTTTTTGACAATGTGTTTCATTACATTCCTTTTAAACCAATATTTTGTTTTATTAAATATGAACTTGCTAAGTATGAATTTCTCAGGTTCTCAAGTCATGAAGTTCTTTATTTCAATTACAGAACATAAAACATTTTTCCATTTGTTTAGGTGTTTTTTTCATATTCCTCCATTTATCTGATTTCAAAATATCTTATTCTTTTAAACCTTTTTTTTAAAAAGATACTTTACAGCTTTAATGCTCTTTTAGGAATTTTTTTAAACATCATTATGTACAAAGCTTTTATCATGTACTCCCCATCTGCTATTTTGAAGTCTCCTATTATGTATTTAGAGGTTTCAGATTCAAAATTAAGAAAACCTGATGTCACTAGTTGGATGATTATTTTATTGATGATTGATTGATTTCTTTATATCAAAAAAGGAGATAACATAGGATGACAGACAAGGGTATTAATATTTGGGATATAAAATCTGATACTGTTATATCTAAAAATGGTATTAATTTCAGTGCTCAGGGGCATACTGCTTTATTAAAAAAGAAGAAAACCATGTATGAATAGAAAATGACTGATTTTTAAAGTATTTCTAAATGTTTATTGTGATACCAAGTAATCATTAATACCCTCTTTAAAGTAGTGAGCTTTTAGTAATTTTTTAATGTTTATACATTTTTTATGGTATCTATGTCATAACCTAACTATGATCATTGTCTTATGTTTACAAGTAATGCATTATGGCGGTTTTTTTAAGTTTAACTTTTACTCAAACAAATAAGCTATAATGTATTTCAACTAACTCCTGTTTTTTACTCCTTCTCCAAAGACAATCCTTTGGCTTTAGGAAATCTCTTGTTCAGTTATGATTTAATTCTCAGCTTGTCTTCAAATCAGAAATAAAAAGTGTAATTTTTCATGGAAATTTTACATTTGTGTACACTAGCTCAGAATCAGACAACCTGATGATGCCACATCATTTTTTTTCTGAAGACGTAAAGCCTAACGAACGGGAAGCATCGTAAATTATTTCAGTCTGGGCTCTCAGCCTGGTTCTTAGTCAGAAAAACTTGCCCTTAATTCCTTATAGAATCAATTGGGTTGGAAAAGACCCTTAAGATCATTGACTCCAACTGTATTATACATGGCAATTGGACCCTCCTATTTAACATTTCCCCGGTTACCCAATTTTAAATTTTATTTTCTGTTCAAACTTTTAAACAAGCCAACTCAATGTAATATGTGATCTCCTCTCCTCTTTAAGCAATAGACTTAGCACCTTGCATGTATGGCTTAGCCTGTGTCATTCATTCCCTTCCTTCATGCTGCCTGCTTCGTTAGACCTCCCATGGGAGTGTTAGGGGCTATGCTGAGAGAAGTGAGTACAGACCACAACTGAGATTGAGTTTTGAGAGGTCTGGAATGGGCATGTGGTGGGTCTGGATTGCCAGCTGCCAGACAGTGGAGTAAACTCACTGGCAGTTAGTCTGTAGGAATTCATTGGTGGTCTATATTTCGTATTATCTTCATGCAGACCTGTCTGGAAAACTGGACTGTGTTATGGTTTAAATGTGTTGTTAACAGCAGTAAAAATTTCCCCAGTGATACAAAAATGTATCACAAAAATGTAAAGAAGGTTGTTCTCTGTGTGACTTCAGGTATCCAATGTATTAGGAGGTGGTACCTCCACAAATCAATGCATAGAGCTGGGGTACTCCAGATGTCGATTCAGAAGATCTAAGTCAGAGCCTACCTTAGTCCCTTGACTATAGAAGAAGCATGAGTTTAATTAGTTTGAGCATCTCTTGGCACATTATAATGGCTTGAAACATTGCACATGGCTGTTAAAAACCAGCTTCCAAGAAAGACTAGTATGATGATCTTGTCTTTTTTTTTTCCTATCCTATGCTGGCCACTTCTATGGGATATTCCTACAACTGAGTCTGCAGCATGTCATGCCACAGCACTCTTGTTTGCAGTTCAGACAAAATGTTCTTTCCTTTAATGGTAAAGCAATACAGTTGCTCGACAATAAGGTAATAGCTGTTTTGTTGCAGTCGGTTCAATAGTGTACTTATTTCTAGGCAACGCGTTTGAAGTAGTCATGGAAAAACGTGCAGTTCTGTACTTTAGAACAGAGAGGTCCAGATCTGGAACGCATTGTTTTACAGTAGCAAACAAAATCCTCATTCGTTCTTATATTAGACAAACTGGCCTGGTACTAAGAATAGATAAATATAAGAGGCAATATGGCCTTATAAATAGAATACTATGAAAAAAAAAAATCTCTTTATGGTAGTTTAATTTGGTTGGCATATCTAAGTCAGTAATATGATTATGATGTAGTAATAACTGGATGGATCTGTTGAAGGCCTGAGAAGTTTAGTTTTTGCTGCTTCATAGGAAACTGGAAGAATGATGAATGTAGTGTTGAAGAGAATAAAAAATATATTTGTTTTCAAATTCTACAGTGCAGCATAATAGTTTAAGAAGGATATTGTGTGCTGGGCATTCTAAACTGCTGTCAAAAGCCATGTTCAGACTAGCAATCACAGAAATACTTCTCCATTTGAAGGTGCAGGTTGTAACAGTATCTCCATTCCACACCACAGTCATACCCAGACACAGATCATGTTTCTCAGGAAAAGAAATCCTGTGTACTCAAAAAATTATGGCTAATCTGCAGGCAATCAAGAAAACAGTTAATAAAATTTTATCTTGTAAATCAAAAGCATTCTTATAATCTGTAGAACAATAAAATTACTAGTCTGTGCCTGGTTTACAGTTTCTAATTAGTTTACCGTACCTTTTAGCAAGAGATAATGAGAGGAGCTTGCTATTTCAGTATTCCTTTAAAGTGAAGATGATTCCATTAAGCAAAAGTATAGGATTTTTTTGAGACTTCTTTCACTCAAGGTGTGCAATGAGTGTGTGGGTGCGTGTACTGGAATGGTGAGAGCTATGAATTTTGAATATATAAATTGCTTTGATTTTTTCCTTCATCTGTATTAATGTCAAATTGAATGCTTCCTTCTGTGAAACAGCAATTTGCATGCAAGTGTGATTACTTTTAACAACCCTGAAAAAATACAGGTGGCATTGTACTGTAAACCTGCAAAAGAAGAACCCATTAAGTAATGTGAAATGGATAAGAAAAAGTGATAAGAGGTCATAAAATAATATCTAACTTGTTTGATGAACATTAAGGAGGAGTGTATACTATTGCATTTCTCATCATCAAGCTAGGAAATCATGTTCAATATTAATTAAAACTTATGTAATGTCTTTGTGTTAGAAAAACTTATTTCTTAGATCTAGCATCTCTGAGATAATTACCATCCCTGTTTTCTAACTGCATGTGTATTGCTTAGCAGGAGAGTAGCAGAACTAGACAGAGAACCATCAATGATAATTTCTAATTCTGTATTTTAGCAGACAAAATATTGGCCTGCACTTCAAATTAATCACTAGATATTTAAGGTGAGATAGATGTAATTCTGCAACTCTGTGCAATTCCTCAGTTAATGGGCAATATAACGAGCTGATAGGCTGTGCTGTTCAGGATGGTAAGCATTGAGAAATGGGGTCCTTTGGCACAGATGGAGAACCAAGCTAAAATAGCTGTGCTACTTTCAGTAGATGAACCGGAACATGTAGAGTTGTGTCAAGTCCACTGGGCTGTCCAGACAGAAATTTTTAGTTCAGTTCACACTACTTCCACGGGTTTTCTGACTTTTATAAGGTAGTGCTGACCTCTGGTCCAACCCTGCTCCTCCTGAAGTTGATTTTACTTTTAGCATGGAGATGAGGTGATCAGTTAATCAAATGCTGAGTGATTTTGAAAATCCAATTCTTTTTCCTCCATTCCTAGATCCTGATAAATTTATGATAAAATTTTTGATGTATATGGTAAGTTCTTCTAAGAAAGGACTTTTCCTTACCAAATATTCAGAATATAAGGTGCTGTAATCCTGACTGAAGGCATGAGACTCTATTCTATTACAAATAATAACCAGTCTATAACATTTTTATTGCATTGGTTTAATCAATGCAATTATTTTCACTTGATTGGTTCACAGCATATTCATATTTAATGTTCACAGTTCTTTCTGATTTATATCTTTTTACATGTCATTTCAATGATTATGAGGAATCTCTTGCTTTAATTAATTTACTTGCATTAGAAATTATAACTTCTCCTGTAACTGTATTCTCTTGCTACAGATAATCCTGGTCTTTTCATCATTATTATTTTTTTTTTATCCTGTGTCCCAATTTCCTATTAGAAATATGTTAATCTGTTTCACTCTGCTTCTGACTGTGTTGTAAGTGACTAATAATTTAAGATCTATTATTAGAGCTCACCACACTGTTAGTCAATGTCACATTGTAATTTAAGGCAGTGTGAAATTATCTTAGGATATTTTCCTGAAAGCTGTGAAAAATTGTAAGTAGTAACCATGTTGAGGTTTCAGCCATTTGTGAAGAATTATTTACTTGAATAACTGCTAGGTATTAAGAAAAGGCTACAATGGGAATTTAATTTAAATGTTATATAAAAATTGCAAAGCAATTTGGAAAGAGGTGGTACAGTTTGATGACAGACAATAAGAGGTAATAAAATAAACCTAGCAGGAATACAGTCTAATCAGATATGCAGTGTTTTTTCTTCTTGAGTGAGACCTACACTCAGGGATTGTATGTGCTAGATTGTATCTATTCTGCTGTGGACTTGATTCAATCAAATCTATTATTTCCATTGTGTAAGTACTTTTCACCCAAACCAACAGTTTAGGGTGCTGTTCCTGTAAGCACTGAACAGTTAAGTCACAGTCCATATGCAAGAGACCTATCAATATAGAGGTAATACAGACAAAGAGAAAAACAAAGCAGCAGTATAAATTAATTACAGAACAGCTCTGAAGAGCTCAGGTGTGTGTTGTTGTGTGGCTTTCAAGATGTTACTGCTTTCAGCTATACTCTTTGTCCTTATGAAGGCAACTGTCCTGATAGCAGAGGCAACAGATCAGGTTGTGTATCTGTGCCTACATTTTAATTCTTTGACCCATTTGTTTGTCAGCATGAGGACACCCTACTTTCACTTAAGTGAAAGGATTATTTCCTGGAAAGGACTCAAGTCACTGGCCAACTAGGAGTTAATATTGGTATACCAGTGAGCCAAGTAATCTTACTATTGACCTAATTTGCATTAGTAAAACCGCGCATTTGCAACCACATTTTTTCCAACTCAACTTGAAAAAAACAAGCTATATTGACAAATCAAAGTCTGTCTCTATAATTTCTTGCAGTTTGCTGCAAATTACGTTGGTTTTAAGTAATACCTTGTTACCTCATCAAATCCCTAAATGACATTTGTAAGCTAGCAAGCACAGTTTGGGTTTACAACCATTGCCTTTATGTTTTCAGAATATGTGGAGTGGCAATCCTTTTAACTCTATTGATTATTTTCTCATTTTTGTAGGATGTGTATTTTCACTTCAACATATTCATTGTGCATATGACAATTAGTTGGTGATATGAACGGAAAGCACTGTTAGAAATTTCTTGCATGTTATCTAAAACGTCTGAACATTTTCAGGTTAATTGCCCAGATTCATGATGAGTTGTTGTTTGAAGTAGAAGATTCTCAAGTTCAGGAGTTTTCAGGTAAATACAATCTCTCTTGCTTTTTCTCCCCCACACCTTTTTCTCTCCCTATAACCTGTAATTTTTCAGATGATAAAGAATTAAGGTAACAAGAAGTAGTACATTGATTCTCATGATTAAAAAAATGTATACTAAGTAGTTTTTTCTGAATGTTTTCTTCCACTGATTCTTATGTAGATAAAACATGATATACCCCTCATCTGGAGTTCAACAACATGATTATTTGTGTTTAGTTTTCTTGTCAAGAAAACTATTCCCTCATGTAATAAGTGAATCCTGTAAAGCTAAATAATACTTTCTCTGGGGTTTCAGAGCGGTTTAGAAGGAAATAAACCAGCTTAAAAAGAATGGCTTGGAAAGTAACTTCCTAAATACTTACTAATGGGGCCTGTTACATAAAGAAGTATGAAATTCTTAAAGTAAGAATGTAACATCCTGTAATTTCTAAGTTAGCTTACTACTTCTTCTATATTAAAAGAACTTTATAATGGAACTTTCAAGGTTAAGGGTTAGTAAAAGTTCCTGCCTACATTTTTATCCTCTCATCTGGCTTACTTCCAGGCATTATTTCCTAAACCAGAGTTTGTCTCAGCATCTGGTACAAATTTAGCTACCAAATGAGGGCACATAGGAAGCTGTTAGGCCTCTTCTCCAGTAAGTAATGGATTTATTGCTGTAGGTACCGAATGTTTATTCACAAACTTTGCTCTAGTTTGAAGCCCAACAATGCCTTTGGCTAAAACAATTGGCATGCTGTCACAAATATTTTAAGTGAACCAATACAAGAAATATATTCCATTATAAACTAAGCATCTAAGAAAAAATTAATTGCATCTTCCTGTATTGCATTCATCTAAACAGTACATTTTGCCATATTAGTCTCATTTCATCACTGATCCCTCTTGTGGGTATTAGTTCATAATGAGAACATTAAACCTCCATATAATCAAAACAAAGAACCCGAGAAATATTTAAGTTCAATATATTAGGGGCATTGTAATGAATTAGGTTAATATATTAACATTTGAACTCTAAATACAGGAGTTCAAATCTGGTTTAAATTAAAAAAACACTGTACAATTTATGAGAGATTGCAGTATCTACTCAGAAAAGGCCAATGTCTAAAAGTACCAATTTCAGAGTTAGTAGCATGTTAATAAGATCTATAAGACGGCATAGAAGGATCTTTATTATCTTATTTTAAATCAATTTGCATTAAGTATAGAGCTAATATTATATCCAAAAGATAAAAATTATTCATGGTTGCTTACACATACAGAAAATCACAGATGCTGCCCTTGTTGGGTCAAATTCTGATCTCTGCCACTAGTATGAATTTGTAGTAAATTCAGCAAAATCAATACTTTGCCAGTATAATGGAAAAAACCCACTAGCCATTGTGTGAATATCAGTAATAAATTATCCCACTACAAAAACATGATGACTAGAGGCTTTTTTTCTGAAAACACAAAAAGAGTCCAGTTCAAATACTCAAATGTGCCTGCTCTACACACCGCTATAATTAGATGGTATACCTCCATGTCTAGCTGCATGCAGTGTGCAGAACAAACATACCTATAAATTCCTTCTTCTGCTTCAAAGCTATCACCGTGTAATTGAAGTTGCTAAGATGACCTTTAGGAAATGGACCTGGGCAGTCTAGAGGTCTGAAAAATCTTGGAAATTGTCTTTGCACTTAACATAGACCGCCAAGCTTGAGTGTTCAAGATGGAATTCCACTTTCAATCTGCTGACTGAAGATTGATTTTTAAGGTTTGTCTCTACTTTGCTCTAAGAGGCAAAGAAAAAAAGAAAATTCTTCTTTACAGTAACTTTCAGGTACACTCACTTACCTCAGAAGAGTGATAAAATGTCTTTTTCTTAACACTAAAGACCAACCCAAGACATTAATTTCCTTCTTCGTTTCTTCATTCATTTCCTTCCCCTTTATTCATCACTGGTGAGGCAAAACCTGGAGTACTGCATCCAGTTTTGGGCTCCCCAGTATAAGAGAGACATGAACAGACTGGAGAAAGTTCAATGAAGGGTCACAAAGATGATGAAGGGACTGGAGTATTTCTTCTATGAAGAAAAGCTGAGGGCTGGGACTGTTCAGCCTGGAGACAAGAAGGCTAGGAGGGGATCTTATTAAGGTATATATACATACCTGAAGGAAGGGGGCATAGAGGACAGAGCCAGGATCTTTCCAGTGGTGCCCAGTGACAGGAACAGAGGCAATGGGCACAACTGAAACATAGGAGGTTCCTTCTTTTTCCTGTGAGTGTGATTGAGCACTGGCACAGGTTGTCCAAAGTCTTTATTGTAGATTGTAAAGTCTCTATCCTTGGAGATACGCAAAAGCTGTCTGGACACGGTCCTGGGCAACTGTTTCTAGGTGGCCCTGCTTGAGCAATGAGGTTGGACCAGATGACCTCCAGAGGTCCCTTCCAACCTCAGCCATTCTGTGATTCTGTGTTTTGTAAACGGCTCTGCTACTGGTCACAGAACTAATCCAAGTTGTCTTAAAAGTGAACTGAATCTTGCTCTTTCTTCAGTGTCATTAACGAGGATTTTGCTAGATCTGAATAGGCAGAGAAAGGGTGCATCTGCACTGGCATGTAACTTCCAGTCAGAAGGATGATGATGAAGCAGATCTCCCTATTGTCCCCAGTCCATGGTGTGAACAGTTTTGGTTCACATCACAGAGCAGTCTGAGAGCGGTTGACCTAGATTCCTTTCAGATGAAACTAAATAGGAAGACTCCTTTCTCCTAGTCTTTTCCAATTATTTCAGGAGCTGCTAACTGAGGTAACAGATTAGGTATGTGAGTTTTAAACCAAAGGAGTGTCAGTAGGATGTATGCTCCTAATTCACTTCAGTGCTTTGAAATGCTAAATATGGTTTTTATCCCTTTACCCAAAGCTTTTTTTTTTTTTTTAGGTCCTTACTTTTCTTACCTTTATTTGCCAATATTCTTTAGCTGTCAGCTTTGTCTTTACATATCTAACGAGCTTTTGTCCATTCACAAACTTTAAATTACAGAATCTGCTGACTTGCAGTTTCCAGCCTGCAGCTTAATGATCCAGAAAGAAATTTCAGTTGTACACTCACAAAGCTTGGTAAAGATGTGGACTTAAAGCTAAAGAGTAGTATTTGGTGGCATTAATAGACTACAGTTCAGTACTGTGTTAGTCTCTTGCATTTAGTGTGATCCAGCAAGCAATGGCCTACTATTCTGATACTGCATTCTGATTCCAGTCATGCTTCTGGTCTACTTTTTCAGGAAAGCAACAACAAATACACGTGTCTCAATTTTCTTACTTGCAGAATGGATATGAAATCTTAAAATAGATTTATAAATGAAGAAAATAAAAATAAATAGATTATTTCAATTAGATTGTAGCTCAGAACATAAGCTTCTGAGCAGCATTTCCCTTATGGAAGTGTCTGTTTTGTATTGTTTTACAACATTAAAGTGTCCATTTGCTTCAAAGACTCTTTTGAGTGGAGGCTGAGAATTGTCGCGAGGCAATCATAATGCTGGTGCTTTCTCTGTTCCTGCTTAGGAATTCCTAAGCCACAGTAAGAATTTTCATACTTTTCAGTATACAGAAATCTGGTTTATAGTGCATCGAATAATCTGTGCCCAACAGATATTTTGAATCTTTTAAATTTGATGAACAAGGGGCAAGCAATAAGGTGTTCTTTTTTTCTAATATCTACTTTTGCACAAAATACTGCATGTAACTTAAGCTACACATTATCTTAGTTTCAGAAGAATACCTTCTTCAAACAGAATCCCTCATCCACAGTTTTATAGTATGCATACAGTTCACTTTGCATGGACAAGGCAAAACATCATTTATTTATAGCAAGGCTCTGAGTGTCCAAGCTTTGACGTTTTTTGGAACACAGTAAAGCATGTGCTACCCTAAATTATGTGATTTTCAACAAAGATGTGGCATATTATTTGCCTCAGTTCTCTGTTTAGGGCAAGAACAAGACAGCAAAAGAGCTTTTTACAAATCCTCATTTTCTGTTAGAGGGTGCCTGGAAAGATCAGAACAAAACATTTGGCAGAAATTGGTTCAATTTTGGCAGAAGACTGTCAGCTTTACCGTCAATAATCTGCTTGGTTTCTAGCCAGCTTGCCTGTCTGGCTTCCTCACATCCTGAGCTCTCCAGCAGCCCAGGAAACAGAAAGGCAGATGATATTTTGGGAACGCCAAAAACTGGCCTCTTGGATCTGAGAGGGCTCAGCATCTCTTGAGTTCTGAAGTCTGTGTAATCGGGTAGACAGACTGTCCCCAGATCAAACTGTGAGTCTGTCTAGGGACTCTGGAAGAGTGTTCAGGAATTGCAGAACCCAATTTTTCATTTTCTGGAGGCTATTTCTGAGGCTACCTCTCCATGCTCTAGTTGAAATGCCTCTGCCCTTGGATTATTCTGAATATATTACTGCTAAAAGGGGGAACACACTTTGAGGTAAAGAAAAGCAGATTTTTTTTTATTATTTTATTTTATTTTTTTTACAGTACAGAGATACCTATAGTAACAACTGCAAGATTTGGCTTCTGATGTGTATTCCATATATAACTGGTCAATTTGAAAGGTGAACTTTGCCAATGATGATTACTGTGCGTTGCTCCCTGTCACTGTGCTTGCTTGATTGCATTCATTAGTGAGAAACATAATTAAATGGTACTTGAAATAACATATTTTTGTAGAAATATGTGCATTCCAATACTTTGTATTCAATTTCACAGTGCATTAAGGCTATTTTTAAAGGTGTTTTTTTGAACTCACTTATAATCATACAGTATTGATGGAATTAAAGAAGTTAGTTTCTGCACCTGTTCTCACATTTGCCACATATGTAAAGCATATAGTTTTAAACTATTCTTCTGGTATTTTACCAGATATAAAATATTTCAGCTTAAATACTTTAAATGTTATAACACCAAAAGAAGCAGTCTAAGAAAAAAAATCAGAATAAACTAAGCCTATTTATTTTGATATGAAGATCAGTTAAGATTATTACTACCTAAATCTGCCCATATGAATTTTTGACTCATATACAAATTTTTGACTCATGTACAAATTCCATGAAATTTCATTTTATTCTGCTACAATCTCCCACTTAATGGGTACTGAGGCAGTTGTATAAAAAAGTGCACATGTTCAAAAGGGGACTCAAGTAACAGAAGAACAAAAGAATGAACTAGTCATCACAAGTTAGTGACATTTTCTGTCCTCTGAGCTGCCTTTTTCTAACTTGAAAAACACTGGTGCATAAACTAAAGATGCCTCCAGATAGCTTTCCATTTGCAAAAATCCCTATTCCATAGATCATATGTCTGGCCAGCTTTAACATGCTTCTGGAGTCATAATTTCATAGGTGAGTGAGCTTGAAAAATGTCTTCAGCTCGATAGGGATAAATAAGCTTTTGTTCCACAGCAGGCATGCATGTCTTTTCTTTGTCCCTACTCACAACACTTTCAATATGCATATTTATTCTGGCCAGTCTCAAGAAAATCTAATATATGTTAAAACATATGTTAAAATTTCAATTCCTTTATAATCTCTTCACTTCGCTGTCACTAGTTTTATTTTATACATAGTATTTTAACATGACATACTTAGCACTTACAAAGCATTCCAGGATGAGTATAATCAACAAATCTCATAATTGCTGACTATGGGTTTCGAGACATAAGTTGCAAAGGTTGGGATAACAGCATTTTACAGATTGCAGTATATGGCTGGCTGCAAAAGGAACATTTGAAAATTAATAATTTATGTGCCCTAGATTTACTAAATTCTTGACTGAACAGAAATAATCATTATCCCCAAAGCCTCCAATATAAATCTTAGAAAAGAAACAAAAAATTAAGAGTGGTAGATACAGATCTCTCTAAACATTGTGGTCACTTTTATTAGCAACCACACTGTATAATGTATATGAGATAAAGAAGATAAGTTGTGTATGTCTGGATTGTTTATTTTGAGCCTTGAGAAAGACATTTTCAAGGTAATGTGGGAGAGTGGTGGGAGAATCAGATATTATATACATAGGTCTGAAGGGAACCTCTCCTGCAATTACATACCACCATGGCATATGGTCTCTTTTATAAATGATCATCTCTGTACAAAAAATTATTCCACTGGGAGACTGTTCCAAAGTTTCATCTCTCCAAAATCTAGAACTTTAAATTTCCAGCCTAAAATATATTCAGCTAACTTAGCTATTTATTTTTGTGCAAAGACTGTTATTTAATTTAAATGTTTCCTTCATCACTGTTTACTGTCTTAGCAGACTACTGAACAGGAATGGTGTTCTAGCTTTTCTTGATATTTCTGTTATCATTATATATTTATTATATCATTCAAAATCTTTTGTAAAGTAGATATAGGCAAGTCTTACGGATACTAGCAAAGGTGTGGTTTCAAAAGGCTGAAATGCAGGCAAAACAGCTTCAGATGGCTTGAAATCAATGGCTTTATTATGCCACTGGCTAAACAGTGGAAAGAGATGGAGAAGTCAGGGTGACATGAGAAAGAGAACATGGAACTGAACAGACACAGAAAAAAGCAATGTACAAAATGGAGCAAACCCATAGAGAGGTTTTTAATAGGTTGTCAAAGTGAGTGAGAAACCATTAAGTTTGTTCACTGATGTGGCCACTTTTAATATGTGCTTTTTTAAATTAGGAGCAGTTAAGAATGCAGCAGAATTCTGATTGTGCCAGATGCCTTAAAGTGAAAACTGTGTGAACGAACAGAGACAAGTGTTGCAGTCATTGCTGCCACCATGAATCCCCTTTTAGGGATAAAAGTTATATGGGAGAGAACTGGTCAAGTTCAGTGGTCTAGAGAACCAGGGGGAAACTGGTCTAACTCAGTGCATATGCACAGCATCCTTTATCACACAGCTTTCAATCCATAAGTAGATACTGCTAACTCATGTTCCATCTTTTGTTGTCCATTGGAGCTTTTTGTCAAAGACCTATTCCTCCTGTTGTCCTGATACTCTGCTGCTGTTTATTTGTCTAACAGCTCAGAAAATAGTAAGTTATACAGAGCTGAGTGTGCCCTTCTTAAGTGCCTCAGTGCAACATAGAGAGCTGAGTGATTCTGCATGAGAAGTGAAGAATCCAGATGTTAACGCTCTCACAAAAGCTTTGTGCAGTCATAGCCTGGTAGGGAGCTTAATGATGGAAAAAATGTTTACCCAGGGACTGACTGGCAATCCACTTAGCCTTCTGAAGGCATGCCACCTGCTTGGAATGCCCTGACATCTGCTGCATTGCTGACCTCCTGGAGCTGGCAGCTTGTTTAAATTCAAAGTGGGCTTCTCAAGACAGAGGCAGTCCAACACTCCTCTATTAATAGCTATGTTGACTTGGACTGGATTTTAAATGGATAATTACTTGGGTCAGCGCTTCCCCTTTCACAGTCTGTGGTTGCAGTTTTTGTTTCTGCTCTCCAAAACTGCTGTTATGGTCTACACTGGACCATAAACTACCTCAAATCCAACATGAAGCAAATATATAGGTGTAGCTGTACACAGATGTGTCGACAAATGTCTCAGTTTCCTCAGCTTTGGCACTTCAGCCACTGATCTTTTGTGTTATTGCATAATTTGGACTTCGTGGACAATCTTATGACAGCTCATTAGCATGGAAGTTAGAGTGAGCCAGCATGGTCTGAGCACCCCACTTCTGCTGAGGCAAGAGCTAGCTGTCCTTAACATTGTCAAGCCAGCCTCAGTGTCACAGATGTAATACAAAACATTGCATACTACTTTTCATTGCTGGCATCATTAGAAAAGGTTTTGGCAGCAGCTGGAGCAGCAACCATACACAGCTGCTTAAGAGTTCTTCTCGCTCCTTTGCATCTAACATCAGCTGCAAAAGAACTGTGATGTGCATTGAAGGATAACTTCAAAGAAAGCTTCCAAGTAATCACGTGGGTTTCGGTCTAGCAGTTACCACCACATATTGCATAGTTCTCAGTTCTGTGGGGCACATGATGACATGTATTATTTAGTCAGCCATTCTGTCAGAGATGTGGAAATTGCTTTATTACTTTTGTTCTCAGGCTGCCTGGTATTCCTATTTCACTTTCGCTAGCCAAAAGTCACTTCTTTTTTAGATGCTGTTTATCCATTGAATCTCTTTTTGATTTTTATTAGAACAATATTGTGTTGTGGTAGCGATCTTTGTCAAGCAAAACACTAATTGGCATGACCAAGGATGACAAATATGATCCCAAATGATTGATTTGGAATAATTATTGATGCGTTTTCACAGTAATAGTGAGCATAATGTTATGACATGATGAGCTGTTAAGTTACATAAATCATAATGAAGTTTAATTGTTTAGATTCTTGATAGCCCCACTATCCCACAGGGAGGAGTTTTTTAAATTTGGTTCTGATCCTTTTACTTTGAAGAGTAATATTTTAGACAGCTCAGACTTCTAGTATTTTTCCTAGCTTTTTTTTTTTTAGATTAAGTTTTATGGCTGCACAAGAAAATCGAAATATATAAAATGTAACCAAACATATAGTTAAAAGTACTGAACTTGAAAGCTGAAAAATAGAGCACTCAGGCATGCTGTTACTCTATATAGAACACATTAGTGCTTATGTATTTATGGGATATGTAAGTTAAATACTTCTTAGAATTTCACCCTAAGAAATTGAACCTTCCACAAGACATTAAATTTAACTTTAAAAAAATCTAAAAAAATACTATTTTTTTTAAAAAATATAGAAATGCAGGTATTATATAACAGAATATAAAGTATGTAATTTTTTTTCCTCTATAAAAATTCTAACATGGAAAACAAAGCTGAAAGGTTTCACATTTACCTTACAGCACTGGTAAAAAGAACAATGGAATCCCTGCAGCAAACCACGGCCTTGGAAGTGCCACTAAAGGTAGGAACGATTCTGAATTTCCATTACCATCTCAGGCATACTTAGCTTCGTATGTTATCTTCATATTAAGAATCTAGAGAACTATTTTCCCTTTCACTTCAATAGTTTCATTTTCATATTTGCTGGTAATTGCTTTTTTAAACTACTATAAAAATTCTAAAAGAAAATAACTGGAAGAAACTCTCAGCTTCCATTTTGGAAAGTGTGATTGTTGTCTACTCCTTGCCTTAGCAATGTAGTATGGTAATTTAAAAATCTATTTTGTTCATTGCCATGAAATTTCAGTTGGGTGTGGTAGAGTGAGAAATATGTGCCTTTAATAGGCTTTCTAAATGTGCCAAGCATTCATTACTGCTGAAAAATTATTGCAAAAGACCTTTCTTCAGTAATTTTCACTTAGAAAACTGGGTTTTTAACATTTCTTTATGGATGCCTAATGTATAAAGCAGACAAAATCATTGGCCGCTGTTTAAAGTATAGGACATCATCTACCAGAACAACATTTGTAAAAACTGAATAGATAGCTACACAGCTAATGTATCTATCTAGATATTGGACCTAATTGTAATTATTTTGTAAAATAATTACATTTTTCTCTCTACAAGACTGGTACCCTTTACCCTAGCCTACTGCTCAGCTTTTGTTGTTTAATAAAGAATTATAGTTCCTGGGAATCCCTAAACTTATGGTTTCCATTTTCCTGAGAAGTGGAGTTCTTGCTGTTGCCAGACCAGTCATTCAGCAGTGTTACTGAACAAAATTTGGAGGCAGAAAAAAGTTGATTCAGTTTATTTTGGAAATGTACACACTTGCACTAATGGAAACGGTTGAAAAAGAAAGCTACTAAATAAGTTCTAGCTTATATTTCTTCCTCCAGATGTTCTATATCTATTTCAGCATCTCAGCCACTGTGTGATGTTTTCTCTGGAGGTCTTACATATTTCTGGGTCCCTATAGAGCTCATCTTTCCCAAAAAAGTGAGGCTAATGAGGGGTACCTGAGATCAAAATTACTTTTTCCTTTCCACACTGGAATCCCCCCCTCGCTGTTCACTTAACCCGTGTAAGAACTTGTACTCCTGTTTAACAGATTTGGCCAAGTGAAACTTTTTGTCCACACTGAGATTATACATTTCTTGCACTGATACTCCCAAGCTTTTAAACTGCATTTCTATAAGTTGCTTACGTTGTATACCTGTGCTTGCCTAGCTTCTTTTGTTACAAACTCCATGCAAAAAGAAATGTGACTGTTACTCAAGGTGTACTGTATCTAAATATTTTTAATGACAATATCAGACACCTGGTAATCATGCTGCTGTAACATTCATTAAAATAATCAGATATGGTATTACTGACAGTATATAAAGTGAATAGCAACACTATAGTCCTTCCTTGATAGTTTTAGGAGACTTTTTGGTGACTTTGTCAGAGGCAACATTGTTTATACTTTGCCTGAGGAAGTCATTGCCATGAAATAAAATATGAACAATTTAATAGGTTTCTAAGACAGACAAATGTTTGCGTAGTTAATGAGAGTGTTCATAGTTACATGGGCAGAATATCATTTTAGTGTTATGTATTTCAGACTAACCATGAACTGGCAGAAGGTTTCAGTGTCCTATGGACAGAATGGGACACACCATCTTAAAACACAATTTCACCTCTTGTCTGTCTACTGTCACACACTGACAAATTCATCTCGATGCATTAGCAAATGGATTCAGTGTGGCATTCCTATGAAAATAGTAATTCTCTGTTAAAAGCAGCTAGCCTTTAATAGGTGAAAAGAAACACATTCTTGGACAATAGGTAGCTGTCTGGGGTTTTCAAAGATTAGGACTTTCTAATAGGCACTAGAAGTATTTGAAGATAAGTGTTTCATTACCCTTGCTTTGGTTTCCTTTTCCTGAGCAAATTACTGTAGGAGTCATCACATACTTTTACTTCTGCTGTAGATGTATCATAAGGATACTCTAAAGTGAATGGATCATGAATGTATCGATGGCAGAGGCCAGATAGAAAATGTAAATACCAACAGCTTGATCTCAGGGAAGAAATTGAGAGGGAGCTTTAAAAAAAAAACAAAAACAACAAAATCTGCATTTTTGTTCCTGTTGTTTACCCTTCTATATAGTAAGAAAATGTCTTTAAGGATTAGAGGTGTTGAAGATGAAAAGATTTTTGTGAAGTGCTCCTGCTCTCCTTCAGCACACTTGCTTCAGCTAAATATGTATTATGTGCTCTGTTAATATGAATATTATTTTTTAATATGGAGGAAAAATGTCACTAAAGTAGAGCACACATACAGTCTTAATGGGAGAGATTTCTTTTTCTTCTTTGAGGAAAAGGTTGCTTTATCTTTGAAGTAGCTTCTTTTCCAAAATAGAGTCCTTGCTAATGAGGCAGCTTTCATGTCAGAACATCTACTGTGTAACAGAGCACCAGTAACTGCAAAACAAACTGAAATAAAACCAAAGCAACAACAAAAACACCCCAGAATTGCAAAAGTGGATGATAAAAAAACCCTAGTATCTTTATGCATTACTAACAAAGTTGCTGATTATAAACGCTCTAGATTTTGTAGGTCTTTTGAGAAGTGTAGCAAGATGAATTTTACTTTAGCATGTTCCTTGCAATTAAGTAACATGTATTTGCAATTTCAAAACTGAAGTTTAGTCTTAATTGTTAAGGTATTTTAATCAAAATTGTAGTGATAATTAAGTATTAATAGATACGAAGGACATTTTCATATTGGATAGGCACGTAGTCTAGAGCAGTATCAACATCCAAATGGAAAAGCAAAAATAGTAATCTTACTATATGTGATGTATTTGTTTGTTTAAATTTATTATTTTTTTTCTGACAGGTTCCCTTGAAAGTGATTCTTACCACTGGGAAATCATGGGGGTGTATGACAGAATTGCAGGAGATGTAGAGCAGTCATCGGGGATGTTATTCAGTACCCATACACCTCATTGGCCTATGCTGATTTCTCACTGAATCACTAGGCAACAGTGCTGCTGGATCTTTCATAAGCACCTAATACTCTGCATGTGAATTTTTTTACTTCATTTTGTCTGTAGCCCTAGGCAACAGCAGTGAGATAAAACTGGTTTTTACCAGTTCATTGTGTTTCCTTTAGCCAAGGTAACCAGCAGGGAGCTGCTTTTGTTCAGAGCTAAATTACTACATGTAAGAAATGAAGCAAGACAATATTAACCCTTTGGGAACATGACAAATATATTTGAGTTAGATGGATGTTTAGACTTTAATGTTAAATATTTTCTGAAGAGCTTGTGTAAAAATACTTCTAATCTGGCACTATTTGAGCTGTACCAGCAAGTGCTTAACTGTTGTGTTCAGCTTATTTTATATTTTGTGAGTAGAAGGCAGCTGCTCAGTTTGCATCACATATTAAATGTTATGTTCCACAGTCTTTAAAAAAAGAGTTCTTTGGAAATGAAGAGTCTCCAACTTAATTTATACTTAGGATTTTGAAGCAAAACAGGTAAACAAAACTGGGTGCCTAAATGCATGAAAAATAACCAGATTGTTGTCAATCCAATTAATTTCAAACTCAGTTTATATGCTGTAGGCTTAGCGTACTTTAGAGGAAGTATTATAGATTTGCCTAATCTATTATTTTTATTACTGATGTAATACTGAATATTGTTGAGATAATTTTTGGGATTCAGCCGTATACTTTTTAGTATTCAGGCTTCTACTTTAATGTTTGGATTTGTGACTGATGTATGGGTTTTCTGTAGAATTTATTCTTTAAATGAGTTTGTTTCATAACATTACTGGTTGCCAAATTCTGCCTCCATGCTTGTGGAATATGAAACTGTCCTCAAAAAAGTCTACTCGTTATTTAGAAGCTGAAGTCAAGCACAAAACTTTTAAGCAGTGTTCAGTATCTTTCAGCATGAGACCTCAAATTATCAAAGTAATATAATTTAAATTTTAAAAGTGTATTGTTACAGAGATTTTGCAGCAGTTTCAAGTTTATCATTAAACAATTCTGCATTGCACTTAAAAGCACTAAGCTATTGAACATTGTTTTCTTATGTTGCATATTAATAACGTGTAACCTGCCAGCTCAAATGAGCCAGTCGTTTCTAAAAATTAATTCTTAGCAGTGGTCATGCAAGCAAAGTCAGAACCTTCTATATGTTAATTGGTAGTCAGCTGTTCGGCTGGGGGAGAGTCCAGCCTGCATGGCTGTGACACTGCACCAGGTCATGTGAGCAGAGGGTCTGATTCCACCTCTCCAACAGAGAAGAGATTGTACAAATTTTCTTCTGCTTTTTGCCATTTTCAAGCCTTCTGTGTTTGCAGTGGCATTGAATAAGTGTGAAATGTTCTACTCTCTCATCTGTTTCACTCCTCTTGAGGACCTGCTGTTTTCAGGGGGCCTGTACTAATTAAGTCTTGCTTCTCTAAGGCTACATTGCTAACCTTTCTACTATATGAAAGAAATCAACATCTCTGTACATTTCCCAGCTGATTTCAACTTTGCGTATGTTTCTTTGGATGCAGATAGAGAAGTGTATTTTTTCAAGGCCTAGGCAATACTAGGCATACCCTTCAGCCTACCAAAACCCAGAGACACGCTTAAGAACATGGAGAATCTTGATCATGTCCAGTGAATTGACTCCTGTTCAAATATGAAGCTACAGAAATGCAGAGGTTACCATACAGAACAAATTTTCAAACACAGCCCTTCACAGAAGACTGCTAGTCACAGTTCCCCAGACGCAGGCACTTGTATAGATTGTCATACAGTGGGCAAAGTTAGTATTTTGTTCTCCTTGTGTTGCAGAGAAGGACCATGAGCTCCTCTGGGCACCAGGTTTACCCCTTCTACTTTTACAACTTTTCTTCCTGGTTTTAAATTTAGAGTCAGCTAACAAAAGGAAGAGAACCAAGCAATAAGGGCATCACTTTATCACATGTGACAAAGAGCTCATTCTGCATACACTGGTGTGAGGGCAAGAGGCGAACTGGCATCATTTTTATGGATTGGTGATGACCAAGATCTCAAGACTTGGTGCAACTTACAGGATGAGTACCATGAATTCAGGATATCTTTCCAGTGCTACAGAGTCTTCAGTAAAGAAGATGTTTTTTCTTCTAATTGCAGCCTGTCAGTGAATTACCGTATATAGATTTATGCAATAGCTAGGTGGAGACCAGAGCTCTTTGGTGTACGTACAACCAGTATCTGCTGTACTATGAATTATAAATACTGGGACATGTTCTCTAATCTTTAGGTTCTGTACTGCTTGGACAGCCAGGTGAGTATCTAGTCTCTCTCTGTCCTGTGCTACTGTGTTAAGGTATAGATTCTGTGGATTATTAGATTTCTCAGACCTCTCTGAAATGCTTTGGCTTCAAAGTTCCTCGTTTTTTAACTCATAAGATCCCAGATATTGAGAAGAATGCTGTGTCAATTTTTTGGGACAATTTCTTTTACTTCGCAATCCATTCCCACTGCCTTCCCGATACAGGTTTTGGGAACAGTTGGATTTTTCAAATTGTGGAATTGCAGAAGTATGTATCTCTTTAGCATGGCAGTAATTTCCTTGAACAAGCTGGCTGAGATAAGGTAGTGTTTGCAATTCATTTCCCAACAAGGTCCTCTGGACAAGGCATCAGTTTTACTACACTTGTGTGCTGATCTATATATAACTATAAAATCAAGGCAGTGCAGTTTTTCCAAACCCTAGACAAGCTACCCTGCAGCATGCCTGAATCTAAAGAGCCTTTATGGGAAAGCAAGGCCAGTCCTGACCACAAATTTCCTATGACATAAATACAGGTGAAAATATTTTGTATTTGAGGACTGCCAGGAATTCCTTTTGGGTAACACAGTAATTTCACACCAGAGGACTCAAGACCCTTATTATAATAAATGACCACCTTTTCAGCTTATTTTGGTTCTGCATGAAAAGGACTGTAAAACATGGATAGGCTGGAGCAGGAACAATCATAAGAGCCCTTTTCAGTCCTTGAAAGTCTCAATTTGATCTCTAAAATGATTCCCTTTTTCTTACAACCTATGAAGAGGTACTGGGAGAGCAAGAGACAGATCTTCTTTTTCAAGTGCAGAACCCTACGAAAGTACTGATACAATGAGCGTGGGAGACCACAGAATAGATGCGGAGAGGGGAATAGCTGGGTCTGCTTAGTTTCGGTTATGTTTTGTGGGCAGAAATTTCATTAATTGATTCTATGAACACAGTAATAACTCCTTTTGAACTGATTTTTGTCTTTGGGTTTAATTTCAGTTGTGTCTTTGGTGGCTTGAATCTTCCCTTAGATCATCTGTCAATCTTTTCATTTGCCATGTGGCGTAGTGGGGAAGGAATACTATTTGAAAACACTTTAACTTGGTGTCTGCGAGAAGTGCAAGAGCACAGCTATTTTCTGGCGCTTGCATGGGCATAGCATGGCCAATACTTACCTGCTCAGGACTTGAATCTTTCAATGTCCACATACCACCATGGAGTGGCAGGACTCTGATCTTGAATGTTGGTCCAACTTGATAATAACTGTAGTTCAAACACTGGTCTCAGATTTGATGTGAGCAAGACATTTTAAATGTGAGGAGAGAAAAAAAACCCTCTATTTTTGAAAACAGAGATTAGATTAAGAGAATGAATCTGCTAGAGCATCCAGGATATCATTTGTAATTGGTAATGATTAAGAAAAAGACCGTAAAAGTAAACTTGCTTCATTTTTGGGAGTTGACAGAACCTGTTCCTGTCATTTTCTTTTTTAATCTGATTTGAAAAGAACGGGTTGAAGGTTGTATTATGCCTTCCTGATACATTTCCTCAGTGGCCTAAAAGATCTCTTCTCACTTCGCCATTAGATCAGATGGAAAAATCCTCGAGTAACCTGGTCTTGACCTCAGCTCACCTTACCTTCTGTGGTCCCATCCAACCTGAATTTTCCTATGATCCCTTGTTATCCTTCAGTTGAACAACAGCAGTCATGTGGTTGAAAGACAAAGCAGAAATGCCTTTCAAATATTCTGCTGAACTGCATTAAAGTGTATAGTGCCATACCAGAAGAAGCCCCAGAAATGTTTTGGGATTTCATTCCTCCTTCCCACCTGTGTTGCCTCATTCTCTGCCAGCATTTACTATATTCCCTGGCTCACGGGCTCACTTTTGGCTGGCACACTTCCTTTTGGTCTTAGCAGGTTGTCAGAAACATTCAAGGCGTGGAAAGAAATCAGTTCTTATTTCTGCCATTCTGCAATAGTTTTAGTAGGCAGGTTGTCTCTGGGATTTAAAATAAGTTTCAGTCATGTCCTGTCTTTGCCTTCCAGGGAAACTTCCCCAGCCTGATTGGCTCATCTCTCCTGAAACCAGCAGTCTACAGTCAGCGGGTTCTCTTGGGACATCTTTGAAGTGTGCTTCTACCACCCATTTTTTGTAAGACCCTTTCATGTTACCAAATGTGTCTTCATTACTCACTGTAAGCCCAGGCAATTTGTTACCATCTCTGCTTGTGTTTTGAATTCTGGAGGTCCAGCTTCCAGCCAATGTTTACATATTTTTGGTGCATTTTCCCACGTCACCTTCTCCATTCAAGGCTAATTAGTTGGATAGTTTTTAGATCCTTTCTTCCTCAGCTCTTGCTGTCTACACTGATTATTTAATCCATTTCCAACCTTTCCCCTGTACTTCACAAATACTGTTATTACTGATAGTAAACCTCTCACTATTAATTGTCCACAAGTTAAAAAAAAAAGTTGGTTATCTTTCTATCTCTAACTCTCAGCTTGCTTCCCTCTATCATTAGGCATGGCATTTATGCATTTATGGCATTTTGGAGACTTTTCTGGCAAATTATGTTTTTAATGTAGTTGTTCATTTCATGATCCATTTTTTCATGGTATGAAAAATTTACTGCAGAAATTCTCTTCCCCCCTCCCCCCTTTCATTTTTTGGCAGATTCATCTGCTGTGTGCACTGAATTTCTCACTTCTAATTATTCAGAAGTGTCATGCATCAGATTACAAGCC
>JAVJGJ010000001.1:47207542-47220704 GCA_035590215.1 Microhierax caerulescens | reverse complement strand
CGAAGTGTCATGCATCAGATTACAATCCCATTTCCAATTTTTGTGTTAAGTAGAGAGCTATACTTACAGGCTCCAGAGAATCAGCCTCCATCCTCCCCACAAGTGGCTGCTGGCTGTTAACATTGCGTTTCTGTACAGAATTGGCTGAGGCAAAATTAAACATCTCCCTGGATTACCTTGGCCTCTTTGCACTGATCCATTAGTCCACATCCAGCTGAGACCCAAAATTAGTTAATTGCTGGTTTATCCTAAATGTCTTGTTGGTATCTGGTTAGGTGAAGAAGACAAGTCTCCTCGGGACTTCTGCCAGAAATTTTTTTCCCCTCTCTATTTAACTCTAAGCTGTGCCCCAAAGCCAGCTCAGACTGATGATTGACTCCAAAATGCATGTGAAGGACACCTGTAAGAACTTAATTTCTTCACATTGAATAAATTCTGCAGCAGTTTAAAAGCTGGGCCTACTTGCCTGCCAGCAATTCCTGTCTCTATTTATCTTCCCATCCATTCACTTGAACTGTGATGTTAAATTAAATAAGCTTCCCAGGGAGGTTTTCCTTTTAATATAATGAGCTTTTGTAACACATGAGCTGGGAGAAGTCAACATCTTCCCTTGGGGCCCCTGTAGGTCACAGTTTAGGTTAAAAAAGTGTTGTAAATGTTGGGCTTTAGTCAAATTCTCTGGCCGTGTTGTGCTGCTTCTGATACTATGGCTTGCGATAGATTTGATTTTTTCTTTTGGAGCTGAATTTTTTTTTAGTCCTTTCACTTCTCATATGTGACCTAAACCTTTACCTTCTCCTGGCATTCTCCGTAGCCCTTAACACCTTCCATTTCCTGGTAATCAGGTTTGTAGTCACTTCTTTAATTTGTCTTACCCCTTCAGTCTGGGCCATTCATTCTTCAGACATTTGTAACTGCACAATAGAACAAATATTTATCTGATAATGAGTCATCTCTTTCTTTTCTGGGAGCTTCTGAGTCTTTTTTATATTGCTTTTGTAGAGTTTAAGTCCTTCTGGCCAACAGGTTTATAATTCAAAAGGATTCTAACACAGTGGAGTAATAGTATGAAATGAATAAAAAGAAGCGATTCAGTGATGGTGAGTGCAAAGCTTCACACGTAAGTAAAAACAGTTAGCTACCTGAATGTAGGCAACATATTTCCGAAAATATAGGGAACAGCTAGTTAGGTATCAATTTCAGCAAAAGACCTGGGGATTTGTAGTTGTTTGCATAGCGATTAAGAATAGTATAATCAATCCCTCTGCTCACTTCAGCCCCATCAAGGGCTCGGCTGAATGCTCTGCCCTATTTTCTGAGCTACATTTCAGAAAAGATGTGGAGCAACAGGAATCCATAGGAGAGCAGCAAGAATGATCAGAGCTATATACAATATCACCTGTGAGGAAAGACTAAAAAGAATTTAAGTCATTTAACCTTGAGAACACTGAGGAAAGATCTAAAAGCAGTCATCCAGTACGAAATGGGCTGTCATAAAGATGGTAATAAACTGCTCTACAGGTCCCTTGGAGATAGAATGAGAAGATAGGGGCTTAAATTTCAGCAAGGTATAACTAGGGAAGATGTTAGGCAAGCCTTTCAATGGAATGCTAGTGATAATTAAGCATCAATGGACTTGAATAGAGCTTTTGGATCTTTATTACTGTATATTACTATACATTTCTAGAACAGCATAGACAAATATGTGTCACAATATACTTATGATTAGTTGATCCTGCTTCAGGACAGGGACACTGGCTGAGCAGCCCACTGGGATCCTTTCCAATTCTAGTTCTGGCTTCTGGGGTTAAGGCCTTGGGAACAGTACACATAGCACCAGGAAAGGTGCCATTTGATCTTCAATGACACCAGCAAATGGGACCCTCAGTTTAGATCTCTAATGCAAAATGATGGTGCTTCCAGTACATTACTGGTTCTGGACAGGCTCTGTACTAATTAAACAGAAATCTAACTCCCTGCCATACCCATCTCTGAAGATGGCCTTGCTTTGAGTTGGTGTAGGTCACCACCAGAGAGCCTTACCAACCTCAGTTAGTCTGGCAGTCTAAGTAACCACCAGTAGCAAGCCTGCAGCACCCGGCTTTCCTGCTGAGTTATTCCCAGCTAGAAACCAGCCTGGTCCAGCTCTGCAGAATACCTGGGTGACAGTGTCAGGTTCTAATTTGCATCAGGGAAAAAGTCTACAGTTATATTTTTTTAATCACTGGAGTTTTACTGGGATGGAGAAACTGGAGTTTTCTGATGGAGTCTGTTTCAACCCGTGCAGATGGATTTTTCTTCATAGTGCAAAAATATGGCTAAGGGTTTTCTTCTGACCCACCGTTGATCTTCAAAGGATCTTGTTGTTTTGATCTAGCAAAAAGTAAAAATAGTAGTGTTCAAGATCTCCAGACCTCTCTTTGCTTTTTCCCCTTCCTCCCTGCACATCTCCCTAGTTGCCAGTGACTGTTCATTGCCAATTCCTTATGGATAACGTGTTACAGGAATGACTGCAGCAATGTGTTGCTGAACACACTTTATTGGGACTTTGGAAATGGGGTACATCGTGATCAAAAAGCTTTTGGACAGGACTGGTTGTCACTGGCAGAGGGCTGGTGAGGGGAGTCCCTTCCACAAGTCTCAAGGAGGCATCTTCAGCTGGGTAAGGTGAAACTCTCAGAGACACTCACTGTTGAAACTTTTACCTGTGTCTTTGTATGTGACTTGCTGTTCAGCTGGTTGAGGTTTTGACATGTTCCCTTACCCAGTGTCACCTTTTTTATATATAACATCATAAACTATATGATTGTTTAAATACAGCCAAGTACAAATTAGGGTTTTTTCCCTAGAAACAAGTTACAAGGTCAGCAAGTCATAAAGACAGAAAGCACTATTCCTGGGTTGATTTGCAGACAGCTTCTTAAGACTGGGCAGGGAGAAAAGTTTGTGATCATCAGTCTTCCATTAGAAATTGCTGGGCTTCTTTCAACATTGGGCAGCACCTTGATGTCTTAAAATATTATTTCCATGTATCCTAATATGTTTAAGGTTCAAAATTATGACTTTAGACGTTATTTTTCCCCCTGCTTAACTTTCGAGAAAAACATGCCTCTGCAGCCTGCAAGCTCAAATCACAAAATGGGCATAAAGGCTCATAGCACCAAATACGACACGTGGTACATCTAGCAGAACTCATAACATCACTGTGAGGCATCTGCATGTTGGGTTTTTTTCTCTTTTTAGCCAGAAACAATCGTTTTTTTCTGTCTGAAGACCCTATTCAGAACTATTGCTGTCACTTCATTTGGGAGCTTGGAAATAGCAAAACTACATACTTGTGACTTAGTCAAAGGTGAGCATGAGAATGTATCTTTTGAAAAACCTTCAGGAGCTGACAGGCACAATCTGAAATATATTAGCTTTTGCTTGCTTTCTGTCCAATACAGTGCACTTTACACTTTCAGTTGGCCAAAAGCTGCATTTGTGTCTCCCACCCCAGACCCAGCACTCCCATTTCCCACTCATGTATTTGGTGTGTTCATCCTTGCTGTGCAGGGAGCTATTCCAGTTGTAAATGACCCACTGAGCTGGTCAATTTATCTTTGCTTATCTAGAAGTCTAGCTTGGTCAAATGAATGAATGACCCCTCTTTTTATCAGCTGTTAATAACAGGATTACTGAGCATTACTCAGTCTGGCAGGAGTAGCAGGAGTTGGCAGACTGTTAGTGTCATGCAGCATTTTTGGGATCAGATATGCACTCAGCACTCCATAAAATGCCTAAGACTTATCCCATGTTTGCCAGCCCTCTGAATACCTAGGAAGCCTGCACAAAAATACTGAGCAGGGAAGTGTATTGAGTCTGCCCCTCTGGGATTTAAGTGCTGCCTTCTGGGATTCACCTCTTTAGGACTGATTTTCACAGCTTTTCGTTCTAACACTGAGGAGGCAGTTCCTTTGTTCAAAAGGCAGCCAGAGCAATGAGTGTTGCTGCTGCTCCTGTCCTTTTACCTACAAAGTGTAGGAAACCGTTCTCCCTGAAAGGCTTTCAACATCCATCGTCCACAGAAGTGTGTGAACCACCAGATTACAGGATGTACTGCTAAGGAGCTTTCTGTTCTCCCTCTTGGGGCTGGCCACTGTGTATGAAGTAATCAATATTTGCCCTGCCAGAGAGAGCTCAGGAAAAAAAAAAAAACGGAAGGACAGAAAAAAAAAGAAGGGGGGGGGGCGGGGGGAAGAAAAAAAAAGAGCATGATTGTCCAGGCTCCAAGTTACTGTATCCCACAAAGAGCCTAGACTGTCTCCAGTCTGGGAAATGCTTCATGCTTCACGGTTTTAAACATGTTATTGTATGTAATCAGAACAAAGCAGCATTGTATGACCAACTGAAATGCATGTCTTTTGGCCTTGAGCTGGAAGGCTTTTTCCGTTTAACATCACTCCTGCATTATGCATCCTCCATGTCCTTCTTCATGCTCCACAGAAATGGTACAGAGACAGGATGCACTTTCCTGTCCCTGTTACTCTTCCATCGTCTTTCCGACCCAAGAGTGAGCATTTATGCTATTGTGTGATCTCTCGGTCTTACAACTAACTTCTAGCTTCCTTATATTTCACTTCTTTCAATAAATTATCTTAAAGTAGGTGTTATTCACTCCCCATTCCACTCCACCTCCTGCTCATTTTTGCTCGTTGATGCTTCTGTACCTAACAGTTGCCAATGACATTTTGTATTTCTTAGCCCAAGGACATTCTTTCCTCAGCAACAGCAAAGTGTATACTTGTATTTTTTTTTTCCAAATCTGCCAGCTTAAAGTATTGTCCTGTTTGTGATGCAGTTAAACACATTAGTAATAGTGAGGAAACTGTGGAATTGAAATCCTTTTACTGCCTACATGAACCTCACATTGTAGACTAAGTGTTTAATCCCTAGGTATTTCCTTTCCCTGCCTTGGAGAAATGGAGAAGCAAACCACCATGTTGCCTGGTTCATAAAGCTATTTGACTAAAAGTCAGTTTTTAAAATGCTTCTTGATATGCAGTTGAACAAAGTGGGTTCCCTTCCTCAAAGACAAATGACATGAGAGAATCCAGCTGGTAAAGCAGAGGCTAGAGGAAACCTGCATGGAAAACCTCAACTCAGAAAGCATGAAAATGTTGTAAAGATGTCTGTGTCTTTCTGCTTCCCACAATTAAGCAGCAGAAAGGTTTTGAACCCTTTGGTACTGATGACTTTGAATTTGGACATCAGTGCAGAATTCCAAAGTCTCAAGCCTACTTTGTAGCTTTAGCATCTGCAAGGGGTTTTAATGAAAAACCACAATGTACCATTTAGAGCAGCGTTCCCAGTGTGTATCTTGAAATGCATCACAATTTCTTGCTTGATGTTGTTTGAAATTTCATCTCGGCCGTCAGGTCTGTATATCACTACTTACTGCTTAAAGGTCAAGGCATTCCTCCTCACAGTGTATGTTGGGATAGACCTTGATTTTTGCTTACAGAGAACCAAGGTTTTCAGATCAATTCCTTGTGCAATGATTGCATGGTCCTCTCGTTCCATCAAGGTATGGCACAGGACTGTGAAAATGCAGCCTCTGGGCAGTCAGGGCACAAGCATGAAGCTATTACCAAGGCAGGCTGTATCAAATAGGTTTTATGGGAAATGGTCTTACATTTCTTGCTTCCCTTAAGACTCTGACATGCCTCATCTCTAGAGACTGTTTTTGGAGTCACCTGCACTGAACACGACCTTTGACAGTCCATCCCACAGGACTTCAGTGCCAGAGCCAAACAAATTCTTCATCTGTAAACTCAGTGATGACTGGAAATTGAACCGACCCATTTGAAAATCTGGACCTGTAATAACTGGGATAGTCTGCAGGCAGAAGTCATAAATAGGTTTTATTAGACAGCAGGATAGATAAAATGCTTGGCATTTACAAGTTAGATGTCTAACCCTGGTAGTACTCCCAGAAATAATAACTAAGTAGGAATTAAATGGCTTTCTTAAATGAAAACATTTTACCAGGAAAATAACACTGACAGGTATGTCACTTCCAAGAACCATGTCCCAGTAAACTAACCAAAAAGTTACTCCGTTGAGTTTCAGTTCATGCTCATAAGAATTCATTCTTAGTACAGGCTCAGTAGCTCAGTGGTGTTGCAACAGCAGGGAGCACAGGCTGCCAAAACCATTCCTGAAGGTACGTACTCCACTGAAGGTCCTGGAGGAAGCTCTGCACTGTGTTACTTCCCTGCTGTACCACCTTCTTCGGGTACGTAGACCCAGAGGAATCCCTTTAAAGCCTTGCTCCATGAGTATTCCTGAAGGAAAGGAGGGAAGACTGGCAAAGATGCTCTGGCCCATCTCTTGAAATGCATGCAGCTGGCAGAGTTAGCCTCCCCATGAGTCAGGGAACTGCATTCTGAAGACTGCATTGCAGCAACAACCACTGGTTTAGAGCATCTTGTTCGGAGCTAGATGCACTAGAGTGGAAGTGGCTTGAACTTGTCTTCGTCAGCACTACAACATGTAAATCACACAACCTTTATTAAACTCATTAGCAGTAAAGTGAATGTAAACAGATGTGTGTAACAAGCTCTCATTTAGTGGAATGGGAACAAAGAAACAACCTTGAATGTTGTTCCTCACCTTGACCTCATTCTTCACCTAACATAGTTTTTATACAATAATATGCAACACTGCGAGCAATAGCTCTGCGGCCTCTGGCCAGCCACCCAAACGCTTACCAAATGAGCTTTATAGCCTGCAATTAAACATGTATTTGTTTACACACAAGGAGTATTAGGCTATTGCATGTTGATGAAAAAGTATTTCTCCAGTTTAATTATACAACTTTTAAAAATAGTTTTCTAAGAATGAGTTTTCGAGTACAAGAAGGAAAACAAGCAGACTTAGATATATTATTCTATATTAGCATGCTTGAAGTATGTTAAATTCACAGTTCTTACACAGCAGACATGGCCTTTTATAGGGCATGAGCTTCTACGCTGTTTTCCCTTAAGACTTCTTTATATCTGTGAAAAATACTGAAAATCTGTGTGGAAGCTCTGGTGACAAATCCTTTGACACTATGACATGATGAAGGAACAAACCATCTCAATGAATAATTTTGCAGTTTATTAGCATATTGAAGTGTTTTGATTAATTTTGCTTACGTGAATGACAAAGGAACTGTTTTATCATGTGCCCTGCTCATTTCACTATTATTTGTCCTGTTGAAATCTCTTTAATTATGCATAGGCAGGGCACATTCCTAGGACCAGAGGTGTCATGACACTGATATTAATTAAAAGGCTACTGTAGAAATAATAGACAATCATGTGATTGAGTTGTGCTTCTCAGACTTTCAAAGTCTAGGAATACAAACAATCCGTTAGGGGGAAAGGATATTTATTTTTTAGGCTACATAACTTGCAAGTGCTCAAGCTATATGTGTGACTTGTTCACATTTGCTATGCAAACATAACATATAATAAACTTAAATGACTCAGCATGAAAGTAAGGGAGAAGGCAAAAATATTGCTTGCCTCTCCAGCTTATTAGCTCTCCCAAAAGCAATGCACACAGTCTGGTTGGGCTCACCTCAAACACAGGGTGCCTCAAATGATACTAGATCCTTATATTTAGCCAAATGAATCCATGTCCATTGTATTTCTAGAGAGCATTACTATTCATATCAAAGTCTCTTGCGTTTCTGTTAGAATGAAGGTTAAAAAAACCCAGCATCTGCCTTCGCTAAATGCAGTATTTCTGCAAGTCACAGCGAGGGAATCTTGCCAGGATGCCCAAAGCCTCAAATACTGGTTTTAAACACTGTGCAGACCTGGAGCACGAAGGGGAATTGCAGTCCTCCCAATGGCCAGACTGAAGGAGTTTGCGTGTGATAATCACAGGTATGATCTCACATTTAGGAGACTAATAATGCAATGATAATAAGTTCAGATCTAGCATTGGTGAGAAACACCTCAGCCTTGTGAAAATTTAATAGTGTATCAAGGACATTTTTGCTGTAGTTTAATGTGCCCAAGTGCCAGCCGTGAAAGTTTTTGCTGCCTGAGAACCAAAGTAGCACAACAGCTACTGAAAAATTGTTATATATTGCATTTGTAGAAATCAGTTTTCAGTTTGACTTGTTTCTTTTTTTTTTTTCTTTTTTTTTTCCAAGGCTTTTTATTTTTTCATTTGCTTAACCCTTTTTTTCAGCTCCCTATCCTTTTCAGGACACTGACGTCCCACTTAACATTATCTGAAATAGAATATGATGAACACAGCTAATTTTTTTCTTCTGTATAACACCTACAAAACTTAATGGGAATGGAGGTAGTGGAAGGTCAGTATAATTTTCCCTGTCATTTGAATCCCATTCCCCACACTTTGCAATGCGATCTCCAGTTGGGTTCTTTCTTGCAGTGGACTCAGTGGTGGGTATATAATAGTACAGTAGTAACTGAAAAAATTCTAGCTTTGTTTTATAGAAATACACATATCTTTATGAGTTGTTAGATGAATTGAGATAAATACACAGGCTAATAATAATGAAACTTCTGCTTTAGCCCTCATTCTTGCATTAGAGAATATTTTGAACAGAAGGCTAATCTTTGCAGTGTGAAGCAGAATCACATAAAATGTAATGTGATTTTTGTTTCACCCTGTGGTTAACCTCAAAGTTATTTTAGATGATGTTTTGCTGGATATACTGCACTAAAAGGAAAGGAATAACTGCTCCTCTGTCATGCATTTGTCTCTGTGTATATCCACATGGGATTTGCCTGCAGCGTTAGCTGGAGAACATTTGCCTTAGGGCATCCACAGTGGCAGACATAACCCTGCTCCCGCAGCATATGCCATGCAGTCAGCTTTAAGAGGCTTGGCACAGAGTCTCCTGATTTTGGTTCCTCTCACCCAGCTTCTAAGATGGAGGAAAAAATTAAGTATTTTTGCAGTTTTTACATGCAGCATGAGGCCACTTTTCAAAGCTGGGGGCTTTTGTGAGACCAAAGCAGTCCAAACAGGACTAACTACCCTGCAAGTACCACTTGGATTACTCAGCTCCTCTATATCCGGGTGGCGGGGGGAAGGGGAGAAGAGAGAAAAGAAAAGCCATATCTGAGGAGGACATCCAATCCTAAATTAATTTTCTGGTGTGATCTTCTTGGGTTTGAAAGCTTGACCTTCCCCTTTTAATGACTGCAGTAGCTCTGAGCCCTCCCAGCCTTTAAGAGCTGGAGGAGAAGCTCCTCCCTTATGGGACACCAGAACAGTTGGTTCTCCACCTTACATGCTAGGCAAAGGCCAGAAACAGGCATTTGTAACCATGTGCTCATCCCTCCCTCAAACACTCTTTGACACTGCTAGTGGGAACAGCCTTCCCTGGGATCCACTTGGTGGGTCCTGGTTCAGTACTGAACCTTCTTCCTCCTCCCCTCGGTGCTCTGCCAAAATGTCTTCCTAGTGCACAGTACTTAAAGGTTTTTCTAATGGTCCACTGACTTCTAACTTTTTCTTCTGCTCCTTTAGATGCTCCTGAAGAAATCACAACCTGTAAGACTATCTACTTTTTCCTTTGTTTTATTTACCTTTCCACAAAGAAGAGGACACAAAATATTAATGTTGGAAGCCCATCCATCATACAGACCGTTCTCTCCTATACTTGAGGAACAGGGACTCTTCAGTTTAGAAGGATGTAGGAGCTTCTGTTTTGAGAAATAAGCCTACCAGTTATAAACCAAAGTTGTCACCAAACAACTAAATTAAAAAAATTATCCTGTTTTTTTTCAAACAATTAGTCTTTACCACAGCAACAAACCTTTGATTCTTTAACAACCAGAAGCATAGTTCACTGTTAAGGCGTTAAAGGCTTTAAGCTTTGGTGAATGAACACTATCAGTTACCTTTAAAGCGCCCGTGAATGTTTGCTGAAAAAAATGGTAGTGCTTGTCCTTCAGCTGCCCTGAGTTCTCAGGCACAGTTAAGCTTTTCTACAGAGACGTCATGTTAGGATTTATCTCGGGTGTTTCTAGGATAGACATCTACTGCTGGGCTGGTCTAGACTCAGCTTGGACGGGCCATTAATGGAAAAATGAGCACTTCTAGAGCATGATTCGTCTGACCCTGCTTTTGACATCCATGTGAGAAGATTAATCTCTCTACAATGCTCATTCCTCTTCTGTTACAACTGACCTCAGGTGTTGAATTTACTTTACTGAGTTTGCAAATGCTGTCAAGCACAGAAAAGAATGAAAGTGTACCTCAAAGAAATTAGTAGGTTGATTTCTTGACAAATTTTATAGGAAATTGTATTAGCACAAATGACCATAAATATGGTCCATCTTCCTCTCATACCAGTAGCTGATATTCAAATATTTTATACATAATTGGCAGAGCTGGTGATAGCTCTACAGATTTCACCTCATAGGAAGATCAACCTGGAAAAGTTTTGTGTCAAGAACTGCCCAGGCCTGCATGTGTCCTGACACGAACACGTAAGAGCTGTGCCAAGCTGTGGGCTGTGAGGACCTCAGGGAATAGGCAAACACCCTGCAGTGCCTTAGCCTGCGTGGTGAGGAGCCCATGTCAAAAGGAAGCTTTCTTTGAGGTCTTTGCTTCCCAGAGGTATGTGGCCACACCTTGAGATGATGGGACAGTAAAAAGCTGGTTTGCTTTTCCTCTTTGGCCAGTAGTGCTGTAAGTAACTGCAATTAAAAAATTATTTGGGATGGGGCACGTTCACCCGTATTGGAATATATGAGTTTTCCCTATTTATTAAAATGGAAGAGGTGGCAATTGTGGTACTTCAGTTCATGTAGCAGAGGTAGGATAGGGTTGTGAACCAGGGTGACACTTAAGGGAGTAGAGATAGAAATACAGCAGCAAGCTGAGTGGAAGACTCCAAACAGGTGCAGGAACCTTCAGGCTGACTTCTACACGCCCTCAGCGGCACTCCAAGCAGACTCTGGCTACTGCTGGATTTAGCAGTGGCTCCTTCGGCTGAAGCCAACTAGCATTTGAGACCTTTTCTGTGAGACTGGCAAGTGGTGGCAGGATGGCTTGTAAAGGGGAGCTGCTGATGGAGTCAAAACACAGGCTGGAGCAGTGAGGCTGAATGTCCTGCCATGTGACCAGACCACACGTCCCGCCATGGTGAGCACACTCTCCACATTCACTGCTACAAGTGCATCATTCCCAAACATACCCTCATTGGCGTACTTAGAAAAGCCCTAAGCTTGCGCTAAAAGAAACACAACCATGAGGCACGGTCATATAATCTTCCTTGCTGCTGGTCAGCCCTTGCTGCTCAGAAAAGCATATGGAGGTCCAGTTTATGACTCCTGGTGAAGCCTAGATAACCCCTGCGGGTGTGGGGACACAGGGGAGACTGGAAGAAAGTCAGAGGCCCCCAGAGCTTGCCACGGCACTGTTCGCTCAGCCTACCTGATAGACAAAACCTAGCCAGCAGCCAGGAGCTGCCTGGGTGAGCAGTGGGCTTCTGGTGGACCGTGGTTGGGGAGCTGTGGGTGGGGACCTAACAGCTCTGCCTCTTGGTAAAAGGTGGCCAGCATGGTTGGGGTGGATGGTAGATAGGTGGACAGGTAGGTAGATAGAGATGGAACGTTTTGGTGGCTGTTTGCCCAAGTTAAATGCAGCTTTGTGGGATGGATGAGCTCAACTGTTAGACCTGGAGGCCTCCCTCCTCTTGGGAGAGCACCAAGCCGCAGAAGGGAGGCCATGGTTACGGCAGAGGGTTTATGTTGCTGGTTTGCTTTGGATTTTTAGGAGGCATTAAGGTGTATATAGGTGGTGGGTGTGCTGGTGAGCTTGCAAGAAGGGAAGGGATCACGAGGTTGTGTCTCATCTAGAGCATGAGGCATGTGCCTGGGAACACAGGGCATGGGGGCAAAGTCCTTGTCCCCATGGATTTTAATTTTTTATCTGAAGCAAGCCACCGTGAAGGGAAAGAAAAGGAGCCCAGGACAGTGATGTGTGGCTTGCTTGTGGCGAGTTAGAGACCAATTAGCGTAATTGAGGTGCTTTAAGGCACACAGCACACCCACAATACAGCATCTAAAAGTAGCAGCTTTTGTTGCCACCTTCCCCTTATTTCAGTAAAGCAGGTTTAGGGTGGGGTTTTTTTTGGGTAGCTGTGATATAAAATAGTTTGTGCACATGCATGAACTTATAGCTGCTTCCCCCCAGACCCCCCCAAATCCAACACCACATCACTATCAGGCCCAGAGGTGCATTATATGCTCCTCCTCTGGGAGAGATACCGCTATCAGGTGTCTGCACATCTGGATAAAGCAGACAAGTGGTAGAAGCCAGATCCATACAGCAAATGCATTAACCTTACATTCCAGATTGCTGCCTGACTGCTCAGCCCGATAACCCAGCAGGTCCCAAAGCCTCAGCCTGCACCGCTGGGAAATGACAGCACCCAGTGCCCTTGCTGGGGGGCTGCTGGGGTGATCTCCAGAGCCAGTTTGCCAGGGGGTCTTGCCTGGGTGTCCCTGAGCTGCTGGCTGGCAGGGCTCCCCTGGCAGCATTTGTAATTGCCACCAAAACCTGATTTTCAGGAACAAACATCCCCAGAGGCCGTTTCAGCAGCAATCAGTTTATTCCAACTGTATCTTCTTGGGCCAAAGGCTGGAGCCCCCTTTCCCCTCTCCAAATCGGAGGCAAGTGCTTCCCTGCTCACAGAGATGCTCAGAAACGGCCTTGGGCAGGTCTGAACACATGAACGGTGGGGAACGGCCCATTTATGCTGGTTTTTACCTAAGGAAATGCCCAGGGCTGGGGAAGAGAAAGGGGCTTGTGTGGCTTGGGGAACCCCCACAGCTGCCTCTCCACCACGAAACCATCCTCACCAGTGCTCACTCTATCGCTTCATGTCTTCGGTGGCAGGCAGAGGACACACATGATTTTCTTTCATCCTCTGCTCCAAACGGGACATTTCTCAGGGCTATCTCCCATCTCAGGTGGGATTTTGGTAAATGGAGGCACGTGGTCCTAGGCAGAGCTGTGTGGCTGGCCAGGCCAGGGCAGGGTCCCATCACAGGCAGCGCCAGCAATGCAGTGCCTGGGAGCAGCTCCATATTTGCTATGTGCAGCTCCAAGAACATTTACACTTCTGAACGTGTCA
>JAVJGJ010000001.1:47171888-47194236 GCA_035590215.1 Microhierax caerulescens | reverse complement strand
CCTCCCCGGCCCCCCCCCCCCCCCCTCCCCCCCCCCCCCCCCCCATCTGCCAACAGGTGAAGGTGAGGAGAAGCAGCCATGGAAAGCCCATCTCCACCTCACTGAGCTCCCTCCACCTCCCCAGCCCGCTGCCTCACCTTGCAGAGTCTCAACTTCAGGAGCTCACAGGCAAAAGCCATAATAAAGGAAGAGATTTTTTTATGATGAGGACGGCAAGACACTGCTCAGAGTCTGCCCAGAGCAGCTGTGGCTGCCCCCTCCCTGGCAGTGTTCAAGGCCAGGCTGGACGGGGCTGGGAGCAACCTGGTCCAGTGGCAGGTGTCCCTGCCCATGGCAGGGGGGTCGGAGCTGGATGACCTTTAAAGGTCTCTTCCAACACAAACCATGCTACAAAAACAACCCCACCTTGGGATGCACGATCTATGAAAAAGGCAAATCCTGGCTGTGATGTCCATAACACAGAAGATGATTTTGGGTTGCTCATGCTTCACAGGAAGGTCAGACATGGCTCCTCAGCTGATGGCACCCAGGGCCTGAAAACACACATGATGACAGTGTCTTTCTACTCTAAATTTAAGGATGATTACCAGCTTTTGAAGACCAAAACACAGCGTTCCTTCTAATCCACCCACCCCTCTCAGTCAGCACAGGCTGCCCTCGGGCTCCACATGCCGCTGCTGGCCCCACACCCTGAGGACCTCTCTGGAGCTGTGGCACTGCGCTGGCCACTCATTCTCCACCCAAAGCACCCACCACTCCTGCCCAAGGAGGACATGCCGTGCGATCCCCTGGCCATGCTCACAAGCCTCCTCTCCCACTCTCCTCCACCGTCATAAGCTGCACAGCTCTCCCCCACGCAGCCAACAAGGATGGTGGGTGAAAATAAATTCATTTATTTTTGCTGAAAATTCTTCTACACCCTTTGGCAAATAAAAGGCCGGTGGGTGGATGGGTGGAAAGACTGGAGCCAAAAGCAATAGAAGAGTACTGCTAAGAGAGGTGGAAAATGAGACAGCAGCCTTCCCTGCCAGCATGCGTCCTACGTGATTGACTACAGCAGGTGCCCACAGCCTTCCCAAATCCCGTAGCACTCCAGGACCGCTACCCTGAAAACCAGAATTTAAAGTAGTGTGTTGCTCTGGAAAACCAAAGCTCTGTCTGCCAGGTACCTTTAAAATCCACTGTTTTCTAGTAAATTCCAGTATTTCCACAGGAGCAAGCAAAGCTCTGCTACCCCAGAGTGTCCAGAACTCACACCTGGGTGTCCCCCAGTGCCAGCAGCCACACACTGCAGGGTGAGGGGCTGAGCCAGGTAAAACCTACCCCTGCTTCCCACAGGGCTGGAGAGAGGGCAGAGCAGCTCCTGCAGCCACTGCTTGTGCCAGTTTTGCGTGCGTGGGGTCACATCCCTGCAGGACAGAGTCTTCCTTGGAAGCTCAGCACTGGGCAAGCCAGCCTCTTCCCTCTTTTTTCAAGGGTGACACTGCCATCTCTCACAGCTGAGCTCCTACTAACTCTTTGAGGGTTATTTGTGGAACATAATTTCCAGATAGGCATGCAACTTGATTTTCAGTTCTGCTTTAGCATGTCATAGCAACGCAAATGGGAGCAATTCCCCTCCCCACTCAAAGCTGTCCCAGGTGATGTCCTCAGAGCATCATCCAGACAAGGAGACCAGCAGAGCTGCTCAGCAGCTACCACCACCACTGCTGGGAACCTGCCAGGCAAACGCCAGCTCCTCTGCATGCTTACAGCAGAGCCAGGAAAGCATCTGATGGCTGGCCACCATGAGAAAAGGAAGCTGCTATTAAGAGAAACTCTGGCCAGGCCCCAAAAATTAAAAATTAGGAACCCGCATCCCTGGCAGGGATGTGATGTGCAGGTGTCAGCTCTAGGAAGGGGGAGGAGGCTGCCCACAGGCTCGGTGTGTGTCTTCAAGGCTTTGCTGGGAGAAGCAGCACCTGCATAAGGCAAACATCCCCCTCCTGGATTTTCCCCCGGGCTGCTATGAAGAGACAAAAGTGGGAAAAAAATTAAAAAAACCCACCCAAACCAAAAAAACCCAAAAGTCATCCCTGTGGTTCCCACAGAACAGGACCTGCAATTGCCTGTGTCCCTTGCTCCTAAGATGCCTACATAAAAGCTCGCCCAAGTGACAGGCTTGCTAATCCTAGAGACCCAAATGCCCCCAGACTCCTCCCTGCAATGACGTACGGCAGCACAGCCCGGTGCAGCACCACCGCACAGAAATACCAGGACAGGGAGAATGCACCTCACTCTTAGATCACGAAGCTTTAAAATATTTGCCCTTGAAGTCACTTGTTCAGCCTCCTGTGCCACCTTTTGGTATGGTTTTGGCCAGAGCAGCAGCCCTTTCTGCCAGGCTGGGGTGGTCTGAGCGAGGCAGCGCAGAGGGAACCTGGGGGTGTCCCGTGCTGAACACAGTGCTGGGCAGTTACTACTTACTTACACACAACCGGCTAAAAAGCCCTGAAGTCCAGCGTCTCGCCTCCCCTCCTGCCAGCACGATTTATATACGTTGCCTGAAGCGAGACCGGCTGCATGCAGCAGCAAGTGGACGGAGCGCCCGCCCCGAAGCTGGCTGCGCCGTGGCTGCCGCCGCCGCCGCCACATCTCTGCCCTTTTATCCCGGCTGGGTTTTGAGCAGCAAGCAGAGGAACTCATCACTTGAGGCAACGCTCCCTCCTCCTTCCCCTCCCCATCCTCAGCGAAACACGGGGCACATCAGCCAAGCTACATCAACATCAAGGGAGAAAGGAGGTTTTCTGGGGAGACAGCAGCTGCTGTGACGGGAACGCTGCCGGCCGGAGGAGCCCGGGCCACAGCTATGGCACATCGCCCGCCGCCCGGCCACAGCCACAGGCAGCTTGAGCACAGGGACTAACCAAGGACAGGCAACAGCTGGACCTGCTGCTGACTGCAACTGCTCAGCTAGCCACAACGGGGAGGGATTTATTTCCGTGTTTATGAGGCACGTTATTATCCTATTATCTCTCCTTACCTCCATCTTGAGTTTCTTTCCCTTCCATCTTTCTAGTTCCCCTTAGCTTCAAGCAGGGCTGTGTAACAGCTTTCACAGCTTCTGCTAATAATTCTACACTTCAGTTAAAAGGTGTTCCTGGAGGGCTGCTACAAAATAATGGCATCTCAGAGTAGTTTATGGCCATAGAAACCAGGTGAGATGCAAGAGACCCTGACTCTGACACTCCTGACACCCGTGAGCATCCCTTTACACTAAGACAAGGCCCAGGCATGGGGAAACAAAAAATGTCAGGGACACACAGGAATTATTCATGCATGAAATTAGAAATGCTGTGGGACCCCTTCCTTGCCATAAATAACTCCACATAACCTACCACTGCAGGATTCATTGCCCCATTATAAATAATTCCCTGCTGGAAGAGCACAGGGCAGCACATCTATATGCCAGAAGTGGATGACACCCCTTGATTCATGGGGCGTCTGGGTAGCAGGCAATGAGATCACCTACACAGCATGAAAAGAGACGGATGACCTGGTCCTGAGCAACCATCCCAGCTACTTCTCCATCTACCTTCTCTTCCATCCTTGCTAGCTTTCACCTTTGTTGTTGGTACTGAGGGTTGAAGCTACTTGCAACCGTCTCTAAGCTCAGACAAAGCCTCCAGAGCTGAAAGCAGCAGGAGGTCGGTGGGATGACAATGGCATCCAACATTCAACCTGCCACTCGGCCACAGCATGGTTCCATGAGCAATTGCTACCAGAAACACCATGAGTACGACCCACAACAGCAATGGGTCTCAAACTGCCCCAGGAGACGGGAATTCAGAGGTGGCCTCTGCAGCTGATAAACCCAAGCATGAAATGGAACACAAGGGTGATGGTGTTTTGGACTGCAGGCAACAGCTGTCCTAAACATCTGTGCAAAACCAAAAGCATATTTGAATTCAGACTGTTATATGCCATAACATGCCACCACTGATAAACCTGGAGCAGCAGCACACGCTGCACAGGTGATGGTCCCACCAGGAGGTTTTGCTACAACCCAGCTTTACCATCACCTGGGGTTGAAAAGGGTGATGGGGTAGCAAGTTAGAGTACTAGTACGAGAACTGACTTTCATCAGTGCCTGCTCCACTCTTCCTGATGGAGCTGGTCCATCCTTAAAAGCACCCAGCTACTTTATCGCTGGTATTCCATTTTGGGGTGTCACACCCCTTGGAAAACCCCTAAGATGCTGACAGCTAGATATAGTTTACTTTCACTATAATATTTGGACCAGAGAAAAGCAAAACACATTCTGCTGCAGCAAATGGACTTCAGAAAGTGGCCAGGTTTGGTCCTAAACAGCATCTCCTGCTGTCACTGTTGGGAATGTAATCCAGCGGGCATTTCTAATCTTCTTAAACCCTCTGCTTTAAAGCTCACCCTGTTCCTCTGAAACACCTATATGACAGCTCCTACCCATGTACCTTATTACTCTAAAGCTTTAGGAGGACGCAGCCAGGATGTCTGGATCAACACAAGCTGTTAGTGGCCGTACCCTGTGTCAGTACTTCACAGGTTGATTTTTCAAGCAGGCTTCGGTCCCGTGGGGCCCAGAGTGTCACCAGCACAGGGGAGCTCAGCAAAGCCCCAGGAAGTGCTCAGCACATCTCAGGAATAGGCTTTTGATGAGACAGCTGAAATCCAGGCAGTGCTGCAGACGGGGTAAAGACAGCCCTTCCAGCACATTTCAGAGGGTGCTATATTAAGAAACGTAAGAGCAGGACTTTGAAATCTTGTATCTGGCTCTTTTTGCTGGCCGTGATGCACCTTGAAAAGCAAAGACTGTAATAAAGCCAACATATAACAACTGTTAAGAAAAAGCTGCAAAAGCAGTTATGGGGGATTAGAAGTACCCTGGTTATCAGGGCGTATTTAGCCTGGTCCATCGCTCTGCTCTCCACTATTGAAAAGAAGGACATGCTACAGAGAAAGGAGAGACAAAACCACCAGTGTAGCGATGGGGGTCTATACCTGCTGGGTCATCAAGAGAAAGCACAGTTTGAGAAACCAGGCATTGTCTGTAGTTTTTGCATGTGAGCAATTGTTATCGATAAGCAAAGAATTAAATAGCTTAAAGGAGTGGATAAAGACTAGAATATGCGATTTTGGCCTGGCATTGTACTCAGGACTAACTGGATGATGAGTCCCAGCTCAATGGAGCTGGCTCAGCAGAACGGACTGGGCTGCACAAATGGACAAAACCAGGGAAAAGTATTTAAAGTACTTTCAGAGTAGGTATTCCCTATGCATCCAAAATCCACACTAAGCCTATCAACTGCAGTGTCGGACCTTAAGTAAACCAATGCTTTAGAATTTAGACTGGTTTTTAGTTACTAATTTAAAGGAAAAAAAAAAAGAAATCAAGCCCCTTCTGCCAGCTTTGCTAGCCTGCATCCTCCCAGTAACTGCTCCAAAAGACTGATGTGACAATCAGCTGCTCGTTAGTTAAATTAAGTTTACAAGATTAAATGTGTTGCTGGTTGTGTTTTATGCCAGCTCCTTCAAAGGACATTGTTAAGGCTCAGTCTCCATCTTCTACATCAATCTTTCACTACATGGCTTTATTGCTTTCAGAAAGGTACTGAATTTACATTACAGCACTTTCCACTTCTAAATACTGAAAAAAAATGGAAAATCTAAAATTATTGGATCTTTTAGAATTCATTACTTGCTGGCTGACTTCTACTTCATATGCATTACTGTAAAAAGCCACTGAGCAATAATCATCAAATTACTTCCCTTTAGCTTAGAAGTTGGCCTAGCCATAAATCATATGGGGAAAACTGATAGAATCAAACTTATTTTCACCATCCATCATTGCTCGTCTGGCCTAAATTTAGGCAAGACTCCCTCTAGTTCAACAGAAGTGCCTGTATCTACACAGGTATTGCACTAAATGCTTCACAGCAAAGAGAGAAACTAACGTTATGTTTACTTAAGGTTAAAAAATAAATGCAGTTCTGAGCTCTGCAAAGACTTCTAAGGAGTTTTATGCTGCTCCAACCGAGGTCAACCACTTTTAAGGCGAGTCACCTTCTGGGAGAGTCCCTGTTCTGCAAAAGATCATGTGTGGCAAAAGCCTACACAGCTCATTGCAAATGACTACTTTTAGCGAGGAATAAGGTAGGCAAGATGAATTGCACCCAAGATTTAGGTTCAAACTTAAGGTTATGGCATAACGATGCGTTAGGACAGAATAACCCATCTATGTGTGCAAGCTCTTTAAATCAGAGTCAAAAACAAGGCTGACAGGTGCCTGCCCTACCTTACCAGCCAGATCACCCACCTGTCGTGAAAAGGGGGGGATGTCTAAAAACATTTACGTATTTAAAACATGACAGATAAAGAAAAGCCAAACCAACCATCCAAAACATGCTCCCAAAACAGGACTACATTGCTTATGTTACTTCTAGGGGCATCAAGGACAGCAGAGCTGGGAATAGGTTACCTCCGGCAGGTAACCAACTGCAATTTAAAGCATATAATCCCATGCATAGATAGGCTGGGGCTCCCGAGGTGCTGGTGCAGATGCTGACCGATTCTGCAGACACCCCCAAATCTATGTCTGTAAGGCAGAGGAGTGACAGAAAAGAGAACTGAACGTTGTGCCATTGCTAAGTCACGTAAAGGATGCACATTTTCAGCCAAAACATGCTGCATGGCATGTTTCAGTGGTTCTGAACATGAGCAGGTTTTCCCCCTTAGCACATTCCTGCTGCCTTCACAAACCTCGGAATGAGGCCTTCACTACCACGGCAGCTGACCAGCAATAATGACGAGTAGCAGTTAGCAGTATTTATGGTGCAGAAACATGGACCAGAAATGTCTCACCCCCCAGGGCAGCTCCTCTGCTTTCCATCCTGGGGCGTACCAGGAACTGATGGACAGGCACTGCATGTCACTAAATGTTGCACGGCAAGGAGAAGCTACCATGATACTCTCCTCACACTAATGATAAATGCAACTCTGCTGCACCCAAAGCCTTTCTTTCTGCAGATTCCTACCTTGTTGCTAACACAGTGAGTCAAACCTCCCTGACCTCTAGCTTTCCATTGCATTAATAATCTACAGAAGTGAAACAGCAGTCGCAAAGAGTTATATTTTCTCTGAAACTACAGTGAAGAATTCATTACTCAACGTGGAGGAAGACATCAGAAAAAAAAAGAAAAGGTTCAGGACACTGATTTGGTACAAACTAAAGGCTGAAGTCAGCTGGTACATGGCTTGATCTCCTTGAGTCTATTGCAAGCAATAAATAGTTCTTCCTATTTCTAGCACAGCAGATTGAAATGGTGCTGCACACATACCCTTCCCAGAGCTCAGGCATCCAACAAGGACGCCAGTTCTAATCAGTTGGGACCGACTTACCCCACCGTATAACAGCACACAAATAGTCAGCACCTGCCACACCAAGATGAGCCCACAAAATCCATTGCAGTGGATTGGGAAGAGCTCAAGAGGTAAGGAGTGAGGGTGCCACCGAAGCACAGCTCACTACTTCTGTCCTCCCCAGACGCTCACCAAGGGTGCTTCTTGCACTGCTCCTGGTGCCCGCGCTTCTCACCAGGACCAATCCTGTCTGACCTGTTAGTATGAACCCCCCAACCAAGAGGTCAAACCTATTCCCTTAACCTCTGGGCGAGGGGTAGATGACCAAACAACAGAGGGACTGAAATGATAGTAAAGCTGATAAGGAGAATCAGACTTGGGTCGACCAACCAAACCCATGACCTCACTGCCCTGCTGTCATCGAGGCAGCACAGTGCTGCTGCAGAGATGCTCATTCCGGCATGGAAGGTGATGGGGGGAGGGGGAAGCAGTTTCCACTGCTTGGCTGCATGCCAAGAAACAAGGCCTTTCCCTTGGAAAGGGTGTCTGCCATGCACTTCTGACATCCAAGTCTAGGTGGAGGTAGTGACAGAACTAACGCTTCAGTTTACAGCAAATGCAACTCCTGACCCACCTAAAAAAAATGAGTAACTAATTAGCAAACCTTCCAAGTATTCCTTAAGTGCTTTTAACACCACCATGCTGCAAACGCTGGAGGTCTGCCTCCAGCAATGGCTCTTGACCTGCAACATAGCAACTAGCTCACCCTATTCTTGGAGAGCAGGGAAGGAAGCGCTCACCCCACCACATGGGACTGGACCCTGAAGCATTTTGCTGTGCTGCAGCAGGGCTGAAGCTGACCCATGAACAGCTGCAGGCACCTCCTGGGGCTTGCACCTTCCCACACCTCCAACCCAACCCTCAACCAACTGACATGGTAGGTGGTGACTCCGATGGTCAGGTACAGTCAGCAGACAGAGGTACCACTGCATTCCCATCCTCCTGTGTTTGTAAAGCCTGGCTGCAGGAGATGCTGAGCTCCTCCTGAGATGGTGTCTTGGGGTCCTCAGCCCTTCACAGGCAACCGGGCCATTGTGACAGCCAGGGACACTACTGCAATGGGTGCTCTCTCCTTAAAAATAAACACAAGCTTTTTTCCAGCAGGAGAAGCCTGTGAAGGCAACCTACTGCTCTCCAGGTATCATCTCTCCCTGTGGCCATCCCACTGCAGGCTCCCACTGTAAATTAACACCTTTCTTGCCTGCAGACCTCTTACTTTTCTAGATTTATTGTGAATATTTAATCCTTGGAGGGTCATATTTACACCTAACTCACCAAACTAAGCCCCGGTGTAAGGCTGCTCCGGTGTGTCCCAGCTGTGAATGCCAACACAAAGGGCTCCCTCCCACCCACTCCGCTGGAGGCCGATACGGCAAGGAGGGCAGGCACCAGGTTCACTTCTTCTGCCATGTAAGTCACGGAAATAGAAGTCCTCTACAAAGCCTCGGTTTTGCCTCCTTCCACCCACCACACTGCAGATCCCAGCAAGGCCTCCCAAGCAGCACAAGCCTCCAACACCACGCATCACCTCCATTTTAACTCCCAGCAAATCAGTGGCAATGCCCTGTGCAAAGCCAGAGCACTGCCACGGTGCAGAAAAACACACACCTGGATGCTCACTGTTGTTAAAACTGATTTCTACACCCCTCTTCCAGTACAGCAAGGCCAATGCACCCTGGGTGTAATTCTACTGAACTCCAGTACTCCAGACTGAAACCAGCAGATTTACTTAATGTGGCAGTGTAAGAAAATTCTACATCCATAAATACATGAACATCTGTTAGGCTGGTCACAGACAATGAACCTGTTGTGGATGATGCATTAACAGAAAATGAAAATTACATGTGTAAATCTACACATCTCTAAAATTAAAAAAAAAACAAAAACAACAAACCAATGAATGAACCTTTTGCCACATGTTCAGACTGCCGTGCCAGACAAATCAGGCCAAAAAGTACCTACAAAAGGCTAATCCTGTTATTCCCAGATCTCCTGTGATGATCACCTATCACCGCCTTACACCCCACATCCACATGAGTGAGGTTTCTTTGAGCCCCAGCCTCAACACTAGTCACAAGAGCTGGGGATTTGAAAGAGATTTGCAAAATAAATCAGTGGAGTAAGCAGGTAATAGGCCCCATCTCACTCCATCAGGGAGACACGTGGAAATGAAGGGCAATCTGCTCAGGGCTAATGAAAGCAGATACCTTTATGCCACATACCCTCAGCATGTGCCACGCTCATTCACCGAGTATCTGCAGGGAAAAGGGATCAGCTTATAAATACAAGCAGTACCAACAGCAACCAGAGCCAGGAGATGCAAATCCACATGAACCTGTGTCAAAATGCAGTATTTTGAGGATCCGTTGGATTTTCCCCACTACAAAAGCAACACTAAGTAACACTGGATCTCCATGCAGCAGAATGAATACAACTAAGAGCAGGTTCACAGCTACAACTCCTCCTTCCAATGCACCAGTTTTCCCTAAAACGTCGTAACTCATCTTGCAGGCAGCTGATAACACACACAGAGTAAACTCCAGGTTTACTCCATCACTGCGTTTCCTATTTTTGTCACAAGTTTCCCGTATATATCAAAAGGGCACCTGGATCCATACTAAAGGATGCCCCTAAGAATAAACTCCCAACAAGAGACAAGGGATTTAAGACCATGTTGAAGCTGAAGCAAATGCTCCACCGAATCTTTACGACAAACTGTCCCAGAGTTCAGTCTTAGTGAATGTGGAGGCTCTGGGGTTCTGGGGTTGGTTGTTCTGGGGGTTTGTTCATTTGTTTGTTTTGTGTTGGAGTTTTTTTGGTGGGTTTGTGGGGTTTTTTTAAAGAATTTCAATGAAATCCTCTTTAGCCGAGTTACCCATGAAAAACGTTCCCACTTCTCAAGAAGGCTTGCAGATGCTTTGATCTTTTCAGACTACTGATGGCTCAAAAAAAGCTCTGTAAAACCTGATGATGGCTTATTCCCAAATGAAAATCACTGCCCAAGAGGCACAGCTTGATGTTATCCTCTGAACATTTGCAGGTTCTAAAATCACACCAGATGTATATTTTCACAGCCATGAAGTGGATCTAATTGACTTTACATGTAGCAAAAGCTTGAAAAGGTGTTTTACAAATGCCCCTTTTAAACAGTTTCAATCTTAAAAAAAAATTCTCTCATTAGATCCCTTTCCTACAGTAAGTTCCACCCCACCCCCTGCTTGCTTTCCCTCTTTTTTAACAAATTCCACCACTAACGATGTAATTCCAATAAGGAGGACTTTACCAAGATGCTCCCTGCTGCTAAGTGGACAGCAGCCGTGTACTTGCCATGCTTTTATTGCTCTGTCTCTAACTAACCATCATCTAAAATTGCTTAGCACTTAGAAATGGCAGGTGCTCCAAACCAGGCTATTTTCAAAAGCTTCTTTTTGCAGTTCTACTATTTAACATTATTTTAAATTGAAAGACTACAGATTTAGGTCTTTCCTGGATTCCCACTAGAAGTGTTACACAGTGTTTCTGATGCTGTTACCTAGTTCCAGGGAGGATGAACAGATTTGGCACCTCCAAAAAAAGAACAAAAAGCCCTGATCTCAGCAAATGAAATGTTTTTTTTTGCCGTATTCTGACAGCAGTAATGATTTTATATATCCTATTAAAATGGGAAGAATGGGGTTTACGGGCCAAATCATAGCAGAAAAGATCAATAAGCCATGCCCAGATACATCTGGGAGTGATGTGGGTCAGATGCTCTAAAGAAGGTGTAAGAAATCCTGTTGTTGGCAATTCATTTGCCTTTAGGCAAAATGTTCTCTCCCCACCATTGCCGACACATGGGTTTGTGCACTGACACGCTCTGTTTTCAGCATGAGGATATTGTGTCTGCTAAGCTGCTGACTTCTACTTATTTTCTCATCTTTGTTATTCTGAGTATTCTACCAAGGAAAAAAAAATTATACTTGCATTCACCGTGCAAAATGTTGGAACAACAACCTAAGAAGGAGAAGAGAGTACTCAGAGAATGAAATTAAGCAAAGGGATACAAATTTAAAAGTGTAATGGGAGAAAGGGGAAGATCAGAGAGATACAGAGAGGGATGCTGGGTATGTGACTGCCGTTCTTGGGAAATGCCAGAAGTGATGCATGAAGCAAGAACCAGACCTGAAAAACTTGAACAAGAGTTCAGCACAGGGACGGACAAGAGAGCCAGGCAGAATTCAAAGGATAAAAAAAGCAAATATTGCAGTTTGACACGAGACTGGAAAAGTGGGATACAGAACTGCTGTGGCAGGGGACAGAAGATGGGGGAAAAAATGGGGGAAAAACAATTCAAGGAACCACTGCGGGTTCCCACTAGTAGATGCTATTATCCAATAGCTGTTGAAATGAGTGTTGTATGTGAGGTGCACTGAGGAGCCATTCATGGTCAGACAGCTGGTCTATCACCCCCCATTTCAATTAGCAGCATTAGCACAGAGACCAAGAGCTGCAACTGTAAAAAGCAAATAAACTCGCATCTCAGATGTTGGTTTCCAAGTCAGGATTCAAGCACATTGGCAGGAGAAAGGAGGAGCAGCTTGTACAGTGGTGATCGAGGACAAATCTAGGCAAGTAGCTTATTAAAAATGCAGCTTTTGTCAATTCAAAACAATTTACACATTTGTCCTGAATTCACCAAAGATCTTCGGCTGGAAAGGAAAGTGCAGAGGAAAGCCAGGCTGGCACCAGTCCTGCACACAGCTCACTCCCCCCGCACGGCTGGCCGAGACACCTGCACACAGCCTGGTCCTCCCTGGGACTGCAGGGGACATCCCGGCTACTGGGGCTTCAGGGATGGTCTCCCTCAACACCACCTCTTCAACGGCTACACCTATATGTATGTATAGTATAACATGCCTAAACACATCATTTACACAGGGCCTGGGATCCAGGCAATCCCAGTGCTAGGTTTGCAGTATATCCCAGTATATATAGATTTAAGAGTCCCATCCAAAGAACAGAGGGATCTGCCTGGGAGGTAACTAACATTAACTTTACCATAATCAGTATTTTTTAAACATAATATACTTGGGTATGACCTTTGCTTCTTCAGGACACCTGTAACAGAACCAACAATTCTGTTCCAGGCTGAAAAAAGTATTACATTCACCAGTAAACATCGATTTTTTTGCTTCTTCATAGTGAAAACACAGAGAGGGAGTAGCAAATCAGCTTAATTCTGATCTAAACTATTCTCCCTTTTATTTTCCAGTTCCTGAACTGAAAAATCATTTTCTCATAAAAGCTCTGGGTTTTGAGTTTTGCCACTTGGATAATTCCTAGAAGCAGCACATGAATTTTAAGTGACTTGGAAGTTACTATTTCAAGCAGTGCCTCTAACCTGCCACTGCTGCCTTGTATTCTTCTACTGGCGCTTACAATGTTGCAAATCCAATTTTAAATAGCAGTATCTCATGTAGCCACTTAAAAATACACCTGTAAAACATATTTCCTGTTAAAAGGCTCCTTTCACTCACAGAATCCCATTTTAAAGCAGAATCCCAGTCTGCCACTAAACTGTGGGAGTCCCAAGTCTAAACTTTAGAGTTACACTGCAGGAAATAAAGTTTTCAATTCTTGAAAGAAACAGTGGTCAAACAGTTATAGAAGACAATAAATGATACCGTATATGCTTTCATAAATAGTTAATTGATTGCTGGGGTCCAACGGGTCAATAGATGACTTGAAAGAATGGCTCCAAGCCATCTGTAACAGATACCACGGCTCGTACCTGGCTCTAACCAGACCTCTACAAACTAATTTCTGATGCACCCTTAATAAACAGCATCAGGCTTCTTGGTGCTTCCACTTAGCCCCTCGCAAAAAAACAAAACCAAAAACCACCAACGACAAAAAAAAAAAACAAACCAACCAAATAAAATTAAAAAAAAAAAGCCCAAAACCTTATAATTTGATTACAAGTAATAGATTTGTGAAGAGAAACTAGGTAAGACACACTGCTATCTTTGGATTCCCTTTAGGATTGCTTTCATTAGCCACCTACCAGGAAAAGGAAACAATTCCTCAGCTTCCTACGGGGGGTGGGGGAGGGCGGAATAAAAGGGAAAAAAAAATAATATCTAGAAACGCACTTTGAAGCTCCCTGTTTCGCTGATGTAGAAAGCAACAACAAAGGCTCATACATCCGTCGGCTTCTCACAGAACCAGATACCGGCAGTACACGGCGAAGTCTCTCTTTTTGCTTTAGACTGGAAGGATGAAGCATCAAACGTTGACTATTTGTAGCAGATCCCCAGCATTGCATTATCAAAATACAAGTGTGTGCTCTGCAATACACTGGCAAACAACGCTGCGAGCTCCCGGAGCCCACAGCAGGCTCACGGCTGCCCCAAGCCCCACCAGCCATTCCCAGCCCGGGAAATTAAATATAACCTGCCTGAATAAAGATTTAAGCCTACAGAAGGAATTTCAGAAATCCGTTCTGAAATTTGAAGACATTCTGAATGCTTAGTCTTCCCGAAAATCAGGCCATGCATTTAAGCTTTTACATAAACCCTGCTTTTTCAATATATTCAGAGGTTTTAAGATAGAGAGCAATGCCTCACGGTAATTATTCTCAAGTATGCGGGCCCCTGGCCGTGCACACTGGAAGGAACCAACCTGACCACAGACACTCTTGGATAATCCCAAGAGGCTGAATATAACGCTATAATATAATGAATAAATATAACAATGTGCTTGGGAATAACACTTTTCAGTTCATCATGTTCCTACATCCAAAATTCAGCATCAAGAGAGGCTCAAAGCTTTGTACTTCTAAAACCCTTGCCACTAGTTAAGATACCTGACACAGCCTAAATTTAGGCTATTATGAAAATCTTTACCTGAAACAGACTTTTGGGTAATCGTTTTAAATCTTGGCCATTCCTAACAAAGTAAGAGAAGCAGAAGAGCCACTGAAAACTCTTCATAAGAGTCATCAATTTGCGTTTAAACTTGTGGAGAGAATTCTGTAGCCCTGTACAGGTTTATTCACTAAGATAAGTTGTGAGAAATTGCATGCAACCCTGCTACAAAACATTCAATACCAGAGAAAACATTAAAAAAAATTACTCGAAACCAGGAAAAAACAAAACAAAACAAAAAAAACCCAGAACACCTGACATTCCTGCCCCTTTCATGTTCTTAAGTCCCAGCACGACTTATGGTTGCTGGTCTTGAGAACTTAACTGTGCCTAAAAAACTACTGATATTCAATTTACACAACTTATTACTTCTGGTATTGGAGAATAATGAACAGCACTGGCATGTAGCAGGGTTAAGTACCTGCAGGCAGAGCTTACATTCAGAAGCATCACATCCACCCAGTCACGGCTACAGCTCAAACACTGCTGCATTAACGGATGGTCATGTCAATAAGGGACTACCCTGACAGAGAATTTTTGAATGCATGGAGGCAAAAAGAAGGGGGGGGGGGGAGTTATATACTGCTTTGCAAAATTTACTATAAAATCTATTTTCATCTAATTTTGCCATGGGACCGTGCCAAAGCTCGTGGATCTGAAGGGAAAGCTATTTTTGTCTTACAGATATGCACGTTGAGGAATGGGTTTGTGCATATGTTCCTACTCCAGTGATAAATAAACAGGAGGGGGGCAGGGCTGCAGTGGCTTGCCCATGAACGTGCTTATCCCATTTGCACGGGTGACACAGCCCTGGATCCACAGGCTGCTCTGTGCATCAGAACTTCAGTTTTCCTGTGTGCCAGCCCTTGGCCGACAGCATTGCTCTTCTACTCCGCACTACCTGAATGCCCCAAAAGCACAAAAAATCTCTGAATAATAAAAATTTTGTGGGACAGAAAATCCTGCAGGCCCTCAAGTGGGCTGAGCAGAGCTGGCCCTTGTGGCTCAGCACAGCGAGGGACCTCACCTGTGTCACCTCTAGATCTACCCAGCAAGGGTGCAGGTCGGGCTGGGGCACAGCAGAGCTGCCTTCAGCTCATCCTTGCTGCCGGCACTGGGGAGAGCCCTCAGTCAGCTCCGGGAACGTGGGGTGGATGTTCAGAGCTCTGGTGCAAGCTGGTGCTGGCCCTTGCACTTGCTCACTGTGCCCATGCTATGTGCTTGGAGGATGGAGCTGCCTCCAGATGCAAAACCTAAGGCTCCTCCACAGCAAAACAAGGCAGCCACGCATGATGGAGTGCAAGCCATAGCAGAAGAGGGGGGGTTTGCGAGAGGGAAACTAACTTTAAAGACATTTTACAAATAAAACCAAAATATTTCAGTCCATTACTAATGCTGGACAAAGCACATCCCTAACACTTGGAAACACTGTGCTTCCCAACAAACTTGGCACTAGAGATGAGAAACGCCAAGCCCAGCAGTTCCAGTGCTGTTAAGCTGCAGAAACCCAAAAGCAACAATGGGAATTGCTAAACACCAGCATCCCCAACAGTCTCCCTTGCAGGAGTCCAGCCTCAGAAATGCTTTCAGACATAATACTTCCCCCTATAAAATACATCATAAGTCTCTAATCCTAACCTTGTAGGATCTCCCTGATATGGAGATCAAATCCCTTGAAGCACCCTCACTGAATTGCGAGATGCCAGCACATGGAAGGGCTCAGGGGACAGACCCTCCACTGCCTGAGGACCAGACCTGACCTCAGTTCCCAGCAGTAGTGGGGAGCAGAACTGGGAAACACCGAGGTGGAGATAAGGACACCGCCTCTCCCCTGGGTTTTCCAGTTTCCAGCCCCACTCCACTGGACTGCCCTAAGCAGTGCGTGAGCAGCGGCACATGCTGAAATCCCAATACACGACAGCTAGCTCAGGGGTTTGGCAGATACATGAGGTCAGGGCACTGCATAAGCCAGCAAGAAATGCTGAAGATAGGGATGCTTCAGATTCCAGCTGCCTCTTGGGCACTTCGAGCGGGGCAGGGCTCTTCGAAAACACATTCCTCCACTGGGAAGCAGCAGCCCTGAACCCTCTCCCAGCATCAGGTAACTAAGCCCTTTCTTTGCAAAGCAAAGGCTGCTCTATTCTTTCCAAACAATGTTATCATTTGGCAGGGTGCTCCTGCTTATCTGGCAGCTTGAGCATTACCCAGAATGTGGAAGAACTGGGCTCCTCCGCCACCCCTCTGCCCAGGGGCTCTGTGATGGGGGGAGACATCCTCCACCTCACCCCAGCCCCCACCCCCACTGCCTTGGCTTGCAAAGGGTCTGGGCGTGGCACGGCAACCACAGCTCCCAGGTTGAGGACCTCCTCCCGACATTTTCCCTGCACCCCAAAACTCACTGCTGCTTACCCCACAGCCCCCCCCCGGGCTTAGCACCAGCTGAGCAGGGTTAGCAGGAGCCACACAACTCATATCCAGCTGCCCGCCTCCTTGCAAGCACCTAGGTTCAGCTCCTCTGGTGACAGCTCTGTCCCTCTGGCATCAAAACTCCCTGTGGACAGGCCCAATCCAAGAGCACAACTAAAATACCAACTTGTTACCCAGACAAACATCTCACTGAAGGTGATGAACACCTCACAAGGAACAAGCAGCAAACAGGATCTCACCTCCTTACAACCCAGCTCTGGCCCCACCTCAGCTGGTGCCCTTCTGGCAGAAGGACATGACCCCAAAACCTCTGGCAAGAAGGGCAGGACATTCCTCCTTTGGGATCTGCTGAGGAATGTGGCACCCAAGAGCGACAGCAACTGAACCCTGATGAGCCACCCCCCCACAGCCCCTCTGCCTTCAGGCCCTGACCCCCAGGAAGGTTGGGATATCATTGCAGGCTTTACATCTGCACCCTCACGTACCAGGGGACAAAGGGCAGCAGGACAGGGAGGCTCTGCTCCCCCCTGGGCCGAGGCAGGAGAGCAGTGGCCGCGTCCCCTCCCAGCACGAGCAAGCAGGGGCACCCACCTGCCCAAAGAGCCAGAACCGCAGATGCACAGCCGCTGCTGAAAACAGGCTAATGTGACCCGACACCTCCTGCCGCAACCACTTCAGCTTCGTCTGCTGCGTTAGGCAAGGCAGATGCCCTCAAGACTCCAGCAGGTCCTACAGCCGCAGCTCTCTGGGTTGCCTGTCCATGCTGCCTGTCCCGCCCTGCGGCACCGGCCATCGCAATGCAGCCAGCCAGCTCGTCACTGGTGTCCCAAACCACTGGCAAAGGCCAGCTCCTGCTACCACCAGATCTTCGCACCACCACGACACGTACACACACCCCACAGCAGATGCTGCCAGGACAGCCAGCAGCAGGAGATAACACTTTAAACCACTGCAGAAAGACACACTAGCTTGTCAGCCAAAGCCCTTTTGCAGTTTTGCATCAGAGGCAAGGAGTCCTGGTTTCCATCAGCTCTCCAGCAGAGACCTCAGCCTCGCAAGAATCTCTCTAACACACCACTGCAAGAAGCATACAACACAACCAACTGGGACAGAAGCTTGAAGAGACACTGTAAAACTGATTAGTTGTCAAAATCATCAGACTATAAAAGAAGCTCCAACTGTGCTCCTCTTATTTGCGTAGATAAATGCAAGAGACAGGGCTCTATTTAAAAATAATTTCCTTTTTATTATTGTTGTTGTTTTGTTTACTAGAGCCTAAGTTACTCTGGTTGACAATTAAGCCCATTATCCAACTCCTTTCTTTTCCACCACCCCAGTGCCTTTTTTCATAGCCTATGAAGAAGAAGAAAGAAGAATTAAAAGAAGAAAGAAGAATACAAAAAAAAGAAAAATAAAAAGGAAAATTCCAGTAAGCACTATTTTAAAATGAAAAATGCAAGTTGACAAAGAGCTCAAGAAGGTGTTTGAAGCATTCAAAGTTCTGTTTTAAGACCCCGGCACAGGCCTCAACACAATTCCTTTGAAATCAACAGCAATTCCAAGCCACCCCACTGCGCACGAGCTCAAAGTTAAGAGCTGGCCCCAATGTTCTGCCAGATCCTTGGCGTAAGTGTAGGAGGGCAAGAGAAAACAAAGATTTAAATTTTGGCTAGTGTGCTTCTGCAAAATCACTGTCAGCACATATTTTTCAGTTCATACAAAACCCAGCGGAGGAAATTTAAAAGAATAACTAACTTGGAGGCGAGCGGCTCAGAAAAATTGCAGAAGAAAAACCATAATACAATGTAACTCATGGGATTGTTCAACACTAATCATTCAGCTGGGTGCTTACAGTATCCCATTGCAAACCAGGTCCTTTTGGTTTGGTTTTAAAACTGAACCACAGTTTTTGCAAATGCCTTGGCAAACCCACTAGGAATGACCTGTTTTAACGGTTAAAATATTCCCTCACCGTAGATGCCTGTCTTACTGGAGACTATTTGCTGTAGAGGTTCTGTACTATGGTACCCCAACCCTGGGTACTACAAGGAGCCCACTGCAAATGACAGGCTTTTCATGCCTGGGTACCATGGATGTCAACAGCAAAACCTCAGCAAAGCCACGACCAACATCATGATTTGAGAACTTAAGACCTCATCATAGTTCCACCTGTGTGTTTGTCACCTTAAGAAATAAGAATTCATAAACCCACCACAGAAATGCTCCCTGCCTCTATTTTCCATGTTGGAAAACAAATATTCAAGCAGGTAAATAAAAATTCTCCAAAGAAGGAGCAAGAAGTTACCTGGTTGTACTCCAAACCAAAGCCAGGCCAACCTGCAGCTACATCAGGTTGGGTTTTATTTACTCGTCTAGTCAAGGTCTGACCATCTCCAGCCTCCCTGGGCCCCTGTTCCTGCAATCCAGTTACCCTCACCACAACAATTTCTTCTCTAACACCTCACTGAGAAAGCTCTCACTATTATCTCAGCTGGAGCAATACACTGGACAAGCCCTTCTTCTTCCCACTGCAATCATTTCTGCCTGTGTGCTAATTTGAAAACTAGCCAAATAAAAGACAAACTTGGGGCTGGAATTTGTTTTATTGTCTTTTTCTGTCCTTTGGGCAGGATGGGCAGTGTCAACGTGGCACATCACTGCCTTTCTCTGTATGTCCAGACAGGCAACACAGTTCAGACAGACGGCCCCCGAAGTGCACAAAACTCCAGGCTTTTCCAAGATGAACGTATTTATACTGTTATCTTACAGTGAAGAAATCTGGCAACTGTACCTTGGAGGAAACGGGAGCAAAACATTGGATTCATGCCTCGTGCGCAGCTACACCAAATAGTACCACGCAGCTTGGACAGGCATCACTGCTGGTGCCAGTCCTGACCCGTGGATGTCCTTCTCCTCCTCAGTCCCCAAAGCCTCTTTGGTCTTTACCTAATTACAACTCCAGCCAACTTGCTTAACACCACTATCATCAAGAACCTTTAACTAGCACTGATGATCCCATAAATCTGCTTTTTATGGCATGGCAGAAGCCTAATTACACATGATTAAATTCTGTCAAAAATTAAAGCCCACACGCTTGCTCTAAAATTGAAATCAGCCCTCTTAGGTACCAAATAAAAGCAATGCTAATGTTTCAAAGACATATTGGCAACACAGCTGAACCAGAGTACATTACTGACCCTAAACAAATCGAGGGCATTACTTTTCCTTTGAGTCCCTTTCCTTTATTTTCTATATATGTTTGTATTATGAATACGGGTGTTCTGATCTGTGCCCTGAATTCTGACAAGTCCCAAGCATTAATGAGCGATGCAGGTCAAACACCTATTGACTCCACATTACATGTTCATATTCTACTGGAGTCCCCTGCTACTTTCTCCACCATAATACACTATTGTACCTCACTACAGAGCTTCAGAAATGTTTTTCTACAAGCCTTTTTATTTTTGTGACACCACCTTTAATTGAGCTTTTTTAATACAAGTCACACATCACTTAATTTTTACAAAAACAATCACTGTAAATGAAACACACCCTGCATGTGAAATGGGACAAGATCTGTACAAGATCTGCATTATGATGGGAAATGAAATCTAAACCAAGCACATCTAAGATATTTGTGGATTTTCATTAAAGCATCATTTTAGCAAAATGTAAATTGCACATTAGAAGCAAAGGAAAGCTTGTGGCTATGGTACTGCCTGTAAGTCCTCTAAAAGTGCCCAGGAAGAGATTTGTCACACCTGGGGAACAGCAATGATACAGCGAAAACATGGTCATTAGGAAAATCAACAGAGTAGGTACCCCAAGAAGGCGGAACTAAGGTGGGATGCTGGCACTGCCTTGCTCTCCCAGCTCACCACTAGTACTATGCGACCACCAAAAGCAAACCTCAAACCCCAAGTGACTGCCCAGACATGCCCTTGCTCTGGTCCTCAACATGGATGTATGCCTACAGAAAGGAAAATGGCACCTCACAAGTTCTAAAGGGACTTTTTTTTTTTAAGTAATCACGTAAGAGATTTTTTACAGCTTAACAAGCAAATATTATTAGAGACTATATTTTTAATTACATGCATATACATAACGAATGAATTAATGCACATTATGTCAAACCCAGACAGCATCCCTTTACATACCTGATCTGTGTCTCTTCCAAAACACTTGCATTAAGGAATGTTCTTGAATAATATGGGAAAATGGGTGTAATTACTAAAACGGGCTCCCCCATGCATTTGGGCTGAAAGGCCTTTCATCTCCCCCTCCTCCCGCTCTCAGAGCTAATATGAAGCACAAGGAGCAAAGCAATGCTGAGCTCAAGAAGCAAGGGCTGGGGTGGACCTAGCCTGCAGTAACCCACATTACCCTGCCTGTGTCCCCCGCACTCACATCCCAGTCCCCAGGCTGGCTGCGGGGCCCAGGAGCGCTGCGCTCGGGGGGTGGAGGGAGGCTGTCTTGGATGACTAGACATCTTGGGGTGGGGGGGAAAAAAAAAAACAACAACAACACAAAAAAAAAAACAACACACCAAAACAAACCCGGAGACGGCTTTGTGCCTGGTGCGGCTAAAGAGCTGCATTCTGGTGACTTTTGAGCTTGCTCAGTGCTGCTGACAGGAGGAAAAGGCGCCAGAGGCAGGGAGCAGCCATGTTCCCCGAGCAGGGCTGGGGGAAGCTCCCTCCGGGGGATTCATACTCACCTGGCGGTTTCATGTAATATTGCTCAATATCAGACATGTCCGTATGCAGCGCACAATCGAGATAGTGGAGGATAACTTTTCTACTGAAGTAGTACCTCATGCCCATCAGAAAGATGGGCAAACAGCAGGTCAGCAGGAAGGACTTGGTCACAACAAAGCATATTACTATGGAGATAAGGAAGAGAAATAAACGATACCTGTCAGAAAAGAGAATTTAGTGTTGATTTGGGAATACAAACTCATTACTAAAAACAAAACAATAACAAAAAAAATAAACAGACAAGCACAGACAAAATATACATTTGCAGTACACACACAATTCATGCTCTGCAGATTATTGCATTAAGTGATGGCGCATCGTGCCAAGATAACCCCTGAGAAGTTTATGGGGTGCCTGGAGAGAACCGGGGGGGGTGGGGGGGGGAAGGCCACCGTGCCATAGGGCTGGTGGGGACACCCCAGGTCCCCTTTGCTTTGGGCAGTGAGGGTGAAGGTGGCCAGGGTGTTAGAGCCAGGCTGCGGGCACTCCACTCTGCAGCCATGTGTTTGTCACTGCGGCATCACTTGCCATCGTGATGCCGGGGGGCTGCCGAAGGCCTGGGGGGCTTCTGCGGATGCCCCCGAGACTCCCACCGGCCACCACTACGGACTCTGCTTCTCATAGCTGCCGGAAGAGACCCCCTGCGCCCCAACTGTCTGCTGGGGGGAGCGGGTGTCCCTCAACAGCACAGGGCCACGTGCTGCCCCCTCGGCTGGGTCATGGGGGTGCAACCTGCCTGCAGCCATCAAGGGCACAGGAGACCAGCCCAAAGCTTGCTGGGGGCACGGCTGCGAAGTGGGGGGGGGGGGGGCGGCACGCGTT
>JAVJGJ010000001.1:47157823-47168462 GCA_035590215.1 Microhierax caerulescens | reverse complement strand
CCCACCTTCTCCAGTGACAGTCATTGCAATGATCAAGGCTGTGGGATGTTATTTAGGAAGTTTTGGGTGGTGATTGCTGCCTCTCTGTTGTCAGCTATACAGTGAAGTGCTAGCTGCCTGGTTCCCTAGGAAAGTGATAACTGGTGGTGAGGATATCACCATCAGTGCCATGCCTCTTCTGAAGAAGCTACAGGGAGATGCCTTCATTCCCCTGCTTTTGCTCTCCCAATTAGGTAAACCTGTAAACACGGTGTCAGCATTGGCTTTGGGATTTTTATACCTTATCATCCCCATGCCTGAAAGTTCCGTGTTTCCAGACAAAACTCGGAACAGCCCTGCAGGATGGGGGTGAAGGCTCCCTGCTGACCAAAGCCTCTCTAGACCTAGACCTGTTGGCTTTAGAGGTGGAGAGTGTTTCACACAGGGACTGAGGGCAGTAAGGATCCTGTATACAGGAGCTGCTGGGACACTAGGAACGGAGGAGTGAGTGCCACCAGCTCTGACTGCAGCCCTGGGGGTTTGGCATCATGTCCTCCCTGTTCCAGTGTCACCTATATGAGACTGGGGTTTAGGGTATGTCTCTTCCTCCACAGCAGTTAAAAAGACCTCAGATCTGTATGAATAAACCTGCTTATTTTCAGCCCAGAAAATAAGGAATGCCATGTACTTCCATACTGTGCTGCAGGTTTCCCTTATGGCTTGGGGGATGTGCAACTAAAGATTGAACCTCCCCTATGCTTAATGGACATCAAGAAATTCTCAGCATCACTGCTAATGACCTAGGTGGAAAAGCAAAAAGGGAACACAATCTCTGTGCTGAAGCTGGTGAATCTAGGCACCAAAAATGCAGTGACGTCCACAGCAACATAGCAAGCCTCTGGCACAGATTAAAATCTCCTCAGTCCCCTATTTTGCCCTGACACTGTCTGCTTTTTATGGCTGCAAAAGCCTGCAGGAGCACAGGGATGTGCCCTCCAGACCCTCTGTGCCAGGGTCACACAGTAGCTGATGTTACTGTCACAATCGAGGATCCCCCGTGGCTTCCCCGGAGCCTCCATCCAACTGCTTCAATGCTATAGCACAGATGTTCCCATGCGCAATGGATATGTCAGGATTTCTGGACATCTGCTTGCCCAGTAAGAGCGGCTGCCCCAGTTGGGCTGTCTGACATCTGTAAATTATGGACAAATGTGCTATGATATACAAATACCAGGACGGCGGAGACAGAGAGCATGTCCCCAGAAACCCAGAGAGCTGACTGACCTTCCAGTCTTGGTGATGTTTTGTGAACATGTAGCAAGTGCCTTCTGTCATTGGCTCTAATATATCTCCCTTACAAATCCACCTCAGCTTAACAGGCCCACTACAGAAAGTGGGAGTTTTTCCTTCAGCTTGTAAATGCAGTTGGGATGTGAGCTGCATAGGTTCACAAGCTGGCATCAAGACTTATGCACATCTGTGAAGGGCAGAGAGCAGAGAGGATGGGGAAAGAAACCAAGAATGGGGAAAAAGAGGTGTTTCTTTTTGAAAGAGGAGTAGAAAGCCAGGAAAAGAAAATTAAGAAATGGAGGAAAATTAATGAAGGAAGAGGAAAGAACAGGGAATGAAAGAGGGACATTTTACAAGGGCATGTAGCAATAGGACAAGGGGTAACGGCTTTAAACTGGAAGAGGATAGGTTTACGTTGGATAATAGGAAGAAATTCTGTGCTGTGAGGGTGGTGAGGCACTGGCACAGGTTGCCCAGAGAAGCTGTGGATGCCCCCTCCCTGGCAGTGTTCAAGGCCAGGCTGGATGGGGCTTGGAGCAACCTGGTCCAGTGGAAGGTGTCCCTGCCTATGGCAGAGGGGTTGGAACTAGGTATCTTGAAGGTCCCTTCCAACCCAAACCGTTCTATGATTTTATGACGTAGAAGAAAGCAGGAGATGCATTTATGGTGCAGCAGGTGCTTGCCCACACCAGTCTAACATTCAGCTGGTTCCCTTAGCCCTCACAGAGAGCCAGCATCCCTCTAACTACAAACCATGTAGGTGCAAATACAACCCACAGCAAACTGAATCACCCTGGGAAGAAACACAGGAGAGTAAATCACAAGCTAATTGGGTTGAGATGCTTTCAGAAGAATAAAAGTTTCAGCGGGAGGCAACTTCTCCAGAGACAATGGCCCTGTCAAACACTAACCTTCCCCTTCTCCATGAACCAACCTCATCCTTGCTCTGCCAAAAAGGCCACGCTCTTTATGTCAGCCAGTTGGAGGTTTCCATCACTGGGCAGGTCTCCAAAGAACTGTGGGACCTGCATCTGAGCATGCTTTAAAAACTGCATTTGCATGCTGCATTCAGTATAGGAACACTAAACGTGGGCGTCTTTGGATCCCCAGCTTTGTAACATTTCTATTAACATGGTCAGGGACCTCCTGCACTTCTGCCAAATGGGAGTTAAAGGAGAAATCAAGCAGTTGTCTACAACTCCTTGATGGACAATGATAAGCATGATGGAGCCAAACTCTTCTCAGGAGCACAAGGCAGTATAAGAGAGGGAAATGGCCAGTCTGCAGCTTGGGAAGGACAGCAGGGAAAACATAATTTCACAAGGAATGTAGCGCAGCACTGGAACAGTTTGTACAGAAGCTGTTCAGCCTCTGTCTTTGGAGCTTTTCAAAATTTGGCTAGAAAAGGCACATCTGACCTAATCCAGAGTTCGCAGTAGCCTGGCTTTGAGCAAGAGGCTGGACTAAAGGTCTCCAAAGGTCACTTCCAACTACCCTGTTTTTGATTCTGGGGCTATTTCCACTCAGTTTCAACATTTATGCTTGAAAGTTTATTTGATTCAGTCTTGCTGTGCAAAGCACCAAAAATGATGCTGCTTGCTCTTGGAAAACTGCAGCATTTTATTATTTCAGTTTCCCAAACTCTCTTGCTATGATTATTTTCCCTTTTATTGAGACATCCTTAGACTGCAGCAGGTGGGACTTCTAGCAAGTTATTGAATCTGATACACCTTTAGCATGTTACTAAAAACCATTTTTGATTGTCAAAGCTATCTGATTTGTGTATTTTGAAGACAGCTAAGAGCACAAATTGGATCTGAGATTGAGAGTTATGCAGTTGGGCTATTGGGTGAAGTATTTTATTTTTATTTAAGAGTTGTTTTCTTTTTGTTAATAAAATATTCAGCCTTTAATGCCACAGAGTCGAAAAACAGTTGGAGAGCCGAATGACTAGTGGTTCCACTTCTGCAAGAGCATTAGGAAACCCATAACATTTATCAGGTGCTGAAAGCTAACACATGATGTGTTAGATCTGTGATTTAAAATGAACTTGATATATAATCTCTGAGAGACCAGAGCATCAGGGTTGGATAAAGTTTCTCTGTAATGCACTTAGGAAAGCTAAATTAAAACAGTTGAGGTGAGTGAGTTTAACAAAAATTATTTCATACTAAAGCAATTTACTTCTGACTCATAACAGTCTTCCCCTTTTGTTAGTCCCAAAATTAAATAGAGGAAAAGCTGTGTTTTGATGGAATAGAAGAGCAGCTTGTTTTATCTTTGGATGCTCTCAAGCTGAGCTGAGCAAAATCTGATTTACTCAGATTTAAGTCTAAATCATATGCTTCCTGCAGGAATCCCACAGCAGTATTTTATTTTTTCAGGTGCAGAAAAGATTTTTTTTTAAATTTTATTTTATGTGATTATTCACTCCACTGACATTTAAGGAAATGATGTTCAGTTTCCTCATTGTGTATAAAACCTTTCCCTTTCCAGCAAATGTTACCTACTTTTTTCCTAATCCTTCACTGGCCAGGGTAGTACTGTGTTACACCACGTTTTATACCCTCATGGTCAATACTTTTTGGCTACAAAAATGTGGGGTATGTAATGGAACCTCCAAGCTTTTAGATTTTCCCCTTCGGATTAATACTTCTGGTCCTGTTAGAAAAGTTCAAACAGAACATAAGCAGAACACCTTGGGTTTATGACTATCAGAAAACTTCCTGGAAAAAGCCCTACCAAAAATACAGGTATTTTGCGAAATCCATGAATTCATGTATCCCCTGGTCAGAGCAATATTTCAGAAAGGCAAAGCAGCTGGAAAACTAATATAGCTAAATGCCAGAATTTAATGAAAAGCTCTCAAAGCTTTGTAAAAGGTGAAGAAAGGAGGAGGTCACACGAAGAGAGGACTTTCCTGTGCTCTGGTGATAACAGAATTGCTCTTCTTCAGGGTCTTCACCTGATTTGAACAGTGATGCTGTTGATTTGAACATCTCTCCTTCTTTTCAAACAGTTATATTATCCATTGCTGTCAGGTTTGTTGTTTTGGCAACATTTAATTGTATTTACACAACATCACCATTGCTTTGACTCCTGAACAAGAACTTTGGGATAAAACTGTTGTCCTCAGTAAGCCCTTGTCTCTTGCCCAGGAAACACATTTATATTATTTGCTTCCCAAGGAGGCAAAATGGTTAAACAAGATATTTCCAAGCACTGGCCAGTTTTCTGATCACTGCTTGAAGGGTTAAAGCTTTCTTAATGCAGCTGTCTCAGGAGAGGTAGCTGTATTTGTAGGATAGCCATATATCCTGGTTGAAGGTGTTTCTTTGTAAACTGCAAACTGCTTGTTTATGAGCTGGGAATTGATTTCTTGGCATCACTATTTCCTCAGACTCTTCACTATATATAGCAGATCCCTGCAGAGTCTTTTGATGCCCCTAAGGATTACAGGTAGTGACTGAAATATGCCATTACATTTCCTCTTAATTTTCTTACTAGTTCTGGGAATTCTGGGATTCCTTGTGAGAGCCAGAGAGTCACCATTGTATGGTGACTGCTTTCCATAAAACAAAATTGTATATTTATTTATGCCTGAAGTACTTTGTATATAATTAAAACATATATATATATTTCAGCCAGGGTTAGATAAATAACAAAAAATACCAAAATAAAAAACCCAGTGGTGAAATTCCCATTGCCTGCCCCAAGGATCCAAAGAGCTCCTGTTCAGATGCATTTACAATTGGTGTATTAACTTTACAGAATAAATAGTTCTGGAACATGTATGACTGAGCCCCCAGGAGCATGGATGCAGGACACAAGTGCAACAAAGAGTCAGGGCTGCACGGGGAAAAGGACATGCTCATGGTTCTCACAAGCAAAAGGAGATGTGCCCAGTGTCACTTACTGTCTGTACTCTCTGTCTGCCAGTTTTTTGGTGGTAACAACGTCAAGTGAAAGCAGAAGTTCAGCCACGATGATGTTAATAAGGGCAAAATGGCAGGCAAAAAGGAGAGCAAAAGCCAGAGACACCAGCCAGGTATGCACTGAGAGATAGTGATTTCATCCAACTTACTTTGAAGTGGAGGCATTGTAGTTTTGAGGGACTTCAGCGCTTTTTAAGAGACATCTTGCAAAGTAAAGCTTCAAAAGGCCTGGACATAGAATCGTAGAATCATAGAATGGTTTGGGTTGGAAGAGACCTTAAAGATCATCAAGTTCCAACCCCCCTGCCATGAGCAGAAACACCTTCCACTAGACCAGGCTGTTCAAAGCTCTATCCAGCCTGGCCTTGACACTTCCAGGGAAGGGGCATGGACATGGAGTTCAAAGGACAAACATGCAGGAAGGGAAGCCTGTTCAGAGCTTGCTGAGGACAGGACACTGATGTAATCAGGCTTAACTCATGTGAGGTTTGGGACCTTTCACCAAGGACCTGCTTCTGTGGAAGCAAAGAAATGACAACAGTAAATGGGACATCATCAGTGGAGAACTGACATGGTGACAGTAGAGGAGGCATGCTAAAATGGTGAAAAAGGGTTCAGGAGGGAACTCAGTGTGATTATGTAAAATTGCAAAGGGGAGTCACTACAAACAGTGGTTTCGGAACAGAGTGAAGGTCCTGGATTTTGCCAGCCCTACTCAGTCACCTGCTGAGGCTGCACAATGAGAAGTGCTCTGCAGCATCCAGGAGCTTGCTGCCCTAACTCTGCCTTTGGAGGGAAGGCAAAATGCCAGTAAGTGCCAAGTGTTTCTAAGACTGTATTAGAGCATATGCAAGGAAACCAGAGGTGGGAGGGACCTCTGGAGGCCTCTTACCTAACCTCGTGTTTCAATCTGCCTACTGCTGACTCTAGATGTTGGAGACAACCCACATGCCTGCTTCCTGCTGTCTGTCCAGTGTGGCCCAGGTCTCTCACAGCACCTGTGTGGTACCTACCTACATAGTCATGCCATAATGCACATAACCACATCCTCATAGTCACCCTAAATGGCACCAGACCCACATTTAGGCAATGAATTTTGCCTGTCAGACTGGACACACAATTGGCATGACAGGATACATAGTCTGTCTCCAAGGGTGGTGGTATGGGGCAGACATAAAGACCTAGAGACCAAAATAAGGCCATGATCTAAAATACAAACTTGAGTGGTTTTCCCCTGCTCCTTCCCAAAATGTGATAAAGCAGCAAACAGCCAGACCAGCCCCAAGAAAAGAAGGTTAATATAAACCACACATCACTCCTGCAACTGGAAGCCATTCGGCCAAGAAAGCCAAGCAGCAAACTTTCCATGAGCTATAATCTTCCTCCTTTAGTGCTATTGCTTTTTGGCTTGAATACCTTGAAAGGGTTAATGAAATCTTGGAGTGGGGAGGACTCCAACAGCTCTCAAAAGCCTTTTGATAAAGTCTGGCACAAGAGGCTATTGAGAAACTTGGCAATCCAGGGGTGAAAGGTAAAGTCCTGTCATGGATTAAAAACTGGAGAAGAGATAAGGAGCAAAGAGTAGGAACAAATGTCCAATTCTTAGTGTGGAAAGAGATTAATCGTGGGTAGCTGCAAGGACAGGATTGCAGACTGGTGCTGTGTTTACTTACTGCTAGCCATCCAGGAGGTAAAATGGACTGTTGGCTCAAAATGTTAAGGATAACCAAGACTAGGGAGATTTAATACAAACCCAAGGGAAACCTAGCTTAAGAGTCCATTTCTGCCAGGAATTTGTATCACTCAGCATGTCTTAAGAGGCATGAAGAGAACAAAAAGTCAAATTGGTGTGAGAGGGAAAGACATGACAGAGACAGGCAAATACAAGCCAATGCTGATAAGACAGAACACGTATTAGCCCATTGTCATGGGCAGTATAATTAATGCACCAGAATTAAAAAGCTAAACAAGTGAAAACTGGAAATGGAAAGTCCTGAGGGTAACACATAGCACTGCACTTTGATTAACTACACCACCACCCACATAACCTGATGCACACCAATGGATAGGAGTGAGGCAAGACTGAGACCTTTAAGTGAATATGAACAGCCTACACAGTTGTACATAAATTACAAGAGCTCTCCATCCTCCTCCTCCCTGCTACAAAAATAATCACTGTTTGGACTCAGAAGAGGTACTAATGCACTTGCAGTTTTCTTCTGGAAAGTCCTCTCATTGGAGAGAAGTTTTGTAGAGATCATTGCTTTTTCTGATATTGGATAAAATTGTCAACAAATTCAACTTTACTTCCTGCACAGGGATTTAAGAACACTTGACTTATGTTAGCAGCTAAAATTTCATGTCTGCCTTCATATCATACCTAACAAAACTCATTGACTCCATTCGACATGGAGCATCATTGCAGTACAGAGGCATTACTACAGTCAGTATTAACCTTGGAGGTGAGTTACTTTACTTACTTAAACATACTTAACTGATGTGGAATGACACATTCACAAGTGGATCTCCCTTCCATCTGTCAGTAGAGGAGGTCTTGATGAATACTTGACTCTAACTTTATCTTTTCAAAGGTCAGAGCCTTTTTGTTGAGTCCCTCCTCCAGTGATTAGTGCCAGAGACAGAAATAGTCCCCAAACCTGCTGACTCTCACTGTTATATTCAAGTACAAGAGTCCATAAGGGTCTTTGAAAATGCCAAGTGCACCTTGTTCTTTGGGAAAATTCTTGAAATGTCTTGTCCAGGTAAGAAAACATCATCTCAGGTAGAGAAGCACCCTTGGCAGGATGGAAAAAGTATGTGGAAATGAATGTGTACTAGTTAAATCCATCAGATGTAAAGGGAAACTAAATTGTCACGAGTTGTTTGTTGCGATAAAAGATGAAGGGAATTTCAACCTACATTTAATCTGCATATGATCTCTTTAGGATTCACTGTTGCACAATGCTATCTCAGGAGTGTATGATATTTCTTCTGCCTTTCCTTCAATTTTGCTTCTCTTCACTTGTGATTCTTTTGAAAGGGTATACAGAAAGGGAATGGAGCAAAATGGACACAGCAATCAAAACCCAGATTGTGTCTTTCCTACAGAGGGTTCATCTCCAGCTGTCACAAAATTGTTCGGAAAGATCATGGATTCCCTTGATGACAGCATTGCAAGTTAAATAACTTCGGTGCACAAAGTCAGGTAATTAGGTGAATGCAAAGAGGCAAAAATTGAGAGCTTCTGTGTTGTAAGATATCTCAGACAAATTGGTTGCTTATTGTATCAGATGGATTTCATAGTGTATTAAAGTCTTCTAGCAGTTTGCATTATGCAAGCACAGAAATCTGATAAATAACAATGATACTTATTCATATAGCATCAATATGGTATTCTGAAGATTAATCAGATATTGTCAAAGGAGCTGAGCTTGCTTTCTGATGCGTATATCAGGAACCTTCCTATCATTCCTGTATTGTAAGGGAAAGGTGAAAACATCCTCTGCAAATGGCTAAGACTTGCCCTGAAGTGGAGAGATTAATTACTTAAGTTTGGTACAACTAACCCCAGAGGTTCCACTTTTTCACTGACATCAGCAAGAGGAGTTTTTCTTAAACATGGTCTCTCTCTTCTCTCTCTGAGGTCAATTGGGAAACAGTAGAATTAAAGGAGAATTAAGTTAAATGAGAACCTAAGGCTGCTGATCATGTCCTCTTCCTCCCCCACCTTCACTCACTCTCCAACATGTTCATATAATAATGCTGAATAATTACAGCCTGGGGTCCACGTGGACATCCTGATGAGCAGGACCAGCACGCATAAGACAGGCTGGTGAACTGGATCATCCAAAGGTGCAGTGGAAAAGCCCAAACATGAGCTGAATATGAATGGGCATCACCAGACGCCAGCAGCCTTGCTCTTATCAGAAATAATTCAAGTGGCAGATTTAGTAACAACAACGAGCTCAGGATGAGCAGCTAAAGCTTGAGCTCATCCCATCTAACTCCAGGCACTGAACTGTGGTCACAAGTTAGGAGTCTCACTTCCCAGCCTCCTTTGTAGTCAAAGGAAAGGTAGGCACTGCCTTATGGTAACTGAATAATCAAAAGGGTCTATTGCCTTGTCCAAAGCCAGGACAACAAACATCTAATGCATTCCTGGCAGCTGGCTGTCAAACCCACTCCTAAAACCCTCCAGTGATGGAGATTTCATCCTCAGATGGTCTGATCTCATTTTTAGAAAAATAGTTGTTTCCAAACATCCAGTCTAGATCTCCCCAACTCCAACTCTAAGATTTCCTGCCCAGCAGTTAAGGGAGAGATTCTTCAAGCCAGGAGACAAACCAGCACCTGTGGCATCACCACATCCCCCATGCTCCCACAATGCACCCAGGCTTTCAAAACCACAGTAGATAAGCATGATTGCATCTTGTTGAAGCACTTGCTCTCTCCCCCCTGCTTCTCCCAAAACCAAGCACTCCAGATGTGTGGAGCATAGTGTCTCCATGACTGCAGCACCAGGGCTGGAATGATTTACCTGACCTTCCTTGTTATTGGGGACACCCTGCACTGGATGGTACTTGGTTCAGAGCAGGCAGCTGCTGAAGTCAACACCTTTGGCCATCCCAAGGATTCCCAGCACAGGGCTACCTGCCTGGACTCTATCGAAGGTTGCCATGATATTTGCTCAGTGTGGGACCAGTCAGGCTGCATTCATTAGATGCAAACAGGTGTTTTTTAAAAAATATGATGTTTTAACATAAAAAACTTTGCCATTTCAGATTCTTTTAGGGACCTGCAAAAGCAGGGCTGCCATATGAGGGACAGAGAGCAACCACAACCCAGGCAGGGACATCACTCACCAGGACAAGGCTGGCGAGAGAGAGAGTTCCCATTGGCAGCTCAGTGACCATTGAGCATTATAAAGTAATGAGCTAGGTCCAAGGTCTGAGGTCCTCCCAGGAATAAGTATTGTTAGAGTTATTATTCTTCATCCAAGCAGGAAAAAAAAATTGTATGCTAGGAAAAGCACTTACTTATTTACAATTCTAAGTCACATTTTGCTTCCAAACAACATTCATAAATTTCTAAAAAGTTGGGTTTGACTTTTGCATATTTTTGTGTTTGGTAAATAGTTTCAGATTTCTTGAAAATGCCTCTTTTGCTCAGTGTTTGCCTCTTGGCCTAGTATGAATCTCTGGCAGAGAGCACCTTATAATTCCTTAGCCAACAAAACAATTGCTAATAATGTGTAAACAGTGGTAGAAATACTGAATACCTGAATATCTTCCTTAGGCATTACACTTACTTGTCCTCCCTATGCTCTGCGTACATTTCAAAGACAGCTTTCAGCTAAACTACAGCCATGTTTTTTGCCATGCATGTGAGGTGGATGAGAAGCAGCAGGTACAAGTTGAAACAAGAGAGGTTCAGAT
>JAVJGJ010000001.1:47123569-47146571 GCA_035590215.1 Microhierax caerulescens | reverse complement strand
GTATCTTACAAATATTAAGGTCCTTTTCTGGCTATTCATGGTGCTGGTGCTTATGAGGTGCTCCCCACGGGTCCATTTGCAAACACTGATCAGAGGCATTTTATAAGAAACAGTCCCCTCTTTGCCCCATCTTCATTCCTCCACTCTTCTGCCATCGTATCAACTTATTGAGTTAATAGGGATTCCAACACAAGGCTACCCATTGACTGAAAAACTGTTTGAACATTTCAAGTGCTGTTAGTACTCTGCAAAGAATTCAGTAATTCTTGTGATCGCTGCTACATCTTTCCTGATGGTTATTTTAGTTCCAGAGCTGTTATTACAGAGCATGGCTGACATGCCTAAGGGACAGGATGTCATCCAGAGGGACCTGAACAAGCTCAAGAAGTGGGACCATGGGGTTGAACAGGCCAAGTGCAAGGTCCTGCACCTGAGCTGGGGCAACACCTGGTATCAATACACTGGACATGAAGAGACTGAGAACAGCCCTGCTGAGAAGGACTTGGTGACACCAGTGGATGACAAGCTGGACATGAGCTGGCAATGTGTGCTCCCAGCTCAGAAAGCCAACCTTATCCTGGGCTAGATCAAAAGGAGCATGGCCAGCAGGTTGAGGGAGGTAATTCTGCCCCTCTGCTCTGGTAAGACCCCATCTGGAGTGCTGCGTCCAGCTCTGGAGCCCTCAGCACGGGAAAGACATGGACCTGTTGGAGTGGATCCAAAGGAGGGCCACAAATCAGAGGGATGAGACAAAGACAGGCTGAGAGAGTTGGGATTGTTCATCCCAGAAAAGAGGAGGCTCCAGGGAGACTGGGAGACCTTAATGCAACCTTTCAGTACTTAAAGGGGGGTTATAAGAAAGATGGGGACAAACTTTTTGGCAAGGCCTGCCATGATAGGGCAAGGGGTAATGGTTTTTAAACTAAAAGAGGGTAGATTTAGACTAGAAATAAGGAACATTTTTACTATGAGGGTGATGAAACAGTGAAACAGGGTGCCCAGAGAGGTGGTAGATGCCCCCTCCCTCCAACTTTAGTCAGGTTGGACAGAAATCTCAGCAACTTGATCTAGCTGAAGGTGTCCTGGCTTATTGCAGGGGGGTTGGACTAGGTGATCATCAGAGGACCGTTCCAGCCCAAACTATTCTATGATTCTATGATCATAGAATGATCTCTCTGAATGGACTTTTTATCAATAAAGTTGCATTTTAGACATGAAACTGGTCTTTTGGCCTAAAGAACTTGGGTGGTTCCAGCATATTTTTTTTACAGGGAGAATACAAATTAACTTGTCAAAGCTTCACACATAAAGAACTTCTTAGAAACTGGCTACTTTTTCACAAAGATACAATCTTCTCTTATGCTTCCTTAATGAACCAGGAAGCTGAGATTACCTTCTCAGAAGTTTAGCTACTAAAATAATGCATCTATAACTGTGGTAGAAGTACTCATCTGTTTCACTACTGGCACTTTTCTGTCATTTTTTTGAAATTTCCAGCATCACTGGATGAGGAGCAGATAACACAGAGGGAATAATGAAGTATGTCTGAATAGTAGAAGACTGTTAAGTATTGGGATACTTAGCTGATAACGGAAGCAGTACCTGAGAACCATTTACTATGGTAAGCAAGACACTTTCTGGAAAAGGCCTTTAAACACATAACACAGTGTAGAGGAAAATTTTTGGAAACAGGAAATAAGAAGTCTGTAAAATCCTTATCGAAAAATTGAACGTGAGACACAACTTAAGATGATTGATGGGAGAATAGGAAATTTTGAATAAGAGGGTACACATCCTGGAAGTTTTCCAGTCCTTTTAACTTGACTCATTTTCCTGAACAACAGCTCCATTTATACTTGGTTCTCAAAATCTTTCAGATAGAAGGAACACAAAAACCTTTAGATGAAGGACCAGTGTGCTGAGCTGCTGATGGGGAATCATGCAATGTCTTGCATGGTACAGTGAGCTTGAGAAAATGTAATGCTAGCTGTGCTGCATAGTAGTTCAGAAGAGGTAAGAGCTGAATCACAGCTTGATCCTGGCCATCCCACTGGGCTGCAATCCTTTATGGAGTAGTTGCACATATGCCAATGTGATTGCAAAAAAGGTGAGTTCAGCATGGAGATTTTAACAGAGCAGTGGTTCTGAGAAAGGGCTGCAAGATGTATTTATTCCTAGAAAAGTGACAAAACTATTTAAAACAGCTTTGGTTGCAAACCAAATAAAAAAGAAGGATTCAAAAACTGCTGTGCTGGCATCTCATCTCTGCAACACATGGGTCACATAAACCTGCAAGTAAATGCTTTGTAGCACTTTTCTGTGTGGAACATTTCAAAACCACACTAAGCAGAAGACAGAGCATGCCCCAGCTGTCAGAGCTTCCTCACAGCCTTCAGCACTTCCAACTCATCTCATGGTTCTGTCAATACTTTAATTCCTTATTAAAAATACTAAGCGTCAGTCCTGGTAAGAAAATTTTATTCTGCAGGATCTGGTAGGGGAAGGTTCATGTTCATGCTTTCCCCTGTTGCTTATTTTCTTTTCTCTTAGCCAATTTCTAGTCCGTGACAGTATTCACTCTCATATATTAGGGTATTTGTTTCCCAGATTGCCTCCTGTGAAGGACTTTGTCTTATGCCTCTTGGAAGTCCAAGAAAGTCACATCCACTTTTCTGGCAATGTATTAAAAAAACCTCTAGTAGATTAGAGAGACAATTTCCCTTCAGTGAATCCAGACTGAGTTGTCCCCATTCTGTCATGTTGATCCGACTAAATTTCTGGTTTTGATTAGTTTCAACCAATGCAGCTGGCACTGGGGAAGGGCTCACTAGTCCTCCATCCTAGGATCAGCTCTTTCTAAAATACAGATATGACATAATGAAAGGCAGCGTATTTTGGTTAGCAATTCAGCTCCTTTTTTCTTAAATTCCTCCTGTTCTCTTGGGATATGCACCTTTCAATCCTAGCAGCTTGTGGCTCTTTAGCTTGTTCAACACCTTATGTTTTAACATCTCACAGTCTATGATTTGAGCCTGAAAAAATACATCAGGGGCCAATATTTCCCAGCATTCTCTGTGGTGCAGACTGATACTAATAAATCCTTTAGCTCTGCTCTAAAGGTCTTTATGCTCCTAAATACTTCCTTGTCACCTTGGTGCTCTAGGGAGTCTCTCTGAGGCTTCCTGTTTCTGATGTGGTAAAGCTTGACATCGCTGGCTATCTGCTCCTCTGAAAGCACCTTTCCACGTTGTATGTGCCTTTGTACAGATGCCTCTGTAGGACTGCATTTCCATTCTCTGACCTTTGGCATTGAGGCACACTGCTCTCATTCACAGCATGCAGCTGAAATAGATACTCCTAAAATGCACAGTGCACATTAAACCCAGGACTCCTTAAAAGCCTGGACATCGCCAGGTTGTGCTCTAAAATGAATAAAGAAATCATTCAGATCCCCAGTCATGGCTTGTTTTGAGTGTTTAGTTACCATAAAATGAAACGTCAGCCTCTCAGTGGTCACTTGCCAAGGTGCTCGGTTTGAGGAAGTATGTTCTCTGGAGAAGATATTTCCTTCGAGCTGATAATACTGAGCCAGCAATTCCATTCAGAATTGATCTTGAAATAAACAGCGCATTCTTCCACAGGCTTGTATTAGTTACAGCTGACAGCAAAACACACCCAAATAAAACAGAGAACCACTGGACTGAACAAGATTGATAGCACAGCTAAGCTCTGGAGGAGAGCTGGAGTCCCCACAACCTGCTATTTCTCTAGAACAAGAAGGGGTATTCGCCCACCAAGAGCTCAGGATATTTACTTTGCTAAATGAAAATGGATGCAAACCCTTTTTGCCAGCTTGCAAATACTTCTGTTCTAGCCCCCTTCTTTGTGTGTGCACACTTCCCTGCCTCAACCAGTGAACACTGGTTATGCAGATGTTAAGCAAAACAGAGAGGTTGCAAAGTGTGAGTGTTCAGAAGAGCCAGTGTTTATCCCCTTGGGATGCTGAAGGTCTTATGCAGAGCAGCTGGCATGGCCTCCCTTGGTGGGTGAGACAATAGATGTCTTATGCTTCTTGGTCTGTGTCTCAGGAATTTATTTGCCCTATGAATGTCTTCAGAACAGCTCTTCATGGCGGGGCTCTCCCTGGGCTATCACAATAATAAGCTTCAGAATAAGCTCAGACCCATGAACCATGCACTCAGGAGAGATTAGATAACATTTAATGGCACTATTTACAAGGCCAAAATTGCACAGACTTGAAAACTTAAAAGACCATAAGAGAAATAGAGAAAAAGTCTCTGGGTGCAGTCTGGGCCAAAGGTATTGTCTTGACCCAGCTTTCCTTTTCTAATTATTAAAATTATTTGTGTTTGTATTGTTGGACAAACATGTCATTAAGCTTAATCCTTCCTTCAAGATGTTTTTAACCACTGGACAGGAACTACTAATGAAGAGCTACGTCCTTGCTCAAACAGGGGAGCAACCCATCCTGGGGGACAGTAACTTAAGGCTGATGTGAAAAGTTGTTTATGATCATACACTGTCTGTGTTGGGCTGATGGGCACTGTCTCAGAGCTGGCTCAGGCATTTGGCTGCCCCAATACCAAGGCAGCTGTTGCCATACTCTTGCTTCAAAAACCCTCCTCAGGGGGATAAATTGGCAGATCCTGGCCTTTTGTGACCAAGGTTTTTCTCACAGTCTAGTTATCCACAGCACCGAGAACCCACAGCCCTTAACACCCACCGCTGTGCGCTTCTCCATAAGCTCTAAATATTTATCAGGAAAAAAATCTGCTTTTGGCTTACTCTTTTCAGTCACTTTCTGCCCCCATCCTGTCTCCAGGAGTCAGGGGATGTGAGATGCTGCAATTGCTGTGCTGGTAATGAAGAGAACAGACCTACTGCGTCAGCCCTGTGTCAGGCTTATATTGCTCCACTTCATTTTCTGTGCCTTCAAATCCCTCATCTTCACACTTGTCATTTGTGATAGCAGGTAGGAACGTGCTACCTACAATTAAAGCATAAAATGTTTTTATAACCAAACATGGATCAGATTGAAATGTAATTGTTCAGCCACTATGACTTGCCTCTCTATGTTTCAGTGCCTGTAGTTAGATGTGATTTGTGACACTCAGTTTAGATACAATCTTTTACATTGATTTAACAGGTCAGCCTCGTATTGATCCCACGCTTGGGTCTTGTCATTTGTAGATGGTGCAAGCCGTAAGCTTCTCAGCCTATTTGAGGGTTGACATCTAAATCCTTAGTATACACCATTGTCCTCCCCCATTCATGCTTTTGTAATCATTTTCCTGACTTATATCCTGTCCCAAAATGTGATTGACTGAAAATGGGGTTCTGTTGATTTTCTAGGTTTCCAGGTTTGCTCTTATGTGTCGTAAATGCCTTTACTGATCTCATCCCTCCAGCTTGTACTGGCACGTAAGAGAACCTGGAGGATCAGAAAATCAGCTGAGCCACAACCAACCACATCTTCCATCGGTCTCCTTGGGCTCATTCAGGCAATGCTGCACTATGGCAAAACTCTTCTTTTTGTTTCAGATGATGACAAAAGTAACAACTAGAAGGTGAGGTTTGTTGCCGTCTTGTACCATGTAGCATCCTTGGAAATAATCTGGGTATACCACACTTCTCAGTCACAGTGCAGATGGATTTTGAGCCCACTACATCAGACTGGAGCACTGTAGAGGTACGTGCTGTGAAGAGGGCACCATCCTGTATATAATTCACAGCATCAGAATGAAATGAAATGAAACGGCATGTTGCTAATGCCATTTGGCATTATACAGGATTTAAATAATCTTTCTGACGAAGAGAACACATTTTTTACTTTAAGAAAACCAAGAAAGCTAACTAATTCTTTACATTTTGAGGCACCTTTTTGATTCATTGTTCTATTTAAATTGAGCTTTTAAATCTCCTTATTTCTTTAGCTGCTCTGCCTATTAAACTTTCCCTTTGCCTGTCATGGTTTTGTACAGCATAGCGGAGCTTACAAAACCTGATTTAATTATATTTTGGAAGAAGACCTAGATTGCAACCACAGAGCTGCCACCCTCACAAAACCTCCAGTCAACTCCCAGGTTGGGAATATCACCTTTTACATTTGCAATGTAGCTCCATGTAGGAAAAGATGAAGCTGAAGCCTCTCTGCTGAATGTAAGTTTACAGTCCCCTTGGTTGCTGCAATAATGACAAAGTTGCATTTTGATGTAATAAGCAGCTTGATCCTCAGAACTGACCTTCAAAGATACACAAGGTTCAACCCCCATTGTCCAGATAATGAGTTGAAAAATAATAACACAAACATTTACAAATAATTTCTTTCTTTACTCACCAAACTCCCCAACTTGATGCAAATCCATGGGGTGAGAGAACACAACAGTGTCTTCCACTTGACAAACGCCTTACAGCGAGGGTAGTGAATTGCCTATAAATCACCAACAGAGATAAGCTATGACCTCTATCAGACCCTTTTTATCTACAGCAATTTGGCAGTGTTAACACTTAAAACCCGCTGTGGCCAGGCCCTTTGGACCCTTGGGAAGAAGGCTACTCTGAAAACATAACTTTATATTTTGTGTTTAGTGGCAAGTGGTATCCCAGAGAGAGGTCTTCTGGAAAGAGAAGGAAGGAGGTGGTGTTACTGAGGAAAGACCTTAAGGCAGCTGGGGACAAAGCCAAGCCAACAGCAACCTTTACGGGTAATGCACGCCCTAGCCTGTCCTCTGGTGCCAGCTGGCTGCCAAGGACCTGTTTGCTGCTAGCTCCCGAGGTCAATGGCCCAGTGAGATGGGGGACAACTATGCTGGTGTCCCTTAGCCTCTCTTATGCAGGTGGCAGAAACAGGATGGCACTGCAGGACTCTGAATGGATCCATGAATATCAGCCTTGTAATTTTAACGGAGACATCTTCCTTATCTCACTACACATACCTTTTACTAACAAAAGAGCTATTGATGCATGTGGAAAAAGGGAGAGCTGGCTCCTGGCACAGGACCTTACATACTTTTTGGATCTAGCTGAGTTTTGATCCACTCCAGAGCCTATGAACAAAAGTACTTACAAACAAGACTGTGATTCAGATATCAGGCATTTAAGTGCATTTTCTAGGTCCTTTGCTCCTGTAAAAGAAAGCTCGCATCCTTCCCAAAAGAAACAGTCCCCTGTTTTCCTTCTAGCATCTGCTGTTGAGTGCTTTGCTACTGAGTATATAATGCAATTTATTCATTTGCCCCCTCTCCTTGGAGTGATGCCTGCCTAGTAGTGATATTTAGCAGGTGACTTACTTTTGTAGCTTCCACTCTAAGCCTCCCACAGTCCTGCCCAGGTGGAACTGGTCAGCATCCAGGGAGTTTCATTATTTTTCCTGGGGAAAGAAAAGATTTGTAACACAAATGAAGTGTTACTGAGATATTTTTTTTTTTTCAGAAAAATAAGTTTATTCAGCCACAAATTTGTCTGTTGATATGTTATGTGTCTAGTAACAGACTTTGGAGTAATGTTTTTGATAGAAGTATCCACAGAAATAGTTCAAGGCTGTTGCAAAGCTTGTATGCTTCATTTCTTTCCAAAAGGAAGACAAATACAAAATTTCAGTCTTGCCTCTGAAGTATTATTTTTTCCAGCCTGTCTGCCCTGCTGACGCCATGTCTCCTGTGTTCCTGCACAGTCCTGCTTTCTCTGTGGCCAGTGCAAAGATCTTCCCTCCCTCTCCTATTGAGAGGGATCATGGTTGATTTGCGTTTAATCCAACAACTAATTACTTCAAAATTGAAACTGTATAAACACAGTCAATGGCAGCATCATTTATGCGTCTAAGTAATGAGCTAAACAGCAAAGCCCACACCCTCTCTGCTCCTTGTCATCTCCTTAGCAAGGACTGTATCAAAAGTTTGCAAACATTATATGTCAAAATATACACAACATACCAGAATTTTACCCCACAGTTCATTTCCTAATAACTTCAGCCTGATCTAAATGTTTTCAGCTTGTCTGGAAGTGTGATAAAGCACTCACAGCCAGAATATGACTGGCTTTCACCCCTAGTCTTTCCTGAACTCCTGGATGCACAAACTCTCTTCACCTGCATGTCACTGGCACCACAATCCTGCAGCCAAAGCTGGCCTGGGATGCAAAACCATAGTTTATCACGATATTTTGGGACAATAATAAGAGCTGGTGAGACCTTGGTTGTTCCTGTGCCTGCTCTGCCTAACCTCCCTTGTTTACAGTCAAGGGGAGTACTGTGGTACCTCTGCCAGCCCTAGAACCCTGGGAAAGGTCTGTGGTGGTGTGAGCAGACACTGTAGAACCCTTCCCACTTCCATCAGCCTTGGGTCAGACTCAGACCTAGCTGCCACAGGCAGCCTTACCCTGTCTATAGAATCAGTACCCTCTTGCCCATTTTGCCTTATAGAGGGCCTCCTACTTTGCTGTTCCTTTCTTGGTGCCCACAGGTGCATGTTAAAAATACCAGGTGCAGCGGTTTAAGCTGTTTTCTCCTGTGGTTATGCAGGCAAGTAAGAGCTGCATCAGGTGCTGTGCATCAGGGAGTGACCAAGCAAACCCCTGCCTCTAGCCTGGGCAAGCTCCTTGCCTGTACTGAGCATGGTGGAGCTCAGTAGCATGCAAGGGCAGGTACTATAGCTTCAGCCAACCTCCTAGTCCTGCCAGAGAAGAAAGACTTTTTGGTGTTTGTGGATGGGCAAAGTGCTGGTCAGTCTTTCCCAGGGCAAAACAAGGCCAGCTCTGAACAAGGCTCCCCTTGTTCTTACACTTGACCTTCAGCGTTGGTGTCTGAAATATGTTTAGAGTTTTCTTATGTGTAAACTGTAGACATGTTTAGCTTTTACATGCCCCTGGGTTGCCCTAGATGAGAGAGATGGGGGAAACACTGTGTGCCCAGGCACAAGGTCAAGAGAGAAGCTCTGCAGAGTCCTGATAAAGCTTCCTTGCTTTAGCTACACATTTCTGTTCTGGGGTAATTTCTCTGCACACAGACTGTATTACAGACTTTGAATACTGAGAAACTCTGCCCCAGGGTACAGAAGGTTTGAAAACCTGTGTTTGTGAAATAGGGAAGCAGGGAGCCTCTGCTTACGCAGTCAGTACCAGTGCAATACCAGCGCAGAGCCCAAAGGGCATCATCTTCCTCATCCCCTGGAGCTGCAGTGTCCAGTGAACATGCTCACCTGGAAGCTGGTGCCATGGGCTGAACTGCTTCCTAGGGCTGAAATGAGTAAATCTACATTTTCCCCATGGTCACGACCCTTCTTAGGTAGTTTCAGGCTAGGAAGTGTTTCTGCAAGAGTACAGACCTTCACCTTCACATAGCTATATCCTTAGATGTGAAAACCATGGGGCTTGAGTTAAGGTAGGTCTGACTGCAATTAAGAGGGAAACAACAAAGTGCTGCTGACATTCAGAGAGGTATTTATGATCTGTTTTTTTGTGTACATCTCATGCTATGAATGCTCAGGCACCGAGTGAGTCTTTCTGTGTAATTGGGGAAACAGAGGACAATCCCACTTAATAAATGACACACATATGCACGCATACAAGTATGGTGATTCAGAAGGGCTAGTTCCTCCAGACTAAGAAAATAAGCAAACAGGAGGAAAGGCAAAGACAGAAGGCTAATGGAAATTAATGATTTTTCAGGCCAAAATAATCACAGTCCCACAATCAATAAAGAAGATAACATTGGCTAAAATCCATTCCAGACTGTGGCAAAGTGAAGGCTCCAATTAGAAATAAAAAAGCGCCATATGACAAAGAGGGAGAGAGGAAGCAGATCAAAGCTGATAAAAAATGCAAAGTTCTGAAGTCTAGAAAATTGGTAACGTATGATAAAAATATCAGGGAGAAGAAGGACTTCTGAAAAATATGCCAAGAACAAAGGCCTTCTACTGGACCAGAGGACAGAGATCCCATGATGCAGAAGTAGACAATGGCAGGAATGCAATTCCTCCACTTGCTCTTTCCCCACAGTCTCCAGGGAAGCTGGAAGGGAAAATTGTCAGACTACCTCCACTCCTGTCATGCTGTAGCCCCACTTAGCATATTTTCTATCCTCTGGCCCTGCTGCACATGTGAACTGTAAAGGCTTCCTTTGCCTTAGTCCCTGCTGAACGCTTCCTGCTGTTTTTCACGTGGGCCAGCAGAGAACAGCAACCTTCCCCACAGAGAGGCACACTCAGTACCCCTGAGGGATGGGAGCTTGCCATTTACATCCTCTGCAAGAGACCTGTTCTCCTTTGAACACAGACAAGCTGAGGTCTCGATTCACTGCGTTTTTACAGCATGGCATTTCATGTGCTAGTCTGTCAAGCCCTTTGTCTACCAACCACATTAATACAGGCAAGGGACAATAGCTCTAAGACATAAGCAGCAGCAAGACATTCATCTGCATGGCTGCCTTTACAGTATATATTCCACTCAACTTCTCATGAAATGCTTTTGAGCACTGTCACAGAGTCTAAGCCTGCCAAAACACGTATAGCTATTAAAGTTATCTATTTGAAATACGGCTTTTGCTTCCCTTTTGCTCCCTGTGTCACAGCATTGCACAGAATGTGCCAACAGCAGCTTCTCTTCTCTATTATATGCTTTTAGTTTGACAGTGGGGTGAAGGGCTCCCTCATGTCCCTCTGTTAGTCCCACATCAACTATGTACGTGCAGAAACAAGGCACAGCAGGGCTACGGGCAATTATGCATTTAAATACCAAACACCCAGGCAGGTGTTTTCAAAACCTTCATCTCCTGCAGGAGGCACTGCCCACTAACAAGCTCTCAGCAGCTCTTTCTGAAGGTTTTGCAGTCAGTCAGTGACAGGCCCATACCTGCAAAAATTACCTCCCTGTGTGAATGAGAAGGGCAGCCACAGGGGATTTCTTAATTATAGGTTTTCATTACCATGATAATATGGGTTATCATGATAGTGACATCCCCCAATGGCCTTCAGCCATGAGCCAGAGTTACCAGCCAGTACTCACTGGTGTGGCCAGTGCACCTCCCTCTTCCCTGGAGGCTGAGTCCCACAATAGCATTGGTCCTGGTGGCCTCCTATCTCTTCTGCCCTGCAGGTTCCTGGTGCCCAACCCCATTCAAGTGGCTTAGCAGGACCACACAGGGTGCGTCAAAGACATCCTGACACCATCCCATGCCACCAGTGGTCACACTAACCCTCCGACCCCCATGAATATGATTTTAAAGCTTGTTTGTTTTGCTGGGAGTTTGATTTAACTTTGTACTGACACAAGTTCCTCCCTGCAACACACCAAAGGACTTCTCTGTGAACAGTCAACTTGGCTCTTTTTTTTTTTTTACCCTTTCTCTCTCTTTTAGGAAAGAGGATCAGAGGCAGAGACTTCCACACCAGGTGCATTGCTTATCTGCTCTGTATAACGGGCTGTTGGTTGTTGGATCAGCTCTTGATAATACATTAATAGATTTCCTATCCCATACCTGAAAGGTTCTTGGATGACTCATCTGAGGACACATGGACTCCTCAGCTGTGGTGAGTACAACTATAATATAAACCAATTGTGGCCCAGTTTGGAAAAATATCCAGCCATGTTGTCCAGGAGTGACTGTGACTGAAAATAATCTCTAAATAACTAGAGTAATTCATTTTATTCATAGGCTGCAGCAAACTGTTGTTTTAGAACAGGCTATACTTAGTGGACACCGTATTATCCTGTGAACAGGATTTATTATGATGGATATAAAAACCAGTGAGGCTGTTCTTAAAACACCTTCTACCAAGGCATGCCTCTGCCTAAAACTATGGAAAATGCAAGATGTGTTGGGCAGCACACTGGAAAGCTGCAAGGAAGGCAAACCAAGGAAGGCTGAATCCGAGATGCCATTAATGGTTGTTGGAAGTAAATCCCAAAGAAGGCACCTTTCAGTCTCTTTTCAGATGTGACAAGGAAAGCTGGAGCTACAAATAAGACTCTGTGTGCTCTTCGGTTTCTCCCCGGCATTTTGGAAAGCAGGAACTCTGCCTCAGAGGATGCCTCCTTCTGTCTGGGACACACCACAGAAATGAAACAACACTGTTGGATAAAGCTTCTCAGAGATATAAAAACTACCAAGCTGTCTGCATGTTAAAATGAAAAGGTGACCCTCCCGCATTCGTCTTAAGACAACAAAAATACTTCCAGTGATTTCAACACCTAATTCAATAATTTTCAAGTACCCTGTTGAATTAAAGGTTTCTCATATGATCTTAAAAGTCTGAAAAAGGGTCTTTGTAGTAACAGGTCAAGCAATACTATGAAATCTGACAAGATGTCATGAGTGCTGCTTTTTTTTTTTTTCTGGAAGCAGAAGTCATGTAAAGAGAGATATTTGCAGAGGTATTTACACTCTGCATTTGCAGGGCTGCTTCCAGGTTTGTTGAAGACAAACTGGTGTGAGCTTACTCCATCCCCGTCCCTGAGGCAGGAAACAAGTATCCAGAGGAAGGGATGGGAACTTAAACTGCCTTTGCTATACATGTGCATAACAACACCCTCTGGGGTTACTTGCAGGAGATACTTCAGGAAAGCCTGGTCCAAAGGCTCTGCCCACAGCCAAGCTAATGAGAGCTTTGTGCAATTCCTTACAGTGTTTGAGCAGACAGAAAAAAATTTTTGCAAATTCTGAGCCCAGAGGCTCTCTTCTTCACCTTCCCTCAGAGTTTGAAAAGTCAGTATTTCCTACTAATTAATCACATCTGCATAAATGAGTGAAGGTAGCATGGCAATTGAAGTATTTCACAGAGGAGAGAAGAATGAGTCAACAGCAAAGAAGTGATTTTTAATCTAATCCTTTTCATTTACAGATCCTCTATCCATCCTACAGAGAGAGGCTTGAACACCATGGACTCTAACGTGGAAAGCTGCGCTAGCACTGCTCACCACTGCTTGCTTGTCTCCCTTTGAGCCATGCCCAGGTCAGATAAAAGACCAAAACTGAAAACAGACCTTGGTTTTGCCCTTTGTGTAGCTCAGGCCTATCTCAGGGCTTTTTTTTTTTTTCCTATTGTTTTGCTAGTTCTGTAGACACCTGTAGGAAAAGCCCAGTGTGGCCAGCTAGCAACCGGTCACAGGTGGTGTTCCCCAGGGCTCAGTGCTGAAGCCAGTTCTGTTTAATATCTATATTGATGATCTGGATGAGGGGATCCAGTGTACCCTCAGTAAGTTTGCTGGCAACACCAAATCACCAAGCTGGGTGGGACTGTTGATTTGCTTGAGGGCAGGAGGCTCTGCAGAGGGCTCTGGACAGGCTGGACTGATGGGTCAAGGTCGACTGTATGAAGTTCAACAAGGCTCAGTGCTGGGTTCTGCCCTTGGGTCACCCCAGCCCCAGGCAGCGCTGCAGGCTGGGGGCAGAGTGGCTGGAAACCTGCCTGGAGGGAAAGGGCCTGGGGGTGCTGGTCAACAGCCGGCTGAACATGAGCCAGCTGTGTGCCCAGGTGGCCAAGAAGGCCAACAGCATCCTGGCTTGTGTCAGAAACAGTGTGGCCAGCAGGACCAGGGCAGTGACCACCCCCCTGCACTTGGCACTGGTGAGGCTGCACCTCGAATCCTGTGTTCATTTTTGGCCCACTCACTTCAAGAGGGACACTGAGGTGCTGGAGCGTGTCCAGAGATGGCAGCGGGGCTAAGGAAGGGTCTAGAGCACAAGTCTTATGAGGAGTGGCTGAGGGAACTGGGGTTGTTTAGCCTGGAGAAAAGAAGGCTCAGGGGGCACCTTATCGCTCTCTACAGCTACCTGAGAGGAGGCTGTAGGCAGGTGGAGGTAGGTCTCTTCTCCCAGATAAGAAGTGGCAGGACAAGAGTAAACTGTCTCAAGCTGTGCCAGGCAAGGTTTAGATTGGATATTAGGAAAAGTTTCTTCACTGTAAGGGTTGTCAAGCATTGGAAAAGGCTGCCTAAGGAGGTGGTGGAGTTACCATCCCTGGAAGTGTTTGAAAAATGTGTAGATGTGGTACTTAGGGACATGATTTAGTGATGGACTTGGCAGTCATGCATTAATGGTTGGACTTGATGATCTTAAAGGTCTTTTCCAACCTCAATAATTCTATGTTTTAGATTAGGATCAAACAACAAGTAAGTTAGAGTAACTGTGATTAAAGGTCTTGCTTACTGCTCTGATTCTTGGCTTAAACGCACAGCAGAAACACAGAGAAACAAACAACAAAAAAAAGTTTCCAGGAGCTGGACTATGCCTGGTGCAAGAGCTGTCCACTTTACAGCCTTTGCTGGGATGGCTGCATATGTCAGTGGGAAGCACAGTGCCTTTCCCTGGGTTGCAAAGGGTCAGTTAGAGACAAAAGAGTTTCTAACTTGTTCATCACCATTGACTCACTACCTCACTTCAGGAGGTCTGTGCTAGCTCACCTTCACATCCCATGCGTGAGGCTCACGGCAACAGACCCTGTCCCTGCGTGCATATTTTGCCATTTGCCAAGCCAAAAGTAGCTGCTGGTGCTAGACACCATCCAGCTTTTCATCTGCTGGTCCTCAACCAGTTTGCTAGAGGTCAGTACCCTTGTACAGGAGGGCAGTGGAAACCCACGTGCTAGTAGCTGACTGGTAACTGAGGTGTAAATGGAATTCAGATATTCAAACTTCATCCACTGCTCTCCACATCATTCAGCCCCACTCACACTGGTGGAAACTGGCAGACCTTGCAGGGCACAAGCAATGCCATTGTCATCACAGCATCTCGTTCTAACCAAAACCATTTGAAATAAGATTTACTGTAGCTTTTTTCCTTTGTCCTATCATAGATTTAAAAATAACAAATTTTATTTGCTACAAAAGGAGTGTACATTTACATGAATATTTGGAGAGCTTTCAGAGAAAACACAAAATCTCATTTCCTTCCAGTTTTTCAGCTATGAAAAACCCACCAAACCTAAAGTGAGATATATCAAGGGCTGACAACTGATGGAAGGAATTATAGCAGTCCAATGGTGTAAGCAGAACAGAGACACTGCCCACCTCACTGATACAGAAATGACAGACCAGACCCAGGCTTGCAGCCAAACTTGTGCCATACCCCTGCTGTAGGGATGAAGGCTTGTGCTCTGCCATGTTTTAGGTGTTTGGAGAGGCTCCTGGGCATCCTGCACCAGCCTAGGCAGGGGCTGCTGCATGAATCCTGTCCCCCCAGTAGGTAACTTGCATGCACCAGAACGAAAACATTTTCAGAGTGACTTGGCCTCATAGTTTTCCTAGCTGGTTTAATTTCTGACAGTTTTGTGGCCTTCTCTACTCCTTTCTCTATTCCTTTTTTTTGGTATATATAGGGTTTTTTAATAAAATAATCTGTTGTCTGGTGCATTATTCTGAACTGTAGCCTTCTAGACATCATATTTCCTTCTTCTAAACCTCCTGATACTACTTACTGCTCCTGTTTATGCCTAATGCTGTCAGCTGCACAATAATTGCACCAGAAATGTGCTGGTTCCTTGAACATGTGTGGAAATCATGTCCTTCTGTGTGTGCCTCTCACATAGTAATTAAAATTTTGCAGTTTTCCTCCAGACAGATGATGGTACTCATTTCTTTCTTGGACAAAACATCTTCTTTGGTTTTGTTGTTTTTGTAAGTACCCCTTGCATTTAGGATCATTTTTGAATAACTGGATGAGACAATTGCCAAGCACCACAAAGATAGGAAAAGGCAGACAGAAAACTTGCAGAGATTAGTAGAACTCTGGAAGGTTTCCAGAGTAAAGCTGGGAGTTTGATCACTCACAGCAGAGGTGACAAAGGTGAGTGGTGGAGAGGAAGGTTGTTTTTCCCTTAGGGCTGCCTTCCTGTGTTGACTTTCACATGCACACAAGGGATGAGTGAAACCTGGCTGCTTACTGTGCCTGCCCAAAATGCAGCTGTGTGCCATATGCTGCTCTGCCTGTCTGCCCATGGGGCAGACCCTGGTGTTTCAACCCTGGTGCTGGATGTGCTGGAGAGCTCTACACCTGGCTATAATATGACTAAAGGCACCTCAGAGCCATGGGTGGTAGGAGCTGATGGTCCCTAGCCCAGACAGTCGCCAGTGGGGTGACCTGGAAGTGGGAGTGCCCGGGAGACCACACTGCAGGCAGAGGAAATCTTTTTGGCTTGCAAACAAACCATGCACCGTATGCAGGGTATAAACCATGACGCTAAAATGCTGCCCAGCACAAGCATTTTGCAGTAACAGAGGGAAACAACAAAGAACATTCAGAGAGAAATAACATGGCCAGGTGGTGGCCATGGATATGCCCTGTATCAAAAAAAAAAAAAAAGTCAGCGTGATCCTGACTTTCCCTCTTGATTCAAATTGTTTCTAATACACTGTTTACAGAGTAACACTGAAATAAATCATTTAAGAGGCATTAGCTGGCTGATGATTATTGGTTACCCTGGAATATCCCAGGGGTGAGACTGACAAGGACTGAGGGCCTGTGCCTGCTAGTCCAGCTGCCAAGAGATGCACTGGAAGTCACAAGGTTGGCACTGTCTCACAGTGACTTGCCAGGCAGTAAAATGCCAGAAACCTAGCATAACTCCTGAGAAGGAAATAATCAGTGCTTTCCCTAGGTGAAGGCAGAACCACCAACTGTAAGTCATGTAAAGGAAATTCACCTTATCATCAGTTGTCACAGGAGAGTCCCTAGGCACTGTTGAAGAAAGCATAGCTGAAGAGAGGCAGCTTGTGTCAAAAAGCCCAGCAAGAGAAAAAAAATGAGCTAAGAAGGGCATACTTGTGATGTGACTGGCAGAAGATTGAAGGCTTTTCTTATGTGAGATGACTAGCTTGGCTGGTGGCTCTGCAGGCTGAGTGGAAGTACACAATAAAAGGCACCACCGTATCTAGCTGGCATGAGTGTTTGACAAGTTTGTAACACAAGGACACTGGTAACAAGCTAGCTGCTAATTTAATTTGTTCACTGGTGATGGGTATATGGGCTTCCTGTATATGTACTTGGGTTTGTATGCAGTCATAAGGAGATCTACAAGCTGTGAACATCTGCAGTTTTGAATTACTTTTACAGCTACAGGAGGCTTTTCAGATTAGTATTACCTGCAACTTGGAAGATTAAAGATTTTCTGCTCAGAAACCTTCCTGGATATTAAGAAGAGAGGTGTACAGCAGGGTGGAAAAAGCACTCTCTTCCTGGACTGTCCTCCTCATTCTCACACCTACAGCTCTCCAACTTGAGCAATCCTGGTGACTTTGGAGAACGTTTCATATCACCTGTGAAGCTGGAAGATCTCCAAAGCTCACTGAAGCCCAGATGTCTACAAAGATTTTGCACTTCATGCTCTCTTAGGGATCTGAGGACAGCCCCACCTCAAACTAAGTCCACCCACCTGCCCCTAGATTTTCTCCAGCTGGTGTAACCACAAGAGTGGATAGCATCCATGGGAAATATCCACAGGCCTCCTGTGGATGGGGCTAAGTTTGCCTTAGCACAAAGCGGTAAATTTGGCCCATTTCTGGGTATCTCCTCAGGAGCAGAAAGGTGGCCCCCAAGGCTGCTATCTTTTCTTTTGTAATGGCTTTTGGTCTGATAACATGAGTTAGCACTGAGACATTGTACTGAGAAAATTGATAACAATATCCTCTCCTCTTCAGAGCTGCTGCTGGAATTGTTCAGTGGTTGAAATAAGTTCTTTGATTATTGTTTCCTCTTGTTTGATGGCACTGGTTTGATACGGTATATTGAAGTCAGTGGAGTAAAACAATTCATACCAAGTAATGATGAGGCCTGACATTGTTCTGAGGTGATTTGCACCACGATAATTTCCAAGGCATTTGGATGCAATGTTTAATTAATTCTGGTGAGTGTTTTAAATTCCAGTCAATTGCTGCTAACCTGAGATAGGGCTATTTGTATAATTTCAGTATAATCGTCTTCTCCCCTGCATTAATTAACACATGACAGCATTACACTGACAGCTTCTTAACACTTTTCTAACATTTCTTCCAAATCTCTCTCTCCCACTTCCCTATGGACAATATGTCAAAAAAAAAAAAAAAAGCACTAATTTTGAAAGCCCTTCATTTTTTTCCATTGCATTTTACTCTCTAAGCAATGATACAGGCTCATACCAAGGCCAGTTGCTCCCTGCCTTGCTGAAAGTTTGATGAAGCAGCAATGGAATCTCACCAGCCTACAAATTCATCATGAAATCCAGAAGCCACAAATACTGCTAACAATGACAGAACTTGGTACATGTGAAGAACCTAGGGCAAGGCATCCATTTGGATGAGAAATAACTGCACAGGACAATTAGGCAATTTTCTTTTTTCAGTAGTACTGAAGTGGTCCATGCTCTGCTATATAAGGACACCATGTGTTTCATAGTCTATCAAGGGTTAATATAGCTGTAATTGCTGGAAAACATCTTTCAGTCTATGGGTTTGTTTCTCATCATCTTTGTCTCTGCCTCTATATTTCAGCAACAACTTTTTCATGAACAATCATAAATATTTCTGCACTTCCCAAACATCTCTGCAGTGGTTCATCTGAATTCCTATAGATTTTTTTTTCTCAACGGTTTTTAGAAAAGGCTTCTGTCTTCTGTATGACACAGAGAACCACCTTCACCTCAGTGGGGAATGACAGTAAGTCCTCTTGATCTCACATTCTCTATCTCATGGCATGGGTCAGATGCATCTCATCAAACCTTAGCTGTCCAAGTTAGATACTTACCCTGTCTGTGTTCCCTCTAGTCATTGGAGCCTCCACAAGGGTTAGTTACTTCTGCCTGATTTGTCTCCTGCTAGTTTAGGTACTTGTTACCAAAAGCTAACCTAGGAAGAACCTGGTCCAAAATATATCCACAAGTTTTACTGGTCAATCTTTTAGTTTGCTCTCCTCTACGTAATCATTAAGTCACTGCTGCAACTTATACAAACATCTCCCGATAAATCACTTGGTTGATTCCTTGCCACAAAAACAGAACCTGTCTTGAAATTACAATCCTGCCACCACCACAATCTGCAATGTGATTTTGAAGAGGTAGGTAGATGCAGGCTTTGGAAGAGGCTGTTCACAATTTGCTACTCAGAAGTATCCCTCAATTGGTTGATGTAGCTTTGAAATTCAGCCATGACTGCATGCTAGCATCTGAAATGAACAGCATCCTCCTCAGCCTGGGTTGTGCAGTTGTTGTTGCTCCAACACCCCTTCACCTCGCAGTCCTTTGGCTGGCACACAATTTTCTGAGTCACTGGCACTTGTGCTTCTTGCCCTTGCACAGTGATTATAATTTCTAAAATCATCAGTAGTCCTTCCTCTCCTGCTGCCTCTATGTCTTAAAATAGCCAATAGAGCTCTGCACCCTGCTGAGAGGATGACTTTGCTCTTGAACTATCTCCATGGCTTGCAGGTAAAGAAATACAGTAATGAGTTTCTAAATAGGAGTTCTCACAATAACGTCTTCAGGTTACTGTATTTTGGGTTATTGTGGTGTAGAGGTAAGTGTGCTGCTCTGATATATGTCAAGCTTTGACTAATTTGGTTAAGAACAGCCATGATGCTCTGGCCTTGCTGTCTCCTGGCCAATGGCTTGAACTGATGCCTTTATTGAGCTCAGCTCCTGAGTCACCAAGTATCTGGAGTTTCTGTAAAAATTAAGTACCTGTTGAAATCAGCTGTTTAGTCTTGCTTAAACTTGCACAGAAGAACACTAACAAGGAGAATTAGAAGACTTTATTAATCAGAAAATTTTGAAGAGATCCATCTTGTGCCTGGAAGTATTGAGTATGACTTGCACAAAGCAAAAAGGTTTGAGTAGCTATTCTCCGAACATTACTTCATAGAACAGCATTTCTGTTTACCCTAACTCAACAATATTTTTGAATGCAACACACTGTAGCATTTTGTCCCTTCTCTTGCGGTTCCTAAAATGCTAATAAGTTTTAGACAAGCTGCAGGTCACTTTGTATTGCATCTTACTGGTGAATTAAATACTCAAAACATTATGCTCCTGCAGGGCAGAAAATGTATGTGGAGTGCTTGAAAGTTAATTGCAAAAATATTTTCACAAGGGTCTGCAAACAATATTCATTAAAATACCTTCAAGTATTCTGTGTAAAGAAATGGTTTATAATAGAGATCCACCCCTGTAAAGCTGTTTGTGGGAAAAAAAAAAAAAAAGACATGCGTAAAGAATGTTTCTGATAGAGGAAAAAATAACTAAGTAGATAAGTATCTGGGAAGTACAGCCTTGTTATTAAAACACAGGGCTGAGAGATGGATATCTGCATTGTATTTCCAGCCTGCCACAGGTTTCCCATATGACTGGAGGCAAATTGCTTGCAGCATATTTTTAAAACTGGTTTGCAATTTTTGGGTGTCACTTTCTGAAGACTGACGCTTCCTCTTGGCTCCAGAGGCACTAATGACACCTTTAATCTTGAAAACTTGAAGCCAAGGCTATACTAGCTTTGCTTGTACTGCTCTGAAAGAGTGGACTTCTGTGCAACGTGCCCAGCCTCCTGCCCACCACAATCCACATGGCCAAGTCCAGGCTGCCTGCTGACAGCCTGCCTGGGCAGCTCTGCCAGGAGGGTTTACACATACTCCTGCTCTGTCTGTCTGGACTTGTCAAAACAGATCTGTTGGTTTTCCTCCATGTTTAACTAGCCTGATCCACCTGACACTGCTGAGTGCCAAGGCTCAGAGCTACAGCACAATATCTCCCCAGCTCATACATATGCAATAACAGAGAGTCCAACACAGCTAGTCTGTACAGAAAGACCTGAACAGCAGTAATCCTAAATGGAAGCCATCCTGCCGTAGGATTTGGTCATATCAAGTGTTTAAAAATGAAATAAACGGTCATTGGTATCATAAAGTGGATGTTCAAATTTGAAGAGGGTTTTCAACCTCGATCTGCATCTAGTTCCCTAAATGGTACAAGGCGGTTGGTCTCACTAATAAACATGCAGGCTGTGACAAAAGCCACTAGTATTTGTCAAGTGCCCAAATATCAAAGAATTTGGCACAAAGATGTGCCCAGGAGAAAGTGAGTAATGCCATTCAATGCAGAGTTTAAAGATGGGCGTTAAAAAAGACACAGGACCCTTCCACTGAACAGTAAGAATAGAAGAGATTATTGACTACTTGCTCACTAATTGAGCATCTTCTTTTCTGGTTACTAAATGAGGCAGGGGACTAGAGGAAACAATGTGTGCAATTATACTCTGTCTTCAAATGCGTATGAGTGGAGGGCCTGGATTAATGTTGCACAAATAATATTAGAGCTGACATTTCCTGGATGTTGCAAGCTGAGTTTCCAACTACTTTTCTAACGTACTGTTTTAGACTTGTACTCTGCAGCATTATTTGGATCAAAGGAAATGGAAACAGAACAGAGATAGCAAATACTTCCTTCTATTCTCAAACAGCAGTTCTCCACCACTTTACACTGGTGGGGAAATACAGCATCAAACACGTAAGAACAGGTCCCATAGCATCAACAGCCAAGAACTGGGGTCTCCCAAAATTGCAGTTTACAATTTAGATTGGGACTTGACTGTGCTTTTTTCCTAGTCACACAATAATGCAGGATCAATTTTCTCAAGAGGTTTTCAAGGCCTCACTAATGTCTGGTGAAACCATTCATTAAGAACCTGGGAAAAGCAGCTTTGCATTTTCAGCTGAACACCTGATTTCTTAGTCCTTACTCAGTCATAATTACCATTGATTGACAGGTCACTTTACCCCAGTGCATGCAGCCCTATATGCACATGCCAGGTTATGAAAGAGCAGAACAAGTCATAGTGAAAGGATCTGGTTTTGCTACAAGTAGGAAAATCCCTCTTAGACAACACACTTACATGTTGCCATTGACCACAGTCAAGGAAAAAGTTAACACTGGTGTTAAATATTTCTATATTTCAGCTCAAAAATACCATCCAGGAAGAGCAGGAGAGAGAAGAAGTGAGAAGATAACAACCTAAGAAAGGAGGAGATCATTTATAAGAGATGGGCAGTTCATATATCTAGTAAGAATGAATAGACGCAGTCAAATGGTCCCTGTGATACAGCACAATAGTCTATTGTCTTGGTGCCTATGAATCAGCCTCTCTCAGCCTGTGCTTTGAGAGCCAGATGTTCATTATTCAACACTGTCCTGTGCTCCCTCTTGCGTTTCCTCACCACTCCTGTTCTGCACTGGGCACAGGAGACTGCTGCCGCTCCTAACTGGATAAAGCTGTGGTGGTGACACATCCTAGAAAGGCACTTTAAGAACCACCTGCCCAACAGTGATTATTTCAGCTCTGTACTGCATTACATTGCATTGCATTGCATTAAAATCTGATTCCCACTGATGCACATCTCTGTGCACCAGGTCTAAGCAATGCTCACACGTACTGCCAGGACAGAGCTTTCCTTCTTGCATTGGCCTTTTGTATTGGCTTTGCAGGGTGAGGTTGTTGGTTTTTTGGTTGTGTTTTTGTTTTGGGTTTTTTTTTGCATGGAGAAGGGGGAGTGGGGCTACAGGGGTAGCTTCTGTGAGGAGCTGCTAGAATCTTCCCCCTAGCTCATGAAACAAATGCCAGCTGGCTCCAAGATGGACCTGCCGCTGGCCAAGGCTGAGCCCATCAGTGATGGTGGTAGTGCCTCTGGAATAACATATTTCAGAAGGGAAAAAAGTTGCTGCACAACAACAATTGCAGTGGCACAGAGGAGTGAGAATATGTGAGAAACAGCCCTGTAGGCAGCAAGGTCAGTGCAGGTGGAGGCAGGAGAGGCTCCAGGCACCAGAGCAGAGATTCCCTGGTAGTGCATGGTGAAGACCACAGTTAGGCAGGTTGTGCCCCTCAGCCCATGGAGGTCCACAGGGGAGCAGATCCCCACCTGCAGCCCATGGAGGGCCCCATGCCAGAGCAGGGGGGTGCCCCGAGGAGGCTGTGACCCCATGGGCAGCCCGTGCTGAAGCAGCTCCTGGCAAGGCCCGTGGTCCCTTGGGGAGAG
>JAVJGJ010000001.1:47100640-47111241 GCA_035590215.1 Microhierax caerulescens | reverse complement strand
AACAGCCTCTCCTGCCAAGTGTCACAACCTTCTGTCATTGGAATTTTCTTTCCTCTTCTTTACAGAATGAACAGAAGGCTGAGTGACTGGGAAGATGGTTTTTCTAAAAACAACTCTGTGAGCAAAGTAGATCAGACCTTTAGCTGGAGCCAGTAAAGTATTAAATATAAACTCCCAGTTGATTTGCCCTGTTACTTTAAGACATGTTCAGTGATTCCAGTCATCTGCTGGGCTTATCAGTACCAAAGCGCTGGCAGAGTGACTTCCTGCCTCTTTGTTGTAACCAGAAAAGAGATCTTTCTTCTTCCAAGGAGATGAAGCACTTGCTAAAGGGTTATCCTTCTCTGAATTTCACTGTTCTCACTTTGCTTATTTATCTTCTTACCCTGAACTGTCTGATGCTCATGGAAGGTACCTGTTAGATTCACCCATTTCTCTTATAGGTTATTCCACTCATATAAGGTATTTGAAGATGGGCCTTTTTCTCTAAATGAGTGAGGGTTTGTGCCACTGCTTTTTTTCTTTTCTTTTGATGGCACAGTGACAGTTTTGCTCCTAGCTGCCTGGCCTGTTCAGACTCCCTGCGTACGTAGTGGCAGTAGTGAGCAGGATTACTGCTACTTCTTATCGTCATCAAAGCTGCTTTTCTAACTATGATGAGCATGAACTTGAGTAAGCAATGGAGGGGACAGGCAAGCAAAGATAGTTACTGGTGGGATACCTGCTCTTTCAATTAAAGTCCTATTTCTTCAGACTTCTAGGTCAGCAAGAGCAAAGAAGGGGAAGAACCTGTGCAAAGCAGCTCAGAGCACAGAGCAGTTCTGCAGCAAAATATATGGGGAGAGATTCTGGAAAAAAAAAAAAGACATAAGATCCACGAGCATTTTCATTTCTACCCTTATGATTGTAAACAGAAATACAGGTATCCTCAGCTACAGCTGTTGCACAACTCCCTGTCATCTAAAGAAGTATCCAGATACTGCTAAGACTGCACAATTGCTGGAGAAAAAGATTCTTAAAAGTTCCTCATATGAAATATCTGTCAGACTGGTTGCATTATTAAGATTATATGATTTGCATTTTAACTAAGATTTGTGAAAATGAACAAGCTGAATCTGAGACCTGATTTTGTTTCAGACGGAAGAAAATCCCAATACTAGGTTGCAGGGGTTGATTTTGGAATACAGTTAACTGAAGGGGAAAAAATGGAAGGAACTACTAAACTAGTGGTACTAGTAAACAAGGAAGTCCCTGAATAAATCTTTTGAGGCACAGGGCTTCAGGCTGATAAAAGTTTGACTGAAAACTTAATATCTCATTTCCACTAAAGTATTCTCCATTTAAGATTTTTGGCTCATCCAAGGTCTACTGAAGCCAGCAAAAACACTTCTATCTTTTTCCATGTGTTTTGGGTCAGGAACTTTCTGAGGAAGATATGTAACAAATCTAGCACACTGAAAGCAGCAGACACATTTCTGGCTTTGCAGAAACTCTAGCTAGGAAGGGAAAACAGGCAGAAGAGGTGACAATTTCTGTGACTTTTTAGCAATGATAGCTGACTCTGTATTCATTCTTTTTCATACTTAATAATATTGGCCCCTTGTTCCATTACCATGCCACTGTTTGTAGTACTAATTTGTTGTCTCTTGTCTTACTTTCTGACTGTGAGCTCCGTTGGAGCAAGGACTGTCTTTCTGTTCTGTTTTTGTATGGCCCCTGATGCATGTGGCCTAATGGTTCACGGCCAAAATGCTACTGCAACATAAATAATCGATAAATAATGACAATATCCTTTGTAAACACAGTAAGCAAAAGTGCCAGAATTTGCACAGATTTTGGCTGGGTTGAACAGTCCCCACAGTCCTCTTCTGTGCCCTTCTGGACTGCACAGTGCCAAAGGACTGAATGACTTTGTCCCAACCCTTGCTAAAATGCTGGTGGAAAGTGCTGAGCCTGCCTGTCTCCTCTTAATGACAAGGGCAGAGCCAAAGGCATGCAGCTGGTTTCAAAAGATAGCCAGTCCCTTGCAGGATTTGGTCCTTATGTATTGCAACTGTATCAAGATCTAGAGGGATAAATCTGTTACCAAGTCATGGATACTGAACTGTCCCTGTAGTAAGAAAAATGGGAAATTATGCATACCATACCATGAAAGCAGTTCATTCTGTCAGGGCTTATTCTGATAGCTTGCAGTTCTCTTGACTGCTTTGCACAGATTTTGTGGACAGTGGAAAGGAGTGTCCTTCTGGCATGATCTGGAGCTAATTCATCAAAAAGTAGCAATTTTTCCATCACTGGCTCTCTGTCCTTTCTGTAGGCATGCTGCCATTTTAGTTGGGTATCCTGGCATCCTGTCCTGGAGCATCCAGCAAACCTTTTCCCACTCATTGCTCTCAAGCATACTGTTGCCTGGACAACATGTTACAGCTCTCTGCACAGGCATCAACACCCATACATACAGACAAATAAGACTGTGCCATTGAGATCACCTTCCATGGCTGTAACAGCAAAGGTCTCAAACTGCTAATTAAAAATAGATCAGAACAGATGAGCCAGCAGGCTTCAAGCCTCATCAGAAATGTATGAAGCAAAGACTTCGGATGACGTCAGGAAGCGCTAAGTGATCCAGTCCCCAGGACTTTCACTAATACAACAACCACAGTCTAGAGACGAGACTGACTGTTAGGACTAATTAAGCTGACTCGCCGTAAAATGGCCATGAGATTAAAAATTCACTGTGAGGTCGATAGTTGAAGCCCAGCAGGTCTTTGTGGAAGGGATACGCTTGCAAAGAGATGAAACTGAGGGCCACGTTGAAGGCGAAATCCTGCCAAAGACCGACAGAAAATCCCCTTAGGAACTGTGAACGGAAGGTGAAGAAATACCGGTGGAGAGCAGTGGGCGATGCTGGGCCCCCCGCAGAGCGGAGGCGCAGAGGCTTGCCCAGCCCACCGTGCCGTGCGGCGGGGGGGGACGCCGCGCCTGGCAAGGGGGCGCTGTGCACCGGCAGCGAGTGCCACCAGGTGGCAGTGCTCCAGAGCGGGAGCCGTGGCCCCGCGGCTGTTGTTTATTTTTATTTAACTCTCCTGAGCAATGAGATCGTATTAGCAGACGTAGAGGGCTCCCTCTAACCTGGAAAAAACATGCTTATCTCTCAACCCCAGGCTTAGGGCCACCTAGCCCTCATTTTCTACAGTACCATTTAAATTTCCAAATACAGCAGTGATGGCAGATGTTTACATTCTAGACGGGGGTTTTATTTTCTTTTTATTTAGAGAATAAAAATCAAGGAGTAAGGTTCATTTTTTATTCTAGCTTATCTCACTTTCAGATCCTCAACCCCACAGTACAGCAGCAGGGCATTTATTTGAAAACAGGTATTTCCCTTTTTGCTGTTAACTGTGGAAATAATTTGTGATTATGCAATTCTTTTAAATCTAAGGTGACACTGTCCTTTTAGAGGTAAGCAGCAGTGCTGAAACACTGAAAATGGTTTCTTTTTTCAAAGGTGGCAATGAGGAGAGGAAAACCATGTGCAGTGATTGCAGGCTGACAGCGCTAAGTGGGTAAAGTGCAAAGTGTGTTGAAAGAGTAGGTAGTTTAAAATGGATATTGATGCATAAACTACAAGGTGTCCTTGAACTTCAGAGCTATAGGAGGCAGTGGAACGACCAAAACTCCACTCAGAAAATGCATGGATTTCATTTTGTTCATATTGGTATTGTACTTGTGCTAGGAGCTGCAGAGGCTCCGTGATACTTACTCTGGGGTGGGCAAGGAATGGGAACCCTCATGGCTAGGGAAAAGGGATGCTTATGGGAGAAAGGGCTGTACTTGCTGTTGCTCCACGTGCAGCGTATTTCTTCTGTAACTAGAGGTAAGATGCTCAGAGCTGCAGCCACACACACAAAAAGTCAAACATCTCAGTGACTGTGTGGATTTACACTCTGAGGTCTTTGTGCTTTGGTTTTCTGACTGCAAAAAAGAGAAAAACAATATCCCTTGCCCACTGGAAGGAGGACAATGTTGACAGATAACACAGGGACAGAGGCCATACAGATACCTGCAAAGGACAGTCCACAAAGTAAGTTTATCACCAGGGGGCTGATTAATCTGTCACCAGTCAGGTAAACAGAAGCATTTTCATACTGACAAAATCCACCTTGGCAGAGGGTGAGTGCTAACAGACTGACAGCTCTTTAGTTTTCTTGAATGGCACCAAAATCTCATGCTTTCCTTTCTGAAAAGACCAAATTTCACTCTCTAAAAGCTGCTTGTCACCCACTACCAGTCTTGTCCACCACAGCACCCAGCAATGAAAATGGCAAATGCCCTGACACAAAGATGGAAGCACAATCAAACCCATGTGTCTATATTGTAATGAGAGCAGCTTTTGTCCCAGGACAGCGGCAGTTGGACCACCTCTTACCACCAACTCTCTACTGCTTCTGCAAAACAACCAGAGGATATTTTGGATGGAATTTTTGGGAATAACCATGGAAACAGCCTCTCATATTTACCAGTCAGGAGCAAACTTCCTATGTAAAAGCCATATGGGGTCCAAGGGTGCCAACCTCTGCCATACAATGGGGATAGCACATCTTGTCAAGTCTGAAACACCGGAAATAAATTTTTCTCCCACAGCATGGCATCACACCCTTGCTGAAGCTCAATCCTTCCCATATCTTAGCAAGCTGCAAAGTTAAAATCAAACCAACCCCGCCTAAATTTTGTGCTGAAAAGCAACAGAGCAGCTCTGTGAAAGGAAAGGTCTTCAGCATCAACTGAGAAGATTCAACACTGTTCACTCTCTCAGTTTACCCACATACCCAGCAGAGCAGGAGAGGCAGGAAAACCACATCGACTACATCCCACCCATGGGAATGGAAAGCCTCACTGGATGCATAGATATAAACAGGGAGCTGAGGATGAGCAACTGGCAGCACACTACTGGGTTACAGAAGTTGAGTTGTTTAAGGAAATAAAAAAGCAGGATGTGCTAAAAGCCGGCCATTGTCTCCTCCTGGACAGTTGCCCATTCTTCAGGCACTTACTGCTTGTCTCAGCTTTTAGGCTGAATTTAATATTTACACAGTCCTAGAGATGGCCCTATCCAGATTTGTGTGACACACAGTATAAATATAAACCCCTGCTTCTCTAGAGACACCTGGTTGGATTTCTATTTTTCTTGCCAAAACATCATCTTCTGCCTGATCTAAAGGAACTTGGCCCATCAATGCAGCCCGACATTCTTTGGAGCATCATCAGAGATTTCAAGACCTACATTAGCTGAGCAGCCGGCAAGCTTCCAGTCCTCCTAAATATTTTCTAAGCACTCGGCTCCCTGAGGGAAGAGATTTAAGAAGAAATTGGCATGCAGTAAAACTACTCATATTTGTGCTGCCACTGTCAGAGCAATGGCTGTGGGCTTTTTTTGGAAAGCTGCAGCTTTCCACTAGCATTTTGACATTTGTGACTTTTTGTTTGTAGCTCACTGCCCAAAATGATGAAAAAACAATGCACCTGGTCCCCAACTGTGTGCTGAAGAGAGTTCTCATCTCTGTACATTGCTATTTCACCCTTGTCTCATGTAGTCTATGTCCTTAGGAACTGAAATCCCTGCATGGTCCCTCCCTTCTTTTCTGCAGTATATGATAGTGCACTGCTCATCCCCCCTGCAGTGAATATGAGATCTGGCATCCTCCCTTCTGGTATAATAGACTGAGAATTTGCAGAAGATTCCTAAATTGAATATGTGTCACTGATAAAACTGTCAGGGTTTGCAGCAGATATTCAGGTGGGGTCCCAGAAAGACTGTGGTGAAGATACCATGGGGGCAAGATGACCAGAGGTTAAGTGTGTCCAGTGTAAGTAACCCCCAGATCTGGAAGGGGGAAGAGGTTGGTTTGCTTCATTTTCCTGCCTTCCTTTTTGGTTTGTCCCTACCACAACCTCTGCCATGGAAGCTGAAGCACTATTGGAGATGCTGTGGTTCAGTGTCCTGTCCAGCACAGGGCAACTCTGGGTGAAAGTCAGAAACTGCAGCTACTCTTATGTTGGATCTGCAGTTATGCAGTTTTCCTATGTTTATTGGAGCAGTTAAAGCTAACTAACACCACAGTGCAAACCCAGTGCAAACGGTACAAATGTAGCCCATCACTGTAGCAGTCAGCTCCCCACTCCGGGGTGCTCCTCCCAACTTTGGCAGTGCCATTGTAAGACATAAACCCATAGGACTCATCCCCAAGTGATCTCTGTGGGGAAAGAAGAAAGGGTTTTAGCATAGTGGTTATGAGCAGAAAGCCCAGCACCACAGAAGTGCAGATGATCTTTAAACAAATCACCAGTGTGGAGAAAAAACAGTGTGGATTTGGATGCTGGTATCAGTGGGAATTCTTGACACATATTTGTGTAGGCAAACAGAAGTAAAACAAATACAGACTGAATACTTGTGAGGCTGCCTTGAAAAAGACTCCTATGACTCAACATAACATCCTATCAGGTCATGTTTGCTCTGAAGTTAGTAGCACAAAGACATTATCCCAATAATATTTTAGTTTAGGAATGTCTATGAAAAGTATTTACAATTGGAAGATAAACTCACAGAGGAAAAAAATGAGATGTGTTATTACGGCTGGATGATAAAATGCAGAATACCTAAAAAAATAGGATTTTTACACTTCCACCCAAATTTTCTAACATCTATTCTGGTATAAAACTAGGATTCCTGCTGAGGTAGATGCAAGTATTTCCTGCTGTACAGGTCTAACACAGAGAAGGCATGGATTTTTCCCATGCTGTGCAAAAGTGCTGCCCGAGTGCCATGGTTAATGACTATTACAGGCTTGTACCCCACCAGAAAATGTGTTAGCCTTGTCAAGGATCTTCTCTTAGCCTAAGCTTTTCCCAGGGGAATTTTGTTCTTAGCACTTGGGACTGATTCTCTAATGCCCAGAGGAACAAATGCTGACCCTGCTCCTACTGGATGCAAAAACTGCTGAGAACTAGGGCTATTAAATGAGAGCAGGGGCTTGGCTCTAGGAAGGCGAATAGGTAAAGCAAATTCTTACAGATATTCAACTATTCCCCTCCCTGTATAGGGCATGACTGGAGAAAGCAGAAGCAGTCAGCTGTCTGACCACTCTATGAGGCTCTGAATTATTAAACTCTATTTTGTTTTTATTTATTCAGCCTGAATCCATATTTATAAACACTCTTATATACACATTCTGTCTCTAACCTCATACCGAAGCATCATTGCTGCTACCTTGGGAGGCCACAGTGTCCTTCCAAGTCCCAAGTCAGCTGCAGCAAGGGATGATGGGATAGGTAGTCTTCCAGAGTTTGGCCAGCCCTGAGTGTGGCACTGGACCCACGTGTGCAAGGGAGAAACCACCAAGGGCAGCAGTGTGGCCACAAGTAGCACAGGCCACAGGGAACTCCACCCATGAACCTGTCCATGGACCTTTCTCCACCACAGTCTGGCCACACATTCATTTAATGAGATGACTGCACTGGGGAATTCCCAATCTGGTCTCACAAAGCAGGAAAACCCCCAGCATCCCTATCCATTCTGAAAGAGAGCAAGGTTAAGTGAATTACCAAGGGCATTTGGGAGCCTGGGCAGTAAAACAAGCTTCCAGACCCTTATTCTCCTGCAAAATAACCAAATTCTAGCCTCTCAACATGAATTTTAGATTTAACATTCCTTACAAGAAGGTAGAACTGTGAACAGCCCTAAACTTTGTGCACTGACTGATAATAGAACCAACAAAAAAGGAAATATGAGCAAACCTTTTTGATGAAGTGCTTGTGTAACTCGTTTTGCAAAATTGTTTTCTGTGTTTCTGTGCATGTTCAAGATTTACACTGCCACAATTCGGCTGTGTGAATCTTTAACTAGCTTACACAGCACATGGGCTGATCAGACAGGCTGCTTTGGGAGGAAAGAGGACAGAAAATACAGCAATAAGGAAGGAAAAATGTGTAGGAGTTTGGTTTACAAACCAGTGAAACCAACCCATGGGCTATAAATCAAGATGAAGTTAAAGTGTCTTATTTCAAGAAGGCCCCAAGCATTGAAAAAATGAAGTCTGACTGAACTAATGAGACTGATTTGAACATAATGAAAGAGAAATTTGGTATTGGTGTGACAGCAGAGTATCGCCAGGAGCAGTCTTTGTTAGATCTGTTTTATTGCAGACGTGCCGGCTTGATTCTTGGCATCACTGAGTGAGGGATGTTTGCACTAGGAAGCTGAACCCAAATCATCTTACATTTCTGGAGGTGTCTGAAGCTGGATACTTGGAGCCACCTCTGAAGCAAAGCAGCTGCTTTTTGTTGTTGCTTTGGCTTATAGGAAGGAGAGGATCTGTGCTGCACTGAACCCCGTGCATGAGCGTACTGTTTTGGCATTTATGGCAATTTTCAGCCATTAGCAGAAAGTGCTGCATAATATTGCATGGACACAAACACTCAGAGAGGTCCTCATGACCCTGCCTTGAGTGGTCTCTGCCTCCAGCTACACAACAGCCAGGTGCTGTTAGCTGAAGCAAAGGCACATAGCTGAGATGTCTCAAATGTGTGGGCCAGTTGCAACTGCAATAATAATTCTGGAGCCTTATTTACTTTGTAGCTCCCTGTCAATGCCCTGATAAATCTCTTGCTGCCACACATACACTGGACTTCTGTACTGTGTGTATTTGACCTCAGACCTGAACAAAGCTAAAGCATTTAGCCTATCCTTGTTCTTGTACTCGCATGCTCCACAGCAAATGTGGGTACTCTGTCTCTGTTACCTTGGGGTCTGAGGTTACAGCCAGCTTGCCCAGCTCTTGCAAGCACCTATAAGCTCCCCTGTTTGCATTCTGGTTAAGATTTTATGGTTTCAAGGTGGATGGCACATAAACACATGTAACAGAGTGCTCACAGGTTGCTCGTCATTGTAGGGCAAACAAGGAGCCAAAGGGCCAGAACAGTGATCACATAAGTACCCTTCCTTGCGATGCTTCCCTAACAAGACTGAAATACTGCTTGGGCTGGGGTTGGGTGATTCCAGGTCTTCTCTCTTCCTGTGCCTCCACTGCTCCTTTATCAGCAAACCCACTAAGAGCCCCATGAGCCAACAAGAGCTCAGGACCAGGCGATACACTGCAAACCTGCCTGTACTGACCTTGGTCTGGCCTCTTTTCTGACCGAAGGATACTGCCATACAAACAGAAGACTGCCAAGGTTCAGTGACTATCAAATTCTGGCATTATGTCATGCCCTCTGGACACTGTTTTGTCCCAAAAATAGATGTAAAGAGACAGAAGGGTAGGATCAGCCCTACATTCAAAAAAGAGCTTGTAAAAAGCAAGATACTCATATAGCAAGTCCTCAACATCAAACAGAATTTATAAGTTATACAGACAGATTTCCCAGATCACTACCAAGCTGTTTTATTTATGTACGAACAGCTGTCAATAATGATTTGTAGTTGCTGCTAAACAAGACGCACAATGTAGGGTAAGTTCCAGAACTGTGGGGCAGGAGGTTGCAAAGCCAGCACTCTGGGTCTTTTGCCCTGGCTTGGACAGTGTGTACTGTGCTGAGGAGAACAGGGGGAAATGGGCTTAAGTTTTTAATCTCTTCCTGCCCTGACTTTGGCATCTGTCAGCAAACATGACCTCCAAGGACTCCTTATCTTTGCAGAATTTTAGCATGCTTTGCCTCTTACAGGGACTCCTGCCTGCTTCTGTGCTTGTACCCTATCCTAGCCCATCACATACACTCCTAATACCCAGGAGTTTGCTCTAGGCTTGCTTAGCCATATCTCTGCTGCCACATGTGTGCTGGAAAGCATTTCACAGCCTGTTCAGGTCCTGTTCCCAAACTCATCATAAATCCACTCTCCATCAAGAATCCTGAGACATGCTGCAGACCAGCAGCCTAGGGTTGCACTCTCTTAAACAGGGACCCTCAAACTTTTTAACCAGGGAGCTGGTGTGCAGATTAAGTGTCAGGCAGTCATCTGTGGCTGCTTGGTTTTCCCCCCCAACCCCCGGCAAGGGGGTTCTGTAAATACTAGGGGGGCAGATTGAGGACCCTGGGGGGCTGTATCTGGCCCACAGGCCATCGTTTGAGGACCCCTGCTCTTAAACATAATCTCAGCACTCCTTTAGGCACCAGAGTGAACAGATACATCTTCAGAAGCTCAAATAAAATGTTGATACAAGAGCTGTCATATCAGGAGTGCCTTTCAAGCACTTTGGAAAACCCAGACCCTTTTGGGGGTCTTCTTGTTCCAAAGCTGTTTTGATAAGCTGGACCTCTCTGGGTGCAATATCATTCAAGATTATATATTTCAGGCAAATATGTGTTTTCCATTCATAAAAGAATGCTAGTGACCCAGAGCTGAGACTCTAAAATATCATGAGGTGAGGGTCATTTTAAGGCTTTCCTAAATGTAAAGGCTTGGCAGACATACGTGGAAATGGGCACTGTTTCCAGGTCATCATATCATAGAATCATAGAATCGTTTAGGTTGGAAAAGACCTTTAAGATCATCAAGTCCAACCGCTAACCCAGGACTGCCAAATCCATCACTAAGCACTAATCAA
>JAVJGJ010000001.1:47069041-47100540 GCA_035590215.1 Microhierax caerulescens | reverse complement strand
AACCGCTAACCCAGGACTGCCAAATCCATCACTAAGCACTAATCAATGTCCCTAAGCACCACATCTACATGTTTTTCAACCACTTCCAGGGATAATGACTCTACCACCTCCCTGGGCAGCCTGTTCCAATGCTTGACCACCTTTGCAGTGAAGAAATTTTTCCTAATATCCAATTTACCATTGACCTTGGCCCATCAGTCCAGCCTGTCCAGATCCCTCTGCAAAAGCCTTCCTGCCCTCAAGCAGATCAACTCCCCCCCAACTTGGTGTTTTGGTGTTGTCTGCAAACTGACTGAGGGTGCACTCAGGGCCCTCATCCAGATCGTCCATAAAGACATTAGACAGGACTGGCCCCAGCACTGAGCCCTGGGGACACCCTCTGTGACCAGATGCCAAATGGATGTAACTCCAGCTCAGGGAGCTGAGTACTCTGAGGGTGACTGGTCTTGCTATTAAAGTCTGAGGCAAAGGTGGCATGAAGTACCTCAGCCTCTTCCTCGTCCTGTGTGGCAATGTTCCCCGCCACATCCAATAAAGAATGCAGATTGTCCTTCACCCTCCTTTTGTTTCTAATATATTTGTAAAAACATTTTTTGTTATCTTTTATGGAAGTAGCCAGCCTGAGTTCTAGCTGGGATTTCACTTCTCTAATCTCCGCCTTGCATAAACTCATGAAAGCCCTGTAATTCTCTGGAGTCTCCTGTCCCTTCTTCCAAAGGTGGTAAACTCTCCTTTTTTAACCCTGCATTCCAGCCAAAGCTCTCTGTTCAGCCAGGCCAGTCTGTCTTCTTCCCTACCAGCTCATCTTTAGGCACATGAGAATGGACTGCTCCTGTCCTTCAAGACTTCCTGCTTGAAGAACATCCAGCTTTCCTGGACCCCTTGACTAAAGTGGCTAAAGTCAGCCCTCTGCAAGTCTAAGGTAGCAGTTCTGCTGGTCCCTCTCCTTACTTCTCCAAGAATCAAATCCACTATCATCTAGTGATTGCTATGCCCAAGACAGCATGTTAAATGTCATCAAATGTCATCATATGTCATCATTCAGTCTAAAGGAATAAAAAGGATTAGGGGTGAGAATCAAAGGGACTGGCCTGATGAGTATGAAGAAACAGCACAAATCGTAGATGGACCTTTGAGGCCTTGTGGGGGATTGGTGACTGTGCTGGGGCAAGGTGTGCTCACTACTTATTGAAACTAACTTGATGTGTGATGTTAGAATACCTTGTTGTATCTGGCTAGTTTTGAGTGCTGTGACATTTCTCCATATAAAAAAAAACTGATATTTTGTCTGCCTTCCTGGTTGAAATTATGCCATGTTAAGAACTGTATATTCACTGAAGTTTTAATTTTCAAATGAGCAGTCTTTTTAAAATTATATGAGTTTTGATGTAACTTTGTCCTTACTGTGTATCTGATGTTCTAGTCTTGAAAGGATTTTGAATTAATAGGCTTGGCTTCTTATATGATGAAAGCTAAAACAGAAGAAAGTGATGTTCAGTATCTGATACACTGAGTCTTTTAAATTCACAGCTAATTCAATGGAAATTAAAAGTATAAAAAAAATCAGATCATGAATGACTAAGGATGAATTTGGGACTAATAAATACATTTGCTTGTGGCTGATGATAAAATTAATATTATTTGGATATATTCATTAAGATATGAAAAACTTCACAAGATGTGTTTCTCTAAGATTTCTAATCTTTTGATATTCCATTTACATCTTATTTCTAACATGTCTGTGCCCCGTGAGCGCTACAGACAAGTGAATATGGCATAGTTATATTTACATTCCAGATAAATTTTAAAGGCCTACAAGGATGGCCTTCATGATGAATACAGAAAGCTAGGACTATGATCACTTTTCATTTCTTCTGTCAACCACCTTTGATGACTCTCCTCATATAATTACCAGCACTTCCACCACTGTCCATGTTTTGGGAAGAAAAACAGCAGGCAGCTCTGAAAGCCAGTACAGGTTAGGGAAATGTTTCAGTCTGAATCCCGGTTTCACCAGGGTGCTTCATGACAGCCATGGGAAAAGTCTCCAAATCCAGGTGAGTGCCAAGACAGTTAAGATACCTCCCTGGCACTGGTTTAGGTAACTAGCTGGTTTAGGAGCCATATTAAGTCCTAGCCTTGGCACTCATCTCTTCTGCAGTCTTGTGTGTCTGACTCATCCCACATACCTCTCACCTGGGACTGGAAGTCACAGTGCACTTTGGTCATGTTGGTACTCAGCTAACTAGTAAGAACCATAAACTGATCAATGTAATTTACCTCTGAGAAGTTACTTTGACCAAATAGCACATGAGGGTGGAAGGGGTCACATTTACTGATTCTCAGGGGAGCAGTGCTGCCCTTCTTTGTCCTGGCTTCCACCTCTTCACCTCTAACATGCATGGGGAGAGTTACTTGATTCTGCTGACAGTGCAGAGATGGGAGAACCCAGCTGACCCTTGTGAGGTGTACTAGTCCTGCAGGCGGCTGCTTGTGCAGGAAAGCTGCCTGACTGGACACCGGCTTGCTTCAAGTAGTTTCGCGGCTCCTCTCATCCACTGCACTTCTCCTGGGTGGCTGAGATGCCGGTCTAAGGATCCGTGCAGAAAGTGGTAATGAATTAATTTGGATGATAATGAACCACTGAGCATATCTGACACTGTTAGCTAGTGAGCAGTTAAAGCCCCGAGGAAGTACAATTTTACTTGTCTCCCCTAACATCAGCAGATTTGACTTGAGCAGGGAGCAAAGCCACTGAATAAGAAAATGCCATTCTGACAGTCCTTTTTCAGGGCGAAACTGCCCTTTATCTCACCCAAACAATAGCATGTGTAATGTTTTTCACAGTCCCAGGACGAGCATAATAGTTGCTGGCAGCAGATCTGCTTTCATCATTATCAAGGGCCTTGTGATTATGTGTGTTATTGGTTCCTGTTGAGATTGTTACAGTGAAAACCATTTGTGGAAAATTAAAATTAATAGAAGCTTAAAAACACAGTATCATGTTTCACTGTTGTCCCTTAAGGAGTGAAAATAAACTATCTATGTCAGGGAGAAAGCTAAGAGCTCTTGTAAACAGGAACATTTATTTGCATGGAGTGGTTACATCCAACGAATGTGCTTTATCCTTGATAACTTACCATGTTTGGGTCCGGGAGAGCTCATTCATCATTTAAGCATGAAATGAGGTACAGACCCTTCTAGCAAAGAAACTTGTGCTGTATTGAAATGTGTGCACATGAGAAAAGCTTGACTGTAGAGTGTACTGATCCGTCGGCAGGCTTTGGCACAGATTAGAAAAGTACCAACTGAAAAAAATAATATGTGTCATTAGATGGGGATTGTCTGGACCAACATCCCTGACTTTGGCTTTAACTGATCAAAGCTAGTGTGAGTGGTATGGGGATAAGTAAGATGAAGGACCAGCCTTGATCGAAGATGGTCTTCAGTAGAAGATCTTGCAGATATATCCTGTATCATGGAGTCTGGAAAGACAATGTCCTCAGAAGGTGCAATGCCACCAAAATTCATGTCAGTAATAAAAATCCACAAGGGACCACTGAAATCATGAAAGTCTTTACATGTACTTCTTGTTGAGGATCAAGCAGCAAATGGCCTATGTATGAAGGGAAATTTTAGGAGGGACTTTCTCCTTCCCAGTCTAAAAGAGATCAAACTAGAGAAGGCCACATAGTGACAGCCTCTGCTCAGAGTGAAAGGTGTGCAATGGTGAGGTTAGATACCACAGGTGTATCTAGTCTATATCTAGCCTCTCCTGAAAGAGTTTAGCTGCTGGCTTGTTCAGTAATATTTGTCAACTTTGGTTATGCCTCACAAGGTTTTCAATGCTCATTGTACCTTTTTTTTTTCTCTGTAGCTTCTATTCCTCTCCCTATATCCTGATACTGGGGAGATTTTCTGTTTTATCTGCATGTTGGGAAGTTAGCAGTTTTGATATGGTGAATGACACATCTGTTTATTTAGGCATGTGTTGATAAAAGACATCATGGTCATAACTGCAGTGCAATATAAAGCCAGCTACATGAGAGGGGCTATTGTCTAGTAAATCCAGCCCCCATTTTTGCTTACGGTTCACAGGGTTCCTGCAAGGGAGTCTCAAGACAGAAGTTATCAGTAGATAAAAGAAAGCTACTCTACAGATTTCACTGAAGTTAAGCAAGTACAGGTAAATGTGTATTTTGTTACACAAAACCCAGTTACTATTTAGGAGAGATACCTCCAGCAGGAAATGGCAGAGCAATATGGAGAATGGGGCAAAGTAGAATCATAGAATTATTTAGGTTGGAAAAAACCCTTAAGATCAGAGTCCAACCACTGAAAACACCATTAAACAGCTGTCAAAGCTGACACACTGTACAAGCTGATCAGAATACAATGCAGTCCTTCAATATGAATGTTTCCATGACTTTGAACAAACCTCCCTGTATTCTGTTTCATGGGCATAAATCTCAGGTAATAGCACCTATTGCTCTAACAGAAGAACTGCCCATAGTGACCAAAGGAAGAAAATGCAAGAAGGCAAACAAAAAAAAAAGCATGACCAAATAGTCAGGTTAGAGAGAGATGACTCTATGGAACAACAAATCACAAAAAGGCAGCATAAATATGCACCATTAACATCCATTTTCTTAAAGCAGGCAAGATGGCACAGGGCTCTGCACGGAATACTGATGGTAACTGTGAGAAATTACCTTTAATCCCTTGTGCTTTGTTCCTGCCTGTGAGCAGACTGTTGCTGCAGACAATTAGACAAGAAGCAATTGGTCTGTACAGGGTTTTGCACCAGAGCAATTTTTGTATTATTATTGAATAAGTCTTGACCACCAGGTGAAATCAGATGTCCTCCTCCTGCAGACCACTGTATATGATAGGACAGCTGTGGACCCAAGTTTCTTCCAAGTGAAACAAGAGCAGGCATTAGAAAAAGGGAAGGTGAGTTTCATTCAACTGATTGGGAAGTGGGGCGCAAAAGGATTACAGGGGTTCTCAAAACTGCTCTGGAAGTTGAGTTGGCTTCTGATGGCCCTTGAGACTGTATCGGTGAGCCTTACTTTAGTGAAGAACAACACACAATATTCCCCACTGAACTACGATGGTAATTTTAATGCAGAGAGAAAATGTTTGTTTCCTGACAATTGCTACAGAGAGAATGTTTTTTTGGCTTTTTTCTCCTGTTACTTTTATGCAAGAACTTCACTTCCGCTCTAATTTTTCCTTGAATAGATTTTGTGAGGCTGCAGGCTGACCCAAAAGCCCTCAGCAAGCACAAGAAAAATGCTAGTGCCAACAGCTATGTGATAGCTTGTGGCAGCTCAGCAGTGTACTGAGCAGCCAGAGCATCTAAGTGCTAGTTTGGGAGCCCATTGCTGCTCCTCTCCACTGTCTAATTGGCAGAAAATTCCATAATTGCTACAAGTCAACACCACCAAGAGTTCAACACAGAAGTCAAACGGCAGGGGGTGGGGGTGGGAGGTGGGGGGGTGGCAAATTAAACGGCTATACGTGGCAGCTACATGCTTCTAGCAAGAGAGCCAAAGGCTATGCATCTCTCTGCAAGTGAGCTATAAAGCAGGTTCCTAACACACGCACATAAACTCCAGCATGCAAAAGTACTGAGCTCAGTGAAAATACTGATGACCAGGGACCTTGGTGTGTATTTAACTCATGGCATGGAAAATAAGCTTTATGTGGTTAGGTTAAGAATTGAGAACCATTTGCCTTCTTGTATAAAGAATTTCTGAGACCCACCTAGCCTGTGAGGCCAGGCATAGCTCCTCACGACTCAAAAGAGGAAAGCAGGTTTCCAGCCCCATTTGCAGGGACCAGAAGGTTTCTAACTGACCACAGCTAAACTTGAGGAACACCTCTCAGTGAAGTGAACAAGAAACATCCAAGGTTTCTTTTGACTCACATAACCCATCTAAATGGCCTTCTGCCTAGGCTCTCACACATTCCCTCTGCTGCATCATCTTGTCTCCCACTTCTCTGCAGACTCACAGAAGAACAGCCAAAACATGACAGCAGAGTGATTTCAAAGCAGTAGTGCCAGTTTGCCCTATAAATAATGCACAGAGCTCTTTTGTAGTGGTGAATTTTGCTTCTGAATCATCAACAGTGTTATCTTTCCCTTTCGTGCCTTCTGCTACAGCCTTCCTGTAACCTAGAATTAAGGTTTCGTAAACAGTAAATTTAAAGTATTTTTTTCTGTGGGTTTAGCAACCCACCAAACAGCTCCTACTACTCACTGACTTCACAGATGAGCAGATCTCCTTTTCCAGGAACAGGCAGCTGTGGAGCTGGTACTCAAAGACAGCAATAGAGGGGAGGCCTTGAATTACAACAGAGCTGCAGTGCTCAGTGAGAAAGGACATTGAATACAGTTTTTCTAAGTAAACAGGACTGCATCCAAGAAAAGCCTGACCTTGACCATCCATTTTTCCACTTCAAGGGAGAAAAAACTCAAAGGCTTCAAATACTGACAAGTCAGAAGTAGAAATTCAAAGATCAAATCAGACATTTTCCTATAAGCCAAAATCTAATTACCACTGATAGTTGACTTAGAGATAGCATGCTATACCAGTACAGTGGGGTGTGAATTATTGGCCGAGAGACATGTTTGTGCAGTTCTCTTCCTTAAAACAGACACAAAGTGTAAGGTTTGTAAATATAAGAGTTACTGGCCCATTAATTTATTTGCTTTTCTCATGGAGACAGATAGCCTGCTGAAAGTGTCATTCCAGCTAGGAAAAAAAGCAATTGCTTCAGGAGTTCAAATGTGGGGCTGCACTTCCATGTCTGAAAGATCCCCAGATTGAAAGAAATAAACAGTTTACCATAAAGTCTGAATTGTGGCTCAGTGCCTTTATAATTGTATCAAGCATGCTAATGGCACTGAAGCAGAGACTAAGTGCATGAGAAAGCACCCCTGCCTTCTGAACAAAAACATGATAAGATACTAAAAACAAAGGAGATAATAGGTTTAAAATTGATGCCTTGCAAACCCCCACCAGCTGAGTGATAGTTATATAAAAAAGCTTACCAGAGACAAGAGCACCCAGAGGAGTATGTACTGTCATCTCCTCCTATCCACCAGTTTGGTCTTGGTGGCTCTCTGAGGCTGATCACAGAGGCAATTCAATGCACTTGGATTCTTAAAAGTCCACAAAGGTCACTGATGACCAAAGGGATTCACTTTTTTCTCTTTCTACCCTGTGTTCTGCCCTGAGAGGCTGAGCTTGATTGTTAACCACCATTGCTTCAGAGGATCTGAGGTACTGAGATTTGAACTGACTCTGCAGTTGTGCCTTATGAGTCTGTGAGGCACCATATATTTGGATGCCAGTGTCACAGAAATAGTTCAATTCTCAGACAGCAATAGATGGAGCAATTCTTAACTGATGTGCATTTTCTGCAATGGTGATAAACAGTAGTGAAGCACTGTAACAACTCAGCCTCCTAGCACATAAGATGCTGTCCCTCCCCACCATCAACAGGAACAACTCTTTATCCTAAAACTGTAGAAGCTGGTCCCTTCTGTTTCTCAAGTTGCTGCAAAGCAGCTGTTCAAGGGCAGAGATGTTCTGGACTGCTGAGCTCTTCCTTTTCCCTTCTGCTTTTGTAGGGACAGTGTTGGCCATGGAGGTGATAGGATGGAGAGTCCAGAGTAACACTGGCTGGCTGCTGTACCTTGGTGGCAGCCCCACAACTCTTGCAATGGCCCTCTGCCTTCCCAACTTCCCAGTGCTGGAGGCACTGGCAGCATGGGGACAATGTACTGGTGAGCTCTGTATCCTTTCTTTTCCACCTCCCTGCCCCTGGATTTTAATGTGTTCCAGGCTGGCACTGTTCTCTCTGTGGTGGATATCCTAGTTTAGCCAAAGCCTCTAAAGATACCAGTTACATATATAAAGAATGTAGCTGATATGTCTGCTTAATGTCTTGAAGGACTAGACTTCGCTAGCCCCATTGGTACTATTCTGTTCCCCAGCAACAGCTGGGGAATTTCTTAGTAATTTATAGTGCTTTCTAATTTCTAAATTGCTGAATTCTTAGTAATTTCTAGCACTTTCACTGCCTCCTGGCATTTTGTCCCCTGAACACTGGGTTCTTCCCATCTAACCCAGGAACAAGCTGGCACCTGGGTTACCTGGATGCAATTACTTGCAGCACATTCCTCCACTGACATTTCTATTCTCCCTCAACCACATTGGATCATTAATGAGTCTGTTACTTGGATCATTGACTATTATTATTTATGCAGAAACTCAATAGAACACTGTGAACTTGAAAAATTATGTTCCTAGATGAAAACACAAATTGTTGCTAAAGCTTCAAACACTGACCAAGTTTTCTTTTTCAAGTTCTTGATGCACTGGCCAGTAAGCTGAGAAGACCCATGCCACTTCCTTGCTGCACTTCCATTTGTGCTCTCCAACTCAGTCCTTACCACCACTGTTAGACTCTTCTTACGAATAAAAGTCAAAACCTAATAAAACCTAATTGCTAGAATCATGGGGAAAACTATTTCAGATAAGCTTCCCTTTCTAACGACATAAACTTTCATTATCACATGTAGCTGTGTTTTCCTCAGGCATTTTCTAGCAATGACTCTTTCATCCAAAAAAGAATAAAGCTCCAAAGCACTGTGATTGAAAGTGTGCCAAGCTTTATTGACATGGAAGCACCATGACTTTGGAGGACTATGAAATGGAAGCCTAAAGAGAAAAAGATACATTATGTATAAGACCATATTCTAGAAAATACCCAAAGGGGAAAATTAACTAGTCTTGAACAACTGTGAAAGAGACTTCCAGCCTCAGAGCTTACATTTCTGTTGAAATCTGATGAGGAGAACTGATCGAGAACCTGAAATCGATGAAAGGCAACAATTCACAGGTTTTACACAGCCAATGTAAACTAGTTAGTTGGATGGGAAAAGGAAAGACAGGTGAAAGATTTGGTTGCTTATTTTCTGTTAGAAATTAGTAAGAATTGGGTTTTTTAACTCCCTAAGAGAAAGGTGAATTCTAACTGTATTGTCCTAAAATTGTCCTAAAAGCTCAGAGGGAAATGTGGAACTGAATAAAGTTAACAGATGCATGGAAAAAAAATAATTCTTAATAAATGTGAAATTTCATTTCTGGTTGTTTACACATATGGTAGGCAAAAAGCCAGCAGGTACCAGAAAGGCTTGGAGATCCAAATGTACTCAAGACATTGACAAAACACATCATTGCAAAATGAAAATAAACCAGTCTATTACTGACAACATAATTTTTAGGTTCACAGCCTCAAGACCTTCTCACATAGTTCAATTTCTTGAGTGATCTTACAAGTGCTTTAGGCTGGGGCTGTAACATATATGCATTGGCTAAAAGCTCCTGATGTTTCAAGAACCTAGTTCCACTGAGGAGCTTACTCCCTTACAAGTATCTTAAATGCAAGGTGAAGGTATTGATTCCCAGTATAGTTTAATCTATCCCAGACCACTCCCAGCATCCCAAAACAGAGACTAAAATGGTGATAAACCTAGTCTTGCTTTTCCAGACAATGAAAAAAATGAATGGTTTAAATTCTAGCAAGGCTACAAATGCCAGCATTTTAACTTGCAAAAATATAAAGAGTGCTTGTTTCCCAAGAAAATGTATCAGCTTAACGTATCTTAAATACCACTGTGATCTGCTTGGACACTTTTTTCCTCATCCACAATCTTTTCAGTGTCTTAGAGGCAGAATTTTTTAAGGACACCCTAAGAATTGCCCCTTCAGTCTATGAAATCTGCAGGTTGAGTCAGCTGTTGGTTTGTTCAGCTCCTCACTACAACTTTCCCAGCCTCAGTTTCCAGCACTGCATGCCAAGTTTGATGAGAGTCAGACTGAAGCCCTGCTCCTTCACGCTCCCTCAGACTGTCCTGATGGATAAATCTGGCTGCTGAGTATAGTAGCACCTGCTTATCTCTTTGCTTATTAAAATTCATCTTTAAATTTTTCACCCCCAAATTTCTCCAAGTTAGAGATCCAACCCTGCTGTTTGAAATATTTTTTTTTTTTGAAAGAATTGTCCCCAGGGAATGGGCTGGAGCCTTTCTGTTTCCTTTGAACTTTCCCAGCCAAAGCATTACATTTTTCAGCAGGGCCTGGAGTATAGATACAGGGCCTATCAATACAAATCCCTCTGACTCTCAAGCAGGGTTTCCTGAAACAGTCCTGCTGCAGTGCCCAGCTCACCACACAGGAGGGCTGAGCTACTGTATATGTTCTTCTGGATCTTGTCCTGTGGGACACCCCATGAAAGAGGACCTACTGGAGCTGTTCTCTGGTGTTAGCTGTCCTAACCCTGCAGCCCAGTGGCAGTGCAAAATGAAATGTACCATGACACATTTTTTAAGTGAGAAAAAGCTGTTGGAAGCCACATTCAAGTCGCCTTTCCTGTTCTTGTTAGTGCCCATATTGTAAAGTCCCAAACAATTTTTCTTGAAATGTTGTTTGCAAAAATAACATTTGGATAGCTTGTGTGCCACATTTCCATAGGGAGTGGATCTTTCTTTCAGTGGTTCCAAACACATGCATAGATAATGGAAAAAACCTGTTGTGGCTTGAATAATGGTACCATCAAACAGAAAGCAAAACTCACCAAGCAATGAATCCCAAAGAGTACTGAGCCCTTGATATCCAATTTTGCAAAGCTGTTAAGCATGGATGTATGTTGTTTTAAGCAAGCTGCTATGATAGCACCTTGCAAGATTTATTGTTCATACTCTTAAGGTACATATTGACTCCTGGGATGTGCAGAACTGAAACAGTTGTTACAGTGTTGTATCTTGGCTCCCTGTTACATCCAGTTCATCTCTCCAGTCTTCCTACTTTTGTTCATTAGTATCCCATGCACAGCTATCCTGTCTTGCTTTTCAAGCAAAACTTCTTAAAGCATCTCAAAATGACATTGATTTTAAGATCACACCTAGGTCCCTTGAGCTCCACAATCACTTCCTCAGGAAACATTTCAGAAGCCACCTGTGTGTGCAAACCCAGTATCTGCTTTTGTTTTATGAGGCATAACAAAAGGCAATTCAACAAACTGTGTCCAAGCCTACATCAAAATGTAATGAATGATGTGATGTGGAAGCAACCTTTGCCTGATTCACCAGACTAAATTAATCAGTAGCTGAACTCTGAGAAAGTCAATGGAGTTCTTTGACTACAGGCTTCAGGGGTCTTTGCAGTAGCATAAGATTTTTCATGGTCTAAGTAGTGTAACAACTAAAGGAAACACATTAAAAATCTCAACTCTCTGGAGTTAACAGCTTTTCAGATTTAATAGCATTTCTGCATTATTTTCTGCTGTAATTTCCAGCTAGCATGACTTAAATTTTGAAAACTTGCACAAAATTAAGAGAACCAAAATGGATATAATAATTTCATCTTGTGCTTTTAAAAAAAATTCCGTGATTTCTCCTGTAGTGCTTGTGATTCTGGACCCCTGGAATTGGCAGTGCAAATAACCCTGCAGATTCTGTGACTGACAGTGGTGTTGTTACATGGTGGTACCCACGTAATTTAATCAGAGTCATGCTATTAAGATAATACAGTAGCAAACTGCATTTTAGGCCTGCTCCTTCCTTGCAAATGAATAATATACTAGCGTTATGCTGGAATCATCCCAAATTCTGCAATATGGCTGTCTCAGGGTAAGAGGGCAGCTTTGAGCGATGACTGTCAAATACTACAGGGCTGGAGTTTTATCAAAGGCTGCTGGAAGCCAGCTCAGGCCAGGGGACTACCCTTACTGAGGGGCCAAACCCAAGTGCCTCAGGCAAAAAGCAATTGGGGGTCTCTGTTCCCACAGAATATGAAGCCTGCATACGCTTTCCTTCCATTAACACACGGGTGTTGTCTCACAGAGCCAACAGAGACAGGCAGAGTTGTTGGTTTCTTTCTGTATCTAAAGGTATATACAACTCTTTGCCTTTCTGCATGGACTTTGCATTCACTTTACAAAGGACAGGCCCAAGGGCTGTTCTAGTCACCAGGCACAGCCTGCTGAACACTTGGGGAAGTAACATGTCCAGGAAAACGGCTGGTGACAAGCATCCGCCATTTTGCCCCCCTGCTCCCAGACGTCCCTCATGGGTCAGTGCTCCACAATGAGTCTTTTCATGCCCAGAGGAAGAAATAGAGGCTCTCACCAGTGCCAGAAACCTGATTCTCCAGGGTAGAAGGCCAGGTCCTCTGTGTGGTGACAGCAGGGCTGTCCTCTGCCCTGAGACTCTGCCCGCTGGTCTCCATTTTGTCCGCCCCCCTCACAGGTGCCATTCTAAGGGCATACAAAATGGCGCCTGGTCTCAGGCACACAAAATGGCGCCTGGCCTCGGGCACACAAAATGGCGCCTGGTCTCAGGCACACAAAATGGTGCCGTAAATTCTGGCCATCCAAGCATAGCAGGTTGGAAGGCTGGTTCTCTTCATGGGGTAACCATTTTCATCTTGTGCTTTAGGAAACTTCTGGGACTTGCCACATTTTGGTCATGTTTATGTGTATCAGATGTGCAGGATCCTGTTGGTAACAAACACAAAACAGATTCTGCTTTCTGTGTTTTTCTTCACCTATTCACATATGCCTTGACACACTTCTGTGCTCCACAGCAGCCACAGCAGTACATCTTGCAGTGTTAGAGCATCCTCCTCTCCACACTCAGTGCTCAGCCATGCTGGTCAGCCTGCAAAAGTTCTCTGTGGGCAGGCTGAAGCACCCACGCCATCGGGTCCCTCTGGGGAGGTGCTGGTGGCTTGCCCTCCAGCCTTGGTGTGCAAGAGCACTGCCAGAGGGGCTGTGGCCAAAACAGCAGCTGCTTGCTCAGACAGAAGAGTCTGGGTGCTTTCTCTAGATTGGCAGTGACTGGGAGGACCAAACATCCATCTTTTCCCTCTCTCAGCCAGAAAGCTTTACACTTGTTAATTCCAGACTATGAATCTGATGATGAAGTTTGTCGCATGATGTACATGAGGTATCTGGTGGTCTTCCATGAATAAACTGCAGATCTGAATGGCGACTAATCTTGAGGAGGCAATACAAAAATCTGGCTCATATGCCACGTACAATGAAAAATTAAAATGGGCATAGTATAAACCAAACCTCATGTCAAATGGAAAGCAGCTAAGTGCATTTTTCTCAAGTTTACCCTATTTGTCTTCCCAGCCTTTAGCTACCAGTTTGATCTTTTTTCTTGAGTGTTGCACACTTGCACTTGTTCATAGTGAGCTGGCCAAGGTCCAACACTCATTAAACCCATTGAGGACCTTCATTTACTCCAAGATCCAGATCCTCTCAACAAATGTTTAAGTGAGACTAACACAAACTCCATCACAATAAAATTGTTTGTTTCTGTTATATGACTGTATTGGAAACAGCTAATTATTTGCAATGAAGAAGTTTTAAAATTTGCAACTTCTCCTTTGTTTGTTGGGTTGGTTTTTTTTGGCACAACAATGAAGTATTCTGCAGTCCTTACAATCCATTCTTCAGAATTATTTCACAAATTCAAAATCACAGTCATTCAATGCATTATTGGGCATGAAGTACTTTTCTGTTGCAGGCAACATGCAGCAGCCTGTTTAGATACAGAAAGTTATGTTAGAATGGCTCTTGCAAGTCACGTATTAAAACCAGGCTCTAAACAGAAATTTGTAACTTTCTCCTTTGTCCTCCTTGGTGAACGTTCATAGAATAACCTTGGTATTTCCTTGCTGTTGCCAATCTTGGTATTGAAACTTACTCATGTGGTTGTTCAGGGAAAGGAAATAAAAGAAACACAGTTCAGGAAGATGTGTTAGAAATGTGGACCAGAATTTGAAGTGAGGTTTTTTCATTCAAGTAGAAAAATCAGTAATTTTATAAAATGACTTAAATGTTTAACACTCACTGTTTTATTTCCTGTATAAATTATCCAAATGTTGGCTAAACAGGCAATAGTTAAACACTAATTATTTGTATCTTTGATGCTAGGAGTCATACAGAGCTATTATGTCTACAGATTTCACCTTGTGACAATTGCAACTCGAGTATTCTGCTGGTTTTGTATATAAACAATGTTTGCTTTTAATATACCCCCAAGTGAGACACAGCGGTCTGCATTCTTCTTATGAAAAGAGTATTCCTCTACTGATGAATTTGGAGGCCAGAGATGGCAAAGGAAACATGGCTTGTACCCCAAAGCACCTGAGTAAGGCAAAGCTGTATAACAGTTCAAGAATTCCTAGTTTCCAAGTTCCTCTTCAGGTTTACACTATACTTAACTGCTACTGATGGGCTCTACATGTTTACAGCCTGCTACACATTCAGCTCCCACACACACCTGAGTAGTGAGGTACAGGCACAGTTTCTTAAGCAATTAAAAAGAAAAGGAATTAAACATCAGAGAAAACAGACTTGGTACAATATCATTATTGTGTCTTTGGGAAAAAAAGTATAGATCTATAATTTTAGCTCACCTTTTTAATTTATTTTTATGGAATGAAATCTGATGTAAAGAGATTCTGTCCTTTTGAGCAGTGTCATTCCGTCCCCATCTCTAAGGACAGATCAGTAAAAGCAGGTTGGTGTATCAACACTTCGAAAAAACAGATCTAGCCAGTAATTTGTGCTTCAACCACCATCTGTCTTTAGTACTTTACATGCTTTTAAGATGCTGAAATACCTTCTGCACCACTACAAAAAATCTAGGCTTCTGTTTGTTCCTTCACATGGTCAGTACTTAAACTACGGATAACATTTAATCTTGAAGCCAACACGTGATCAGCTTGAGAAACACAATTTACAGGATTAAATTTCTTTGGCCCTTAGTCCCCTGTTCTGTATTTCTAGGGATAGGGAACAGGGGCTTTGCTCTCTCCGGGAAAGCCTTTTACAATACCGTAAGGGAACTGTAGAAAATTCAAAAGGCAGTTATTTTAGACACACACAGAGTAAACAAAGCACTGTGTTAGTGCAAAACAGGCCTGAGTCACCTCTTGTGATTTTCATTAAGTTCTTGAAGAATCTCTTGTGGGCATATAAGGCCATAATGTGGGCCACAGTGTTGAGAAAACAGCACTGATAATGATTTCAGCATGAACAGAAACATATGGACTTCAACAAATGCATTCAAAAAACCCAGGCTGAACAAGAGGTCTGTTATGTATGGAAGAGTTTTCTGCAAAGAGCTATTGCATGGAAAACATAATGATGGATATAGTGAACTGAAGACTTAATAATGGACATTAATGATCATCAATGTCAATTCCTTTTTATCTGCTAGGGACAGGGCTGTGTTTACACATAAACAAAGCAAGCAGATACTTGGGGTTCCTCACTATATAAAGCTCTGTCATGGGTGGCTGCCCTGCATTGCAACTGTTCCTTTTTTTTTTGCTTTTCCTATCAACTTTGAGCTCAATGGCCAACTGGAACTGTATGTTTCATGGATCCAGCTGTCTCCTCTTCACCACCTGGCTCAGGGATGCAGTAGGTGAGACAAGTTTATGGCAACTAGGTTTTGGTGAAGTTTAACATGTGCTTCAGTCTCTTCAAAAATTATGAGAACGATGAAGTGGTTTTCTAACAGTCTCCTTGTGTTTCTCATTTCTCTCCTCTGGAGTTCAGGGAAGGAAGTTAATAATTTTTTTCTTTTCTAGCCATACATGTATTGAACTTAACATAGGCACATAAGCTTGTCCACGTTGAGTTAGACCAAAAGCCCTTCTACTGTGGGATCCTTTTCCAGCAGTCAACAAATTAACATGAGCAACAGAATAACATCATGGGGGAAAAATTGCTTCCTCCCTTTGCCTGTGTGGAGATGCAGAGATGCTGAGTGCATATTCTGAACAGAGCCTCAGGGCCTGTTCAAGGCACAGCAAGAACCAGAAATTGGAAAACCACAGCGTCTTTTCAGAAGTTTAGCAGGCAGACTCATCCTGCTTCATCCATTGCTGTCAGAAATTATTTATTCAAAATGTTTACTGGATCAAAAATTATGTTAAAGATTTTATACATATATACATATTATACATATATATACATATTTGCATTTGATATCAGTTTTCCTCCTCTATACAACTTTTGCTGCCAAGATGACTCTTTAAGCAAGTGATGTTAAAAGCACCTGCAAATTAGCTTTCACTTAATTTTCAAATTGACAAGTACCAATTTGCAAAAGATAGTTCCAGCTCTTCTGTATTTACTTTGGGAACAAGCACAGCAGAAATCCTCCCTGAGATTTCCCATGTTCTGCACAGCTCCAGCTGAGGAGCACAGGGATCATTCACAACCACCTCTTCCATCTGCATTTCATAGCACAGCTCTCAAAAGCAGCTTCTGGAAAGCTTGGAAAGTTCACATGCCATGCTTGACAGGAGTGGGGAAAATAATCTTTTCTTTTGCATCAGTGCACACAACATTTCTGTGCTTCCCATTTCGAATCCTGTCCTTGATGCCGCTGTGTCGGCGGCTTTGTCTGCAGCACTGCCCTCATTCAAAATGATTGCAGCCTCCACTTACCATGCACAGCATATAAATCCTTAGGACGTTGCAGCTCTGGTTTCTCAGTAAGGAGCACTGATTTGCCAGGAACTCAGCCAGGCTGCAGAAGGCAGATGCCTCTTTTCCCCTCCACACTTGCTCTCCTTTCCTCTTACACATCGAGTCCTGGCCAGGGAAGGACTAAGCAGAACTTTGTTTTAGGCAAGGGGGTCTCTTTCCTGTCTGCCAGGAGAGGCAAAGGCAAACTTTCTGCCTTGTGCCAATTCCAAAGAAAAAAACATCCTTTATGCTTCCCTGCCTCAGGAAAGGCACAACAGCCTCAGAGCCTTCCTTCCTTTAAATTACCTTTAAACTACACTGAAATTTCTGTTAGACTCCTTCAGCACAGCAAGTGCTTTCTCTCAGCAGTGTAAGATCTGTCTTCTGGTAGCAAATGAATGGCCAGCATGAGCCCTCTCCAAAAGTCCCACTGCTACAGGAGGAGGACTTGTTTCTGGGTACCAGCCTGGGGCAGGTGAAGGAAGGGGCACAGAAACCACATGGATACTCTTAAGAGAACTACCTACACGCTTTATAATTATTGCTTAAAAAATAGGGTGTGTATAGTGGATGCTCAGACCACCCAAGAGTTGCCTACAGCCCAGCTCTGAGTACAAAGAAATAACTGGTTTCTGAATATGAGATTTCCATCTGGAGAGGGTGTTCCATAGGGCTTTCAGACTATTCCCCACAAAAATATGGGCAAGGAACACCAGCCCATACACTAGCTAGATTCAATTAACAATAATACTACTTAGCTTTGATGTTACCTAGCAGGAACCTTCATTACAAGCAAAATAGATTGTGTTCCCATTTTTCAGAATGAAACCCAGAGACGTGTTCAGAGAGCTGTCCTGAGACTGAGCTCAAAATTACTAACTTAGAATACAGGCAAAATTACACTCAAATAAGGCATTAGCTCAGGTATGAGAAACTGTGGATATGCAGAGATCGTTACTAGGATTTATCCATCACTTGCAAAACAGAGATAGCACCATGCTAATAAGATTATACCATTTCTCTTATAGGGAGGACTTGTGCATCTTTACAGCCTACCACTTGCACTCCACCCTGTGTACAAATGCCATGGGCCCAGTGCTACCTGCAGCAGCACTGCACCAAAACAAAGACACAGCTTGGTTTCAAAAGGTCAAGGGAACTGCCTTGGCTCTGCAGCAAAACTGTGCTGAAAGTGTGTGCGAAAACAGACTTCCTGCTTTAAGGCCTCCTGCAATTGAATAATTTTGTAAAATATAGTTTCTTCTAGTAATTAGACATTCAATGGGGTTCCAAATTTACATTAACTTCACAAGCAATAATAAATTAAAACTACCTAGCTTTTTCTTTTTTTTTCTTCATGCCATCTAGCAGTTATAAGGAGCTTTATCACAACTACCAAGTTCAGAGTATGGAGTCCTTAAAAAAGGTCACAAATATAATTGCAGTACTTTTAATTTCAAGTGAAAGTGAGTTCAATTTTATACTTCAGCAAATAAGAATACATTTATAAATTTACCCCTATACAAGATTTCTTTATTTTCATATTCAAAATAGCATTTTTTTCTCTGCGGATTTTCCACCTAATTAAAGACCAGATATTTACTAATGCACAAGCACTGTCATTTTTCAAATCAGTAACAAAGCACACCAAATACTATAATGCATCTTGCGCTTTTATTGTTTTGCATTATAGACAAAGAGGAGTACATACAGAATAATCACTGTCATCACAACTGTAAAGCTGCAGTGTCACTGAGATCCCTTTGGGAGTCCGAGAATATCCACTTGTCATTCATTCCACTTTTTTATTGTAACAAGCGGCATGTATCAAACTTGAACTGTGAGCAACTATTTTTCTAAATAAAAACACAGCCAAAAAACCCAGTGTTTGCTAACAGGATTTTGCAAGATTCTTTAAGATACCAGCAGAATAAGCATGCACAATAGCAATACAAAACCATAGACATACTGCCCCCTGATAAGGTGAGCTGTGCTGGAAAATTCATAGGTTCAGTACTGGAACTCCATCTCCTGCAAAGAGCCAACTCAAAAAATCCTGTGCATTACTTTGGTTCAAAGTGGGAGTAAAGTAACCTAAGTTTAATGTTTCACATAGGAGTTGTGTTAAGCCTATTGTTTTATCTGTAAAATAAATATGGTCTATGATAAGAACCTTTATTGCTTCCTGTCAGTCAGTCACCACTGGAGTGTAATGCAGTTACTAGAAGCAATGTGTTGCTGCTGTGTCATGCTGCTTCTCTTTTATACAAACCAGATCCTGATGACCTGCTACGTGTTTTTCTAGAACACTACAAAGGACAAAGTGAATTTTCTGCTTGAAATGCAGGTGTATGGAACCTTTTCCTTGCTGAGAACCACATGTTTTTCAAACAACTTTGGCAGAGTATAGGGCAATACACTCTTCCGCATTACTGAGTATGACTGCACACAAAGTTGGCAGTGGGTCACAGTTCCGTATTTCCCTGTGCCTACTGTGGTAGAGAAAATGGGAGAGAAGCACTTTGGAAACATACAAATAGCTTCCATCATAACTTACTGGGCAGCCTGACAACAAAATATCAGCCATTTATGGGAAGAGAGACAAATTCATAGGAATTGGCAAAATTACTTTGAAAACCACTGTTGTTGATACTGCTCCTGCATTCTTGCTTGCATAAAAATGTATAGCCTGTACATAGATTCTCTAGCTGATACACAGATCTCTATTAATTATACTTTGGGGATGATATTTTAAGCCCTATGAAAAATCTTACTGTTATCTACAATAATTTTCCACTGGGGCCATTTTCTGCTCTCCTCCTCAAAACAAAGGAAAAAGGGAAAATAAAAATAAAGGATTTGCTCTCCTTTTTCAAAGAGTAACAAGGTGCAATTTTGGCACCTACTACTACTACTACTACTACTATTACTACTACTACTACTACTACTACTACTACTACTACTACTACTACTACACTGCCTAAATTGTTTTGTTCTCTTGTCTCACACTGACTGCAGCAGGAATATTAATAGTATCAGCACTGTAACCCACTGCTATGGAATGTAAAGTCCATGCAAGAGCTATGGACCATTTTGTTAGAACTTAAATATTTCTCAGAATACAGTTTGCAAGAGACTCCTGGGCACGCAGGCGTTTTGTAGGCTCTCTGCCAAAACCCTCTGTAGAGGCCCGTTTGAGTGGATCAATCCAGTATGTGATTTGCTTAGTGAAAGACACTTCTCCAGAAGATTTTGGCAGATGCAATCGGTTCAATTGCCAGGCAGTATTCATGCGATTACAAATGTTACTGATCACATTAGATACTTAATAAATCTCTCAAAAAAAATCACAGCTACTGTGTGGCTCTGAAGAAATTAAAATTGTGATACAGATTACAGCGTTTTCTGTGCACTGGACTATTGATACAACTGGGAACAAATACCTTCCTTGGACTGCCAAGCAGTGACAACTATTAATTTCTATATAAAGCCATGACTGCTTGTTTGTAAATGTTTAGCTATGCATCGTTGCAAAGTAGCTTCCTTTTCATGTTAGGGATATATTCTACCATAAATGCATTAAAGAATTCAGCTCCATTGACTTTCACAGATCTATGGCAATTCACATGTGCTGATGGGTTGGCCTGAGAACCCAAGGACAATTTTTGGCTTGAAACACCAGAAAAGTGAGATGCTATCCTCACATAAAAGCCATGAGTGAGACTTTGGCACTGTTTCTTCTGTTGACATTTCAGCAGATGCAATATTGCATACAGTAATGATAAAATACATCAAAGCAAAAATTATATGAGTTGTACCTGCCTGGATAAAAATTGTTTTCCTTATGGTGTGGCACAACTTGCACTCTGTATCTTCCTGTAATTTATTGAACAGTATTTTAAAAATGAATAAATGTCCATTGGCCAAATCCCAGTGTTCTTTTCAGTGTATTGCACGAAAGCAATCACACAGGCCTCTCTTTTCCACTTTCAGGAGGAGGGTTTCTGTCTGCAGAAAAACATGAGATCAAAGAACTGAATATATCAGTTTAAAAGATTATATAATTGATTATACCTAATCCTTCCACGTAGCTGTAGCCAAGGTGCTTTGCTGAGTGAAAAATCATAGTTATTAGTGCTGGTTTTCATCCAGAAAAAGTGAAGAAATAAGTATATTCAGAACCAAGATGCACAGATAGTATTTTTATAGTTTAGACATTTTCATTTTCACAGTTAACTACTAGGGAGTAGGCTGTCAAAGTTATTAAAGTGTCCTTTATAAATGCTGAGAAAAATTCCACTTTCAACTGCACTACTCTTAATTCCTACGCAGTTATTGATGGCTTCCTGTTGACAATGTTTTAGTACTGTATGATTTAATTGCACCAGATACCGTGTGCTGGGGAGCCAGTTGTGCTCCCAGTTACACTGCTGTTTCTCTAGAATAACTCGGAGTTCAATCCAGCTGCCAGACTAACCTTGTTGTCTGAAACTCAGGATCTTTCATGACTTGAGTTTGTGGCTCCTATTTTAACCTGGGTTAATTTACTGACAGTTGCCTTATTATCAAATCCATTTGGAGCCATGCCCCTGGAACTCTTGAAAGCTTGAAAACCATTCTCTACATACATCATTTAAAATTACTTGATCTTGTTTTTGGAGCGCCTTTGTGGAAAAGCATTTACAAGCTTTTTTTCTCAGTATGCAGGAAGGAATATGAACTTCAAATCCTCAAAGATATTTAAGTATCGTTTCTTTAATCGTGATCAAATAACTTGTGTTTTGTGTGTCCTGGTCTCACTTTTTGAGAAACAATGGCTGAACTTCTCAAGTGGCACCATCATTTCAGAAGTTGAGTCTCCTGCAAGACTCAAAATTGTCAGTGCAAGCAACTCACGTTAACAAGTGCAATTGTGACTGAAGAGAAACTTCCTCCTGAGCATATCTTGTGGTTTTCACCCTGTGGTCTGTGGTCCCTCAAGTAGTTTGTAGACTGACTTCGAAGTTTCTTGAGAGGGGAAAAGAAGTTACCAGGCTTAAATTCACCATGAATGGGTTTCCCATCCGCACTGGGAAAAAACATTAAAGGTTGAAGCCCACTTATTAGCAAATTATCTCATGCTCTGTGAAATAGCAAGGTGTTCAGGCTGCTGGTGTTCCTCTGACATGACATCTCATGAGAAATTAGTAAGAGCAAAGGGCTGATTAACAAAGACACAGTTTCCAAAGGAATAGCCAGGCACTTCTACCTGGAGACCTTCTCCACCAAGCTTTTCCTGCTTGGCCAGCAGTACCTCTGTCCCCTAGCAGATCCCACTCTCTGCTCCTCGTTTCTTGTTCTCCAGCTGCAAAATTTTGCAAAGAAAGCCAGTTTGAGAACTGCTTTTCCCTCCCCTCCACAGCCCTCTGTCCTTTTCAACTCAGACTTTTGACATCCACGTTTGCATTAAAGACAACTTGTTCACTTTCCTTGTCTGCTTTCACTTATCGGCTTAGTGCAGTGGCAGGCGTTACTAAACACTGTTCCTTGCTTGTACAATGAAATCTTGGATGAGTGAATGCTTTTATTGTTGTGAGCCCAGTAGAAATCATAGAATCACCTTAACATCAAACAGGCTTACTGGATTTCACTGTAATGCCAAGCTGTCACTGTTACCACAAACCCTGCCTAGGCATCACTCATGACTACTTACAGGCAGGAAGAGCAGCTCTGGGAACACTCAATTGTAAACTGAAAGACTATGAAAGAGAAGCATCAATTACAAAGTTAATTGCAGACCTCTTTGCATTGGCTTAGGAAGTCCCTGGTAGGAACAGTCCTGCATGGAGTTTGCCCTTGTAAAAACTTTCAAGACTCAGGAGTTGTTGAACAAAGTTGTTTGTGTGTAAAACTTGAAAAATTATAGTTGGTCAGCGTAAACCAAGCACTAGTGGAGTAAGGATATGGAGGTTGTACCTTTCAGAGAATAGAAGGCCACAGCATGCCATTTGTAAGGCCCTGGACCCTGCATTTCACTTTTGTACCTCTGCATCATTCAATAATTTGTACTTAACTGAAGCATCTCCTCCAGAAAGGGCTTTGGAGTCTCAATCCGAAGGCTGAAAAAGATGGACAGTAATATACCCTTTCTTTACTAGCAGTATTAAACTCTGACGGTTGTCAAAGCGTGGGTGATGTTCCAGATAACTGGTTGTGGTTGTTTTGGTGATGCGCTGTTCCTGTGCCCCTTGTTCTCTAATCCTGAGAGCTGGCTGAATCAGTGCCTTGGCATCTTAGGCCTGTGCCAGGTCCTCACTGAAACAGCTTATCCTGCAGCACTCTGAGACCAGCTTCTCCCTTTATATTCTGCCTCACTCTTAGGACACAGCATTGCCCTTCGATGGGTCGTATTCTCACTCCGCTCTGCAAATACAATAGCCAACACAGATATGTCTGAATATGTCTGTAAGTGGGATTAAGGAATTGTGCTGCCTCTGTTGCATTTAAAAAAATCTTCTCAGTGTGGCTTAGAGGAATTTAGTACCTGCTTTGACTTCCCATGTAAAGCCTGGAGACAGTATAAGAACCAACACAGCTGTGATTGCACATGGTCTTGCCGTGTCATGTGAAATGTAAATATTTCAGCTGATCCTAATCCAAACAGGTGAAACCCCACCATGTACCAGAACAGCCTAGCACAGCTGCTGGAGGTAAAGGCTCTCTACTCACACTCTATCACTGAAGAGTTATTTAGTATTATGCTAGTGCATGGGAAACTTTTGCAATGTAACCCATACTGCACTCAGAGCTCTGCCCTAATTGGTTTGCTATTGATAGCTCAAGAAAGCTGAAGTCGCCCCAACCTTACTGTGTAGGGCCCTACATGATTGCCCAAGGTCACAAGAAAGCAAAGGCAAAGCAATGTAATTGCCCTTCTGTGTTATAGTTTGAGACGCACAATTAATTTACTACTCCGGTTGACTCTGCTGTGAATGACAATTTGAGCAGAGCATGACTTTAGAGGAGCAAGGGGCCCTTCTCACCTACCAACAGAGGTGACATGGGTCAAAGGCACTGAGCAGGCATCTAAAGGAACTGGGAGATTTGTCTGTGAACTGGTTTCACTCACCACAAGTTGCTTTACTGTCATGTTGCCAGTGTTAATGGAGCTGTTAGGGAAGGAGAGGCAGGACAAGACATATGTGGTGAGGCTTTATTAGAATTGAGAGACCTCCTGCCTCTTGCAAACTTCAGACAGCATGGGAACCACTGTGATAAGTCCTACCGCAGTCAGTGTTTATGCATACTTACGATCCCGCATGTGCATGCATTGCTAAAATCAGGGTATTTAACACACCCTCATTTATTGTTCATTGGGACCTCTGCAGCACAAGACTGGCATGTGAGGAAAATGCCCTGTGTGTTGTGGTAACCACACAAGCAAATGTGCTTCCCTCTTTTGCACAGAGTATGGATCCATGAGCAAAGAACATATGTGCTTCCCTTTCCTCTCTGCCAGCCCTGCCTGCCACCTTCTTGCTCTCCCATTTGCTTTCCGCTCCTGCCCACTGAGCAGGTCTACAGCTCAGAAGCAGTGTTGTGAGGTAAAGAGTAAATCGGTTTTCTTGTTCTTCTCTCCTTCATGCATCATCTTTCCTTCTTTATTTGATGCCTGGGGTAATTCTTTAGCCTGTTATGCAAGAAGTTAGACTAGATGATCTTTAATGAACCTCTCCAGCCTAGGAAAAATGATCTGTATTTGGTACAATCCTATTTGCTGAAATGGAAGTGAGTCAGCAGGGATGTCGTTTCTGCTATACACAGACAGGCAGACCTGGCCACTTGGCTATAAAGGCTAAGTAAGAGCATCTCTATAGAAACACATACCCGTGTGTCTAGATTATATGCCGTCTTCTTTAAATCCTGCAACGCCCTCTGCATGAACTCAAATGCATGGCAATCAACACAGGGGCGACCTGGAAAAAGGTACAGAAGAAGACATCATTGTCACAGCACTGTCACAGTGTGAAATCTGGAGTGCAGCAGTACAGAGGGGGAATGAATACTCAGAGACCTTGTAATGCCAGGAGCAAATCCATTTTGTCAGGCACCCACACCTGCATTTGTACAAGGTTAGGGCTGCCTGTGGACAGGGCTGTATCTGTCCTTGTGCAAATGTCTGAGGACCAGCAAATTCACAAGAGCATTTTGCTGTGTGTGCTTTTCTGAACACAGCGCAGGCTTCATTCTGCCCAGCGTTGTGTGCCTTCAGCCCCCAACCTCTTCCCTTAAAATTGAAATCCGCAACTGTCCTCAGACACGGGTTAATTGTTAACTGAAAATAGCAGTTTGCAGTGCCTCAGAAATCAGACAGGCAGGTCTGTTTGTACAGGAGCTCTTACAGAGCAGCCTGGCAAGGGACAGTGCCAGATCTGTATTTGCTTCCTTTCACCTGCTGCTGTATTTTTTCTCTGCCAGGAATGCAAAGCATCCCACTGGCCCTGCAGCTGGTGCCAGTGTGTGTGCACAGAGGGGCAGGGCAGGGAAAAGGCAGAGAAGAGGGGGAGAAGGAGACGACAACAACTAGAGTGGCTCACTTCTGGACCTGGACATTTCCACTCTGCCAGGATTCACCCTGCACTGATCTTAAGCCCTTTTGTTCAGTCCCAGGGTTAATGAAATGTGGGTTTTCAGGAGAAGAAGTGCAGGTACTGGAGGGGATACGGGTGGGATGGGAAGAGAGGACTTCTGCACTGATCACAGAGCCCCCACGTTAGGGGGAGTGCTGAAACCCTTGTCCACAGGCAGCCACTTGTGCTGCTCTGACAAAGCAAAGAGGGTGCGAAACTGCTGCTGAGAGAGCTGGGGAGCTGCCTGGAGCCAGGGACCTGCTGTGCAGCACTGCAGCACCCCATGCCTGGCACCCTGCTGCCAACACGGACTTAGCAGTTGGGCCTGACAGAAGGGAGCAGCCAGAGTGTTTCTTGGTCCCCAGCAAGCCCGTTAGGGTCTTTGACCTGTTCAGGAGGTGTTTCTCTCCCATCCATCCTCCTCCATCTCCCCTCCGTGCAGCTGACATCTCAGGGAGACCCAGGGATCAAGCCAGGGATTTAATTTCAGGAATATGGGGAGATCCAACGTCTCCATCTCTGTAAGAACATCGCTCACAAAGACTCCAGATCCGAGAGAAGTAGTGACAGGACGGTTTCGAGCACATTTCAAAGACACACAACCCCCTCCTGTTTTCAGAATTTCAGTGATTTAATGTTTTTCACTTCAGATCATGGAGCAGAGTCCTCAGAGAGAACCTGCATCCTCAGTCGCTGTCAACAAATCCATCATTTGCTTGATGCCACGGTCTGCTCCCTCCCCTTGCTGTGATCTTCTCAGAAAGCACCCTGCCCTGGCTACACCTCTGTGAAGTGCTGCACATCTTGAAGTACTTGTTACTAAAGTGTTCTTAAAATCAGAACTTGATGGAGAAATACCCAAACTTTGGGTCATAAATGAATGTCTCCTGCTCTGGCAGTGTGGAGAAAGCTCTCTGAGGAGAGTCATGAATTCAATAGTCAATCACTGCCTGCTACCCAGGAAGTCTTCCCAGGCCCTTATAAAGGTGATGGCTGCATGGAATCATTCACTGGTATTTATGGCAGCCAAGTGCTCCTGTGTGGACAGGGAGGTACTAGTGGAATGGCACAACTATGCCAAATGGTTGTTTCACTCTGCCACCCCTGTGAAAGTAGCTGCCTTGGCATCAAAGCAGCCTCTGCAGGAAAATGGTGGTGACACTGAGGATACCTGCCTGGGCAGCTCTGTGTCCTGGGTCAGCACATGCAAAGCTACTCACACCACGGTGCCTTTTGACGCCACCGTGCTGGTGCAGACAGTTTCACCACATAATGGGATATTTATTCATACTTTCTAATGTAGTCTCCTGGGCTGTCCTTCTTGATGAAGGGTCCTTCTCCAGGCACAGCTACCCCTGGGTCAGGTTAGTACTCCTGCCTGCTGGGAGCTAGCAGCCCTGTAGCACTGGCAGTGAGAGAGATCATGTCTTTCTCCAACCAGATACATCCCAGTATGGGACACATCATTCTGACTTACAGCAGCACAGAGAGCACTTACTGAAGCAGCACCACCAGCAGATGAGAGGACAGCTGTACCTGGGAAGAGGTGACAAGCAGCCGGGAAGGTGGCTAGCTATAAACTCATCCACCCATGCAGCCCTGCAGAGCTCACATCTGTTCAGCACTTTGGGAACTGAACTAGGGCAGTTCTGATCTCTCCATCAAGCACTAGCACAGAGCAACTTGCATGCAGTTCCCCAAATAAAATAGGGGTGATATCCTGTTACCTGGAAAGCCTGTAGCTACAGTCAGACTTTTACCAGCAAACCTGCCCAAGTACGATATAACAGGCTTTTAAACTGTTACACTAGCCAGATTCCTGCAGTAGCCAATAGCAAATACTTAAGGAACACATAAGACTAGAACTGTTCTTCCAGTCTACTAAGACATTTGAGGATATCCTGAGTCTGACTGGTGTTTCTACATCTGATAAGGTTGCCATTAATTTTTCTCACATTCATTTGCCTCATTGCTTCCTGAATCCATGTAAACTTTTGGCACCTACAGCATCCTGTGGCAATGAGTTCCACAGCTTAGCTATTCAGTGGGTGAACAAAATACCATTCCTGTCTGCTCTGAGGTTAACATCTGCTGCCTTCATTTCCTGCCTCTAATTTTTGCAGTGGAAGAGACAATTATTGAATATTCACTATTTTTGTCCTGTTTATGACTTTGCTGCTTTCCATCGCTCCCTGCCTCAGTGTCTCCTTTCCAGACTGAAGAGCTGGACTGGTAAACTGGCCTATCTAGCTAGACTTCATCTGTCTTCATGCTTACAATATTTTCAGTAGGATGCCCATGGACATTTCCCCAACATAATGATGTCTAAGGGTCTGTTTTCACAAAGGTTTTAAACAAATCTAAATGTTCTGTTGCCAATAGCAGCAATCCCACCCTGATTTCTGTCCTTGGCTACATGTTCCCACACTTTCTGTCACTTGCAGCAAGAGTAACCATGCAGTTGCTTGGCCAGCTGGATTGCTGATCTTTTTTTCTCTAGATCGGATCCTGAATGCCCAAGTTCTGGGGCCAGAACAAGAAACAGGGCAAGGGCTGAAGGCCAGGTTATGGGGAGGAGGGCAGAGGCAGCATAGGCTTACATCAGTTTATAGTAATCGTGAAACCAAACCTAAGTCTCCTCATGGCAAAGTACAGCAAAGTGTTATTAATTCCTTGCTGACAGCTGGGAACAGACTATCATTCATAGGGAGACTTAACAGGTTTATGGATTAACATAATGAGAATTATCAAGAGTCAGCTATAATTCTTTAAATGGGTCCTGTCAGCACGAAGACTGTATGTGTCTTTGTGTGTTTGGGGAGAAGTGGGGGAGGAGAGACTAAAATATGCTTCTTGGCTTCTTCTTGGTGAAAAACTGGAACCGAAAGCACTGTGGCAGTCTGATGTACTTTCCCTCGCATGCACATGGCATTTACTCTTTGTATTTCATGCACCTTGGCTAATGAAAACAGACTGACCAGCTTCTGTTCTTCAAATTCCGCATTTCAGCTTTCACAGTGGGTGATCTGGGCTATAAATGAAATGGGAGGTTGGAGAAATTGCTTAATATTTTTTTAGTGGATTGCATTGAATTCTAAACAAAATAATCCACAAATGTTAGTAAGACCACTTCATATATGTTCAAATACTTGAACAGGTTTTTGCATATGCAAAGTGCTGTGTATAAGGACATGGTTAACCACTGCTAATTAGCACTATTCATAAAAAGCTGGGCCTGGCTCTCTGGCTGGCAGAAAGTATGCCAAGCAGAGAGGAGAGCAAGTGATGGTATCCTGAGCCAGATATTAGTGCCACATGCTGGGCAGGATCCCTCTGCAATGCTAAGAACTGTGACTCACTCTCATGCTTCTCTCGGGTGACTCCTGCACCTCCCACACTTGCACGAGGACATTGTTGTCCCTCTCCAGCTCATGGTGCTGTAGGAAGAACACATTTCTCCCACCAAGTGCGAGAGTGAGGCTGTAAGGTTGTGTGGTCCACAAGAGATTGTTTCTGCTAAGGGCATGTTCCCAGTACCATGTCATACACCTGGGAACAGAGAAAAGCGTTGAGCGCCACACTGGTCTGCCCTGCAGCAGGACATTTAGTATGGCTCATATACATCATATGCCCCTGCCAAGAACTTGTACTAGAGCCCTGTTTTTGTTGCTGGGTCATTCAGGATCCCTCAGCCACCAGTTTACCTGGGCTGACAGTATGAAGTCAAGTGCCAGCAATGGGGAAGGCGTGTGCACGTGCGCCAGTAGCACTGCCCCCAAAATGGGTCAGTGCCCAGGAGGATCCACTCCATGATGAGAAATAGCCAGTGCATCTGACATCAAGCAGGAAAAGATCCAGGAATATCTGCAGCAGGTCACATCAAAGGTCTGCCTGGCCCACTGTCCTGTTTCTCATGAGCCACATCACCTGTAGTACAATGAATGTGTCTAGGAGCATTCCCAAGCCTTGAGAGCAGCTGGCATAGGACAGCTCATATCTGGGACAGTAAACTGTCTTCCAGACAGGTGATAGGCCTCCTGTCATGGACAGAAGTGTGCCAGGGACCATTGTAGCAGGTTACTAGTATAGTCATGTCCCCACTGGTTATAGACATGACTTTCACAGCCAGCAATGGGTGCCCATGAAAGACCATAACAGCAAGGCAAGTATGGAGAGATGTGTCCCCAGAGACCCTCCCAGGTCTCAGGAATATGCTGAGGCAGCTCCTGAGCCAGAAGAACTGCTGTTGTAGCTAACAGCCCTTTCTAAGTTTTTTTTTCCCTTGAATTTACCCAATCAGTTCTGCAATCCCAAGAAAACTTTTAGCATCCATAGTGTCCTAAGGGAGGACTTCCACAGGTTAACTATCAGGAAGAGACTAGATGGGCAAAGGTAAGTACCTAGAGCACTTAGCAGCTATGCAGAACTGTCTCAACAAGTGGAGGATTAGGGGCATCCTGAGTTTCTTATTGCTTTAAAACTCTGTCCCTACAGCAGCACAGAAGAATTTACCATTCATGATCAGCTGAGAGTCTCCCTCTTCACCTGGCCTCAGACATAAATGCCATTATACATTTGTACCAATGCTACCAGCCTCGATTACTTGGGTCAGAGCAGCCTGTCTCTCCAGAAACACTGGCCACAGAAACACTCTGACCTGCCCTTCATTCCTCTCTCTCACATGCAGGAGTAAGACAAGACAAGGAACCTTCCTCAAGTGCTCCTCAGGGGTCTCAGTAGCTTGGCCAGAAGATATAAAAAATATAATTCCTTGAGACTGGGGTCAGAGACCCTGGCCAAGAGTTTTGTGCTACAGATAAAATGGGAGTTTCCACCACACAAGCAGAAAAAGGAACCACTATACATTTTGCCCCCAAAATGTGTTGACTTGCCTCCACTAACATAAAGACACATAAAGGGCACATATAATTTATTTTTCAAGCACAATATTCTCCCTGAGGAGACAAAATGGACTACTTGTCACAAAACTTATTAAAATTAATTAATACCTAACAAACACACACACAAAATAGAGATGAGGTAAATGAGGTGTGTTTAAGAACCAAAACTTAGCACTAATAGAAAAGAATGGAAAAAGAAGGGAATTCAGCATGTAAATTCTGTAGAGACAAATACACATAGGTGTATTTGAAAACCAGTAATGGAATTATAGGAGAAGAAACCAGTGACTACACCAGGTCTTCTATTAAATATTTCTGTAGCCATGTGAAAAGAAAGCTGTGATTCTAAGAACTAAAGATAGGTTTGTATACAATTACCTTCCTCTTTTTTTTTCCTCCCAGAGGATATTTTCTAATGAAAGACTACTTTCCACTTGTCATCAGAACACCCTGAGAACATTGACTCCATGTTTTGCCTCAATTTGGAGCTAAGAATGTTTAAGTAGAGACTTGCTCAAAATGACAGAGGAAGCTAATACAGAGCTGTGATCCAAATTCAAGAGTTCCCAGCTCCACGGTGTGCTCAAGCCAGTCTGTCGTATTTATTTATTTATTAGGTCTGCAGAATAGCAGCAGGATTTCAGAAATCTATATATGCTTTACAAATACACTGACTGGGCAAACCTCCCCTGTGTCAGTCTGTAGTAGTTACAAAAAATTTGAACTTGACCTATTGTTCCAGCCAAATACTAAAATAAGAAAAATGTAATGCCTTAGCAGAAATAAACACAATTTTTTTTCCAACAATATCCAGACTAGCAAGCATGTTATATGTATTGTGGCAAATTTGGAAATGAAACTCTCTAAATGCAAATCTAAAAGACCTAAACCCAAAGAGCTTTGAAACAAGCTCCAATAAAAATTAAAGTATGCAGTTAGCATTTTTTCCTAAATGACTGCTAATCCTTTGCTTGCTTGCTGTTTTTATAAGCGTTGTTTTCATGTGCTTTGCTGACATGTTACAAACTCATCATTACTCCCTTGCTAATCAGGCAATGCAGCGTTTTCCTGGAGCTTAAGGTCTGTGGCTGCTGTGGGTTAAGTGGAGGAAAGAAAGCAGACGCGGTGCAGCGGGAGGGCATGAGTGCACATGACAGGTACATACTTTCTGCAGGAATCACACTCCCAGGGTCCTGGCCGGCCCCTACAAGCCTCATGCTTAGCAGGCCAACCACCGAGATGAATGGGATCGCCACACGCATCACACTCCAGACAGACGGCAACGCCATTATCTCATCAATAATTCAAGCTATCTTCCCTGCCTGAAACGAGGAGAAATAGTGAAAATCAGCAGTTTGCTACCACACACAAACCCACAAAGAAGTGGACGAGACGTGATAAGCACAGACCCACA
>JAVJGJ010000001.1:47054948-47069028 GCA_035590215.1 Microhierax caerulescens | reverse complement strand
AAACCCACATGCCAAGTGCTCGCGATGCCCCCCACGGACCAGTTTGCCCAATACCTGATCTTTCTCTTCGCCTGTGTGCTAGACCTTGGAGCAGTTGTAGCAAGCAGGAGAGGCTCCAGAAGCCGCTCTGAGCATGCGCCCCCTCTGCATCCCCCTTCCCTGATTAGGGTCATTGCCATGGAGATTTGCTATAGCAACACTGAAAAATTGGAGCTGCCAAGTGGAGAAGATTTAAAGGGACCACTATGTAGTGATTGGTCATTGCTGAACTCCTCCCCTGACTCAGCTCCTCAAAGGCCATGTCCTCTTCTTGGTGAACACCGGCTGCTGCTATGCACGTAAGAGGGTATTAGGCAATCTTTGTGTTTGTTGATTTTATTCCCAAAGGGAATGTGCTGAAATATGCAGCTCCCACCCCTTGCTTTAGTTGTAACTCAAAGTGAGATTTTGTTCCTGGAGCTTTAAAATGAGATGAAAACTCCAAAGTTTGCTTGGAAAAATAAAGATGCAGGGCCTGTTGATGGTGCCCTGCACTCCAGGGAAGACTACGTTACGGGCTTCATCTAACTACCTTGAAAACAAAGCCTTGTGGACAACAGGAACATTGGCACATGAACCAGCCCAGGAATATGGATCCTGCACAGGATCACACTAGGTAACCATGATAACAGCCCAGCCAAAACCTACGTACTGTCCAAATTTAAAGTCGCTCACTTCAAGATCAACTCTTGATCCAGGATTTTGCTGATAGGTTGTGTCCTGACAAAGCTCAAGCATGAGCCCGTCTGGATCTCCCTAAGTAACTGGCTGAAATCAAGCATTCAGGATGTGGAGGTGATACTTTCTGATACTTTTTGGAAAAGAGAGAGAGACACTTTCAATACCTGTTTGCCCCAGAATGTGGTTCAAGACCCATGTTGCAAGGCATCTGTTCAGTTCCTGGCTTTGCTGTTCTTTCACGGGAGGACACTATGTCTCCTCTCAACAGGGAGCAACCTCCAGCCTTCCTGTTCTGTACAGAGTAATTAACCTGCTGGGCTGTGGAGGTACCAGCCTTCCCAGGCTGAGACACAATTTACCCCTGGAAGTCTTCAGCCCTAGGGACTGTCACCAGCAACGTACTCTGCTTTTATTTTACTTGTTCCTGTGGCTTCCTCAGAATTATCTTTTACATCACTCATTTCAATGCTTATGCTTTTGCACCAGGTTAGTTTCAAAGTCATCTCAAAGGCCCCCAGGCTCTTGACTGCTTCCTGGCAGAGTGGAATTGCCTTGTGCATGCGAGACTGCAGAGGGGCAGCCCAGAGTTGTAGAAGCAATTCCTACAAGAATGACACATTGAGCAAATTTTTAGCCCAAAGTGCAACTGGTGCAACTGAAGCTCAACTTCCATTGCATGGAAGGTCCAAATGAAAGTTTCAGCCAATGTGGTCTTCATAAGGTGGGTCACGGCACACATGCACCAAAATGGCTCCACAGACTTTATGAGACCTGAAGTGAGGTTGTGTGAGACGGTTCAGTTTAACATCGTTTGTCTCTTCACAGGCCTCAGATGCCTGTTAAAGGAGCAGTTCTGTAAGAGCCAGGATATAACGGAACAACATTGTGCAGTTTGCCTATACACTCATCTAGTGCTGGTCACAGTCTAGCCCCAATCTGCAGTTTTAAATAACACCAAATGGAAATTCTGGCACAAAATGCAAACCTTACACTTCCATTCATGCTGGCATATGTGTTTCTTGCACATACCCTCATTATAGTCCCATGGCCATATCATACTTTTCATACATGAGCTTCAAGAAAAGGACTGAAAGGAATTGTCTACAGATGGAATAACCTTTGATAACTTGGAAAGCACTGTTTGTTCTAATATTTTTTCAAGGTATCAATATAGTATTTTCTAAAATCATAAGTATTCTGTAAAACCTTTTTCACATTTGTTTGGTCTTTTCAGTAGGTATGCAGAATAAGCAGTGCAACACACAATAAAGAATCAGTAGGTATGCAGAACAAGCAGTGCAACACACAATAAAGCAAGGAAAGGAATTTGACATCTTGGGGAAGAAGGCCAACCACAGAAGTAAGTAGTGATACCCATCCTAAACAACTGCAAAAAGTATAAAGGGGATCAGAGCAGAGAACTTGGGAAAATTTGGAATAAAGCTGAAGGTCTTGAAATATGTCATTCCTAGGATGCCAAGACTCCAAGGATGCCTACACATGGTTTGGTGGTATCTTGTTATTAGGGTCTCTATATCATAGCAAAGTTTTTCATAGTTGTATATGATTCCAATAGAGTTTCTCTGTGAGAGGATGGACCATCTTTGTCGTGGTTTCTGACTACTTCACCACCCAATATCCAGACTTAACACAGCAGTAATACCACAGAACGGGTCCTTGCTGAACTGGACTACTGTCATCCAGGCAGTACACCACCATTGAACCTGCTCCCACTTGTGACACTGGGAGGGATCTGCGGTAGGGACCTCTATCCTCCACCTAATGCGGTGGATGGTGTTATTTCTGTGTTACAGCACACTACTAAGCTTAAAATAATGCCCATTTTTTTAATTGCTTGGTGCCAATGTAAAACAATCAGACATTGAACTTGCAGAGTTGGACCAGTTTTTGTGTCAAATGACATGGTCTTTAAGAAGCATGAAAAAAGTTCCTAGCTGCTCTTGCTAGCAGAACCGTGTGGTCCAAGACACAGTTCTCAATTCACAGGGAACAGGAGCTGGTCTGCATGAAGAAGTTCCAGAAATCTGTGTTTTCTATCACCTCCAGCAAAGCTGAAGAAGAGAGAAGTGTGAAAGCACTTGCATGACTTGCTTTGCTATTACATTCCCTGTTGCCTACCCCTATGACTAAGGAATATCAGTACCAAATTTACTTTGAAGTATGAGAAAATTCCAAGAGATTCATAGGAGTCCAGCTGCTGTCTGAAGAATGTCATAGTAAATCCCAGAGGGCTGTTGGAAATATTTGTACTTCATTTTCTTTTTCTACAGAGAAGCCATGTCTAATTATCATTTGCTAACAAAAGAAGAGTTTCCTCCAAAATAATCAGAATCACCCAGACATTTATTGGGAAGATGATTAGTAAGGGTACACATCTGGTAGCTCCCTCAGAAAATCTCTTATTGATGCCTAAGTGTCACAGGTATTAAAAATTACATCTTTGAACTGGAGGAACAAAATGTATGTACCTAGTTAAAATCACTAACATTAAAGGCCTGAGTTAGATATGTGTGCCTAAAAGGAAGGTGCGGGCAAAGGTTCTAAGTTTAGAACTCTATTATTATACTCATGGGTACACATGGCAAGCGGGGTGGTTAATCCCACTGTAATATGAAGTGCTAAATCATTGCCTGCTAACACAGCTATAAGTACTTTTCTGAACTCAAACAGAATAAGAAAGCACAGAGACAGAAAAATCTATGCCTGGTTACTAGTACTTGGATAACAGGGTGGCAAGAGAATACAGGCCCCAGAAAGGCCAAGCAGCAAAACCAGATGCAAATAGTGAGAAACGTGAAGAATAGCAAGAAAGCATTCTTTAAACACATGGAAAGTGAGGAAGACAGAAACCAAGTGAAGAGTTTGTTCAGCCGAAGGGGAAAGTTAATCAAGTTCGGGCCTAGAAAGTAATACAGGGCTTAGCATCTATTTTACCTACCAACCAAAATAAGGCGAACTAGTGAGCAGCAGGCTAACATAACTAATACCAGTGCACAAGTTTTAGGTAAGAACACTGAACAGAAATTTGCTTTGGTTACATATGCTTGTAGGTTTGTGGCACATCACTTTTCTGGATTTCAGTCTGCCTAGAGCTCTTTTTTCACTCAAGGCTATCACTAGACCCACCTCAGGATATTTAAAGAAGAAACCAAATCAACCACCATCAGCAATCATCGCAGAGAGCTCAGGGAAGGTGTGAGCTATACCGGCCATGGAAAAGGGTAAATGCAGTGACTATCTTTAAAAGGGGGAAGAGAAAATCTGCCTTATATGACACACAAGCCAGTTTGCCATCAATCCTTATGAATCTTTTAGAAGCAATAATCCCAACAGTTTGTAAGCATTCAGAAAACAAGAACTGAACTGCAAATAGGAGGTATTTGTCAAGAATCAAGTCAAACCAGTTTAGTTTCCTTCTATGACATAGTAACAGGCCTTGCAGGTAGGGAAAGCCAAATTTAATCAACTTCAGGAAGATTTCTATTGCTGTGTCACACAGCGTTGTCAGAAGCAAACCAAGGAAACTGCTCTGAGGCCAGCAAAACTGGCTGGGTCACTGCTGAGCATTAGCAATAGGTCACTGCCACTATGGAAAGATATATCATATTTGGTCTGCAGAGACTCACTTAGTTCAAGGGTTATTCAGCATTTCATTAGTCAGCTGGATAATGAATAAGCAAAGTCGTTATTTAAGATGTAACATCAGTCTGGAGATTATAAGCAATGCTGGTTGCAAACTATTTAAATCATACAGACAAGTTGAAAAAAGGGAGTCTAAAAGAATAATTTTTTATAAGGACAAGGACAAGGTGCTACACTTCATCAGGAATAATCAACAGCTCATATTTGGAATGGGGAACAGCAGGTTAAGTGGTACTTCTACGGTGGAGCTAGGGAGTCACAAGCTGAAATCAGTCTACAATATTCTGTCATTGCCAAAAAAATGTGATTATACAAGGATATAAAAAAAAAGGTGCAAGAGCTTGGACTGCTTCAGCAGAAGGTCTGAGCTGCAGTATTGCATCTGGTTTGCTCACTGCAATACTAGGAACTAGCAGAGACACCAACAGCAGCAGAAATAACTAGAGGTTTAAATTGCATCAATAAGGCAAAGACCCTGGAAAACTTCTTAATAACAGGGATGGCACTGGGATGGATTGGCTGTGAAAGATGGGGATATCTAAACCTGTAGGCATAAACTAGACATCATTTAGGAATGGCATTGGGACAGCTGGACATGAACTGAGTGATTTTTTATGGATACCTTTCCCATCCTATTTTTCATGATCCTATGATTATGAGAATCATTTTGTTTCTAGGCAGTCACTTCCCAGCTCTCTGTGTTCTAATTCCAGTATAAACACAGACACCCCTGGGAGAAATGCATTGCCCTTGTACAGCATCTGAAATTCAGGCTATTTCTCCTTCCCCAGTTATCAGGGCAAAGGCAATGTTTTTCTGGCCTAAGCAAGTATGATGGCTAAAGAATATTCCCATTTTGGGACGGGTCACTGATAAGGGAATTCAGAGACATTTGGCTGCAGGGCAGCTACCAGGGCCCACCGCTTCTTAATCCTCCTTTAAATAATTATTTTACACTCTTGCAGGTGAATTGAGAGGCAAGAGGCTGGTGCACTGTAGATGTTTCAGCCCATAAACAGAATAAATTGCATTGCCTTTTTTTCTGGAAGCCATCTCAGGCCCTGAGAAGGATTGAGAATTAAAGTGCCCTGTACTTATCTTGTCTCCCATGCCATGAGGTAATGATTCACCTTTGCTTGATGGCTCAGTATCTTCTTTAAACACTAAGTCAGAGGTTTGGTTGGGGGAAAAAGGTTTCCCTCACGAAATGACAAATTTGTTCTTGGAATCATTGCTTGACAAGTTCCCCATCTTAAAGCTTCCTGGAAAACCCTTCAAGAAACCAATCACAAGCTTAACCATGGTCGAGTATGAGCCTTTGAGACACTGCAGCTGTCCCAACAAAGTCCATGTGACACTGCAGAAGAGGGATGTGGCTGCAATTAGGGAGCATGATAGAAACCTAGCCCCAAGATCCTTTAATGCAGCAACTAGTCAACTCCAAGAGGCCTCTTTCACCACAGTGTAAGATGTGGAAAAGCATTCAGACTTGATCATTTCTCCAAAAATCAACTGAAGCCAAGTATGACAAGCAATTTTAAACACCTTCTAAAGCCTACAATGCTTTCTGCTACACAGGAGGGGCTGCTGTCAAGCTATTGTGAAACAAAGGTCAGTTCAGGCTTTTGGTTCCAAGAAAAAGTAAGAACCACTGGCAAAACACTAGTTTTCCTAATTCATATTTGAGGTTTGCATTGGAGTGCTGGAAATTCAGCAACTGTCACTGTGCTGGACAAAGGGTAAATCTACAACATAGGCAAGAGTTGTGTAATGTTTGTGTACCCTCACTCTGAATGCCACTGACAGTGAAGCTGACCTATTTGCCTCACTACTGCCAGTCTTATCCCTGTCTAGGAAGATATAGACATGTCAATTTTTACTTGCTAGAGAATTCTGTGCAAAAATCCCTTCTGAATTCTTGGTTGGGTGGGTTTTTTTAGTGCTGGGATTGGAGCACATTGTTCTGTGGCTACCAAAACCAGAGTAACTAAAGGCACAGGCAGTTCTGTGCACAGCCTGTACGTGCATACAGGAAGGGGAGGTGGAGAGACTAATTTTATTTTAGAAAAGCTATTGACTTCTGGGACATGGTTCAACCTTCCATGGGTAAAATACAGTTTGATTTTACATTGTATATAAAACAAACCATACTTTAAATGGGCAGTATACCAGCTGTCAAAAAGCATTTAAATGTTGTTCTGTTCCCACTTCAGTGCAAGACTGAATTGTGCATTAGTTATATTCAGCGCTGCTGGCTGAAATCAGATACTTTTCACAAGCTGGATGCTTTATTACAGTGTATATGTGGTCCAGGATTAATGCAAGATCTGCTTAGGCAAGAAATCATGTGTATGAAATTTACCGCCTGTAAGAAGTTCTGCTTTTTAACTGGGGAAAAGAAATAACCACAATGCCCAGACCTTTGCAAGTCAGCAACACTAAAGATGGCCTCCAATGAGAGCCTTGACTATAAGCATTCACAAATGCTGGCAACTTTGATTTTGGTCCAAAGTTTGTGTCTCTCTCCAGGCCCTATATTAAACTGAAAAATTTCAGAGTGAAACCATGCTTGTCTTTTCAGGTTGTATATTCACTAAACCTGGTATCACCAGGGACTTTAAAATTCTTTGGGATTTACACAAAGGAAAATGCTAAGTTTTACCAGGCTCAGTGTGGAAGCCACACAAAAGGACTTATTTTTTTCCTAAATGAACATTGGTTTGCTCAAAATATTTGACATTAAAATGTACTTTATGTTAGCGGATCTTTCCATTAATTTGGACTAGACACAATTCTGTTATACAGAAAAGCTCCTACACTATTTCATAGAAAAGCCCCTTAGATAAATATCCTTACGTATACCAAAATGTCATGCAATAAAAGTTTTTTGTACTTAAAGCCAAAAAGAAGCTGTGTTTTTCCTGTACTTTCTGTAACAATTAACACAAAACCCTAACTGCTGTAATGCATCAACTGACACTTCATAGAGCAAAAACCTCTCAGCGATGTGATTCCTTCATTTCTCTGTCAGTGGTACCTACAGACTTTTGCATAGCCAAATATTTTATGGAGTTTAGCAAAAAAAATAAGGGAATAGAGAAAAATTAGAGTTCTAACCTTAAAAAAAACCAAAACAAAAAAACAACACAAAAAACCAAAACCAGCCCAACCCAGAAAATACCATCAATGCTTAGAAAACATCTAACAATTATAAGTAGTTCAGGGTGGAGGCTGCCATTCCATTTGCCTGGGCATGAACATTAAGTGTCAAGTGCACCTATTAATGCACACACACGGGGTATTCTGATCCTCCCATGCCAAAATAAGAACTTGAACACTGGCCTCCCTTGAAACCAGTGCCCTGCTTTCCATATGGAACGGTCTGTCTTTCCAGTTGATTTGGACTCTCAAAGAAGAGTGAAGCTATATGAAGAATAATGAGAGTTGCCAGTCCTGTTCCATTTTCAGACTTGATTGACAGGGAAAGCAAGCTATAGTTTTGCCACTTAAATGACCAGAAAAGTGCAGTATCACTTACTTTGATTTAAACAGCAAAAGGCACTCAAGGCTAATGAAGACAAGCTGATATGTTAGCAAGTTTTCAGCAAGTACATGGCTCAGAGCAGAAATCAAATGAGGACAGCCTTGACTATCAGGAAAAAAGAAGTCTATGATGACCAATGTAAGAAATAGAATATATGCAGGTATTTGCATTTCCTTTCTCATTACATCCATGCCTGCAACTCTTTTTCTTCTGTTTTAAGTCATTTTTTAAAGTTCAGGAGCTTGGAGGCCTTGAAAATACCTTCTCTGCCACTCCTCATCTCTACAAAGTTACAGTCAGAACAGCAAGCTGGAGTTAGAAGGTTAAGGAATATCTACATGGAGATAAAAATTCAAACCTATGCTTAAAAGCAAATACTGTATTTGAAACTAGAGCAACAACCCAGTATATTTTACATTGTGATTTTTATTTAGTAAGTTCACAACACCTGAAGGTGTGATGGCCACCTTCCTGTGCTACTGGCATGACAACTTCTTTGCCCCAGACAGCTTTCAGTGCAGTCACAAAGCAAGAGACAACCACATAATGTACTGCAGGGAATAAAACAGGACAAGGTGCACAGCAAGGGGGATGCATGCATATTCTGATGGCCCTATTAAATATATATGAAACAACAGTTTGGATTTATCAGGGACCTTTGGATTTTGAGGAGAAAAAATGCACTTCTTGTAGGAGGCACAGTGGTAGTTTTAATTATGATGGGAAGAGAAAGCATGTTTGTACTAACACTTTCCATTTTTAATGTTAAACAAATTTTAACATTAGGCTTTCACAGGGCAGAGAAAATACTGTATGTGTATATGAAGAGGAACAAGAGTTAAAACAGTGCTAGAGCCATCAAAGACGTAGGACTATAAGTCTGGAAGAAACTTCCCAGATCAGCAGCATGACCACAGCAACATATGATCATTTTCAGACATTTTTCATGTGCACAAGTATTTGCTACTCACGAGTGCATTGCTGCAAGACTTCTTTATGGCATGGGACAGATGATCTGCATATTGAACAGACAACACAAAGGGTAACAAGGACAGTGTCTTGAGCAAAAATCCAAGGCAGATAGGGCAAGGAGTGAAAGCTAGACAGAACTGGGCTTGTACACTATCTAGGAGACCATAACCTGTGAGTAATTATATAGCTCCTCCCTGGCAGTAGGCAAATGTTTTGCAGTATCATTTCTTTCCTTTCAAAAAGAAGCCTTTACTCCTCCTTTTGGAGTGGTCTCTGCAATGTACTGGGCTGCAGAAGCAGGGCCACTGTCCTACTTAATGGTGCCATGTCCTCAGTCAACAGGGAAACCCAGAACTTCAAGACTTTCTAAAAGTGTTTGTTTCTAAGGGATAAAAAGGAATGGCTCTATGGAGCACAGGGAAGTTTATGTTATGAATTTGGGAAGAGGCTTATTACTACACATAGGAACAACTGCACCAGATCACACCAAAGATCCTTCTAAGACCAGTATCTTATCCTTGGCACTGACCAATAAGAAATGTGTAGGGAAAAATATAAACCCAGGTCAACTACAATGTCTTCCTACAACACCCTTAAATTGCAGCAACTTGTGGTTCAGGAAGCTTGGTGGGTTTATATTTAACAGCTTGCAATAGGATTTTCAGGTATGAGTCTGAACAGCTGCTTTTTAAACCCATGTAAATTTTTAGCATCAGCAACAACCTGCAATGAGGACTTGCACAACTGAAACACACAGTAGATCAAGAGCATCATCCTCCTGTTTGCTCTGACCCTGCCTCCAGCTGGTTTTGTTCAGTGCACCCCACTTGTTTGGGAAGGGACAGCAAACAGTCAGTCTCTGGTCACTTGTGGTTTTATAAACTTCTACCATATCCCTCTTCACTCGCCTCTTGTCTAGACAGAAGACCTCTAGTCTGTACATCACGTTGGACTAGCCTAGCTGCTTTTGTCACCAGTTTATCTGGTTCTGCTGTATTCATTTGCTCTATAAAAGTAGTCTTGACTACTGTCATGTGTCATATTAAACCTGAATTTACATATTGAAATCCTTCAAGAGTTTCTGTTTTCTTGCCCGGAACAGATATTCTGGTTGTCGGGTGCAATTCCCAGACCTCCCTGACAATCCTTTTTTAGAACTGGTGGCATATTAACTGTCTTCTGCTCTCCTGCTATTTTGCTGGTTTTGAACAAAAGGTAGTATAGAACAGCCATTCACCTAAAGGAAAATAGGTGAGGTGGTCTTTAAAGGAGCACACAGCAATTTCCACTAGGAAATCCCTGGTTGTAATGGATCTTCTGCACACTTTAAAGGAATTTTTTAATTTGTTTAAAAGAATTTCACATTCTGAGGAAGAGAATGAGAAAGTTGTCCCCATTTCCCCATCTGTTCCCCTCCTGGCTGCTGTTTCTTGTGGCAACAGGTATTATGTCCTTGAGGGAATTTGGAAAAATAACATCAGAATCCCCTCTCCAGTTCACACTGGCCTGTGTCCTGGTTCCATGCAGAAGAACATGCTGCGCTTCTCAGTGTGCAAGAATTGGTTTTCGAAGGCCTGGGACAGGTTTGGCAAGCCACTGAGGCTGTCTGTTGTGTTACCCTACTCCCCCCGCTGTCTCTTACCATACTGGGACTGGCAGAGCAGTAGTTGTGTTTCCTGTCTCATCTACTTCCAGCAAAGTCCCACCAGCTTAGTTAGACAAGTGAAGCCACAGGCAGGCACTTTCTTCCAAATTAAGCTGAAGAGAATTTGGCCTTCAGATGTCTACCTCCCACCCATTCCCCAAACCAGGTCAGCACCCCACAGCCCCACTGCTGGAGTGGTTTGAGACAGCTCTAAACCATGTCAAACTCAGAGCACCTACTCAAGCTGCTCAGCCTAGTTCAGACTTGTGAGTGGACAACATATCTCAGAATAAAGTAGTAGGGTTGAGGATAAAAATAATCTCAGCTTTCAGGTGCACAAGCCTTTCTTCACGCCTGAAACAAAAGGAGCAGCTTTCAAAGGCAACTACAAGGAAAGACCAAAATACTCATAGTTCAGTCCATCACAGACTGGACCAAATATGCATGACGTATCACTGTGTTTCACCTGAAGTAAAATAAGGAGGACTCTCATGAAGAAACTTCTTGGCACTGTACAGAGCTTTCCTTCAATGTGATGCTGAGCAGTTGCTGTTAGCAGGATTTGGTACAGCTGGAACTGGGAAGGCTGCCTAGTCATACCCTTATTCTCCTTTTTCTACTCTATCCACTTGACCTGCTAAGATAAAGCTATTTAGAGAAACAGTGGGTTAAGAATGGAGCGTCCAGGGAAGGAGGGGAAAAAAATAAAGGTTTTAATTAAATAAGACAATCCTTCTACACAGGGTATCAGAAAACTCAGCACTAAGATATAAACTGTTCTGGTCCAAGTACAGCACACATAATTCCTCATGACACATACTTCATCACAGCTGATAGAACTACAACATGCCTGAATGTGGTCACAGTGCAGACAACAAACAGAAAGGACTTCCATCATCTTTAATACACAGGCAAAGCCTACAGAGACCACAATGTCCTATCTCAATATAAATGAGTAAGTTGCCACAGATATATGTTCATATTAGAGACAAAGAATAGCTGCAAATGTCTCTGGAGCACTGTTGGCCATATTTATCTTGTGGGTTACACTTGGCCAACTCTGATTTAAAAATCAAAGCAGGTAATTTTTTCCCCCGCTCTAAAACCAAGTAAGATTTACTGAATTGAGCCCTTACTGGCAACCCAGTGGATGTGAAAAGAGGGTATTCTTTTAAAAAAAAACAACAGAACAGACAAATATAGAAGACACAGCCCCCCAGTTTCCTCACTACATTGGGTCTCACATGCTTGTAACATGAACTCCATAAAGCTGTATTTTATACAGCTGCATTTTTAAAATCTCAGAACAGGTGATACTCCTTAGCTGGCCTCCAGGATTCAGTTCAGCAGATTTGCAGTTACACAGTCGCACAGATTTCTCTTTTCCACCTGAAGAAGCAGAGTTTCTGTCTATAGGAGGGGGGAACAAGAGCAACATCAAAAAACAAGTGTCAGCACTGTAAAACTAAATAGGTCCCAAAGAAAAGTCAGTTTTACTTTTGTTCTAAGATTTGGAATTGATTGTATGAGATGAGGCTTGAGGTAAATATAAGAGTTACTGCTTACTGCTCTACAAAATAATTTAGTTTCTGGATGATTAATTGGCATACCAACATGGCAATACTTCCCCTGACATAGAGAAATTCAGTCCAGTACACATTCATGTTTTTCACATTAGTACATTCATTATATGTCTGGGTGTTGTTATTTTTATTTAAAGTTACTTTTCTTTCTTACAATCTTACTTTTTTTTTTTTTACAACTGCACAAACTGGAGCATAAGTTCTCAAGTTCATGAAAGGCTTAAAAAACCACCAAAACTCTGTGAGTAATTTTACTTAAACACAGACTCAAAAAAAAATTGAAAGTATTAGAGCCTGGACTCACTGTTGAAATTTATATGAAGGAAGTAAGGCATAACTTAATCATGGAATCATAGAATATCTCAAGTTGGAAGGGACCCATAAGGATCATCAGGTCCAACTTCCTGCTCCTTGCAGCACTACCTAAAATTAAACTGTATGATCAAGAGCGTTATCCAGATGCCCTTTGAACTCTGACAGGCTTGGTGCCATGACCACTTCCCTGGGGAGCCTGTTCCAGTGACCCACCACCCTCTCAGTGAAGAAATTTACTTCTGTTTTAACTTCTCCTGCTTCACTGTTGTTACCGTTAATACACTGTTGGAGTCTAAAATAGACAATAGGTTCTGAGCTGGCATAGAGCTGTCACAGTTCAAATGCGATGAGATTTCTGGCTGTTTTAGGGAAAGAGGTCCCAAAATGGTGGAAGCAGTGCTCTCCCAGTTCAACTAGCATTCATCAGTATCAGGAGATCACTGCTGCCCACAGGGTTTTTTTGGAGCAGTGCAGGTAGATTTAGAACTTCTCAGAGCTGGAGCTGAGTATGATCAGAAAGGCCTGCACCCTCTCAGCCTACCTGTGCAAGAAGGGGCTGAGGACCAGGGAAGGGACAGAAGGGCTACATAAGAGAAATGTGGGGATCCTTCCCCTCTAGCACACACACACTTTGGTTTTCCTGGATGTTTGGAGCACTTGGTTTCAGCAGATGCAGTAGGGAGCACAGAGCCATTTGACATCAACATTGTATCTTCATCCCAGTTTGTCTACCATGAGCTGAAGCTGTATCTGAGAACCAGTCTAATCCGAGAGAGGATTTCCTCCTTCTTGTCATGGGACACGCTAGCTGCATGAAGTCCACTCACCAAATTAATCTCCATTGGTGTAACCAGATACACAAAAAAAGGGCATTATGAAGACTCTCAGCTCTAAATGCCAGTGAAATCCATCCTTAATCTTCCCATCTTGTGATTTTTGTGTGACATGGCATTGTCATGTGATTAAATGCTGTGTTTTAAAAGCTGTGTTATCCATTGACCCACATCAGCTAAAGGCACTCAGAGCAGAGCTGGGCTGAAGCTTCCTGCTTAGTACCTGCCTTCTGAGTACAGTAAGAACTATCTATTGGTCACATTTTTTTCCCAGATAAATCATTAGACACAGCCCTGTGGTTCTATATTAAATCAGGTATTGCTTTTGATTGTTTCAGCTACTCTGCAAAACTGGAAGGATCTGATGAGACTTTGCTAATCACCTCAAAGACACTCAATCACCAACTCCTAACCATCTCCTCGACATCATTTGCAATGGTTTGAATAAGGGAGGTTGACAGCATGCCAACAGCATTGGAGCTAAGCCCCAAGGCTGCTTACCATTTCATATATCTGTAATAACATTTTCAGGCCTTTGCTGTTACTTTCATGGGCACATCTAACTTAATGTGCTTTGAACATTCCAAATAACCATTGACAGTTTAGAAAGGAATAAAGAGCAAAATGAATGGCCCTAAATACAGTTTTGCTGACTGTGAGCGTGATCACATAACTATTTGCACAGAGATGTGTTATTACCCCCGGTGGGTTAAAGCACATTTTAATGAAAAAAACACACAAAAAAACCCCAAACACCCCACACACATTTCCCTCGGGGGGGGGGGGGGGGGGCGGGGGGGGGGGG
>JAVJGJ010000001.1:47002495-47054848 GCA_035590215.1 Microhierax caerulescens | reverse complement strand
CCGGCGAGCGGAGAGAGAGAGAGAAAAAAACCTAAACAGGGCACGGTCCAGATTCTGAACCTACAAAAAGCTTGTAAGTTCAAGCTAAAAATGCAGTTCCTGAGTTCTTTGAAGTTGTAACACAATGTCCACTGGTTAACTCTGAAAAATGGGTTGGAATCTTGAAAATAAGTGTCTATAGTGCAGATTTACAGTGAACTGTGTAGCCCATGGACTGGATCTGTTTTACAGGATTTGTTTTATGGCCTGCTCCCTGCTGGCCTCTGTCTTGAGCCACTTTTAGATGCAGCAGGGAGCTGGCTGTGAACTGGCTGAATGGTTTTGATGGTAGCAGCTCCCTCCCAGCAGAACAAGAACTCACTCTTTAGTTCATGCTCAGAGCTGCACCTGCCACACACGGCACTTTGGCTGAATGGTAAATTACAGATATCCCCAGAAAAGATTGCCCAGAGTTGGTAACTGCTGTCAAAACAACTAATCCAGCCTGCAGCCTGCTCCAAGGGGCCAGCAGCAATGAAAAGGTAGAAAACAGTATGCAGGGGGACAAACAGAGCTGGCACACACATAGGTAGTAGCCACCTTCTTAGAGGTGGTCTGTGACCCTTCTCTTACTACACGAGCAAAAAGCAGCCAGCCTGTCAATCAGTAAGTGATCATCACATCAGTGCAGGTTACAAACAGGCCTAGTGTTGTAAAAGAAAGCAGATATAGCCTATGGCCCCCATAAAAGTATGTGACCTATGCTAGAGTCAGTTTGCTTTGTGAGACACCATGCAGAACAACATAGGGCCAAATTAAGTGTGAAAACTCTTGAATTATGTAATAAAACTATACAGTTCCCCAGTATAGAACTACAAGGTGAGATTTGCAGAAGGAATTAAATGGGAATTTCCTCTCTAAGCTTCTCGATTCCCTCCCCCTTCAACACAGTTAGGAGCTCCTTAGTCATCATCTAAAAATCTTGCCTGCAAACAAAAGAGAGTTTTTCAAGGAAATTAGTGTCTCCAGTGGGAATACTAACAAAGGAAATTGTATTTTCAGGGGCAGAAACATTTGCCCCACTAAGGAGCAAAACAGACTAGTTTTATATAGTCAAATATATATATATATTTTATATAGTCAAATATAAAATATATATGTGGCTGAAAGCAATTGTCTTAAAATTCCTAGTTTGCATCAAATTGGGCCACAGCTGAATAATAAAACTAAGTCTTGAAATGCTGTTCAAAGGCAGTTCCAAGTCTTCAACTATTAAATATTTCCATGTCTTTTGAAAACGTAGGCAGAATTCATAGCTTAATGACTAGAATAGGCCCGTCCTAGTCCAGAGGTACTGAAGGATCTCAGTATGGATTCAGTTATTTAGATTTTAAAGTGGTAAGGAAGCAACTGGGGTTTCCTGATGAGAATGTATCATGGAGTCCCATTTTCAGGCCTGCTCTCAAATCTACAACTGTGAAAGTCAATAATAGGACATTCCTCTCAACCAAACCTTTTTTGTACTCCAATTTCCTCTCCTTGGCTGTCTTTTATTTTTTAAAAAGTATTAAAATACAATTGCTATGTTTGGCGATTTTACTGCTACTCCTACTTTGGATATTTGTATTTTATAAAGCTTCTGTCTTGGTCTGCAAGCTGTCGTTGTTGTAAAGGTCACTACCATAGCCAGACAACCAGAGATTTTAGTAGTTGAGATATTTTCGAATCAAGATTTAGAAATCCTGGTGAAAAGTTCAAAGGTTTGTAAAAGAAAGAAAAGGTGTGCTAGAACCATTTTACAGCACAACCTGAACCTCTTGTCTGAGCTGTATACAGTGCTCAGCACATGTATTCATTAATGAGATTTCTTCATGAAGAAGCCCAAAATACATTGGACCTGCAATTATTGAACAGATTTTGTTTCATTGTAAATGCGCTACATACTAATGTGGTTGTGCTGGAATGTTTGTTTTGTAGTATGTCACAATTCAAGTCATCTTCATTCCTGCACCTGCATTTTCACCTAAATGTCATAGACCCTCCTCAGAGTTACCTCCAACCATTCTTCAAAGATGCCAGTTTGTAGGCTTTGAACTGTGAACAACCTTGACCACAGATTAGAAAATCAAAAAAGTTTGAGTACCTTCTGTTGAAAAATCTGTGCAAGAGTGTAGATATAGCACTTTAGCTAAAGGGTACACAGGAGGTGGGGAAAAAGCTACCCTCCTGAGACACCACTATCTGACAGCAGCTGGGATACAGCTAGGCACAGATTGCAGGTTGCAGTAGCAAGAGACAAATTCAACTCCCCTCACAGAAGGAAGATACCAACCTTGGCAAATTCTTCACACTGACTGCAAGCCAAACAAGTTTCATTCCCTATGCTGTTCTACTTTGTGGCATTTTTCATCATTATGGAATCAGAGCAATGTAAAAAGTATGTACATGATGATGTTTCCTCCCTCAAGTTCTCCCTATGGGTAAAAGCATATGCAAGGGAGTATTTTATTTTAGCAGGCTTTTTGTTTGAGCTGGCTCTCTCCTTTTGGGTAATAAATAAAAATGATGCTCTCACTCCCCCTAACATTAAAAAAAAAAGTGTGCGCTCAGCATTTGGAATGAGAACAGAAACACTAATGGCTGTAACTCTGCAAGAGAAGGACAGAGGGCTGAGGTGTTAGTTCACTCTTCCCTAAGCGTCCTAGTGTCCCTGATACCCCAAGGCAGAATAATTCCACAGATTATTCCATAGAGAGATTAAATGTAATTAACCAGCCTCAGTTTAGAAGATACGACAGTACAGTTGATAGTCTTATTCAAAATCCTTCCCTTTATCTGCTTTTACCCACAGCATTTTCTTCCATATTAAAAAAAAAAAAAAAAAAAGAGTAAATTTTCCTTACCCGTGTGTCTAGATTATATGCCGTCTTCTTTAAATCCTGCAGAGCCCTCTGCATGAACTCAAATGCATGGCAATCAACACAGGGGCGACCTAGGAAAGCATTTAGTAAAGAATCATGACTATATGGCATGAAGTTTTAAGTAGAAGGAATAAACTGATTCTGGGTTTGAGGAAGAGCTACAGGAAAGAGTCCACAGAGTACTGATGTATGTATGCTTGAACAATCCAGGTTACTGTAAATGGTCCACCACGATGGTCCACGCAGTTTCTCAACAACAAAAGAATTACTTTAACAAATTTGCATTAAAAATTTTCTTCCTCCTTTTTTGCTGTTTCCCTCATCCTTCTCTTTTCACAGTTCATAGTGTGGAAACACTAAACCCATAACTTGAGTCCTTCATTTTGCTCCACCAACCCTGAGCACATTTTCATCCTCATCTTCAGATTTTTCAGAAATTACCTCTGAAACCATGAACCTGCTCCTTGGAAAATCTTGTCTTCTAATCTCACAAACTTGAGCTTAAATAGAAAGCTAATGGAATAAAATTTACTGGAATAAAATTTACTGCAATATCACAAAGACTGATCACTTAGTCTCTAACTTTAAATACGATACCGCTTTGTCCAAAGCTAGTAAAGCAAGGACCAGATAAACACAATGCCCTGTCATTAGTGGGCATTGCTGATAAGCAGAACTGCTGCATTATGGACTAACTGCAGTGTTTGAGATAGTACTCCGGTATCTAGATATCCAGATATCCAGACTGAAGGTCACTAGGTTTGCTTTGCCTTGATTCTCATGTAACACAAAGCTGTGCCCTAACAGATAGCAGTACTGAGACAGAATAAATATAGACATGATGAAATGTCTCCGAATCATCAGGTTCTACATCTGCTTGTATTTGCCTCTCAGTGCCTGTGCCTCTCTGACAACTTCATAGGAAATGTTACACAAGTGAGAAATTTCTGAGCACAGGCTTAGTTTGCTTTTTGAGGTCTGGTAGGGAAAAAAGGATGAAACCTAGAGTGATGTTGGAAAATCCTGCACTGTCTGTCAGACTATTTTGCAGACACTTGATATTTGACTGATTACTACATGCCTCTGATAAACCGGAGTATGAGCTTCCAGCTCATGATCTGTGTGGTAACCAGCAGACAGGAGTTCTGCCTGCTGGAGAAAAGGAGTCTGCCAAATTCTTTAACTGACTAAGAAAAAAAAAAATATCTCAAAAATAAACATTGAGCAGTATTAAAGACCTCCCTTCTTACTGTTGTACCACCACCCAACCTTAGTGTTGTTATATTTGCACCAGACAAAAGGAGAGGACAGCACTTTCCACATAAACAACTTGATACAAGGAGCTGTCATGACATAAAATAAACACAACACAGATCAGCAAAGGAGACTGAAGGCTGCAAGACTAGGTGTTGGCAAAGTGTGCTTTCTTGGCATCTTCACGGAGAATTTTTTTAGTAAGTGTATTATCAGAGTATGTTTTTTTAATAAAAAACAACAGTAGACATTACCAAGAATGAAAGATGTAATGAACAGTCAATGTCAGTTGAAAAAAGCAGGTCGCAATAATGTCTCTGAAAAGCAAACAGTGATTCCTGGCATAGAAAGGGTTAACACAATGAAAGGGCTGTACCAAAGAAAAGTTGCAGAACCACTGGCAGATTTCAGGAGAAGCAAGACAGCAACAGGCAGGAGACAAGGGGTAAGAGAGTGGAGAGCCTTGGATGCAGGAGAAAAACAGCACTGGTATGCTATCAAGTTGTGGGTTTAAAACAACATGAGCAAGACACATCCAATGTAATTTGAATTATTTGGACAAGCTTCAGTGACATGAAGTCCTGCAACATTAAATCTACAGTACAAGCTGTATGAGAGGACTTTAGGGTGGTACATACTTTCAGCTGGTATGGCTGTTCCTGCTTCTTGATCAGATCTAACAGGCTCCGTGAGCAGCAGTGCAACCACAAAAACTAAAGGAACTGTAAGGACTGCTCTTCTCAGAAGGCACGGTGCCAGCATCTTGGAAGAGGTGCTCCTCTATTTATCAAGAGACATAAATAAGTTTGTGAGGAACATTGCAGGTACAAGGGTTTCATTACAAAGAACTTAATGTTCCTGATGGCTAAAACATTGGCAGGCTTCCTTTGAAAGAAAAAACTATCAGAAGGTCTAGAGCATGGTCAAAAGTATTCTATACTTTTCCAGCCGTGCACATAAAACCCAGCTGAGAGAGAATGTCCATAGACATGAAGGAGAAGACCAGAAGTCTCTAGGCAGTTTTTGGTTTCATTTGCAAGCCAGGATGCTAGCAACTTTACCTGCTCTATGACTCCAATCTTTTTTCTAACTACACAGTTCCAGACTAGCACATGAATCTGGACAGCTGGTTCACTGTTAGACCTTGAGATCAAAACTTCAGAGATTACAGAGGTGGCTCAAATAGACCTGAATCTGGAAATGAGGTTTTTTACCCTCTGGCTTGCACCATCTTTTCACAAACATAATAACTAAAGGTAACCATTATATAACTAAAGGTAACCAACATCATAAAAACTTACTCCTTTATGGAAGTAGCTGAAGGAAAAGACTTCTATAAAACCTCCACAAATTTATAGGCAGAACTTCTAATGGTAAACACATCAGAACTCTTTGCCCTTTTCTTTCCCCTCCTAATCTGGGCTTCAGACCTTTATTTGCAGCCATCCATTTGTTCCTGAACATTGCAGCCAGGCCACACCATGCCCTGAACATGCAGGTTGTACAGATTGGTCCAGCAACAACTCCCCTTCACATGGAGGGAGAATTTTTTTATACGTACACAGGTTTCAAATTAAGTATTTTCTTGATCCAACAGGCAAACTGTTCAGATCAAGAGGGAACACGGGAAACTTGGACTGGGTCAAGCTGCAACTGTCTATCAGAGACTGCAGTCCAAGCCTCGAGGATCCCAGCAAACTACTAGGGTGGTTCTTAGTTCAGCCAAGTTTACCTTCCATTCCTGTACATTCAAATGGAAGAAAGAATCAAATAAGGTTAAGCTGTAGCAACACAATAAAATCCACACAGAAAATGTCTTTAGCTAAACCCGGGAAAGCAGGACAACATTCTGTCTCTTCCTGATTTTTAAATGAGTGTATACTAAGCGAAAGATGTTGCATAAGAACTCAAATCTGTATATACTGAATGCAGAAGTACAGCACTCCTGAAAACAGCTTGTATTTCACATTTGGAAGGGCAATAGAGGGAAGCAGGAATGGAAAGGGTTTTCCCCATCTTATCACAAACACAGAACCGAACAAACTTGCTTTTCAATATATGCAATCCACCATTTCAGGCACAACTAATCAGATGCTGCAAATTTTGCACAAACACTTGCAGCACGTGCAAACCAGCCATTCATCCAGGAAAGAGGAAGCATTATACGCATTCCCCTCCTGTGCACCTCAACCTAAAAGTAAGAGTAAGGAATGGTTCAGAAGCAAGAAACACACACATACATCTACACTTACAGCTATATTTGAGACCACACATGCACAAAAAGATCTGGTAATGTAATTCCTATAACCTCAGAACTGGGTTTTCTATCCTTCCCACTATTTAGAAGTGATCTGATGTGATGCTTATTCTTACTTGAACAGTCCTTGAAATAAAGGGATTAAAATCGTAACAAGCGGGTTGGGTTTTCTGTTTTAATTAATGGTGATCTGCAGTCAAAACAAGTACAGCCAAAGACACCAGGCTTTGCAACAGGATACAGCAGAGTATCTCTGAATAACAGTAAATTAGGGTAATACCAGCTTCCTTTGAAAGTACCTAACACAGATCAGTAGAAACAGAGGCTATTCTCATAGGTGACTATGCGTGCCTCAATGGTTCAACAAAATAAAGCAGATAAACTGTTAAACTTTTTCAGGCTACCTTACACATCACCCACCCCAGCACCAGCTCAGCTTCATATGTGAGCCCCGCTACAAAACAGTCTCTCCCTGAGTACAGCAATCACCTTAGATCACATCTAACTACTGCCTCTTAGCTATTCCCTGGAAATTTGCTATCTGTGAGGAATAATCATGACAGGCTTCAAGGGTGGTCTCTCTCTGCAGTGCAACTGGGAATGAAGACAGATCTGTGCATGGACTTCTGTGAATGAGAAGTCACCCCCTCTAACAAAGGAAAAAATATCAGTACCTGTTCTCTCTCTTGTCTCTGTGATGGTCTCTTTGAAATGGCCGCTGCAAACTGCTAACAGAACAAGTGCAGCATTTCTGAGCATGTGCACTGTCTCTTTTTAACCTTCTCTGAAAGAGGTTATTACTATGGGGAGATTTCTGCCATGGCAACAATGCAGAGCACTGCAGCACACAGCACAGATTTAAAGAGGAACAGGCTGTGTCTCCCAGGACTTGGGAAGGGTGTTTCTGCTTTGACATGCAAGTTCCAGCAGTGACTTAACTGCTCCAGGTAAGGTTTTTAAAGCCAGGCCATTTGATTCATCCTCTGAAGCCTGCTGAATGTTTTTCTCAAAGTCTGCTTAGCTGGATATGGTGTTTGATCCAAATTGCTTCCCTGGTGCCTGAAAATAACAGTGACAAATTACACCTGCTTTATAGGCAATTAGGAAAAACCATGGGATCGCACTCAGGAACTGCAGGACATGTCACAGGTGAGACTTTGGTGAAAGCCAGGAGTTGTTCAATCCATAGTCTGCCATTCAAATAGTTTTGAGTTACAGGGATCATAACCACTCATGCCTGCTTTCCTCTGTGTTTCTGCAATCCCAGTCCCAGAGCTGCCAGAATGGCTGCAAGAGTCCAAACTCTGAGTAAACTTCACCTCCCTTTTCCAGCCTGCACCTCTGTTCTCCTTGCAATGCTCCATGAGCTGTACTCCAGAACAACTGACAGCATGTGTGCTGAATGCAATACAACAATGGAGTGCAGATGATAAAATGCTTTCTTCAAAGCAAAGCTAAATTCAGGGGTCGCATCACCCCCTAAAACACATTTCCCATCACAAATTAGACACCAGAAGTTCTTGTTCCAGAGAGAATGAGCACAGGTAAGAGCAGGCACAGCACTGAGAAGCGTGCACAGACCTTCAAAGGGACCGTGCTCTGTGTTTGCTTTAGCCGGTTCAATAGGGACTCAGTCTTAAATGCTTTCATGGTGAAAGCTGGGGGCACTCTGTGTCCACAAAGGTCAGGCACACAACCTTTATTGTTTTATGAGCAGAAACTCCTTCTCAGAATTATGATTACATTGCTGGTTAACATTTTTCTTTTCAACATGCTCTATAACCTTTCTCTCCTGTACAGCCCTAGGGGAATGGTTTACTCCCATTAATTCAACTTTTTAAGTAAGACGTTAAAATTTCACGTGCTGCTGTATGAAGTTACAGCATCCATAATCAGAGTCAAGGGGGGATTAACTATAGTATCTGCCATCCCTATACATCCAAAAACAGAGAGAAGGGAAAAATAATTTTTAGAGACTGTTCTTTTGGGCAAACAATATTTACCATTGTTCTTGCAGAGATAACCATACAGGATTTGGTCTGATTAAGTAACTGCCTATATACAAATCACAAATGCAGAACTTCATTCTCACACCTTGGCCTCTCTTCTTGAGAAATAACATAGATACTCATTCACTCACACACACACATCATCCCACCCCCACCTTTTCTTAACCTGTGCTCCTGATAATTCCCAGTAAATTTTACCCTGTTCTCCCAAATCCTGTCTTTTCTGTATCACAACAGTAACGCCAAGCAAGCAAACCCTGGAAGCCTGGGTGTTATCACTGATAATTCTTCTAGATCCATGAAATGGACTTCTGAATCCCATTAAATACATTTTTTAAAACCTGTTTCTGCCATTTTCAGCTGCCAAATTCCTTGCTCTAAGCATATCATAACAGCTTCTGTGACCTCCCTTCTTTAGCCTTGTCCTAAATCTGCTTGTCCTGCAAGGAGCAACTTCCTTTTTAGCATTTTAACCACATGCCTCCTTTAGGCACTTCTCCCCACTCTGTACTGTGTTAAGCACCATCTTTCCTTTTCATTGAATCTAATATTTTGTCAGCTGGAAAATATCAGTTCACCAAGAAGATCTTCTACAGAGAAGGTAGAGACACCATTTTAGGATACTTTCACTTGAAAATGCTTTGAAAAAAATTATTTTGACACTTTTCAAATTGACAATTTCTGGCTTTCTGCTTCAAAATTATTTCCTTTTTAAACTAAGCTTAACAGAGTAAAAATACATTTCATGCTCAGTTCGTGAAATTGCAGAGTGTGAGCAGCTCTTTTGTTAAGGGTATTGGGGAACATCTCCATGAGAACATTACAACACCAATAATTTCCTTATTTCCTTCATGCACAAAGCATGGGTGGTACGATGCTAGCCCAAGGACACCCTGAAACTGGAAGTACAGATCGGAACTGGGACTACACAGCACCTAGCACCTGCACCACAGCCCTCAGTGGTGATTTCACTGGTGTGCCCAAAGTTGCAGTGGTGGTCATGTGGCACCACTGGCTGAGCATGAAAAGTGACATTTAGGTGAAAGCTGGAATGTCCTGACTCCCCTGCTGCCCTGAGGGACCATTCATGAGGTAAGCAGAATTTATAGTCTCTTTATAATGAAGTCAAACACAGTGGATTTCTTTTGATATCCCCACCAGCTAAAAAGCATCAAAGCACAGTTTCTGAGATTTCAATTTTTCATCTTGATAGCACATGTTTTTATACTATAATATTTCTGTGGGTTTGGGAGAAAAGCTCAAGACTTCACCTTTAAATCTTTTCACTGCCTGCTCTCTCCTTGGCCCTTAAGTCTAGTACTCTGTCATAGCAGCAAACTTTCTTCCCTCACTAAAGGTAACAGATTCTGTCACTTCTCCTGCAGACACTTTTATTCTTCCTCACAGCCTGCCCTCTAAATTATGGTAAAACTCTCCCCACAAGGTACCGTCTTGTCTTCCATCAAATCCTCTTATAAGCTTTACCTCTGCCGCAAATCCTACAAAGCGATGCTGCCTGGCAGAGCCTGGGGAGGAAGCTGGCTGTGACTGCTGATGGTATGCAAATGTGCTCGTTATACCAAAATCTTGCTGCTTCACACCTCTTGCTGAGTCGCTCTCTTGTCATCCCACCATAATAGCGGGCTGCGATAGCTCGATAGCTCGAGGGCAGGGACTGTGTTTGCACTTGTTGGCACAGCACCACAAGGCTGGAGTGTTGATTGAGGCCTTCAGGCAGATGTGATGAATAATAATATCAAACCAACTAAGGCTGATCTCATTGCCCCACACTCTGATATATGAGCTATTCATAGAGCAAGCCTCTTATTCTTTTCCTTCCAATTTAAAGCTCTTGGGAAGTGTCAGAATGACCAGATTAAGAAATGAACCCTTCCCCCCCAAAAAAAAAACCAAAAAAAACCCAAAGGTCTCACAGATCTTGGTAGCAGCAAATAATTGCAGTTGTTCCTTTCTCTTTCCCTACCAATAATTTTAGGAATAATTTCTCTGTCAGTAAATCCGACTCCTGCAGTCCCTATCTGTCTGAGTATAGCTCATCTGAAATCATTCTAGATCCCAAAAGTCTTGAGTTTCAGTGCAACACTAAGGCTTGGCTCACATCCAAGTCTGACTTTTCCACACAGCTCTTAGGGAGACCTGCATTGTCAGAACGACTTACTGCTTTTTGGACGAGATGCTAAACTGAGGTCAAATCTTTCAGCATCTCTCTGGAAGTTGAGAAGCATTTAAAAATCTCACGACAATATTCAGGAAGGGTTAGCATTAGCTGAGCTATCCTTGGCTTGCACTGTCCCTCCTGCAGACATATCTTTTGCGAAATAAGCTGCATTCCAAGCTGTGTTTGAGCTATTTCTAGGTACATAATAGTTGCAACTTTAACTGGTTTGCTATGTCCACAGGGATGTTTTGAGTACTTTGCAGCAACTACACAAATATGCACATGTAAGAATGGCCTTTGAACTGGAGGGGAACCAGCTGCTTTCTTTCCAAGCTCCCCATTCCAGAACGAGACTTCAGAGTCCAGGGCCCTCTTCTAACATGGGTAGCCTAGAAAGGTAAAGAAAAGATCTCTCAGCTGAGGTGCAGTGCACCATTAGTCATTTTCCTTGCAAAGGCTGCCTTGAAAAATAGCAACTGAGGAAGCTAAAGGAAATGAGATTGCTAAAATTGGAAGGTTATCAATGACCGGGTTTCCCCAAAAAGATGTTTATTATCTAAAGTCTGCACAAGGACTCTCAAACTTCAGAATCCAGAAGACCCACAGTCAGGGGGTTCCAAATCCATTCCCTACTCTAGAAATCAACTCCTTCACAGCTAGAACACCAATCCAGGATAACTTTTATGACACCAATACTTGGATCTCATTGATAACAATTCTGACATTAAGATCTCTGTGATTTAATTGCCTAAGGATGGATGTACCTTCATACATTTATGTATGAAAACAGCATCTTTAACCCGAGTTCATGTTTACAAGATATGTACAAGCTGACAGATGTGGCTTCTCCTTTTTACAATTTTTGTCCTTTCTACAATTGCAGTGCTACAAGTTGCAAGCTGGTTAGTGCAGCGCTATCTTGATGTTGCACTAACTGTGATTGCACAGTTTCCAGCTAAGAGCTTACTCATGTCTGCCTTCAAAATGTCTTGTGAATTAACTCCTTATTTGTGATCCAGGGATGTTTTTAGACAGAGTCCAGTGACAAATAAGTAACTAATATTCCTTAAGTATCATTATAGTGGTCATGATCTTGGCTGAGATGCTGGAAAACAGACCTGAACCACCATGGCTAGTTACAGCATAAGTGACTGAGTCAAGAATCAGTGATCAGAGCTGGGACAGACTCCCATCCCCAGGTAGTCTAGAACTTGATCTAGGAAGGGATCAAATTCTAACACACAATCATTAACAGATTACACTCCCTGGGTCCTCAGGTTCACCTGACTATCATTCTAGAAGAGAGGCACAGTGACCACCAGAGCAGAATGGGTTATTTGTTCCTTGGAGAACTTTTTCTAACTGTTGGCAGAAAAAAGTGTAGGTCTACAACCCTCAGACAGAGTAGTTCTTGTGAAAGAAAAAATATGAAGAATTCTTAGTCTTATTTACTGAGTTACAATTAGTAGTAGCAATTACTTCCAACCTGTGTTAGTACCCCCAGTGCTGTCCATATGCACTGCAGGGCACATCCCACATTGGAGGTGACTGCCTTCCTGTGTTCCACATCCAGTCTCAGTTTCTAAGCCATGTATTCTTTGATTTCTGGCATCCTGGGAAATATCTTTGTTTTCTTTCGCAGCCATCCACCTGGCTGTGTTATTGGCTTTCACTGCACACTGTTGTAAATTACATGAATTTATGCAGAAAGACAGCATCTAGGCTCTAGCTAGCACAAGATCCCCATCCAGGTTTAGGCAGAAAATTGCATGGCAACGCTGCTTCAAGACTGTTCATTCACTGTTTGTTTCCAGCACTTGTTGGAATACGTGAGGCAGTTAAATATCTCATGCCCCAGCAACATCAAACTCATGAATTACAATGGCAGTTCTGCAGCTCTGAGACAGAAGGGCAGAGATTCATCTGTAACTCATTTACCAATATGAGAAGGAGATAATGATAAATTTAATATTGACAAGTAGGTTGAAGGGCATGTGGAGAGCAGCCCCACATACAGATCAGATTGAAGGGAGATTTGTGGAGAAAAGAGCGATGCTGACAAAAGTGGGAAGGTTAAGTTAACAGCAAAGGTGGTATAAGATAAGAAAGTAAGTTGGGTAGGGAGAGAAAAAGGACTAGTTTAGCTGGAAAAGTGGAGGAAAGGTCTATTTTCTTAAACCTTTCAAGTCCTCAGACAAGATTGGTGCAATTGTGATGAACAAGAATGCTTTATTTTTGGAGATGAACAAAAAATAATTTTTTTTCTAGATCCTCTCAAAAATGTCAATAATGATATATAGCACTCTGAGGAAGAAACAGATATCCTGACTTTGACAGTCTAAAACTGATGCATGAACTGTAGGAAGAGTATAAGGACACTGCCCAGTTGGGTAGGGATGGGGTCAGGGGAGCCAAGGCGCAATGGCAGCTGAACTTGGCAAGGGATGCAAAGAAAAATAGGAAGGGCTTCTACAGGTATGTCAGCCAGAAAATGAAGGTCAAAGAAAGCGTATCCGCCCTGATGAGCAAGGCTGGCAAACTGGTATTAATGGATGAGGAGAAGGCTTGTTAACAACTTTTTTGCCTCAGTCTTCACTGGCAATCTCTCTTCCCATACGCCTCAAGTGGATGGACTACAAGACAGAGACTGGGGAGCAAAGTCCCTCCCACAGTAAGAGAAGATCTGATTCATGACCACTTGAGGAACCTGAACATAAATAATTCTGTGGGACCTGATGAGATGCATCCCAGGGCCCTGAGGGAATTGGCTGATGTAGTTGCCAAGCCACTCTCCATGATATTTGAAAGTCATGACAGTCAGGTGAAGTCCCTGGTGACTGGAAAAATGGAAACATTGCACCCATTTTTACAAAGGATAGAAAGGAGGGCCCTGGGAACTACAGACCTGTGAGACTCACCTCTGTGCCTAGGAAGATCATGGAACAGATCCTCCTAGAAGATATGCTAAGGCACAAGGACAACGGGAGGTGATTTGCGACAGCCAGCACAACTACACCAAGGGAATTCCTGCTTGACCAACCTAGTGGCCTTCTATAATGGAGTGACTACACCAATGGATAAGAGAAGAGCTACAGATGTTGCCTATCTGGACTTCTGCAAGGCCTTTGACATAGTCATCCACAATATCCTTCTCTCTAAACTGAAGATATGGACTTGACAGGTGGACTCTTCGGTGGTTGAGGAGTTGGTTGGATGGTCATACCCAGAGGGTAGTGGTCAATGGCTCAATGTTCAGATGGAGATCAGTGACGAGTGGTGTCCCTCAGGGCTCTGTATTAGGACCAGTACTTTTTAATATCTTCATTGATGACATAGTAGGATTGAGCGCACCCTCAGCAAGTTTGCAGAGAACACCAAGCTGAGTGGTGCAGTTGACATGCCTGACAAATAGGATGCCATCCAGAGGGACCTGGACAAGCTCAAGAAGTCGGCGCATGTGAACCTTATGGGGTTGCACCTGGGATGGGGCAACACCTGGTATCAACACAGGCTGGGGGATTGAGGGTCTGAGAACAGCCCTGCTGAGGACTTGGGGACACCAGTGGATGACAAGCTGGACATGAGCTAGCAATGTGTGCTCCCAGCCCAGAAAGCCAACCTTATCCTGGGCCGCATCAAAAGAAGCATGACCAGTGGGTTGAGGGAGGTAATTCTGCCCCTCTGCTCTGGTGAGACCCCACCTGGAGTGCTGCATCCAGCTCTGGAGCCCTCAGCATGGGAAAGACATGGACCTGTTGGAACAAGTCAAGAGGAGGGCCACAAATCAGAGGGATGGACCACCTCTCCTACAAAGACAGGCTGAGAGAGTTGGAATTGTTCAACCCAGAGAAGAGAAGGCTCCAGGGAGACCTTATAACTGCCTTCTAGTACCTGAAGGGTGCTTATAAGAAAGATGGGGAAACTTTTTAGTGGGGCCTGTTGTGGTAGGACAAGGAGTAATGGTTTTAATCTAAAAAAAGGTAGATTTAGACTAGATACAAGGAAGAAATGTTTTATGCTTAGGGTGTTGAAACAGTGGAACAGGGTGCCCAGAGAGGTGGTATATGTTCCGTCCCTGGAAATAGTCAAAGTCAGGTTGGACAGGGATCTGATCAACCTGATCTAGTTGAAGATGTCCCTGCTCATTGCAGGGGGGTTGACTAGATGACTTTATTGGTCCCTTCCAACCCAAACTATTCTACGATTCTATGAACTACAAAGTGTTGCTCAAGGGATGTAGGCACATCATAAGAAATGGGATGCCATTACGCAATTTTGTTGTATGGGGTACTCTCTAGACATGTTCCATTACCATGACTTCTGTGGATTATTGTTTTAAGAAGTTTAAACCTCAGCAAATCAAGAAAAACAAGAGTTTCACTCTTATGCTGGAACCTAGAACTGTCAGGAAGCTGTAAGCATGTCTGTCTGATAGGTGAATCTGCCTGCCAAAACAGCTGAACACTTCTTCCAAAACTCAGCAATGCTTGAGTGGGAGTTAGACAGGTGCTTATACAATTTTAATAGCTTCGAACAGTGGTTATGTTTAAAAGCATGAGCAGGTTATTTACAGTGTAGCCAAATTTTCAAGGAGAAAGAGAAGTCACAGAAGATATTTTACTAAGTGCTTAGGGATGTGCACACGACAGTATGGCAGCTGAGAGAAAAAGGAAAGAGGTGTCTGTCAACTAGGCTCTTCCCTTTCTGACTTTGCCTCTGCTCCTTTGATATACTCCTTCTGTCTCTTATGCAACTTCTGTTGTAATTATCCATTTACTCTGCCTCTGTCTCTAAGTTCTTTGTCTCCCATTTGACATCCTTCACTCTTCCAGCCCCTGATATTCTCCTGCAATCCAACACTCAGCTGCAGCATGTGAACACTGACCTGTGGTTTGGGACCTCAGCTGAGTGCAGTCTAGCAACACTCCAAAGAAATAGTTATTTGTGCACCTCTCCACCACCTTATCCCTCTGCCAAGATGCTACTGTTCTCTAGAAAGATGGGTGAAGCAAACACATTGGCTTCTTATCCCCTCGTAGTTGACAGTCTGGCATACTATGCCAAAACGGATCATAGAGTGCTTTGTAAAGGACAACGTGGAGTGTCACTGATTGACTACATGCTTATCTCATCTGCCAGAATTAGCATCAGCTCAGCTGGCTTTCTGCTCCTAACACAGCTAGCTCCAAGCAGTGCAGACTGTAAACAAATACAGTATAGATGAACGTAAAAGAAAGAGACATTCCTGTTTTTAAAAGTCATGTAACCACACCAAGAACTTCAAACATGCATGGAAGTCCCTCATAACACTGTGGAGATAGTAGCATAGGTTCCCTGAGATCAGTCAATAAATTGATATGATGGGTACTGGGACTGTGCTGAATCAGTGCATATCAGCTCTTTGGGGACAGTAAGACACGTGTCCCCTTTTTTTAAAAGGAATGTTATAGGCAGGGGAAGACTTGGTGGAAAATCTGCCCAATCCATCTCCCCCAAAATAAGAGCTGGCTCCAAGTCACACCCTCAGCCACTAGCAGGAGGCCACAGGAGTGCTGAAAAGGCTCTCATGAGACGCTCTCCACCTTTTCCACACTGAGGCCCATCTTACCTTTTCTAGGACTTTCTAGTTATTTTTTGGGATATGGGAAAGACAAGGCAATAACCACCTGGTTATTCCTCTCCATTGCTTCTGGATGAGGATTCTGCAACAGGGAGGACTGCCCTGTCCCCAGGAATGGGGTTAGCCCACAGTACCATCCTCAATTATATTAAGTGCTGTATTTGAATCTGTGATAATGCACAAACTACTTCTCATCTCCACATCTCAAAAAGGGAAAGAAAAGAACAAGGCAGAGCCCTCAGTTGCATAAATACTTTTCTCTTGCCAAGGAATCTTCTCTAGGCAAGCATCCTGCATTTTTATCCCAGAGAACAGCATCCTCTCCTCAGAAAGCAGGTATCTTTAACTTAGTTTGCCACTACATTCTGGACATCGCATCAGAAAGGAGAAGAAAAGAGATTACACGAGGCTTAAAAGATCCAATTTTTCAAAGTATAAATTCCAGTGATATCTATGCTAATGGTGTGCTTGTGATATGCTAATTCTGCTCATGAGCAGCCACCTCTCAAGAGTATCTAATCTAATATAACCCTGAATCACTATGGGGCAATGGGTTCACATCTAGGGCATATGGTTGTCATATGGGGAGATCTTTTAATAAGCAATTTGAAATAAATATTTTCAAGATTTACAAAAATATACGTTCTAGTGGATTTATGTCAACTTTACAATATAGTTGAGGCAAAGACAGGTTTTCAAGTAACATTAGTTGAAGTCTCCTTTTGAAAAAGAAATACCAGGGCTCTCTACAGTGTTTGAAAAAGCATGCACTATACATGGCAGATAAATGTGCCTATAGTATATTAAAGCTGAGTTACAGCTTTTATCATGATCCGCACTTAACCTCTCCAACTGCTATTTTTTTCATACACTGTCCCAGAAGAGAAGTTAATTTAGGGAAAACACTTTAAACAGAATTGATGCACTAGCATGAGAACAAAACAAGCCTACCATTCCTCGCTTGTTCCAGTGGTTTTTTTGAGCCTGAAAGACTCCCACTTGGCTCAGCTGTTTTTGTATTTAAACTTGAGGTTTTGAGTCAAAAACAAAAAAACACCTGTTCATCAATTTTAAAGCTAGAAGTATTTAACATTCTTCCCTTGATGTGTAAAATTTGATTCACTGCCCTGTTGTATTGATGTACTGGAGGGGCTTCACACATGATTTAGAAGAGAGATCAGCATTACAGGACACCCAAGGTGGCAAAGTGGGCAGAGAGCATGCTGTTGGGCTGGTGCAGGGCAAAGAGCCACAGCTTCTTTAGAGAGGCATTTGTGAGAGGCAGTAGCTGTCAGCTCCTAGTTCAAATCGAGTCCTGGTTCTGCAAGAGCTGCTGCCTTCCAGAGAGGCAAAGTAACTCCCATTAGCCAACCAGCTGCAGGACCATGTTTCCTAGAGAGGTAGGATCGCCTGGTTCCAGCCAGGTCTCTGCAGGAGTATATACCCTCCTTCTGAGGAGAGAAAAATGAAGCACTTCAGCAGTGTAACCCTCTTTATCCTGAATCTCAGGAGTGCCTATCCTCATTATTATCACTTAGACCTGCAAAGCTGCTTTTCTGCTCCAGGCTTGCAGGGTAGGGGGACTGGGGGCAGGGGGAAACATATATATATATATTGAAATTTTTAAACTATGAAAGTGAGGAAAATATGTGCTATTTATTGTCAATTATTTTATTAGTTGGACTGTTTCTACTTAGTCAATTATTTTATTTATTGGAGAAAGTGTCAGATCTATTTTTTTTAAAGCCTGTAACTAAGCACAGTCATGAGTCATTAGATAATTCAAAAAGCCTGCTGTTTCCCATTAACTAAGAGCAACTAGCAAAACAAGGGGTTTTTTTTTAATGGACTAGTCCTAGCTCTAAGTGTAGAAGTATCTTGGAGGGCAAAGGTACACACTATACTTAGAGATCCCATCTTCATGCTATAGAATGCTGTATTTGGCAATTAATTCCCTCCAAGCTGGAGTTGAAAATTGCCTCTTTCCAAACACTGAAATTAACAGAGGATTAAACAGTCACCTTTTGCATAAAAATGGGCTTTGAAGATTGATTCTGCTATGAGTCACCTTTTATCTTGAGATCTAGCTATTTATATCTCGTGCAGGTTGTGCTTTTTTACTAGCACTTTATCTAGGTGGGAAAGAGACTGGATATAGTGGTGTGGGATGTTTGTGAATCAGTGAATTCTGGCTTTTCTATGTTCTAACCAGTGTTAAATTGCAAATGTCACTGGAGAAAAAGAGAAGAGTACGAAGCTAGCAAAAATGGTAACTCCAATATAAAGAAAATAAAGCCTTAAGACCCCATCTTCCTCTGAGACAGACAAATGTTAAAAAATACCTTTGTTGCACCAGCAAAAAAAAAAAACATAAGAAAATGTTTGGGCGCTGTTCATGTCACACCATACTATGTTGGCATTTCCATTTGACATGCAGACTTGTCAGTTTTAAGCGTAGCTGTGAACTACAGATGCTTTTAAAATAAGGGATAGAGGAAAATAGATTCCCATTCAAAATAGAACCTGTGCTAGGTCTAAAAAGGCCTGAAATTTACTAGTCATACAGACAATTTTTCAGCTGCACTAACACTGAGGAAGGCAGAGAACATACTGAGGTGCTCTCTGTCCTTTATCTTTCAAGCTGGTTTTGAAATCTCCAAATGAAATATTTCCTCTGTTTCTAGGGACCAGCTGTTCAAAAAGAGGTGGGAAATGGAGGGAGCAACAGACAAGCAGCTTTGAAATCTGCTCATACTGGCATGGCTGAATTGTATTAACTCATCCCTTGGCTGACAGCATGTAAAATATAAAACAATTCACAGAGGATATTCCCACCTCTGCATTTGTAAGTACATAGAAGAAAATTTGTCACAGTCCCTTTTGGCTATTTCTCCAATGCTAGACATTAAACCAAGAGTGACTGGTGAGGGGCATCCTTCATTCTGTGTAAGATACTTGCAGTGGCTGGGGCTCACCATGTGTGCCACCTTTTGTTGGTTATCATCTCCTTCAGGAGCCAATGCTGACATCACGGAAAGGTGACTGAACTGAGGACAGATTAAACAGGAAGGCAAGTTGCAGGCACTGACAGGTCAGAAGCAGCCACTCACACAGTACAGAACAACAGAAATACTGCACAGCAAACCACCCACCCAGTGCTGTGCTGCTAGAGGAGCATCTTCATACAACCACCACATCAATATTCTCCAGCCTCCCTAAAAGGCATCTCTACTTATGACAGGCCCAGACTAAAGCCTGGAAACCCTCCTCCATACGTGCTTTTACATGGCCTCATTGCTATGCATATTTTAGTACTTTGCATTCATGTGCTGGGCTAACATCTCATAAAATTTTGATATAAGCATTGTTGTTCCTCTTCTACTTTTCTCAGGGAGAATCTGATGTTTGGGAAGCTTTTTTAGTTAAGTGTATGATGTTTCTGTGTCAGACACAACAGGTAAAAAACTTGCTCCTCCATTTGGAAGCATGAGTAATAATTTAAGGATCCTAAATGCGTTTTCAGTTTGTGAACTACTCCCCAAAAATGCATCTACAGTGGCAGTAATGACTGAAACAAAGGATCACATGCTCTCAGCCACCTAAGCAACCTTCCTTGCATCTACATCCTGCATGTCAGCATCAGCTTTCACATCATTCTCCTTAATCCTCCATCCAGCCCCATCTATCAGTTGTCTTTCTCCATCAAGTCTGATCCCTAGTTATGACACAGCAAAGACAGGAGGTATAGTGCCATGTGGGTTTGCTGCTCACTGCTACCCATAGTTGCAAGCTGCAGCACCCAGATAACTATGTATATCATGTAACTTCACAAAAGCTTCTGGATTCAGATTGGGTGGCTGCTGAGGCTGGTACTTACGGCAGTTTTTAAGAGGCATCTACCAAGTTGGGGCTTGAAAGTGACAATTCTGTAATTATCAGACATACTCTTATCCTTCCTGTGCATCTATTTTCCAGATGGCAAATGGTGATAACTGAAGTTGTCAAGTCTCTCAAGTTGAAAGGCTTTATTTAACGCTGTGGTGAAAAGCTTCACAGTTCACAGGAACAGTACTGTGAACTCTGGCCAACACCCCAGAGCAGTGTCATTTACAGTTCCCAGGCCAGACCATGAAGCAGCTGGGAAATCATGACTGAGACCCTGAGTTTGAGTATGGGAAGCCAGTGTAGGAAGCAGGAATCAGTTTGATATGCATGTGGGTGTTTTGATTGTTAAGGACACACACTGCAGTGTTCTGTAGCTGTTGTCTTTCCTGAGGACTTGTGGCATCGTGTTAAGTATACAGTACCCCTACAGATTTGAGAGCAGGTTCTTTTCAGAATGCTTTCCTCTGCCTCCAGATCTCTTTACCAGCCAAAATGGGAAATGGGTGTCTCTGGGCATCTTTCCAGAAGCCACTGAACTGTTGCACTCATGCAGCAAAATGCAACTGGCACATTCATATCCTTTTCACCTTGGTACTTGCATAAAATATTTGCCCTACCTTTGCTACTCCTTTGGATGCCCTTTGGCCTTTTATCTATTTATCAAAGCAGGAAGTACCTAGTAGGACTGAGTTAACTTCTGACAGATCAATAGTATTTACCAGGTACTATTGGCTCAGGCTTCTTAACAACCATTACTTTTAATGAAAGTGTTAAGATCTATAGGTAGGTGTTCCATCAGAAGTTACACCACTGAGCTGAAATTTAACTCTTCACATTTCCAAAAGTCAATCAGGCTGTCATTGAAACAATGGAATAAAATCACCAGTTCTTGATCTATTGCTGTTAAGTTGATAAACAGCTGATTTCAAGTAAGATCTCATCAGCATTCCTTAGTCAGCGTGATTGTTTCTGGACTTCCTGGCATTCCGACAAACTGAGCAAGCAAGGTTATTTAGAAGCTTAGAGCTAGGATGGATGGAAAGGGAAAGTAGACAACATGCTGCCACCTTTTGGTTACAGAAACAAGAACAGGTATTATCTGGACAGATCTATCTAGTGGAAATTAAAATACATCTGTGCTTGTTTTCTGTAATAAAACAACTCCAAAGTCCATATAATGCAAGATGCATCCCTTCATGTTCTAAACTGTTGCTATGAGTTTAGCTGAAGTTTCACACTTGTTCAGTCTTGTGTAGGCTAATTAATAATTATCAATCAATAATTAATAATTTCTCTCATTTAAAGCATACAGGCTTGAGTTCACTCACCTAAAACTAATGCTTTGCAACACTAAACTGACTTCAGGAACACAGCTGCAAAATAGAAGGTACAAGATTTCATGAATTAGTAGCTTGTAGAAGTAGACTACTGAATGTCATAACTCCTGTTTGGCTATTTATAGGGACACACATAGTTAAGGCAGCCTGACACTTTCATTACTAGATTCGTTATCAGTATAATTGGCACGTTACAACTTTTAACCTTAACTGTTTGAGCGAGATTTTCTGTGCTGGCAGGCTGCTGAGGACCTGAAGGGTATTTTGTTTCCTTGCTCATTAAAACATTGGTTCAGCTGTCTTGTGAGAATAAAAGATGGAAGAATGCCCATCTTAAGAAAAGAAATGCAAGATCGTTCTGTTAAAAGTTTGCATACCTTCTAGTTTGATGCAGAGCATCGAAATTTAACAGAGGAGCTATCTGTATCAGGGATGTGCTTCTCACTGCTTAGATGAGTCACTGCATAAATTTGGGCCAAGTGACAAGCCTTTCAAAATCTCAGTTTAAATATGTTCTGTAAAGACTTAGGGGAGCTTGTAAGCTCAAGTCCATGAATGTTCTGTTACTCCCAGCTCCCATGTGCCAAAGGCTCTTTACATTTACTGTGCATACAGATTGACTAAGCATGCCCCACCCTGGGGCACAAAAATCCACCAAAAGCTTGATCTTCTGTTTTTCAACGCTGGCACCGAGTTCTCAGTCTCTTCTCCTAGCGTATGGGTGATGTGAAGGAGGATCTCATATGCCCGTACTGCAGAAGGGACAGTAATTCTCCAGCCACTGTCGAAGCAGTGTTGGTAGCCCTGTAATGCTCTATACCAGTGACCCATTAGTCCTTGAGACCTGAAGCCCCTGATAGCCAGCAAGATCTAGCTCTGGGAATACTTGATAGGGTGCTGAGGGCCACTCAGGTGGAACACCAGGACTATATAGCCTAAGGGTGTCTGGCTGTGAGATCACCTTACAGGACACTGCTCAAGCCACCTGTACAAACGGCACTTTGGTGCACCTCCCACCTAGATTAGACCCAGTCACTCAACCAATGGCAAAGCTGCGCAGCAGACCTGAACTTGGCCCTTAGCCATGTCATGCCGTTGTTACACTTAACACCTGGGTGCTTGTATGCAAAATGTCCCAGTCTCAGGAAAGACTTGCAGTCTTGCAGACTTTTAATGTACTAATGGTGCCACCCTACACTGTCTGCTGCAGCACACTCAAAAGCTGGGAGTTAAGAGTGCACCCTTGTACCCTGAAGAGTTCTAAGCTCTCCTGCCATTTGGAAGAGTATCCAGAGGACCACAGACATGAGGAAAAACACCAGGAATTATCTTGTTTCTGCACTGACCACTTACTGACTGTCTCAGCAGAGACACTCAACAGCTTCACAGACAGTCATATGAAGATCAAGAAGCTGAAGGAAACCTACAAGAATTGTTGGTAGGAATTTTGAAGGAAAACAACCCCCACCCATGTGTTATCACTTTTTCAGGGAGTTTAGCTTCATCACCTGTCAGGAAAAGGAAGAGAGAAACTGATTTTATCTTGCTCTTTTTAAGGAGGGAAGTGGTACATTGATTTACCATGCAGTGTGGTGCTTAATCTCTCAGGGAGGAGGGCATCTGTTGACAGGCCAGGATCATGCCATTAGCAATCTGGGTCAGTGGTGGGAAACAGCAAGGCAGATCCATCCAGAGGTAAATGAGGCCTCCTTTTCCTACCAGTAAATTCCCCTAAACCTCTTGGCAACCAGAATTCCTTCTCCCAGTCTCAGCACTCATCTTCCACACACCTCATTAACTGTTTTTTACCCACCTTCCAAGGGCAGTTTTTTTATCCATTTACCCAACATGCTCAGCACCAGCACAGGAGACACACAGTTGCCCAAAGCAGTCACTGAAGCCACATCAAGTTGGAGAGGCAGGTAAATACCTGGACCAGCAGGTCTGCTAGAAATACTTGCAGGGATAGGCTTTTTTTTTTTTTTTTTTTTTCTCACTGTCTGCAATTTTCCCATCATTTTTAGAGAAGCATATCTAGCTTGTAGATATAGATCTATATATAGCTACTCAGTGCACAGAATGGACCATGGTACGAAGATGAGTCAGGATTGTGTAACGAATCGGATCTTGTCCAGAGGATCCTGGTTTTTTTGTTGCAGAAAGTCAACACAATGACTGTAGGAAGCAAAAAAGTGATTGCTGGCTGAGGTGTTTGTATGCTGCTCAGAAGGACTGGGTTCTATATTTGCCTTTCACACAGACCACTAAATTAGCCACTTAAAACCCCGTTTTTCATGGGTGGCCATGAACTGGGTATAGGGTTTTGCTGCAAGCCTTAATCCTAACCTTGTGCTTTTATGGCTAAAACTGTAGCTGCAATGTAATGTAATAAGCTGTAATGCTATCTTCTCCTTACTTTATGAGGATGTAATAAAAATACATTGAATTCTGTCTATGAAACTCTCAGTTCCTACACTGTTATATACCATTGAAAAGTCCATAATGAAATTACTAACTCTGTCTTCAGAGCAGGATTTGAACAGTAATTAGTAAGGCATAGAGTCCCACATCAAGCATCAAAGAGAGAACAAAACATCGAATAGTTGCTCATTAAGCGACTACCATCTTTTCTGTGCACTGAACGGGCTCATGTCATGACTACTGTGCAAAATGTGAGGGGAGACAAATCAAAGTTCTGCAAACATGAATTCTGGCATTTTCTAACTTCAGAATCCTTGACTTTGCAGCCTTAAAAGTTTTTATAGGATTTTTGTGTGGAATTTGAAGATACATTATGTAAAACAAAGCATTAAGAACCATAAAAGGAATCTCTGTAGATTAAAAGTGCAATTAAGACTGACATTTTTAATACTTTAACCCTGATTATTATGGATTAATTTAAACCTATACATTTATCAGCACAAGCTTTATCATAATATTAGAATTGTAAAAAGGTCCACAGAGTTTTGAAGTAGTTGAACTAAGCTACTGTCAAACAGTAATGAGGCAGTGTAACTCTGTGTATAAACAGACTTAAGATAATAATATGAAAGACATGTAAAGAGATAGGAAAAATGTAAATTAATATATTTTTCTATTTCAGCTAATTATTCTCTTTGGAACATTACACTGATGAAATTATGCCTGTAGCTAACATACTTGAGCATCTGTGTCCCATGCTTCAGTGCATAAAGTTGACACACTTGGCCCTAGGTCTGTGGCACTGCAGTAGGTTGGTCTTACAGGTCCTTCTCTGTATTCATCAGGATATGGGTTGTTTGAACTGTCAGTAGCAGATCCTGCCTCTCAAATTCAAGCTGTAGGAGGTAAAACAAAATCCCATTAAATCAGTCAAGAGGATAGGGTCACACTTGTAAACCAGCTATTAGAACACTAGTGTTTTTCATGTTTATGGTTTTACTCAGAAGTCCTCTCTATACCCATGTTCATCTGTCCTTGTACCTCAGCTGCCAGAAATATGTTTTCCAAAGACCTTTAAATGAATTTACTCAAAGATGCAACAATCCTGTCATCTCTGCACATGTGACCAAATTGCCCTCCTCTGAGCTTTCTCCCTAGATTCCTGCAAGCTCTTCTGAAAAGCTGGTTCTGGAATCAATTTTGCAAAGGTTTGTATGTGAATGAACAGGACCTTTAGCGTTTCAACTATGAGCATTTTAACAGTGCAAAAGCAAATAGCAAATGACAGTAAAACAAAAAAAAAACTTAATTCCACCATTGTTTTCACGTTCATCACCACCCCATGCTTGGCTGGGATCAGCTTTCCCTTTGCTGGCTCATTCCCTGTTCTGCATTTTCCTGCCATGTTGTCAAATGTGTAAAGAACTGGTTCATCCCTGCCTCACCAGCATCACCATTTTACCACGTTATTCCCCCAATTACTGTGGAAAGATTCTGTGTAGCCTGCAGGTTAGAACCGTGATATTTCTATTTCAGTGTCAAGGTTTGCATTCTAAGTGCTAGTATTAAACTGGGATCTTTACAAGGCATCTGGCAGCTTTGCATTTGGCAGTTTACAAAGAAGCTGGGCACCTAGTTCAGTGGTGGAGTTACTTTCCTTGTTCTGTGTCACTTGATATATAATTAAGATACGATTGCACTACCAGGCTTTCTGCATGTCATTGTACGATCTATTCCTTTTAGTCACAGTAAATTACACACTCATCATTACCCTATGAAACAGCACAGTACCAGTGAGTCAATTATACCTGAGGTCAGATTGCTCTGTGTTCAGTGTCTTCCTATTATGCCTGATCTTCCTGCCATTAAACTAAACTATGATCCCCTACTGATTTAAAAAAAGCAGGATTTGAAGTGATTTAAGAAATAGTGTAAAAATTACTATCATTAACTTTTTCCAAAACATTTATTAAAATTAAAAATACTTTTTGGAATTACTGAGGGTTTTTAATTTACTCCTGTTTTTCTTTTCCCTTTTTTGCTCTTCTCACTCCCCTCCTCCATCAGTTTGAAAACCTGAGTCCATAATGTCACCTTTGAAAAGGGCTTTGGGAGCTGTGGATCAAAACCTCTTCTATGTAAGTGTCAATACAATCAATTTCAAAACATCTTCCTTCAAGCTAACTGATATCACCTAACAGTATAAAAGGAATGAAGAAATTAAGCTAAATTTAAACATCCCCCTCATTAATACAACTGAAAATTGGGAAAAGTACAACATTATTTTTAACTCCAGCTGTCTCCTCCTTGGTTTAGCCCAGTTAAATTTCAGAAGAGGAAAAATGTAGAGTAAAAATCACTGATCAGATGCTGGAGAACTGAGTTAAAGACCTGCCTCGTAGTTTTCTTACCTGGCCCCAAGCGTATAATTTCATCTATCCTAGTCCTCAGCTGCCTCTTTGCTAAATAGGGTAACACGTGTACAAATCTTATAAAACTGTGAGAATCCTTTTCATCAGGGACTGGGTCAGTAAAATCCAATGGCAATTAGAACCATACAGACAGATACAAATAGTGAATGTGAACAAAATGTATGTCTTCTGAAGCTCCCTGTGGATGTGTCCATCAAGACATCCTCAGTTACTAAATACAACAAAAGTCTTGCTAAAGTTATAATAATAATTTTTAAAAAGGAAGAAAATTCTCAGCATACCAGAGTGAAACAAATACCTATCCAAAATGCATGAAAAAGTAAAATGGTTTAAGCAGTTAATTTACTTGGGTTTATTATGGACATTCAGTATCAGTTTGTACTGAGTATCAATGCCTCAATAATTCATAAACAATCACATGCTAAATATTGTAAGTTTGCCAGCAAAAACTGCAACCTTGTAAGTTATTATTACAGTCCCAGAGGAAATCCAGCCATGATTAGAAAATTTATACTGAAAAAGAAAGTTTGTAAGGAGAGGTAATTACGTTTTATTAGATGAAATCAGACCAAATACATGGACTGTAAGCCTGAAAGCTTATTTATTTTTCCAATTATATCTGATAAAATATAATGATGTCTCCCTACAAGCCTAACTCTTCTTATAGATTACAAAAGTATTACTTTAAAAGTAAAGCATTTACAAGAAAAACTTTACTACTGTTGATAAATATTAACAAACAAATGGACATGTGAAATGACATAAAACACGTCCATTTGGAACCCTTCCTTCACCAATATAGCCTAAGATAACTTATAACTGAAAAAGATTAGAAGAATTATAATAATTTTCACTGTTCTCTATATAGCTCTAAAACTGCAAAGCTAGTGATTTTCCCCTGCTTATTTGTATTTTTCTCATAGCAATGAAAAGAATGAAAATAAAAAACTTTAAAGAGCCACAGTAAAAACATAAAAATGGGTGGAGAAAATTCACTGGCTTGAAAAAACTTGAAAAGCTTTTAGTTCATTTTAACTTTCAGAGACTATAGTTCAAGTTCACAGTATCCCTTAAACTATGAGAGATGTTTTGATTTCAGCCAGACTCTTCAGTTATGCATATCTTGTCTTGTCATGCTGTTCGGAAGTCTCTGTATTTTTTTTCCACTATAATCTGTGTTTTTCTAAGACTCCAGTTCTCAAAGCAGTATCTGAACTAACACTAGAGATCTTTATTGCCAGGCACTAACTGACATTTACTGTTTATTCAGACAAGCTGAAAAACATGTATACATTTGAAATTTATTGTGGGTAAATTTGTATAATTTTATGATTGGGGGGTGGGGGGCTAGAGAGAAGGAGAGAGGGAATTCTCTGGCTTTATATGCACTGCTATTAGAACTTCTCTGGAAAAAGTATTACTCAAACACCCATTAGCCCAAGCATGTCTTGCTGAAACACTATCCTGAAGCCATCCTTCTGCAATTGCTAAGTGGTTCCACCAATAAAACCCCATGATTTTGCTGGCTACCTGGATTGTCCTTTCTATCAGACTTACCAGTTGCCTCTACAGCCTGAACTACTGGTGTTCCAGCTTCTGACACTTGCCTGTACTAGCAGACCTGTGTCTGTATAGACAAGCATCAAGTATCAGTGTAGTCTGGTATTCAGCTCCTGATTTCATTATCCTTGGAAAAGGAGTACTTGCTGTCCTAATGGAATCCTGCCCAGCACGCTGCACAAATACAGAGACAAATATCAACAAATGAAGGAAACAAATGGAACATAAGCAAATACTGCCATAAGGAATCTCTCTTTTAATTATAAAGACCTACCACTAAAAGCAGGAAGCTTTGTCTGAGTGACTTCTAAATTCAAGGACTTCTATCTTTTATCACTGCCAGTGCTAATACTGACCACAATCCACAGCAAGCAGAGGTGGACTGTGAAATCCAGGTTCTCCATTGACTCATAAATATGAAAAGGGTTTCAGGCCCAGATAACCCACATCTCTTAAATCACACCTAGAACATCCAGCTGTATCACACATGGAGTCTCTCAAACAGTGGAATAGGTACGTACAATACAATACAACTTCATGGTAAGATACCATAACTCCTGACTGGATATTTTAGTGTGTCGTTTTTATGACTCCTGGGTTTTAAACTCTTCTCCAAGTGCTCAGTGTGGGATCTGTGCCAAAAAAATTACAAATTTCCAGTTCTCTCCTACTTTAATTTATACGGTTACATGAAAATGGTCTTTTTTGAGAAAGCATGGGCTGGGCTACCAGGCTGTTAGATGGTTTGAAAATTGGCTGGACTGCCAGGGTCAACTAGTAAAAATGAATGGTTGACATGTAGCTAGTGAAGAACTTGGTGTTCAGCATCTTGACAAAGGCCCAGATGATGACACAGAACACACCTTGAGCAAATTTATGGACAGCAAACTATGGAGCGGCTGACATGAGGACTGGCAAAACTTAATCCAGAGACCTCTCAATATATTTGAGGATTAGGTCAACAGATGCCTCAGGCTCAGTACAGAATAACCTCAGGCATCAGGACACGTGGGAAACTGGCTGAGCATCAGCCCACAGAGAGGACCAGGGGATCATGGCAGTGTCAGGCTGAGCATGAGCCCATTAAGCCAACAGTGCACTCTCACTGCAAATAAAGCAAACTGCATCCTGGACTCCATTGAGAGAGGTGTAGTAGGGAAGATACCATCCTACACTCATTAAAACAGAGAAATTAGGAGCAAAAATTTCCACAGAGGCTGACATATTCTACTGTAACTAAATGTTTATCCAGTATGCATAGAAAGTAAAAGAGCACCTTTTCATAAAAATGGACATAAACTAGCTGGGAAATTAGAAGGTAGCAAAGCAGTGAGTTTCTGGAGTAGTCTTCTGCCTTCAGTAGCAGGGTAAAAAATCAAGGTAGTTGCAAAATGGAGTTTAATAATTTATAAAAAGACAAACGTAATAATGTTGCACATAGCAGCAAGTGGTGATGTCAGAGGTCTCATCCAGTCTTACATTCCTGAATTCAGCATGCTTAAAGAGTGATAAAAAATGAAAGAAGATAAAATATAGTTTCTGAAACATAATAAATGGGGAGAGAAAAGAGATAATCATATGGTTGTTGGCAAACAAAGTCCCTGAAGGTAATGAAGAGGGATGCATTCTTCCTTGAAAATTTGGTGACTTTCTTGTTGAAGACCACAATGCTGCCTCAATGTGGCCTGATGCCACTGCCTTTAATAACCCTCATTTTGCAGCACAATTTTATTGTGATGGCTGCTAGAAGAATTACTGCTTCTAACAAAACAGAAATACCACATTTTATACAGTGTATGTCATGGGATGTCAAGTAACAGATGATCCTGAATGATTCCCTTGCGTCCCTTATCTACAAAGCGAGGCCTTTCTACCATTTGGTCATATCATCATAAGCAAAGAGGATTCAAAGTACCACACACGCATAAATATATGACTTCAAAAGAACAAGTTTATTTGTGATCAGCACTTTGCATTTTAGGTCCTAGTGTTTTTTTAAAACCCCTAATTGTTTTTAATTTTGCACATTGTTATGCCTGATTAATGATATTTGTATTGCTCACAGTGAATGTGTTCTTGTTTATTAAAAAGTAATTGAGAAGGTAATTGAGCTCTGCATTCATAGTTTTATGTTTTAAATAACTATTTAACTGCCTTCTTTTGTTACAATAACACATTAGAAAAAACTTACTAAAATCAGGAGTGAAAGGCAGCATAAGAGGTGGCAAAGGCAAGTGCTGCTAAGTCAGTGGAAGCAGCAGCAATGGCTGTAGACAGAGACGTCCAGAAAAAGCTAAAGGAATACCCTTCAGCCAAGCCCACCAGCCCTAAGAACAAATACCTTTTTGATGACCTCTGAGGTCAAACATGGGAAGCAAATAAGACTTTAGTGAAATCTGGAAGTCCCATTAATTACCCCATATGCCCTGCTAGATAGGAGAGCAGCACCTTTTCCAAAGCAGTGCATACTAATGAAGCCAGGGCAACCCTAAGGAGGATGCACTACCACTACACTGAGTAGCTGCTGCTGAGTGACATATGGAGATGGGGGAATGTAGAAGGGGAGTTTCCAGTCAGATGGCTGGCTCCTCAAGGATGGGACCTGTCACACGGGTATGCTGCTCTGCAGAGTCTTCAAGGAAATTGTTTCATCACTGCTGATAACCTTCAATTTTCAGGCCCCATTAGCCACTACTAAACATCAGAGCCCCAAAGTGGCAGTGTATCAAATGCAGCTGCTCTAGAGCAAGATAGAAAGAAAATTACTGTTTTGAATTCTACCTCTGACTCTTCATGGGCCTTTATCATCTTATGATTTAAGTCACTACGCCATGAAGTTTATTTGGGGAAAATATAATCACAGAATCATGTGGCTGAAGTCATAAGAGGGTATGACAGCAATATAAGTGTAATGGTAGTCAGATGGAGCACCACTGCAATAATTGCATGGTACATCAGGCCATGCCAATTCACAAGAGAAGAGGTATCCAGGACCATTTTCATAGCTTTTATGTCTAATTATTTCTGCAGAACAGAGTCATATAAGTTTCAAGAGACTTTGCCTGCCATGGAAGGTAGCTGTGTCACAGCTGACACAGGAGGTTACCAGGATCAAGCTTCCCATTTGTCTTGAGGAAGTCAGTTAATCTGGTTTTGAGTAAATTCTTAGTGTTTCCTTTCAGATCCCACCACTACAGCAAAGTTTTAAGACACAAAATCAAAACGCAAAAACTCCTAAAAAAGCAACATTTTATGAACTAATCAGTATAAAAATGTATTGTCAGGTACTAAAACTGATAGTAAATACCATTTTATGAAATCAACAACTGCTTAATGATTATTTGTGTATGTAAAAGTACTGAAATAGATTTTCCTTAAAATTATGTTCACCTTAGACTTACTGACAAACCTCTGTTGTCAGTTAACTTAAAGGATATTAGCCTGTTACTACTATCAGTCACTCCATTAGTGCCCCTAACAGCTCTAAAGGTTTAACTACACAGACAACTTACGTGTCAACCTGATACCACAGGACAAAACTTGTCCTCTTACTGTGCTTCGAAAACATAGGAAACTGCACTTTAAAACCATACTGAAATATTGAGTATACTAAACATTTGCAGCGTTTAGAACTCCAGTTACAAACATGTGCAGTTACAAAAATAAAAGTGCAGAAAAGCTCAGTTATTCAACCTTAATGGCACTGTTGGGGGGGCAGGAGGGTGCATTTTAAGTTAATACACAATCTACTATTTTGTCTACCTTCTTGGGATGTTCCCTGTCATCATGGCATGAATCACAGCCTAAAGCCTTGTTGGCTTAGAAACTGCTATACTTGCCATTGTAGGATGAGATGCCAGTGGGAACTCAGTGCCACTGATGATGCTGTTTATTGCATATGCCTCAGTGCTTCCTAAAACACAATAAAAGCAGCTTCTTGTTCACAGAGAACTCAGTGCCAACACCAATGTGAAATCCCTGCCTATTGACATACACCTCAACTTGGATGCCCAGCTGAGCAGTGCTGCTTTTCCCTGAACAAGGAAAACTCCAGGTTCTAACCCTGTGACGTCCTCCTGAGTATACACAATTATTCTGAGTCAGATAGGTAGTAACACAGCACTCTGCTCTCAGAAATGCAGATTCACACCAGCATATATTTTTCAACAGGTAACAAGACAAACTGCAGGTTGGGAAATTCCTGGAGCACTGGTTTTGATGTGAGATAAAGTCATCCCTCTTTTAAAATAATTACAAAGTGGATTTAAGAGATGAACCTGTGTCTGTTTTTTATTTGAATACTGTCACAATTGGGTAAGCAAATCTAGGGTGCCTCCCCCAGTCTATCTTGTAGCATTCTCCAACTCTTTTTAACAATCTGATATTCAACTTCACCATCTTTGAAAAAGGGACTTGCGACTTACAGGAGAAAACATCTGCAGCCAGTTAACAGTGCAATGCAATATCACATGGGATATCAAGCACTTCCAGAGAAATCAAGTATACCCTATCTAGCTCCAAAAGTCCCTGAGGAATGAGCACTTTTATATTCGCCATTTTACTCTGAAAATCAATACTCAAACTAAACAAAATTTAGGTAAAAGAATAAATAAAGCTTTATTATATTCAAACAGAAAGGTTAGGTAGTAGTAACTAGACAGGACAAATACATGCTCTCTTACAGCTAGCTAGCACTTCGTCTTAATCTCCACAGTGTCTGTATGCTCCAGTAACAGCTAATAGGGACAAAAATTGCAGGTGATAGGACTAGAGCCAAATCGACTATGCAAAACCTTATATTCCAGATACATATCACGCAATAGGCTCCCTTTCCAAGTTGCACTTCAGATAAGAACATACAAGTGATTACAATAGCTCAGACTAGACAGCCCTGCAGCTCTGTGCTTTAGCACTTGGCAGTGTCCAAAAATGCCCCGAGGGAAGCACAGGAAAAAAGAAAGAATGTAATAATATTCCCGTAGTTTCCAGAAGCTTGACATTCCTTGAGAAAGCCAGTACCTAATCCCACAGAAAGTTTATTGCAACTAAGTTACCGTGTTCAGTCTCTGTGAACTGGTAGAGCGAGGCTATACAACTGCACACTTTGTACTATGGCCTTGTGGAGCCTTTATAAGATCTGACGCTTAAAAACCATTCATGTCATCTCATGGAACCAGGTTAACTCTCTGTGTTAGCTACTGCTTGAAGACAACCAGCTGCACAAACCACTGCATGTTCTCTGATTTACTTCCTCCAACCCACCTTTAAAAGGAGTTGGTTACTTTTCTCCTCACATTTGAAGGCAAGAATATTGTTAGCTTTCTTTGCTTAACTAGGTGTTTGTTTTGGTTTGGGTTTTTTTTGGTAATTACACTATCTCATGGATTATACATTTCCAAAAGCAGCTGACAGTAGAAAGCTGAGTTAAGGGTGAGATATTAAGCTATGCCTCACCAAAAGGTTTGGGGAATTTTGCCACAATTGTGCCTCTTCACACTTCTTTTTTTATTATTATTTTCAGAATGCTTTCTCACAGCAAAGTCCATACCCTTAAGTAAAATCAGACCTAAATCTGTGAGGGACTATGTAAATTACAGGAACTCATGCTCTTTACCCCAGGTAATCCAAAGGCCACTCTCCTGCCACAAAACAAATAGTTCCAATGGACTTGATAGGATTTTGCACTACAGTTAAGCATCTACCTAAGTTTTACCAATACTGGTGCCTACTTTAAATAGCTGGGTATAATTAATAGATGGTAAAGGTTATTAGTGACATGTTAATTATATGTCTAAACTAATGCCATTCATTTTATAGCTGTTTTTTAAAATTTTTATTTTAATTTATTCCTATTCTATTTTCAATTTAATCATTTATCCCAGTCTCAAAAAAATTTACATTTTTTTCTGTGCAAACTAACAGATAAATAGTTACTAGTGGATAAATAATTATCCCACAACTATGTACGGAACTAACCTACTGAGATAGAGCTCAACTAAAATTCTGGACAGAACAATTTATGTGTTAGACAAACTGTCTCAACTTTGATTTTGTCAGCTGACTGTACACAAAAGCTGTGTCTTAAATCACATTTGTTTTGAGTGTACATTGATAGTACCAACAAAATTCATGTGTTCATTTGCACACATAAATGATTAGCTGGGGGGAAAAAAATCCTAATGTACTAATATATAGTTTATTGACATAGAAATTCTGCTCTAAAATACTTCCACCCTGATAAAAGTCAGTGTTTATAGCACCCAAGAGCTGCAGACACTCAGCATTTTGGATATGAGTAAAAGCTTGGAACAAGAATAAAAACACTCCACAATGCCGTATTAAGGAAATATAAAGCACCTCAGCAAAAAAAAATGTGCTACTCCCCTAGAAAAATCAGGTTATAAGCAACTTCTTTAGAGGAATAATTTTGTAAAGAAAACGTTTTCATTCAAAAACATGAGAGAGAAGGTGAATTTGCTATGCACTCCTACAACTCCTGTGCTTTAATTTCAATTAGAAAGACACTGAAATGAACCGTTTACGTTGCATTTGAAAAACCCTGAGTCTTCTGGGATTTAGGCAGTTGATTAATTTTTCATATTTTAATAATAACGATGATCTGGATCACAAGGGAATATGAATATATGCGTACCAACCCCCAACTCCTGAGGGCCTGCCGCTAGCGTTACGAGCCACTGAGGTAATCCCCTCCAGGTCTGAAGCACCCAGCACAAAGCATCTCTGGGGAAAACGATGAAAAAGACACTCAACTCGTGCCAAACCGTAGCACCGCCGGGGGATTCACCATCCAGCACCACATCCGCAAGCTGCCCTTACTGGTTTGGCCGAGAAGCAAACCAAGGGCTGATAGGACCTGAAGAAATCAGGGAGGTGAGTGCGCTTTCAGGTGCTATTGGCACCTCCAATAAGCTCCCCATGGCGCTGGGTGGGGAGAACAGACGGCCATATCAACGCCGGCCGACAGAGCGAGCGGGAGGCGCGCTGGCACGGGCTCGCTGTGCTTGAGCAGGCGCCGCTGCGGGACCGGGTTACCCACCCCCTCGGGAACACGGGGTCTGTGAGGAAAGGAGACGTGGTGCTCTGCCGAGAGCTGTGTCGGAAGGCCCGCGGGCCGGCCCAGCCCTGGGGAGGAAGGGCGGGCTGGTAGTAGGGCCCTCAGCGCTTCGCCCGCCTCCAGCGCTAGCCGCTCGGCGTGCGGAGCCAGTGAGGCGGATGCCGGGCAGGAAGGGGGAGGCGGGAGCCCGGAACACGGCGGGGGGAGGCTAGCGGCCTCGGAGGGGCGGGGCGGGCCCCAGCCTACCTCTGAGCTGTGCCGCCCGGCCCGGCGGTGGGCAGGGGGTGGCAGCCGAGCGGCCAGCGTAGCCCACCGCTCGGGTCACGGGCTGACTGCGCAGGGCAGCGGAGGCGCAAGGGGGGCTTCGTGCAAACACCACGCTCTCTCTCCCGCAGGCTTTTTCAGGGCCGTTCGTCAGGAACCTGTCAAATTCGGAAAAATAGGCGGGGAGACTCACATTAACTACGTGCGCTGGTACGAGTGTGGAACATCGATACCTGGGAAATGGTAGCTGCGACGTGGACCTGGCGCAAAGGCCCAGCACCTGCCACCGCCGGCAGCTGCCCAGCGCGGGCCCGAGGCCGTGTACCCCCCCGCGGGGAGTTCGCTGGTGTGCAAGGGCTCATACAAGTCTAATGCCAATACTGCGTTAATTGTGTAATAGCGTAGGCTGCTTACTGTAGTTATCCAGTTTTACAAATTTGTTTTTAGATTTAAAAAAATCCCAGCCAGGCTAGGGACATGTCGTAGGATAATGTGTAGGGAAGCTGGCTCCCTATTCTTCAGGCACGGTTTATAGGGTATTGTAAAAGATACAGTGTGTATGTTATTTATCACAATGTTGTAATAAATGTTTAAGGCACAGTTATGGCAGTTGGTCATGGAATGGAACGTGTGCTAGTTTTTAAATATTCACTGGTTTTCTTGTAACCCAAGTGCCATAAGCTACTTGTCCAGATGGATCCGTAACGTCTCCCGGTCATAAATTACAGAAAAGACCCTGCGATGTTTGATACCCTGCAACCAGGAAACTTGAAGCGCTTTCTCTTCACGTGTACAAACAGTTCGTACCCTGCCGAGACGCGGCGGTAGGTGGCTACAGGCGCAGCTTTACCCACCAGGCCGGCGGGGGCGGCTGAGCCCCCCAGCCCATCCCTGCAGCCAGCGCCGCTGCCCCGGGCGCACAGCGGCTGGGTGCCGGCTTTGGGGTCCTCGAGCTGCGGCAGACGGGCACGGACGTGCCTGGGATTCACTGAAAAGCCCCAACAACCGGCCTGCACGGCAGCGGCGTCTCATGACAACGCAGCTTTCAGAGACAGTCGCTGGTTCAAAAGCCACGTGCACATACAGCGCAGGGGGACTTGGAAAGAGAAAGGAAACAAAAATAAGCTCGTTATGACAGTCCGGTCAGGTTTAATTTTATTTTTTAAAAAAGGTGGGTTTAAAACATTTTTCACTGGGGACAAAGGGGAAGTAGCGGTAACTGAACTTCAAAAGTGCTTTACAGCTGTTTTGATTAAAACCTCTCCCAAAGCTACTTGTTGTACTGCTTGAACATTTATGAACTAAATAAAGAGATGTAGGTTTTCTTAAAGGTGTTATTCATTACATTACTAATGTATTGAAAAAATATGAACAGGAACACCCAGATATATATATATAGTAGAAATAGTCATTTATAGAAAAAGCCTTATAAAGTACATTGCAGGTACACTGTACTCCTAATAAAGTATTTTTTAATCAAACGTTTTTCTTAAGTGTTTTGCATGAAAACAAGTATTAGTTTTGTGGCAAATGCTGTTACTTCAGGACGCGTTTGTTCTGACACAGGCACAGGCCAAACCGTGTGACAGCACCTGAGGTCTGACCCGAGCAGCACACAGCAGCAGCAGTGTGTAAGGGTGCCGAAGGGGCAGGAATGCTTCCATTCGCTTCATTTCCTCATTTGTCTGTATGAGAATACACCCAGCTCGATCCAGTTCGTTTTCTTATTTTTTTTATTCCCTATTTCACGTATTCCGAGGATCCATAAGATGGAAAATATTAACTCGGAGAAGGTTTTGCCCTCGGCTGTTATATGGTCTATTGAATTTGTTACAGCTCTCGCTCTGCTTTTTCTTGGCTGAAAATCAAGTCACTAGAATCGCGCTCCCAGGTTTTTCTGGGTGGCAAAGAACCTGTGGAAATTTGTTCGTTTTGAAGAGTTCTTTTTAAAAAATATGTTATTTGGCTTAAATTTCTGAGTAATAAAGCCACCCTCCCCCTGCCCTTGTTAGAAGTCATACAGCCCCTTCTCAACTCCACCGTTAGGTATCCGTCCCTGCTCATGCGGTGAGCGGTTACACAAACGCACAGCCCGCGGGAGCGAGCCCCACCGCCCGCGCTGCCGGCCCTCCACAGCCCCACTCTGCCCCTCGGCACCCGCCCACCCAGCACGCGTCTCGCCACCGTTCTCTTGCTCGGCCTCACCTCCGTCCTAAAAACCAAGATCAGGCGCTTAATAGATTCAGGGGGTTTATTAGTTTTCCATGTGAGCATTACAATTTATAATACATCATATCTAGTTTTACCTCCAGAACGAATCTAATTTAGTACATCAGGGTATTAGTAAAAACAGGCCTGATAAACGGGCTAAACCTCCAACTAGCATCTTCGTATCCTCCAGGCAAGGCGAGCTAGAACGTCGATCACTTTACAGACATTTAGGTAGTGTGTCCCAACAACAACCTGGCCCCAAATTACACTAGGAAGCAGATACAATTTAAAGCAGGAAAGATTTGTTTGGCCGTCCCCCTCCCCCCGGCAGAATTTAATTAACAGCTACGGTTGTGCCTCACGACAGTCCCGGAATCTCAAGTAAAAATCCTGGAGTCTGTGGGGATGGTAGCGCGGGCGCCCGCCGCCCCCCTGCCCACCCACTTACCGGTAGCCGGGCCCAGGCTGCGCGTAGCCCTGGGGGCCGAAGGGAGGCCGGCTGCGGGCGTAGGGGTTGGGCCCGCTGGGCGGGGGGGTCATGGTGCTGCCGGGCGGGGGGGTGAAGCCGGGCCGTGGCTGGTAGGTGCCGGGGGCCGCCTGGGAGGCGGGGGGCCCGCTGTAGGGCGCGGGCTGCGAGGCCTGCGTGGTGTCGGGCTGCGGGGGGTAGCTGCCCCCCGCGTACTGCGGCTGCCCGGGGAAGGCGGCGGCCGGGGCCCCCCCGGGCTGGCTGTAGGCCGGGAACTGCTGGGCTGGCTGCGAGGGGGTTTGCTGCTGGCTGTAGCCTGCTGGGAAGGGAGAGAGCGAGGTGGTGAGAGAAGCGGAGCCGCGGCCGCCTGCAGAAAGACCTTTGCTTCCTTTACCGCGACAAACACACCGCAATGCCCTAAGCACGGAAAAAGGGCAAACCGAGCGCAAAGGGCCGGCTGCCCAGCTGCTGGCAGCACAGGGAACAGTGTGAAACCATTCTCCCGCGACTGACTGACACACACACACACAAAAAAAAGACAAACAGTACTTAATCATCGTGTCCCGTGAAAACTAAAAGGCCTTCGCTGGCAAGCGAGGCAGAATGCAGCCTTTTTCCCCAAACAAAAACTAAACTGTCCTGAAGGGCTGTCAGGGTTTAATGCAAGTCATACCTTCCAGTAAATCATGGGTGTTTTCAGCTCTTTAAACACCAAAAAGTTGTGCAGAACGGCATACTTCAGTGCAAAACTTGCATTTAAACATGTCCCAGATTTGATTTTTCTGCATAAACAAGCTCCCAAAAGGAATTTCTCTTCTTGAACACTTAAAAGATGACATAGACTCCTTTTATGAAGAAATAGCTACTTTATCCATTGTGAAACACACCTGCAGCTACTTGCAATGAAACCTCTCCAGTGACTGGAATCCTGTCAGCATTAAACACCAGACACACAAATTATTACAAGTGCACAGCCCTGAACAGAAAGGGTAAGGAGTGAAGAATGCACTGGAGTAAACTCACCTTGAAACTGGCATCAAAATTTACTCATGAGACAAACCTCTGAAGATCCACTGTTACTACCATGTGTGAACAGCCACACCGTTGCCTAGTAGGCTTACAAGAGCAGGAATGGATCCTGCTCTGGGGGCACAGGGGTTTGGAAGGAGACATTACTCATGGCAACAGCAAAACAAACAAACAAAAAGTCCTACGAGTCAAGATCCTCAAAAGCTGCTGTTGCTAGGTCCTCAGGAAAAAAAGACTGTTTCTGATAGATCAGGTTGAATGTGAAACCAGTTATGAGAAAGAGGCGCCCCAGATAGTTCTGGTGGCGTTTCGTTCTCACTTAAGATGATGTCCAGTAGAATGCAGAGCTTGCACTGCACTACAGCTTTCACAGTAAAATAATGGATTAGACGATGGTAGGATATGACTAGAAAACATATGGAAACTCCTCTTTTTCCCCCACCCCCACTCAGATTTAAGCCTAAGGAAAGGCAGATAAACCCTCCTGCTTCCAACAGGCTCCTTACTTCTTCTGAAATTAGACTTCAGAAAGTCTGTCACTCTTCTAATTACAAATGTGGAAGCGAGAAATCTGCAGAGAACAAGACACCGTTTAGAGACCCACATCAACCAGCTCTCGCACAGTGCACAGGAACAAGGGCTGGAGCACAAACCTTCAGTTCCAAGTTTTCTAAGGTCCTTATCCAAGATAAACATGGAATTTCTTCACAAGCTCTGGAAGCATTCTCATCTACATCAGAACTGATGCACTCCCACTGTACATGTTGCATACCAAAAAAAAAGGGCCGCACAGGCTCTAGTCTGAGTCACTTGATGGTATGGGAGGCTTTTGTTTAAATTAAGGAAGACTGTTTAAAACAAGGAATGATAAATGCTTTGTATCATTTTCTAAAAGCAACTTGCAATTTGTCACGGCATCTGCTGTTACAGGTTCACCCCTGCACTTCGCCTGGATTATGGTTCCTCACATACACTATACATTACGAGATGCCAGCTGCTTTTAAAGCAAATAAATGAAAATTGTGAAGTCAAAGTTTATTTTGGTCTATGCAAAAGCCAGCTTTTCATACTTGACCACATATAAACCACTAGTGCACTAAAATGTTCTTCCACTAAAAGTCTACTGGCACCTTTACTTGGGGCATCAGCAAAATCAACAGCTAAAAAAGCCCTGTCGCTTGGTAGTTTCACTGAAATTTAAAGCACTGATAATAGCCAAGGATTTTCTAAATGACAGCTATAGTCAGTGTTCACACCACTGAACTTTGTACGTGGAGATCCTTCTCAATGCAAGAAATAGGGGCCATCTTCATACACCTCCAATATTTAAGGAAGCTGAATTGGGATGTTTTAGTCACTTAATTGCTAGAATCCCAAGACTGCAGAAGTTAATTCTGAAGACTGCTCATACTTCAGGTGATTGATTCAACCTTGCCTACCTCGCAAGGTGTCCTGCCGGTCAGTAACAAAGCTTGCTTTTTGGGCACCATCAGGCAGGACTGAGATACTGGAACCCCAACTAGGTATTTCATTTACCGACAGCTACAGCGCTCTCTTACTGTCACTCCTGAATTGCGCCGGTTCCCATCGGAACCGCAGGCACTCGGGCTGCTCAGCACCCTGACCGGCCCCACGGGTTCAGGAACGGACGCTCGCAGGGCGCCGCAGGACACGAGAGGTGCCACAGCTCAGGCGCTTACCTGGGTACTGCACACCGTACTGCTGCTGGGGCTGCGGCTGGGCCTGCGGCTGCTGAGCAGGGTAGCCCGGCTGCTGGTACTGCTGGTACATCTGACCTGCGGATTGAAAGCGTGTTTAGTTGAAGCCCAGTACCCTCACCACATTAAAAACACACAGCAAGCAACATCCTAACAGTTGAAAAATCAAGAAACAAACCCTCTCGCAACATGTAAAAACTTCTAATTACTTTTTTAAATCTGAACACGGTGAAATTTGAGTATATGTTCCACCTAATTATCAGCCGAAATCAGCCTACAGATTTTAGTTTCTGAACAATGCTGTTCTGAAGACTAAATTATGTTTATCTACCACCAACAGAATAAACGGCTGCAATCTGGTACACGAGGCTTACTATTCCATGTTTTCAGAGGATGCCAGAAGCCACCCACCTTAAATAGTGCTATTCTGGTGGGTAACGGAGCAGGAATCTTTAAACATCTTGATAACTACTCCAGAACTTACACTGTAAATTAAAAGTCCTTCAAAAGTTAACTGTGTCCTCAGATTGTCTGTTTATATTAAGTTTTTAAGACCCATTTCTGCAAAGTACTGTAAGCATAGTAGTACATTATTCATTCTGACCACATTTTCCAGATAAGTCATCCATCTCTTATTATCTGGCCTGCTGTAAGCCAAGTTTTCTTAAGAGACCCGGGAGTATACACCCTAAGGCAAAAATAAAACCATACATTCTTAAACTTGGGTATTCCAATTCAATGCTCGTTTTTCCTAAATTCGCTGATTCCAATTTCTTGGCAAGAAATGTTTGTTTAGACTTAACCCGTGGGCCCTGTTCAGGCGTTATGCTTCTATGGGTCTTCAATTTACCAACAGGCACAGTCAAGGAACAAAACCAATTATATGCCAAAACTAAAGCTTAGCTGCACTGGAGCAGACGTGGAAACTTCACTATTATAAAGTGTTAGCATACTATTATCCATTCTGCAAAGATCAGCAGACTCTATAAATACACTGTTAAGCTGTATCTTCCGAAGTGCACCAAGACAAAAGCAACTCGGCTCGGCTCCAAGTCCTCCCAGACCCCTGCGCACGCTACTTTAAAAGAACTCCTTATTTCTTCTTTTCTCTGCATTACTTGCAGCTGAAAGCAACGGTACTTTCCATTCACACTAAGGTGTTCCAAGTATTTTATACTGCTGCAGTTATTCAAAATGTTATTTGGTATGCAATCACTGTGGGACGGAGAGAGCGCTAAACACAAGGCTTGAAGACAATTTAAGTCTGTTAGCTTGATAATTAGGAATTAGAAACTCAGAACATGTGCTTTCTGTTTCTTGAACCCACGTTGTTACAGGGAGGTTCTGGGAGAACAACCCAGCGCCTGCCTACAGGCAACACGGAGACGGCACTGGCACCTGCTGGAGACCGCAGGCAAAGGGATGGGAGAGAAAGAGCGTGGAGTCTTTGCGGAGCCTGCTGAGTCTTTGCGGAGCCTGCTGAGTCTTTGCAGAGCCTGCTGAGTCTTTGCAGAGCCTGCTGAGTCTTTGCAGAGCCTGCTGAGGCGGCTTGCCGTCTTCCACCAGGGCTGAAGCGTTAGTGAGGAGCAGAGGGGTGAGGTGTTCCAGCACCGTTCAAGAAAGCATTCTTAATTTACAGCCATGAATGCACTCGGGGACCCTACGGATCCTTAAACACAGTTTTGCCTCTCACTGCATTTTTCACTCCAAAACCAAGATGAGTTACAGCACCAGTGTCTGGTTTTGTACTTAGCAGTGCTCATTGCAGGCACGGATCTGCCAGCATTTGCCATTGTTCCTGTGCCCTGAAAGAGCCATTTTAGCTCGATCCAGAAAAAAGACCAAATAGGTATATTCTTTTCCCTAGAAGATCATGAAGTGCTTACAGGAAGGAACTTTTACATCAATTTTAGCAAAATCTAAAAACATGTTCACATCTGTAAGTGGTTCTCGTGCATGTTCAGCAACTGGATTTAGTGGTACAAAAGCCCAGGCATGCTACAAGAGACAGCACTATACTGAAATGTCTGTAATATTGATTTAATTCAAACTAGCGAGTGCTTAGAACTTTTATCAAGGGAGGCAAGACATTAATTTGTATTGGCACATAGAGGTGAGGTGACTCGGTATTCACAAATAACAAAACCTAATAGCCAGCTATGATCACCATAACATTTATTCGCAAAGAACGCCATTAAAAAATAATCCCCAATATACCAGAATGATTGTCACATGACTGGCATCATCATTTTACTTATATACTCAAAATACTGGGAAGGCGGGGGGGCGAAGCACTGCTTAAGGTGGTTTTTTAAGAAATGAACTAATATTTTAAACTAGTTTGTAAGAACAACATGCTCTGCACCAGCAGTTCCATTTGTGTGAGCTAATGCTGTTGAAAACCTAACCAGCACAACGTATGTGAAGTCCTGGCTGGGCTCCGGCCCTGCACTGCTTCTCATCTCGGCTGCAGGAGCAGGACGGGACAACACAGGCCCCCACATTACCACTGGACCCAGATACTATCAAACAGCGAAGTACAGAAAGCTACTCCTCCATCTTTCAAAAAAAGTCTTTGAACACTTTGGATAAATGCAACTTAGTTTATGAAAAAAAAACTTAGAGGTTGACAATCACACGTTACCCAGCTTTGGTAAGAGACTGCTGTTCACCGTACGCACACAATGCACAGAATAAGCACCTCACCAGTATTTCTGATGAACACAGTGCAATGACTTCTGATCTCTTCTGGAGAACTGAACCATCCTGTTCTACCCAGAGTGAAGACAATCTAATCAATACTTCAGTATTTCAGTGGCAATAATAAAAACTGCATAAACTACAGATCAAAACTTGAATAATTAGTGCTGTTGTCATTTCTATGTGTGAAAAAAGAACTTGGGCAGAGTTATAGCACAGTTCTGGTAAGTGTTTAAAAAACCGAAACCACCAACAACCAAAAAGCCACACACTACACTTTCCTCAGCCTAAATTTAGAAAAATCATTACATGTACTCTGATACATGAACCTAGACAAGTTCTTTCCCCAGTAAGATGAGCTTTGCTGAAACAGCTACTTTTTCCCTTCCCTGGTATTAGCATCCATTCAGAATTCCAACCTCACGCTGCCAGAGCTCTTAAGAGTTTAAGCGCTTTTTTGTTTCAGCACTAGTTTAACATCAACACTTAAAACCTCGTACCTTACTGTATTGAAGTAAAAATACTAAACTCATAAAATAAAGGTTCAGTAGCTGAGAGTCTGGTTTTTTAGTATTAAGTTTGCTGGCTGCTGACAGAAGAACCTTGAAGCACTTTTTTCCAAAAGTAGCTTCCACACACAAACAACAAACACTTCTATCTGTAAGCTACAAAGGTGTCTCTTGCTGCCTCTTTGTATCGCTTGACTAATTCTTAGGGAAGCAAGCCAAAAAAAAAAAAAAAAAAAGCCTGAAAGAAGCAAAACAAGTGTTTTGGAAGTTCTGCTGCAACCACCTGCACTGGTGCCTGCTTAGATATTATACCCAGCTACAAGCTCCTCCATCAAAAACGTTACTGAACCCCTTCAGGCAAGGCATTCCAAGTGACTGTGGATACTGTCATCACCCTCACTAATGCCTCTCTCCTGTCTCAGCACTGTGCCAGTACAGAAAGCAGCAGAGGGTTGTAACTTACTTCTACACTAACACAAAAATAACTTTATGTTGTACTTCGTACGGAGGTAGAAATAACCAAAGTGAGTCGTTCCAGTTTCATCCAGAACTATGCAGGTCTGAGGGCTCAGTGCTCTTTAAAAATACCAGTAGAAAAATGATGCCCAAACGTAGCAAACCTCTGAACAGGTTTATTCTTACAAGTCAAGTAACATGGAAACGGGCAAAGAACTCTGGTTTCAAATTCCTTTGTAAAGACCTTAGGCTTTAAAGGAGAGCCCACTGATGCTCTCAAGGGTTACGCAGGCAAGCTAAATGCATGTGAGATGGTTAACAAGGTTTAACTTGACTAGCACAGAGCCGTACATAATAAAGCAGCAATGCAATAATAATGGCTCTGTTTTGTTAGAAACTATGAGTAAACATTTTTAATTCAGGGCAGACAAGCCAACAAACTGTAAGCTGAGTGAAAGCTTGACACGATGCACAGGGTATGAGACGAACCAAGGTCTTCAGACAGATTTACAGTGCAGCATATATAAATCTGCCTTACAGTAAAGTGAACACAGATGCAAGTAGGAAACAGCACCATGAAAATCCTCCTCATCCTCCTCCTATTCCATCACTCACCCTTTTAAACAAAGCTACTGCTCCATCTGCTGCTCCTATCTTGAACAGCACGTGAGGAAAAAAGTTTTTCTGCCTAGTGGCAGAGATGAATTGGTAGTTTGGTATCAACTTTGGGTCTGCTAACTGGCAGTCACAACTATGGTCACCCAGATTCAGACACCATCACTCACACCCTGAACAGTAGAAAAACACGCTGCTTACCTTCCACCTGAGCAGTCTGTGGCTGTGTTCCGGGGTACGGTGCCTGCTGGGCCTGAACACCGGAAGGGTGGGCTGCAGAAGAGGACGAAGCAATGCTGTCTGGTGTTCCTGATCGCTCTTCCGCAGGGGCACTGGGTGGTCCTGCAGAAGCAAAACCAAAAGACAGTATGTGAAATGAACAGAGTTTGAATTAAAAAAAAAACCAAAACAACAAAGTCTAGTACAAGATGATTCCTTTGCAAAGGTTTTAACCTTTTTTCCAGTTTTCCACAGATTTACATAAGAGGGTGTCACACCCAAGCTAAGACTAAATATATTTGCACATGTAGACTTTGAAAATATGTGTGTGTGTCTGTGTGGTTCCACCTGTCTCTAGGTCACTCACATTCATCATGCCATGGAACCTGACCCATTTGTGGGACACAACCCTCCATGGCAACATGATTTTTCCACAGCTTCAAGTGTTAACCTTGCACATGTACACTGAAGACTTGCTACATTTGGACAGAACGTGCAGTTATGTACCTATTCTTTCTTATCTGGAGCAAAGGTGAAAGGTTTCGGGAAACTATTCACATGCACTTGTGTTTTACTGTGGCCCACACGGGCCCAGGCAACAGTGTTTTACCAATAGTCATGTGGCATGTGAACAGAAAACCTCCAAGGAAGCTGTTAAAATTGCACTCCCGAAGAGGATATGGCAGGCTTCAGTCTAAAAGCTATGAAATATTATATATAATATCAAAATATTCCAGCTAGCACTCAAAGAAAGCACAGAAACAGATTTTCTCTGTTACGAGAGAAGTTCTGAAATATGTGTGGGAACAGGTATAATCTACTACAATTAAATGCAAAATATTTTGTTAGAAACAAGGGAGCTTAAACTGGATCTTTGCAGCTCTTAGCTACATGAATGCTACGTACGAGACACTACTTTCAAATACATGCTTAAAATTAAGCACAAATAGCAGAATTGCTGCAAATTCACTTTCAATTTTGTTATATTTACACAAGATAAATATGCATCCAACAAGCCCTTAATTATGTTTTCATGTTACCCTTATTAGGAGGGAAATGCATCAAATTTGCCTACTTCTGGTTTTGCCTTTATATACATAACTGTGAGACTGTAGCTTTAGATGGGATTTCTTACATCCTACTTCAGTGGTCCTCTGTTTAAGTTCTCTGAGCATTCCAAGCATTGTCAAGTCAGTTCCTTCTTTCAGAAGAATTATGGAGACACTGAAGCATCACTGATGTTACAACCAAAGCATTAACTGATACTGAGGCTTTGTGCCAAAAGAAAAACCCACTTCTTAAAGAATTAGCTCCAATTTTCTGCTAGTTGTACTTCATACTCAGCCATTCCATTGTTCAGAGGATAGCCCATTGTAAGCTTTTAATTCCCATCAAACCTTTATCTGGTTTGTTAAGTAACCATGCTGTGACAATAACCAAAACGTGCCACGGAAGAAAAGATCACTCAGTAAGCCTGATCCACGGGCCAGTACCCTGATCTGCAGACAGCCACTCTGTCCGAGGGTACAACTTTGGACCCTGCAGGGTTGCAATCATGCAGGATCTGTTCCTATCACCCCACGCTTTTGCCAAGGCAGCTGTACTGTAACAACAAGCTCCGGCTGCTTAGTTTGTCTATCTGTATCATTACTTCACGCATCACTTAAAATGGACTTGCTCTACAGCTGAGAGTACACAGCAAATCCTGTTAGCTAACGGTAGTTTTATTTTCAGCTTTCAATGCTACATTAAACCTTGCCAGACCCATGAAGATTCTGTGCAGAATCACGTCTCAATATTCTGCATCACACTCCCTATTACATTCTACATTGCTTTTCTAACTTCAGGTATCCTGTCCAAAGTTGACTGCATTCAATTTAGTATAATCAGCTTTTATATGTTTAGCATTCTACTGCTACACAGGGCTGACAGTCAAGCAGCTCTTCAAGAATAAATACGTGTTATTCCTTTCCATTAACGCTAAGTTGACACTATTTACTTCTGAAATGAAACAAGAGAAAAGGTGGGGTTGTATAAAACATTCTGACTGACCCGAACAGCAAAAGCACAAGAACTGCAAGATCAAACCCTAAGGCAGAGCACTGGATACTGTTTTTCTCTCTCTGGCAGACACTAATTAAGTTACTCTATACCACAGCATTAAATAATTCAAATAAAAGATTTTAACCCATTTTCTACTCCAAGCTAAAACACAATACTAACACCAACAGGAACACGTTAACATTCTGTATACGAAAGTCAGCAAACACAGCCACAATACCATAACATATCACGTTTTAGAATTCTGAAAAGAAATAGTGAATACAGAACACAGCTTAACACATTCAAAATACAAATGCTGTATTACAAATCAAGATCCGAGTCATCGATTACAAACTGGTTTTGCTTTCCTCTTCGTAAGATACACCCTTACCTGACACCTGATCGTCTGTCAAGCCGAACGCTGACATGACGTTCTTGCTGATTTCATCCTGGTTCTTGAGCGGATCGAACGCAGACATGCTCGCTGCTATAACTTGAGTAGATGGCTTAACGTTAGAGTCAGCAGCAGCAGGCTTCTCTTCCCTACCATCTACAGCATCTACAAAACAAAATGCCCGGTTATTAATTCTTGAGCACTGAAACACCACCATACAGATACATTCATATATTTGTATCTATATATATATATTCAGAAACCCCTCACCTAGTCAAGTGCTACCTTTTCTCTTAAAAACAAGCAACTACAGATAGGGTTTAGCCTGGATAGTCGTGATTGCACTCTTACGATCATCAACCTAACCTCCTTCCAAATGGTTTATAACAGGAAACTGCGGTATTTCACTGAAATTAGTTACATTGTAGGAACAGGGGCTGGGATTTTTTTAAACAACAATACTAATAAAACCTTGAAGAGTAAAATACAAAAGCATCCTAAAACAAAGGCTGGAGTTCTTGGTTTGCCTCTTTACTCAGAACACTGTACTCCATGACTTTGTGTCATTATCTTCTGTGTCCAACTCATCCAAGATCTGTAGTTCAGCACTCAGAGGTATAGTTTTTATAGTACAACAGCCCTAAGCTAGGAGACAAGTGTCTCAAAACAGAGAGAGTAAGACCCCTCCCCGTTTTGCCCTCTCCCAATAATCCTTCCCCACCCCTACCTGCACTCCTGTGCTGCTTACCCTGAGACAGCTCTGATGCTGGTCTGAGCTCAAAATGTGTGGATTCAATTTCCTGACTTGGCAGAAAGAGTGGATATAATTTTTGCTGAACTTGCTTTTTACTGTTTTAGTGAATCAAACTTCTTAGCAACATGAGAAGACAACACCAGAGCTAGCCCAAAGCAGGCACTGGGAGTGCTCAGCTGGGACCAAGAACTCTTCAGCAACAACAAACTATTAATTCAGGTCAAAGCCCTCTCAAAATGTTGTCATGACTCACAAGTGTCAGTTACAGCATTTTCATACATTGCAACAAAAACTCAAGACTTTGAAGTTTCATTTCTAACTTGAATTAGTGCTTTACTCCAGATAATTTGAATAAAAATTCTGCCTCTGAAATAACTGAAGCATTAAAAATTAAGTTCTGAACCATCAAGAAACAATTAAGAATGATCACAACTGGCATTCAAGCCTCCACTTTTCACTTTGTTAACAACATACAACTCTGCAAATCAAACCAAACAATTCTTTGCCAGGCTGCCTACCATTTTCAGGCAGATTAGTGGAAAGCCCTGGTTCAGCCGGTGGTTCTAAACAGTCCAGTAAACGATTGACTTTATTGCGAAGTTCTATCAGCTCTCGACGCAGGTACTTCACCTGATTAGATTCTAGGGGTCTTGGTTGCCCATTCACTGCAAAAAAGTAATTAGATAAATTTAAGACTGTAGTAACATTCTGACATCCAGTTTAAAATTGAAAAGAAAAAAATTTAAATTCCCAACTTTTACTTGCTTGTAGCATCATCATCCTCTGTGGAGTTTAAAGTACCAAAGTTTAGTCAACACAGACTGAATTCATTCTAGACCTTACTGTTCCTTTGCTATCATCTCAGCTCGGCATAATGCACAGAACAGAACTGCAGAGTGAAGTCTGCGGTACGTTTCTGCATTGTTTACTCATTTCCATGAATATACCCTGAACAATACAAGTATCGTATTTGGTTACGGAAAGCTGTCCCTTTAGAACTAATGCAGCATACACAACACTGCTGCAATTCACGCATAAGGTCATGTCCAAGTTAAAGGCTGCTTGCTGTTCCTTGGAACTATGTGCTAATTTACCAATAGTAGCCTGGAAAACAAATAACTATTTTACACAAAGGCCAAAGGATAAACGTTATAATCTATTCAACTTCAAGCAATTAATGTTAATTTTTAGCAGTGTACTAGTAACACTGCAAGATAATCACCATCTTAAATTTCTCACGTACCTGCAAAGAAAACCCCACAAATGCTACAGAGTAAAAGACAACATGGAAAATAACATTAAGAAAAAAAACACTGACCACATATATAGGTATGCTAAATAATTTAAGCAATCTTACAAACAGAAATAGTTTGTTTCCTTAAGTTCAGATGCCACATGAAACATCAAGGGAGAAAACAGATACCATGTATTAATCTACTATTTTTAACTTACTGATTTCATTCTTCTGAGATGACAAAGGTTTTGGCACCTCCCAGTGAAGCCTACTGCCTGAATTTTATAATTTTTTTTAAAAAAAGAAAAAGGCAATCTTCTATACTTACCAAACAATGTCAGCTTAAGTATCCTACTGCATTGAATTGCGAAGGAAAGATCTGAACTATCAAAAATTGTTATAAGATCGCCATCTGAAAAGAACATGAAAAAGTTACATTAAAAGCAAAGCCTATAAACCACTGAACTTCACACTAGAGCTGAAGAGAAATTATTTCATTACTCAAAAATAACTTTCCCCATTTGATTCTAGGAATCAAACTGAAACTAGGAAAAAAGTTTCTGATTTTAGTGCAGGAGTCATTATGCAGGAAAATTACGTGCAGAAGGTAGGGCAGAAGCATGACCAGCTCCTAAAGGGAGCCTTCTGGCATTAGCCCTTTGAAAGTTCCATATAGCTCACCATTCTTTTATGTTACATACAGGATGAAGTACTAGAGCTGAGAGTTCGCTAAGTACAATGCCAGAAAGAATAATGGTTCCAGTTAAAATTACATGCCTATTCCAAGTGGCTCCAAAACCGTGCTGCCCACGAACACACAGGAAAGTCAAGATACATGGCACAAGCCAACCCCAGTTCAATTTTGAAAAAACAAAACACGCACACTAACAAGGGAAAATTTTAAGTGACTAGAACACTTTCTCAGGTTATACTCAGAACACTGAGGTGCGAGACTGATTTTCAACAAGGGAACGAGAATAAAGTTCCTGTGTAAATGTGAATAGTAAAAATACCTATCAGCCTTAACACAAATAAGAATGAAGATGTCAAAGTAATCTGAAGAATTTTCTCTTCAACAAGGAATCTGACATGAAGTCTCAACTCTCAGCCGTTTATTTCTGTGTCAGATTTCAGAGGAACTCCCATCCCACTGCATCCTAATCAATTTGCTCATTGCCATCAGTCACAGGAACTATACTAAACTGTATGGGATCCTTTACTCTTCAGATACAAAGGGCTATGCATAAAGCACTGAACACCTTTAATGCTATTAATACCCAAGAGGTACCATGTTCCCATTAAGCCCGATCTCTCAGATTTTAACCCAAGTCAATCCACATTAATATCTTTGCTTACTCAACAAGATCACAGTTAAAACAAGACTATTCTTCTTTGGCAGGGTGGATTTTCTACATTTTTAACATATTCAACAGACTATTAATAGATTAAATGAACACAAATTAGGCAGCACAAAGGAGAGTTGGAAGGCATTATCAGGAAAACGTGTGTACTGACAGAGGGAAAGAGAAGGGATAGCAGGACTCCTTCCTTCCAGAGCAGCATGACTAGGAACCGAGATGAGACACTGTCTAGTGAAGCTTCACCTTCAGAAGCAACAGCGTTAGATAAATGACAGCTTGGAACAAAGCCAACTCCAGGCTACCAATGCTCCTCCCTACAACACTGTCACAAGGACGCTCTCTGGACAAACACAGAAAAGTGTTTTTCATACTGATTACTGCCTAAAAATTCTGAGCTACTCCTTATGTGTTGGGGACAAAGTTCCAACAGTATAAAGTTGTGGTTAAAGTTTCAAATAAACGAATGATTCAGTACAAACAGCTGTAAGCCACATGATGGCACATTGAGAAAAGCTCAAAATTTCAAGAACTACGTATCCTAATTTTGTCATACCTGATAACAAGTAACACCTCTGCAAAGGAAGGTTGTCTTAGTATAGTACCATTAGTAACACCTAACAATGCTTATCAGTCTTCAAAGAAGTTGCTTTCTGTCCCGGTTTCTGCTGGGATAGTTAATTTTCTTCTTAGTAGCTGGTGCAGTGCTGTGTTTTGGATTTATTATGAGAATGATGTTGATAATACACTGATGTTTTTAGTTGTTGCTAAGTAATGTTTATACTAAAGTCAAGGATTTTTCAGTTTCTCAGGCCCTGCCAGTAAGAATGCTGCAAGGGCACAAGAAACAGAGAGAGGACACAGCCAGAACAACCAAAAGGATAATCCATACCATAGAACGTCATGCTGAGTACATAAACAGGGGGAGTGGGCTGGGGCCTGCCACTCACTGCTCATGGACCACCTGGGCATCAGTCAGCAGGCGGTGAGCTATTGTACAGTCCATCCCTTGGGGGTTTTTTGCCTTCTCTTTAGATTTTATTCCTCTCCCCTTCTCTGCCCTTTTCATTACAATTGTTGTTGTTATTATTACATTTTTTATTTATTTTATTTCAATTATTATATTGTTCTTAATCTCAGCCCTCAAGTTTTACCTTTTTCCTGATTCTCCTCCCCAGTCCCGCTGGGGGTGGCAGAGGGAACGAGCCAGCACCTGTACAGTACTTAGTTGCCAGCTGGGGTTAAACCACAACACTTTCTAAAATAAGAAATCTTACAAATACTAACAAACTGATGACATAGTAAGTAATTCCTAAGTTTTCCTGAAAGAAATACTGTTGTCTCCAAAGATTTTTTTTACATCCTACATCTTGTTTGCACTTTCACCATCTCAAAAAACATTGGTTGAAAGCAGTATCAGTCATGGGTTCAACAAGTAGAGACTGGAAGGTCTC
>JAVJGJ010000001.1:46985964-47002395 GCA_035590215.1 Microhierax caerulescens | reverse complement strand
CCGCAGCTCGGCCCATGGTACGGTCCGCCGGGGCCGTGCCATCAGGGCAGTGTCGGGGCGCACGTAGGCCGCGCGCGCCGCCCAACCGCCGCCGCGCGCGCCGCGGGCGGGAACGGCGCGTGCCGCTGGCCGTCCCCCCTTCCCTCCTTGTGTTCCCCTGCACCCTGCTGCGTTAGGGGCTTTTGGGGGTGCGGTTAACGTTGTTCCCGCCGGGTTGGCCGTGTGGAAAAGCCCTGTGCCCCTCACAGTGCCTGCGGCTGTCGCAGGTGGGCCCTCGCGGTGAAGAGGTCCCTTCATACTAAAGGGGGTCCCCTCACACCGAAGGGGGTCCCCTCATGCTAAACAGGGTCCCTCACACCGAAGGGGGTCCCCTTATGCTAAACAGAGTCCCTCACACTGAAGGGGGGCCCCTCACACTAAAGGGGGGCCCTCGCAGTGAAGGGAGGCCCCTCACACCAAATGGGGTCCCTCACTCCAAAGGAGGTCCCCTCACGCTAAAGGGGGTCCCTCACACCAAAGAGGGTCCTCTCATGCTAAAGGGAGTCCTTCACAGTGAAGGGGGTCCCCCACAGTGAAGAGGGTCCCTCACAGTAAAGGGGGTCCCCTCATGCTTAAGGGGGTTCCTCACAACGAAGCAGGTCCCCTGACACCAAAGGGGATTTCTCACACTGAAAGGGTCCCCTCACACTGAAGGAGGTCCTTCACACTCAGCGGGTCCGCCTCACGCTAAACGGGGTCCCTTATGCCAAACTGGGACCCTCACACCAAAGGGGTCCCTCAGCCTGGAAGGCCCCAGCTGTGCCCCAGGGCAGTGGTGCTGGCTTCTGGGGGGATGAGGGCCCAGGCACCCTGAGGGTCTTCTTCCAGTAACACCTCTTCCCCCCACAAACAGGCAGCTGAGGGCCTCCTGGATGTTCTCAGGGTAACATACTGGCTCACTGATGGTCCATTAACTACAAGCCGGTAGCCAAGTGAGTGGTTGGAAAGCTGCAAATTTTAGGGTGCCTGAAGAAGGATTCCCCAAGCACCAAAGACAGTGCTCTGCGGGTGGGCATGGGGCTGTCCCGGGGGGGGTGGGGGAAGAGCCTTGTTTGGGGACACACAGTCAGGCATCCCAGCTGCCTGAAGCCATGCACCTTCCACAAACAGACCAGAAACCAGGGTGCATCAGGGGAGCAGGCACATTTGGTGGGAGCCCCACTTCATCTGTACTGCTGATGTTCAGGAAAAAAAAAATTTCAGGTGTGAATGTGGCCATGGACCAAAGAGCAGCCAGACACCGCATCCCTGCAGAACTGATAATGCATGCCATCTAGCAAGGCACAAGCTCTGCATCCCTTGTGAAAACTTCCTTGGCACCAGCTGTCGTGGCTCTGATGGGTGTGTTGCAATCTGGTGCTCTTCCTGCAAGGTGTGGTGCAAGACTTAAAAGCAAAACCCCGCGTGGGCTCCCTGATAGCTGGTGGCAATTCCCCACCAAAAGGATTTCAGGATTTCCCTACGTGTTTTGCTGGAGCGCCTGTCTATGGCTCTGCTCTCCCACTGCCAGGAGGGGGGATGGGGGGACAGCCCCTGTTCTGTGTGACAGCCTGCACAATGACAGCCTCTGTTGTCATTTGTGTGTGTGCTGTGTGTGGTTTTTTGTTTTCACGCAGCAGCCGTAGGGAAAAAGTCACGTATTTTACGTCTTCCCCAGCACAGGGCTCGCACTCAGATTGGAGCAGTCGGCTGCAGTGCACACTGGCCCCTGCGCCCTCCAGGTTAAGCAACACAAAGAGCAAGGCACAGCCGCGGAAAATACTCGCTTTTGCTTCAAAATAGGTATTTGGTGCAAAGTAATGTGGCCGGGTACTTCCCTGACACCTCCAGGCTGGCCCTGCTGCTTCTGCCGGGCTGCTGCATGGGGCACAGGGCACACGCGCCGTTGGCTGCTGTGCTCCGCCAAGTCCCTTCTCTCTTCTTCCAGGCGGCGCCTTACATTTTGGGTTTTATTTAGAAACAGGTAAATAAATAAAATCCTTCTTCTCCTGCCTGTAAGCGCACAGGGAAGCAGTGTGTTTCGGAGCAGTGCTTGCACAGCTGGCTGCCTGCACAGCCGAGCCCTGCACATTGCCAGGACCTCCCTGGGCGCCGCGTTAAACCGGCCAGCGCGGAGCGGGGCTGGAGGGCAGCCAGCTGGGCAGCGGTGGGCACAGCCCCAGCACGGGGTCTGACGGGCTCCGGGGGTTCCATCTTTGGTGTCTTTAAATGAAGACCGAGCCCCCCGCCTTGGCTTAGGGGATGCTCTGCCATCGCCTTGGTGAGGCGCCGGGCCGGGGGCTTGGCAGCAGCACTGGTGGGTGCTGTCTGCCCTCAGCCCCCGCTCCCCCGCCAGCTCCCACCCAGCCCGTGGCTCAGCCCTTAATCTCCGGGATGAAATGTCCTGCTGACACGGCCGGTGCTGTCCCGGGGAGAGCCCCCGCTCACCCCAACCCCGCAGCTCTTCCCTTTGTTCCCAGCCAGCTCCAGGCCCGGCGCTGCCAGAGCCGGGAGAGCGGGGTGCCAGGGGCTGCCCCCCCGCCTCCTCGTGCAGCGGGGGCTGTGCTGGCAGGGGGACGTGCCCCCAGCCCCACGGCCGGTGACTGCCTATCAATTAACCTGCAATTAAAAATTAACAGCAGACCCTCTCTTTCCAAACAGGTCCTGTCTTTTCAAATAGACCCTGTCTTTCCAAACAAATCTTGTCTTTTCAAAGCAGATCTCATCTTTTCAAATAGATCCTCTTTTCCAAGTAGATCCTGGCTTTTCAAATAGATCTCACCTCTCCAAACAGACCCTGTCTTTCCAAGCAGATCCTGTCTTTTCAAAACAGATCCTGTCTTTTCAAATGGATTTCCTCTTTTCAAACAGATCTCATCAACAGATCCTGTCTTTCCAAACAGATCTCTTTTCAAAACAGATCTGGTCTTTTCAAACTGATCTCCTCTTTTCAAATAGGTCTCATCTTTATAAATGGATTCAAAACAGATCTCTTTTCAAATAGATCTTGTATTTTCCAATAGATCCTGTCTTTTCAGATCTCGTCCTTTCCAATCGATCCTGTCTTTCCAAACAGATCTAGTCTTTCCCAATAGATTCTGACTTTCCAAACAGATCTATCTCATCTTTCCAAACGGATCCAGCCTTTCCAAACTGATCTCATCTTTTCAAACGGATCCTCTCTTTTCAAACAGGGCTCGCCCTCCCAAACAGATCCCAAACTCTCTCCAGAGGAGGCGTGGCGAGGCGGCGGCCCCCCGGGCCCCGCAGGGTCCCCCCGGCCCCCAGGCCGGCGGGCGCAGCCCCAGGGCCGCCAGGGGCCAGCAGCAGCGGGACGGGTACCAGGCCTGTCCCGCTCCGGCGTTTCCCGGGAGAGGCCCCGCTGTGCCGCCCGGCCCCGCGGTGGCTTGGACCCCCGCTCCTGGTTTTTGTCCTTTTTCTGCCTAGGTGAGGCCCGGAGAAGTTAGGGCGGCCTGTGAAGGACAACGGGTCGGGGCTGACGGAGAAGCTTCTCTGCTCTGAGGCAGCGCCATCTTGCAATACGGAAAAAAGCTGTGCTGGGCGCCATTTTGCAGCTGAACGACAGATGATTAGAGCTTCGTTATTTTTCATCGTCTGGGCGCCGCCATTTTAAGTTACGGCTGAATCTCCGCCTTCCCTAGCGCAATTCATAGTGCGCCGCCATTTTGGCTTGCGAACAATACAGCGACCCGCAGGGGTCCTCACCCCTCCATCCCTCCCTTTAGGTGTCTTCTTAAAATGCCCGTGGAGAATCCCCTCTTTTTTCGCCCCGCTCCCAAGATGGCGTCGATGCGGGAGAGCGACACTGGCCTGTGGCTACACAACAAACTGGGCTCCACAGACGAGCTGTGGGCGCCGCCGAGCATTGCCTCGCTGCTCACGGCGTCGGTGATCGACAACATCCGTCTCTGTTTTCACGGCCTCTCCTCGGCCGTCAAGCTCAAGCTGCTTCTAGGGATGCTGCACCTGCCCCGCCGGGCAGTGGATGAGGTGAGAGCTGGGTAGGAGCTTGCGCGGGAAGCTTAACCGAAGGGGGGTGCGTGTGTGTGAGGGGAAGAGGTCAGTTGGAGACAGCGTGAGGGGAGACGGGGGCGCAGCGCCAGCACCACCTCCCCCGCCCGCCCTTTTCTTTTCTCATGGTGTCTTTGGGGAAGGGAGACCCCAGGGCGCGGCGCCTCAGGCCGCCAGGCGCTGCCCCCTCCGGCGCGGCGGGAGCGGGCAGCCCCCCGCGGCAGCCCTGAGGCAGGGAGCCGGGCAGCGGTTGCTCCTCGGGGGCAGGTGCCCGGCCGCACTCGGCACGGGGTGTGTAATGAGACTGGTCCCCACAGACGTCCGTGCTTCTCCCTTGCAGCCTTTCTTGGACGGGGAGGGGGAGGAAGGAGGTCTCGGCTGGTGGGGTGGTTGGTCGAGGCCCAGTGCGGAGGACTCGGTCCTTGGTGTGAGGAAAAGCGCTCACGTTCCCTGTGATAAGGGAAAGACTGGAGTGGAAGCTTTACTGCTGCTGCTCCTCCTCCTCGCCCTGCTCTCCGGGGAATCTCTGATTAGCACTAGTTTTTTGAAAGCAGTTTCGACCTGAACCCTATCTTATGCCTCCCCATGGACTCGTAGTTGTAGGGCTGTGTTTTGACAGTTTGGGTGCCTTTGGGAAGAGGGCTTGTGGTCCTCCTAGGATTAGGATAGAGAGGCAGGACCGTTTGGGAACAGTCATGTTAGACTTCCTTCACTCTCCTTAATACTGGCAGCTGTGTAGGTGTCCCAAGTCGAACATCTCAGCTTGGAAGGACAGCAGCAAGTGCTGAAACTTATGGAATGGAAGATCTGGGGTCTGCACTGACCAGTGCTTTTCCCCACCTTCTTGCAGTCAAGCATTGCTTGAAAAAACTGCCATGGGTGGGGTTTTTTGCTTCTTTTTACCTTTCTGGTAACAGCTGGTGCTTTCCTTTACTGACCTACCCCAACTAATAAGCTGGCTGGCTCAAGTCTGAGCTGGCTCTGCAAGCTTATTTGCTTGGCCCGGGACCATACCTCAACTGCAGCTGGCTTGTTCTTACCAGTAGGCAGCTACTGATGTTTGGGGCAATAGCTGGAGAATGACTGGGAAACATTTTAAGTTTCTTCAGCCAGGTTTAAGGAGTACCTCTCCTACTTCCACCACGTATGGTATTGGATCCCAGTAACAATCATGGAGGTGGTGTGTAGTTAATCCTCACATTCTTGTGTAGAGTATCCTTAGCTGTGCTTGCACCAGTCTCTCTCTTGGCTTAGGGCACAGCTGCTGCTTAGGCTTAATGTACATATATACTAGGCAGGGTGTGGGGAGACAGTATGTAACTTGGATCATTGTATGCTCAGTTTTTGGGTACTTCTAAGCTGAAAATGCACAAGCATCGCAATTAATCAGTGGTTTAGTGTTTGCCTGTGCCTGTCTTGCCACATGCATCTGTATAAGTGATCACTCTTGCATGCAGTCAGTGTCACTTAAAAAAAATAAAATAATTCTTGTTCAGCATATTTATTCTAATTTTCAAAACATAGTACTCATGTTTAGTGCCTGTTCAGTGCACAAGCTGTCTTCCTTCTGTGTGACAAATGCAATTTTGTTTTGGCCAAACAAAATAACCAAGGCCAGAAAGGGGCATGGGGAACTATGCATAAGCTCATGTGAACTCTTGAGTATGCAAAATTCTTCTGAAGTAGTGTGAAAATCCAAGTAGCCTGGAAGAAATGAGTATTGCGATGTTTAGAAAAATCTGACAAATTAGTGATGTTTTTAGATCAAAAGGAGCTTTGTTTGGGGACCTTCATAAATAACACTGTTCAACTCTTTGAAGGAGCAGAATTCAAGCAAACTAACTTGTTGAAATGCTGCAAGAGTGTTCACTGGGTGGGTAAAATAACTTTTTGAACTGATTCAGAGGAGGATGGTAGTCAGAAACTTTGTGGGTTTGTTAGCAATGGAGATATAAAGTGTATGTAAAGAAGAGCAAGTCAGTTGCTGTACCCTTTAGTATATTGTTAAAGTGATCAGTTATGTTCCAAACATAAAGCTGATCCTACTGCTGTAATAAAAGATATTCTAGGATTTTCCACTATTTTGGTGCAGTTTGTGAATGCAATCATAGATTTAATCCTTCAGTATAAACAAAGCACACTTGAGATCTAGGGATTTAGCATATTTTCAGTCCTTAGCAAAGTACCTGTAACATCTTGGTTATTTCAGGGATGTGACTTTAAAAAAATATTTATTTATTTTTTAACTGAGAGGAAGGGCTTAAGAAATTGATAAAAATTAAAAACTTGTGAGACAGAAACCCTTAACATTGGTTGTACCGGAAGGAAGCCTAATGATATAGCAGACCTACCAGCAAACTCCTGACAAAAAGGGATGTTGTCTTATCAGATGTTCCTAATTCGTAGTGGCTTTGCTAAGATAGGTTGTATCATCATAGAGTGGTTTGGGTTGGAAGGAATCTTCAAGATCATCTAGCTCCAGCCCCCTGCCATGGGCAGAGACATCTTCCACTAGACCAGGTTGCCTGAAGCCCCATCCAACCTGGCCTTGAACACTTCCAGGGATGGGTCATCCACAGCTTCTCTGGGCAATTGTTCCAGTGCCTCACCACCCTCACCGTAAAGAATATATTCCTAATATCCCATCTAAATCTGAAACCTAATCTAAATATATGTTTGTGTTCAGTATATGTGTGCTGTGCGCCTCTCTGTAGTGTTCTCTGTTCAGTGTATTGTGCTGAACGTGGTGGTGTCTTTTTGCTGGCAGAAATACACTGGTACAGGATACCTGTGGCTGCCTGGAAGTGAAATTCATCATTTGGGAATCCTACCCATACCTCAAAATGGTTAAACTTAATTCGTTAGTCTCTGTGGAAAGTCATATGTGTGTTTTCCATGCCATGTGCCAGTCTGTATTGATCATGTGTGAGAAGCACTGAGCTGGCATTTGGAAACTTAATAGCATTAGAAAATACATTGCATCAGCTTTGTAAAGCTTTGGGAATCTAGATAGTAGATGCAGGATGTGTTACTAGTTTATGTAAGATGTTAAATTATATACTCCTCTAGATATTGGACTTAGTTACTATTTTCTCTGCAAAGTACTATTTTTTTGTTTTCTACATAATAGCATTTTCACTGAGGCACAGAATAATACGGAGACCATTTGGGAGCAGAAATACAAGAAAGTTATGTGGGAATCGAGGAAAATGTGGTGGCGCTTGGTTTAGAAGGGGTTTACTTGACTGCTGATCCTTCCTAAATCTCTGTGAAAGCTTCAGTCTAGACAAGTGAATCTTCAATGAGCTGTCTTGAAGGCTAAGTCCTTTACTTAAGTGCTTTTTTTGCTCAAATGTAATACCTTCAATTTTCGTAATGTTTTCATTCAACACTTCAAATATTGTGTATCTATAAGCAACTTAATCCTCATAATACTCCTGTGGGATAGGTAATAAACCTGATTTTTTTTTTTTTATCATGCTGTGAACCTCGTTGCTACTTGTTTGTTCCTGCTGACTAATAAGAATAATTGGCTCCCATTTTTAAGTGTGTTTTATAGGCAGTTATCAAAAATATCCTTTCCTGCTGTAATTCTCTGGGCGGAATTTGCTAACTCTTGAATCTTCCTGCCCTTTCAGCTTTTCATCTGCTAAATTTTTTCTAGATAATTGTGCTTATTTGAAATGATGCCTAAAGCTCAGTGTAGTGCTGACCAGAGTTTCAGTTGTGAATTTGGCAGAACAATTACTTCTGTTTATTTTGTATATTGTATTCTTGTTAACCTGATTCACAATGCCAAGTGCAAGTTTTCTTTTTGTGCCAATGTTTAATTTATTTATTCAGGGTTAGACTGTGGTGTTACAACCAAGTCTGGAATGAGGACTGTGTTGCTTCAGTGCTTTCTGAATTTCAAGTCTTGAGAGGAAGATCTCTATCCCAGCAGCAGCCTGCACTTTTATTACAGTAGCTGCAAGAGAGCGAGAATCAAGACTGTTTCTTCTTGCTTGCGTATGTGAATCAGGAGTCCTCTATTCATGCAAGTGGGACTTGTGGAGTACTACTGCAAAAGAGTAAGAGGGCACATGACGTTTTGCCTATGCCTCTGTTCAGAACAGGCTGCTGTTCATTTTTCTGCCCTGCATTTAGTGTTCTTAATTTTTTTGTGATGTAATATGGTATATTTTAATCTAATACTACCCTTGGCCACTTCTGCTCTTTTTCATGATTAAAATAAAAAACATATGACAGTGATATTTGAACCATCCTGGGTTTGTATTGCATAAATATTAATAATGTACTTTCAATCCAATGCTTTTAGCTTAATGAAAATGCTGTATAATAATACAGATACCTATAAATAACACCTTTTCTATACCACATGAAAGATTAAAACTTGATTGCATTTATTGGCCAACTCCTGATGTAATTGTGTAAAGGTATAGTCACATAAATTGAGGTGTACTATAAAGCAAATGAATGGGAAACCTTTGCAAGAAGTCATCTTGGAATTATCACTTTGTGTGTTTCTAATAACATTTCTTTCTTTACTTCTTCTCACGGGCACAGCCATTATTAATCTCCCTTTGTCTCTGTTCCCAGACTTTTCCCATCCTACCTGATCCTTTTCTTCTCAGATGTTTTTAGTTGTGCCCTATTGGGGTTTTTTTTGTGTCAGCAGGCTAAGAAAAATACTTAAGATCCTTAAGTTTTAGATGAGAGAAATGCCAGAACATGTTGCATCAGATCTTGACATTCATGCTTAACAAGATGCTGGCTGAAGCTGATGGGGCTCTTGCTGACCCAGCGTTGCAATCTTACACAATTAAGAGCTTGGGATTATGGCTGTGCTCTGTAAAGTAACAGAAAACCTATACATCAGTTTCTCAGGGTTGCATTTCATGCATTCTCAAACCACAAAGAGAAGTTTTCTTTTCAGTTGCCAGTTCACCACTGAACTGGCAATGTATATTTAAATTGCTATTGAAAGGCAAACCTGAGTCAAAACTCAAATCCAGGCTTGTTAAATGCAAACCCATATTTAGGCAATGTCTCTGGATAGCTCACAGTATGTGTTAGTGTGCTTCGCTTCCCTGTGTATGACAGTGACTGTTTTTACATCATGTTCTTTCTGCCATGAGGCCTTGGGATGATTTTATTTGCCCAGTGCTAGGCAAACAAGTTGTTTACGGGCTCCATTCTTGAAGGAGCCGAAGTCATGTGAAGCAGTAGATTGTGGCGTAGGTGGGTTGCCTGAACTTTAGTTTCTCTGAGAGCAATGTGGATGTAACATACCCAGACAAGAGCTTCATAGGAACATAGATAGTACAGGCATAGAATCATAAATTGTTTAGGTTGGAAAAGACCTTTAACATCATGGAGTCCAACTGTTAACCCAGCACTGCCAAGTCTACCACTAAACCATGTCCCAAAGTGCCACATCTATGTGTATTTTAAATACCTACGGGGGTGATGATGGCTCTGTGATTTTTTTTTTTGGTGCAAATAGGAGTTTTGTGGAGCAGATATGAATAGTAAATTGGGAGGATACAGGAGACATCTTTCCTCCGACTATTGCCCGAGTTTGATTTGGTGGAAAAACTTGCATTCTATACATTTACCTGCATTAGTTGTGTCAAGATAAAAGCTTGTAAAAGAGCTATAAATAAACAGTTTCATCAGCTCTCATGGCGTGTTTTAAATTTTCAGGTGTTTTAAGTAAATCAGTACTGGAATTCCTATAGGGATAGATAGAGAATAAAGGACTCTTTCAACAGTATTGATGCTTGTCCTCATCCACTGTAGTGGAATTGACTTCTGATGAGCAGTTCAAGGTTGAAATAGAGATTGCCAAGTCTGTGTGGAGTCTAGGTGGGGTTTTGTGACTGAGAAAGAAGCGAGCAATGGAGAGCAATACAGACTAGAACTTTAGGCATGGATTCTTTCCATTGACTAAGTGTTGGTTAAACTTGACAACACGTTAAATAGTGTATGGTCATAGTTATGTGGTCAGTTTAATCCAAAGCAAATCAGTAGTGCTGCTGAAGATGGTAACTGATGGTGTAGTGTCTCTGCTCCACTCTTTTTGTGGTTCTAGTGTTTGTGTGACACAGTAGTCAGCCACGCCAAGGGGCTGATCAAGCTTAAAGCTATAGAGAGTTGCTGTTTTGGGTCAGATTAACTGATCTAGTTTATTTCACAAGCATGTTACTGTAAGTGCTAAAACTTGCAAGGAGGGGTAAAGGACAAACTGCCCCTATAGTGCACTTGTAAACCTTTCTGAAGTGAGAGGGCAATAACGTTGGGTGAAAGGAATGAGAAATGTCAATGTTTGCCTCTGAGCTTTGAAAGGCTTGGGAAGGGCGTGTGGGGGGTGGTAATAGAGAGCAGGGATTTAACTTTTATTTCTTAGAGTTGCATGGGTAGAGTAAGCTTATTTTTCGAAACTTTTTCATAACTAAATAAAGGGAAGGAAATAAAGCATAAAGGTAAAGATGAATCTCTTGCTTGTCTCCCTGTGTTCAGAAACGTGTAGGCTGTAACTAAGCTATATGTGCCTCGGTGGGTTATGAAAAATCGAAATTCAATATTTTCTTATACCTGCTTGTAAATTCTTCAGTGTTAGTACCATACAGATAGTGTGTCTAAATAATTTACATAATTTACATAACTTTACTATTAGGTTTTGTGGCTTAGATCTGCAGTACGTCTCAAATATCTTAGTTTGGTGAAGTTAATGCTGTAATGCTTACGTGAAATTTTACTTAAAGCAAGTGCTCAGTCTTTATTTGGGGGGTTTCAGCTTACCTGTGAATGAAATAAAACAACTAATTTAAGAGATTCACTGTGTAAACCCCTGTCTGTAGTAACCTCGACTCTATTTCATTTCATAGGGCCAACAGACATGTTTAGTAATTTAAAAAAATTACTGTGACAATTAATATTTTTTTATGCATTATTTCCCCTTTCTCAAGATGGGTGCTTAAAGAAAAATAACTTTTTCTGACTGTAGAAACTTCAGATAGATAGAAAATCTTATTACTTGTGGCATATTAGAGGGCTGGGCCTGTTTCTGTAATATGTAGTTTTTGTCAAACAGTAGTTCTTATTACATGAAACACATCTTGCCTAAGCAGTAAATCTTTGAGTACTTAGTTTATGTTCATATGATGCAGATATGGTCTGTCTACTTAATTATTATGTAGCCCAGAAAGGGGCACATCTTCATTTATATGACTGTTCTACATTAACTTGTTTTCTACTTGTGCATTTTTATCACTGGATATAAGGTGTGGGGACACTGGGAGTGTAAGTGTAGAACGTAAAGAGACAGTAGTGTAAGGATCTGGTCTGTTGCATTTAGTAAAAATGTTCAGTGCTAAACAAAGTTTTGAGCTGCCAAAAGCTCAAAACAAACTTGGGTTAGATTGACGGAAAGCAATATAAAAAAAAATACCTTGGTTCATTCTTTACTTAGTTTTAGAGTTACTGTGTAATTGTGTTGAAGCTGCCTCCCTTTTCCCCAGTAGTAAAACATTGTGCATGTTTATGCTAGTGTCTTATTAAAATAAAATATCCAACTAACCTGTTTAAAACTGTTTCCAATTGGCTGATTTTCTTTTTCTTTTTTTGTTAGATGAAAGGGGCACTGACTGAAATTATCCAGCTCGCTACCTTGGATTCAGACCCCTGGGTCTTAATGGTAGCTGATATTTTAAAATCCTTTCCAGATACTGGCTCCCTTAACCTTGATCTTGAAGAACAGAATCCCAATGTTCAAGATATTTTAGGAGAACTTAGAGAAAAAGGTAAGCTTTTTCTGTTGGTATGAAGTATAGAAATATGGTGCTTTTTTTCAGAAATAACTTGTTGTTTCACTGGCAATCTTGCTATCTTAATGGTACTAGTATCAGGACAAGTAGTATGTCTTGTCTCTTAACCACCACAGTTCATGACCTGGCTTGTTAGTGATCTGGGAACTGATATTTGAGGAATGGTAACTTATTAAATTATCTTTTTGCACATCATCAGAACTTACATGTTGGCTATTAACCTGAGTGTGAAGGGCAACACATAAGGTAATGTGGATTCATTAATATCTGACAGGCTATATATGAACTGGTAGGTAATAACTGGCTTACTGCAGCTTAGGAAGTTGAGGTTTTTCATATATTGCTCTGTCTTCATATGTTGTAGTACCAAAGAAGACAGTAAGGCTCAGTTTCTGCAGTGCTTGTGTGGACAGCCTTGTGTGTGTAAGCACCACTGTTGTGTTGGGCAGGTGGGGTGCATTTCTGCTGGAAGTCCTCCTCTAGGCAAGAAGTGATAGGTGCTGGTGGAGAGACTGATCACAAGAAGAGTAATGCTGTTGATGACCCGACTAGCTACGGATTGCCTAGCAGCTAAAAATAGTGGCTCAGGCACTTGAACAGTTGCTACTTCAAACGATGTAGTAAATGGTGATGCAAAGCTGCTCCTACTTCAGGGAGTTTGATTTAGCACATTGTGTAGCAAAAGCCCTTAGGCATCAATGGACAGACATGGTCTTGAAGTTAGGATTGCAGCAGACCAATAATGAAATGATGTGGTGGTGGAAGCGTTTTGTTTTCTTACTGTAAACAAGTGATCATTTGTTTGTTCACACTTTTGGTTTGGTCCTTGGTGTAGTAGTTTCCTTTTTATGTGTAACTTTAAGGAATCTAAAAATTCAATTATTTTTATTATCTTTTACTCTAATAGCATATTTGAGATTCCTGTAATTTGACTAGGTGTAATTAACATGGAAGTTCTTTTGAAGCTAATTTAAAAACCAAACATCCTAATAACTGGTTACATACCGTATAATAATTAGAACTAAATTACTCTCAGTGCTTAAACAAGTAATCTAAAAACACCTGTACAGTCTAGTTGTAAAATGTTTTGTAATTAGCTATCAAAGAGGTGCTAATACCCATATGTACTGTGTTAACTTTTTATGCAGTAAGTGAATGTGAAACTTCAGCTATGTTGCCGTTGGAATGCCAATACTTAAACAAAAATGCCTTGACAACACTAGCTGGGCCACTTACTCCCCCAGTGAAACACTTTCAGCTGAAAAGGAAACCTAAAAGTGCCACTCTCAGAGCTGAACTCTTACAGAAGTGTAAGTAGTAGTACAGCTAGTTGATAAGGTTGAGTAACAAATTAAATGGTGAAACGAAAACTTGTGTTCAGTCTTACTCTCCAGTATGGGGATATACATTAAAATTATCTGTTACAAGAGTTTTGCTGGCTGATTGGTTTTTTTTCTTTGATAGACTGATGTGTGGAAGAGCAGGTGCAAGTCATTCCAGCCGTGATTACATTAAAATGCTAATCTTGATTTAAAAGCTGTTCAGATTTCAAGACATACAAAAAGCTGTAGCTTTTTAAAGCACAGATACATTCTCTCATGTGTATATTTAAGTCAGTTGTGAAGACTCATGAGGGACAGCTTTGGTTAAAGCTCCTGAAACAAAACTGAAAGGAGAACCTAGTTCTTATTTTGCCATATGTTTTTGCAACAGGGAGCAAGAGCTGCTAAATAATGCTTTTGCTCAGTGTGGTTATATAGGGTGTGAAAGCTAAGAGGGTTTTTGCTAACAAAAGGCAACATGTGTACATACATGTATTGATAGCTGGTTGAACAAAGCAATCTTAAAGTAGTTTACTGTACCTGCTGTTCCATTGCAGCAGCTTGCTGCTCTCTTGCATGTGATTTGAGTAGTTGGTCTGGTTAAATACAAAACGTCTTAACTTTTTATGATGTTATTTAGGACTTTAATTATTGTTATTTAGGACTTCAATTATTTCAGTCTTTATCAAGTAGATTTCTGCTCTGATTTCTTTTAGCTCAGATCATCTTGTTGGTTGCATAATTATATTGATTTTGCATTTTTTCCAGATACTGTGTTTACCTTGCAAAAATAATATATATATTTCTTTGTTGATATTATATAATATAATTCTTTGTTGCTATTCCCATCTTTTCATGTATTAGTTAATAACATTTTATATAAGAAGCAATGTATTGTATTTTTTCAGCACAGATTCTTTAATAACTAAAGCCCTTTCTCTTTTTAGCAACAGAAACTGCACAGCAGTTAAAGAAGACTGCAGGAGTGCCTTTCCATGCCAAAGGCAGGGGACTGGTCAAAAAGATAGATACAACAAGTATGACTCACTTTTATCACTTCCAAGAAAGAAAATCTGATTAAATAGCCTTGATAAAGACTAAAATTACAGTCTAGCTTTTATACAATCTTACTTTTTGAAGCAATGGATTTCTCCTTTTCTGCCTCCCTCTTTCCAGATATTGAAAAGTTTCTGACATGTCAGAAAGAACAAGAATGTGGGGTTTTTCTTAAATGGCATGTATATCCTCCATGCTTCTAAAATGTACGCAGCTAGATCATGCCTGTAGACTTTGGTAAGAACTTAATTTGCATCACTCCAAGAATAACTCCTGACTAAGCTATGTTGCTCCAAAAGGGAGCAGAGTGGATCTCAGTGGTCTGCTGTGCTCTTTGAAATGCTGTGAAGTAGACTGAACCTATCCTGTATTTGTTTAATCCTGCATGGAGAAAGAACGGGGACAGTGTGTTCTCTGCAGCCAAGGCTACCATTTAATGGACTTGACAAAGATGTGTAATCATTCTTCAACTTTGCATTAATACATTTCAGCTGTTTGCTGAAGTTCCTGAACTGCTTCGATTTTTCAAATGAGTTTTTGACTAGGAGCAAGAAGAGGGTTCAAAATTAGTTACATACTTTAAATCACTGCACGGATATAACTTTTCTGACCACCAATATGATGCTGAGATGTGAAACCTGAGTGATTTCTTGGTGCGGTGGCTAGAAGCTGTAAAGTTCTTTGTGCTGATGCTACTGAAGATGCAGTCTTGAGCACCAAAGTTTGCCACATGTTCATGCAGGAAATGCAAGGAGTGTAGTTGGTAATTTGAACTAAATATTGTCCCTGTATAGAAATGACCATTAGTTCTTGGCATTCTTTTTAGCTGTTGAACTCATAAAGCCAGCTTTCATACCTGGCCTTCAGAGCCAAGTGGTCTCTAGAAAGATGAGTTGTAGGACTAGCTGAGGTTTACTTTGCTGAATCTTGCTCACATTGGTCAGAGAGGATTGTTCTGTGGTGAAAAGGTTTTCAGTTCAACATATAGAGGGATACAGAGTAACTAACCTCAAACTAAAATTCGGAGTTTCATCTTCAAATTGTAGGGTATGATGAGTATGACAAGAGGTTCAAAGACCTGATAGATATGTTTGTCCCCCTAATTTTTTAGCAGTTGATGAAAGAATGCTGTCTTCAGCGTTTTTGCCAAGTGTGAAGGTAGAGGGTAACAGTGTAAAGTTGGGGGAAAACAGCTTGTAGGTGTAACAGTTTCTACTGAGTATTGAGACAACAGGTTTTCTGTTTGCAATATAGACCCAAATTGGATCCTTCTTGTGCAAACAGCAGCTCTGATTTCAAGCCCTGGTGTGAAGCAGTAATTTATCTTTCCAGTAGATTATGAGCCCTGAGCCCTTAGCCCTGCAGAGCTTGGCTAAGAATCTTTGCTCAAAGACAGTTTTACCAAGTAACTAGATCTTAAAGTTCAAAGAGCAACTTTGGCAATAATTGGATTCAGAACATTCATGACCAGTACCTTTTTATGTGTTTCAAAGTTTTTGTTAGCAGTAAGGAAAGTAACAATGTATTTAGGAACAGTATATTTTGATAGCCCTGCACCTGTTTGATAACTTCCTGTGGAATGGAGTTGCAAGCATTAGCCTGGAGATTGGCTCTTACTCCTTGTTTGAAGGGTAAGATGTGATCTGACCTTTGAGGGACATGTAGTGTATTATAGACGGTTCCACATTATAAACCTTTGAAATTAAGGGGATGTGTGTGTGTGTGTGTGTGTGTGTGTGTTAAGAAGGGGAAAAGCTGAAGAACTCTTTGTTACTGTTTTTTGTAACTAATTAGATATATATTACAATTGTTGCTTTTTTTTGATCTTCCCTAAGCACCACTCAAAGGAATACCAAAACAAGCTCCATTCAGGAGTACTTCAGCACCTAGTGTATTTAGCCCATCTGGAAACAGAACCCCTATTCCTCCTTCAAGAACACCTTTGCGCAAAGAAAGAGGAGTAAAGGTAGGTGCACTTTTTTTTAGTCTCTTGCTTTCCTGCTCAGTTCTTCTCCCTGATCTAAAGTGGATTTCTGAAGCTGTTTTGAATCAAGTACCAAAAAATTAAAGAAGAAAATTAAGGACAGTATTTAAAGATAAACTATGTGGGAACATTGTTTCTACCATACTCTAACAAGATAACGGTTCTTGTTGTACTTAAGCTATCGGTGGGT
>JAVJGJ010000001.1:46961272-46982382 GCA_035590215.1 Microhierax caerulescens | reverse complement strand
AGACTTGGTTCATTGAACAATGAGCCTGCACTACCTTCTACAAGTTATTTACCCGCTACCCCCAGTGTGGGTCCGTCTTCTTCATATATCCCAAGCTCTGAAACACAGCCAGGTAAAAGACACTTTTTTTGCTTTTGTGACCTAATACATCCAACTCTATACAGTTTTACTGTCTAGCTGTTCTTTACTTAACAAACCTACTATCCCTCAACTCCAGTGAAACAACCTTAGAAGTCTAAAGTCTAAAAATCAATTGTAGGAACCCAGCCTTTGGGTTTGGGATAACCAGACATATACTTTAACCTAAATAAAGAAAATGCTTGTTGGTTTTAAGTCTTAAAATGACTGCTAGTTAAGTCAAGCAAGCAAAGCAATTTGCTGGGTGGGGTTTTTCTTACTCTGTAATAGAAAATCCAACTTCTTTTTTTTAATCCCTAAAGAGACACCATAAAAACTAGATTTATGTGTGTGTACTCCATACATGTATTCATATGCATGCACTTATCTGACTCTTGAAAGCAACTGTTTCATCTGTTTCCAGAGGCAAGTACATATTAGTTTTCACACAGGCTGGTATCAAGCCATCCATTTCACCTTTTATAACAGTCTGATAGATTATAGCTGAGCTGCTGCATATTTTGAGAAGTGCTACGTTATTTTCAATTCTAGAAAATTGCCTGTAGTAAAAAATAGTGTTTGTACAAATCCTTTATTTCTACCCCTTTTATTTTAACATGCTTTCTTTTACTTTTCCTTCCCTGCTGTGTGTAAAGTCTTAAATGAGTATATCAGTTTGCACTAACAGATGTGCATGACTGGGATTCATTACCAGACCTTGTAGTTAACTGAAATGTTGGTTCTCTTTAATGCATTATTTTTACTCTTGCTTGTTCTGATTTGGTACTGTAATGTTTGTCTTTACGTCTGTGAGCTGTGGCATGTTGTTCACTAGAAAAATACATATGCAAAACCTGATCACTTCACTTGGCTCTGAAACAGTTCAGAATCTCTGTGAAGGTCCATGCAAATCTTTGTATGGCAGAAAATTGGCATCTTGGAAGGAATGCAGCCAAGAGCCCATCAGTGATGTCAGCAGCTAGTATTATTTTCTAGAGCCTTGGCATTGTATTCAACATCAGAAAAAGCCTAGTTTTAAATTCTCTGTTGTTTTTGTTCTCTGTTTTTTCTAACTTATTTTATCCTTTTGGAGCATGGTGCATCTAGCTTTTCTTATGGACAAAGGATATAAAAATTCTTTCCTTGATATTAGATGCACACAGAAGATCCCAGATTTGGTCTCATGTAATCTGATGTTGCATAATTAAGATGTTACTTTATGCAAGTTGGTTATTCTGGCATGAAAGGAAGCCAGTAATAAAACTTAGATATTTGTACAAAATTAAGGGATAACTAATTGTTACAAATGCTTGTCCTCAAGTGTTCACTGCCCTGTTCCATATACTGCTGGGTAATAGCCATATCATTGAAACCAGTGCTGTGGCTGTGCTTAGATGGAGAGTGGTAGACATCTCATTCTCTAAAATCCGACCTGAGGGTCCTCCGTGGAGCTCGGTCTGTGTCTGGCTTTTAGTGTACTGCAAATACAATGTGAATAGGTTAGCTTAAACCCTGTGAGATTCCTGAAAGATACTTAAGCAGCTGTGTTTGTCTGAGCTGCAATGAATGTAACTGGCTGGAGTGTGTGTTGGGTAATTAGTGTTTGCTGGACAGATGGTAACTTATGAAATCACAGTAACTTGATCGTATATGTAACTGCCACCTGCAGCTGGGCTTGGAATAGTAACTCCTTTAAGTGCAGGTGAGTGGATCAGCTCTGAGAAATGACAGTTAGGATTTGTCAGTACTGTGGAGTTTTAACCATCTTAGCAGTTAGCATTTAAATAATGAGTGATTTGTGAAGACTACATTTAATTCTGTCATCTTTTAAAGTATTTGTGTATTTTCAGTATTTGTTACTGACTGAGACTTAATTGCCATTTCCTTTGAAAACTGCTGCTACATTAGGTAAAAACTGATTAAATGTTTTTATGATTTTGGTGTCTACGCAACAGTACAGCAATAATTCTGGTAGGGTCAGAGTACAGTTATTATAGTAATACAAGCTAAAAAGCAAATAAAGCACACTCAATTTAATAAATCTGATATCCATTAAATATAAAATTCGATGCTAAATATAGAGTAATCCATATTGGACAGCTAGTCATTCAGTCTAATTATTGCTAAAGATAATTGCGTGGAAAGAAAGAGCACTACCTTTTCAATTTTTCATATAAATATTAGATGGCGTGTTGAATCATGGTGCTAAATGGGATAATCAGAATTTTTACTTTTCTTTAAAGGCTTTAAATGGTGATGCTAATCCTTGTTTGAGGATTGTTTTTAATTATCCTCACTGGTTTTTGCAGCTGGCTCTGCACGAGAGGCCTTGCAGACTAACAGACAGCCTGAAGAGCCTGCAGCTCCAAATGCTACTACAACTCTTCCTGCACAATTCAAACAAAGAACACCTATGTACAATAGTAACTCTAATCCACCTGCAGCTACACCTACCTCACCCCTAACACCTACCACACCTCCTGCCATTTCCCCTGCGGCACAAGCACCACAAGTAGCCCCTCAAACTCAGCAGCAGCCACCAACAAAAAAAAGCCTGTCTCTCACAGTAAGTAAAACAGGGTTTTTAACTGCTGCTTTTGTTGTAGATTGGAAAACACAGCTTCTTATTGTTGGTCTCATTTAGTATGTTGGAAGTTCTTGGCCTTTGGATCATAGAGTGGTTGAGGCTGCTTTTTTATAACCAAAGATAATGAAAATGTTTTGTGGCTTTGTTAGTATTGCTGTCTTAATGTTAATCACAACATTTTCAGTTGTGCAGTCTTAATAACACAGTATTTACTGCTATTTATTATATAAAGTAATGTTGCATTACTCATAAAGAATTTTGGAAGAAAGGTGTGTTTCCAGCAAAGCTGTCACCCAGCCAATTAAATATAATGAGTCTGTTAAAAAAGATCCCGTCATTACTGTGGTAGGAGATAAGATATCAATACATTTTTCTAAGGTGAAAGCCTTTATTTCTTGATCACATCACCCCCGCTATTGCACATCTTTTAAAGCCTGAGAGGGGGGCAGAAACCAAACTCAATTATATATGACCTGGAACTTCTTATTGCTGGTATGTTGGTATTTATTATGTGCATTCTTGAAGTTAACCAGGTAGCTGTTTCAGGATGCAACTGATTTGAAGATTTTGCTAAGCAAATCTGTAAGCCTGGCTTGCAAGAACTGAACTTTAAGAAGCTGGGTGACTTTCTTTTCAGTACCTCTACTTCATTTATTAGAGGAAAAAGAAATTAATCTGAAAGTACTGCAAGCCTGAGTTTGTTGGACTGTAGCATTGGGGTTTTTCCTCCTTTTTTCCCTAATGTCATAAAGAACACAAAATTGATAATGTAAATGTTAAGTCTTTTAGCATATGTTTCCATAACTATTTAAAGATGCAGGTTTTTTCCAGTTTCAGTTGTTTTCCAGTTCTTGTCACTGCTGTGTTAGGTGTAAGCATTAAAGAGGAAAGTCTTGAGGTTAGACTTTTTTCTGTTTGCTTTTTTTATAGGTCTACAAACTTACACATTACTCTCTTATGCTTGTCTGTGGCTATTAATATGGTACCTGTTTGTAGAGTTTTCTCCACTGGAATTTGTATTTGTTGTATTTGTTGCAGAGGGAGCAAATGTATGCTGCACAGGAAATGTTCAAGACTGCAAACAAAGTTACAAGGCCAGAAAAGGCTCTTATACTTGGATTCATGGCAGGATCAAGAGGCATGTATAGAGGCTAATCTAGCTTGCTTTTGAATACCCAAATCTGAAATACAGCCTAGCATTTCTAATTGTGTATACGTGAGTGCAAGACTTTTGCTTTAGCTCTGCTCTATACATACTCGACTCTTTGATTTACTTATAGTTGATATTTCTAACTGGTTTAGTCCTAACTACCTGGAAGCAGGTCTTAGGGTCTGTTTCCATTAATTCAAACAGTCTGTCAGAACAGCTGCTGAACACTATATACATAACAGAGCACATGTAATACAGTGCTCAGGGGTTGAAGAGAAACAAGGCAGCCAGTCAAAACTGTGAACAGACTGGTCAGGTTGTAGTGGTCTGTCTAGAAGGCCAATAAAAGTACTTGGCAAGTCAGGGTACAAGCTGGGTAGTACAGAGCTTTGCTTATTGCTTAGCATTAGAAATGTAGCAACTTTTGTCTCAGAGACTTTAGGTAACTGCAGGAACTGTGAATGACAGGGAGATAAGCTAGCTGTCAGCTAGAACCTGTCATATATTGGCCTTGATAGACCAAGGCTGTTTTACCCAGAAGATTATTGGATGTAAGATGAGAAGGGGCTTAAGAGTCCTTAAGTGAACTCTCTCATCTACATTGGCTCTGATTTCTAACTTGGTATTTGAGGGCCGTTATCACTGGATTGCTGGAGCCTAAATGTGGCTCGTGCATTTGGATTAATGCAATACATTACTGAAGATGACTGGGGTAGAGTTACTGTGATGTTCCTTGGGCTTTAAGAATGTTTTGTGTATCTTGCGTTGATGATGGTGCTCTTAGTACTAGAGGCTACCTCAAATTCCAGTAGGAGGGGTATAGTTTAATTTCTATACAGGTAGCTTTTTGTAATGCAAGGTAGAATATTTTGGAAATGTGCATGTGTGTGTTATCTATATATGCATATGTGAGTATATAACAGTATGAATTCCTTCAGTAATACCAACACCTTCTGAAGGTTGGATAAATAACTGCCAACTATTATATTCTTGAGTGCCAGCTCCAGTACCTTGAAATGTAATGTTTCATACTTCTGCGGTCATGAAGCTGAGTCTTGGATGAATGATTTCAGTGAAGCTGTTTGGGCTTCTAGAACAGCTGAAAATTGTTGCTTTTAACTACAAAATGTATCCCAAATAAAGTAACTCTGGTAGTTCAAGTTTACAAAGTCCCATTTAAATATAAACTTCTCTTATGACTCTTGAAGCAGAGAGAAATGACACTGGCATGTTTTACTCCCCCTTTTATTGTTCCCATTACTTTAGCCTTGGAGTTCATCTTCTGGGGTCCGGTTTTGTTATCCTTAAAGCTCAGTCTGTGATGTATGGAGGGAAGAAGATCTTTGTGTGGCTATGTGTATTAAGGACATTACTTGCTTCATTTTGGGTTTGGTTGGGGTTTTTTTTCCAGCATAAGTTAAGAATCTCAGTCAAGTGCACTTTAAATTTTCTAATACAATGTTGAAATGTATAATTTGTTTCTATTTGTTTTCACAGAGAATCCTTGCCAAGAGCAAGGTGACATCATCCAAATTAAACTTAGTGAGCATACAGAAGATTTACCAAAGGCAGATGGCACTGGCAGCACCACTATGTTGGTTGATACAGTTTTTGAAATGAACTATGCTACTGGTGAATGGACCAGATTCAAGAAGTACAAACCTATAACTAATGTTTCCTAAGAGATGCAGCAACAGCAGACTGGATCAAATCAAGCTTAGAGTCAACCAGCTCATAGAGTATGTCAACTGTACAAAACGGCATTCATGTGTACATTTCTTATTACCCTCCAGAACAGAGAAGTTGTGGCTCTCTAATAACTGGGTTCAGTGAACACAGAAGATGGTGTCAAACTCACCTTGGTTTTTTTTTAATTGTGGGAGAGGGAGAGGTGATCTTAAGGGTGGGGGAAGGTTGTTGGTGTGATTTTTGTTTTCCTACAGTTCAAAATGCTGGAAAAGGAGATCACAACTGAAAGATTATGGATGGGAGCAGTTTACTTCTCAGTACTGAAAGATAACTGCTGCATAGTCATTCGCGGTTTACCATTAAATGAGGGCACAGATCTTTATTGTAAAAATCTTTTCTTTGGCTACCTGGGTTCTATTGTAAGAATAGAAATTTAAAGCACCACAGATCAGTGCTTGATTATTTTGTAATTCAGCTGCAATATAACTAAATATTGCAGGTGGTATATGTCCAGTGTCTGATGGTACCCACTGTATGTTAGCTTATTTATGCTTGGGTCATAGGATGAGATTGAGTAGCTTTGTTAACTCGCTTACTGTCCATGTCCATGCCCAGCAGAGTTAATCTATATTTGGCATTATTTGAGAGAAACTGAGTATCATAGCTTTCTGAGGAAAAACATCATAATAAGAAAGAAGTGATGGTGGCTTGTCGCTGCCTGGAAGTGATAGCTAGCTCTTTGCCCTCCAAGTCTTAGGGTAGAAGTTGATCTGTGGTTCCAGCATAGCAAGCCCTTTGAATTGCATAACTTATCTGGGAGGAAGTGAAACTATTACATCGTGAGACCAATTGCAGCTGAATTTACAAATGGCCCTAGGAATGGCTCAGTGACACATCTGAATATAGATAGTTGGGAAGGCTTGTTGTCTTGAGGCAGTGTTAATTATGTTTAGTTGAGCAGTCATAACATGTATGAGCCCTGATCCAAAAAAATTGAATGAATGTAGCTGTGGTTGTTACCAGTGTAGTTATATCAGTATAAGCACTAATGTGGCCACAATTATATGGGCATATAAATGTGCCTTATACTTGTCCCCTTTTAGTAGAAGCACATCTTTGTCTTTATAACTGTGTTCACACCACTGGTATAATCTGGCTTTAATAGTACGAATAAATCTTGTAGTTATTGAGAGGGCTTATGTACGTAGTTCAGGATTCATCCTCTGGAAACTTGGCTTCATCATCTGAAGGAGACTTGGCTTAAACATCTGGTTTCTGCCAGTACATTTGTGTGGAGCTTGCTTGGTTGGGAACAGTGCTTAAAAGGAAGAAATACAAAGATGAGTAGCATAGTGGTTGGTTGGTGCTGAGGAAGTATCTTGAGCCGATTAGAGGTTCGTGTTAAAGTGGAACTCTTAGGACAAAATGAGGCTTTTTGCTTTCTTTTTTCCAAAAAGAAAGCAGACCAAATCCCATAAGTACACATATACTAACAGACTTGTAGATGACTGATTAGAATTTTTTTGTATTGGGGAATTTTTATTGGATTTTATTTTTAGTTTTTTAAACAAATTATCCAACAGGACAGGGTAAGTATAAATAATAAGAAAACCTATATTCTGCAGTGTTTTAAGATGTGACCAAAAGTACAGATTTCTTATATAAAAGCAGATATACAGAATGTTCTAGCTTCTGTAGTGGGCAAGTTATTTGATGGTAGCTGCTACCATTACAGAGTGTTGTGCATGTAGTAGTGTGACATTTACGAACATATAACTGTCACACTGGGGGCTCTCCTCCACATAATTACCCCATTTCAGAATCAACACAGATTGTAATTCTTATTGTGATTTTTCTTTGAACAGTTAGAAACCAGCCTGAGAAGTGAGGATGAGTGGTGGGGTTTAGTTTTTAGGAGTTCAGTAGAATGCATTTTCATGATTTAACTTATTTGATTATAGTATGTTACACAGTAAGGGCTAACAATAGCATATGAAAGTATTGCCTTTTAAAAAGAAAGGTGTAAAGAAAAGTGACATTCCTTTTCTTGTCTGCATTCAGATTTTAAAGCTTTGTTGTGATGACCAGTTTCCTGTAAACATGTATGGTACTTCTGTCTTAACTGTTCCTGCTTGCTAGATAAGCTGCAAATACCAAATACAGTTTTTAAAAAGAACTTTTAGAAAATTGGCTGACTTGAGGGGCATGTATTGACATTGTAAGTTTTTGATGCAAGGCTCTTTGTGATTTAGTAGTGATCAAGAGATGCTGTGTGATGGCTCTTTTGGCTTACTTGAGATTAATGGGGGTTCCTTGCTAAACTTTCTTGGTCCACAGAAGTCTATTTCAGACTTGCTGTTGGGATGGAAACAGGTGTCCCTCTGCTCTTCAGGAAGCCCTTCGAGGATGCAGTGGGGTCATTTGAGTGCAGCAGTGTGTAGGCAGCTTAACCATGATGCTGTGTGTATTTGCTGGTTAACAGAGTTGGTCCCCAGGACTATTTGTCTAAAGTCAGTCATACGCAATATAAATTTTAAATAGAAGCATAGTATCTTTTTAATTCCTTTAAGTCATTAGGATGAGACAATTTAACACTGCAAAAATAATTTATTTTTAAAAACTAATTTATGACCCTCAATACAAGAGCATTACTTCATCTTGATCTGTGAGTCTAGTAATTTTTTTAAAATGCATAATGAAAGGAAAGGTTTTGCCACATTAAAATCATAGGGTAAGAAGAAAAACTACACGGAGCTTTTTGGTTCAGAGAATGTAATCACTGAACTGGTGGCCTGAAAGTGGGGATAATGACAGACAATTTGGAAAGGGCAACATCAGCGTTTAAATTCCAATATAATAGATATGTTGCATACAGAACAAAATCTGGCCCTGGAACTTGGTATTTTTTGTCTTGAATATTCAGTCACTTGGATGTCAGCTAGATTCTATTCAGTAAGGCTCAATGTGTGCTGTTAGATTAAGCAAAAACGTCTGTTGACTCTAGAATGACTTGCAGATGTACTGACATATTGACCAGAGAAATAGGTCAGAGTTTTCTTAAAGCTTTGTTTGTGTCATTTTGTATTTCCCTTTATCCAAGCATGAAGTTTTAGGAAATAGCAAGCCCAAACTTCCAAAGTGAATTAGTGCATCTCGGCAAGGCAGTATTCCTAGCTTCTTTTGCCCTTGCTTATAAAGAAGCACCTGTCTATGCAAGCCTAGGCATGATATGAATTAGCTTGTTTGTTTTTAGGGTATGGAATACTGGGAAAAAAAATCAATGAAAGTGGCTTGTGTTTTCCCTGTCCAATCCAAACTTTTTATTGTTAGGGGAGAAAAAGCACATACATGCATACCCAGGCTTCTTTAACAACTTGTCCTACAGTGAAGTGCTGTGTTTCTTCAGGCTCTTTTTTCTTTCGTGAGTGCTGTGAGGACCAGAAAGGGTGAAATGAGTGTAATGAAGATGGTAAGCCTGGGGAAGATACTGAGTAAGAGTTCTGATCATAGATTCCATCTTCCAGTTCGACTTTCCTACCCTGGTGCTCTGTAGTTATCTCCATACAGAACAGTCTAGGCTTAATGTGGTTAACACTAGTATTGGGCCAGTATTTTGTGGGTTGACTTGATTTTTCGCTGGTAGCTTTGCTGTTTAATCTTTCAGTTAAATACCATAGGATGCTGGATGCAACAGGGAGGACCCTTTGGTAATTGCTTGACATCTCTGTGTGAAATTGGTCACTTCTCTCACTAAGTTGTGTCAAACTACAGACCACTTGTCTAGATGAAAGAAGCTTGAGACTTTGGCATTATACAGTTTCAGAATGAATCACATTTTCATAGTAAGATCTGACTGGAAAAAAACAGACTAAAAAATGTTAAGCCAGAGCCCTCTGGGAATCTGGTGCCTTTAACAAGACCTGTCATTTTGTAAAATGTTTCATCTATAGCATAGCCCGTATGTTTTCTATTGTTTTTTTGTACAGTTGTAAATTCAAAATATTCTGTCTTTGGGTACGTATTTTCAGTGTAATACAGTATGTATAATAAAAATTTAGATTTTCTAAGGAAGTGGACTGGGACTGTCTTCAATAACTGAGTTGCATATTGTACTAAATATTGTACTAACAGCTGAATTAGTGATGGGTACCACTAACTTGAGTCCAAACAGCCAAATTGCATGATAATGTGTATCCATTTTGATTTGTCACATTGCTTCTGTAGATGCATTTTGAAGTTGGCATATGCTCGTTTTGTTGGTTAGGATATTTGCGAGTAGGAGGTTTACCGAAATGCCTGCTGCTGTTTTCTGGGTGGATTTGCTGAAGGCTGATTAACCTTGGGTGATGCATCCCCACAGTGCGTGGGTGAGCATGTACTGAAGCACTTAAGCCACAGACCAGACCTGATGGTACAAGGAGGGTATGCCATGCACAGGTTCTGTGGGTGGCTCACATGGTAGGAAAGCAGAAGAAACTTTTAATGCCACCTTTAGTTGAATTACAGCAACGGTGGCTTCTCTCAATTATAGAGTGCCGCAGAAGGTGGCAGTCTTTTGGCTTGGGATTGGGGTTGCTTTTCAGGAATGGTGTTCATGCTCAGAGACACCATTTCTGTGGTCTAGTTTATCCTGTAATAAACAAAGGCTTATCTTACAATGTTGAATTATATGGATGTGTGCAGCTGGCCTCATTCCAGTTTTCTTATGTACGGCTGTGTGACATGGCTGTGTTACACTTGCCTGTGCTGGTGCAGTGCCAGCTGTAGTCAGGCTTTTCTTTTCTATGTCAGATTGACCTTATCAAATAGCCAGGGAGGGAATCCTGTTCCAGGTCAGCTGCTCTGGTAGAATGCTTGGGACAAAGCTTTGAGAATAGGTTGAGATGCATATTTTATTTCATATGGCACTTCCTCTGTCTGAGAGGTTTCCTGGTGCCCAGATGAGTGACTTGCTGATACATTTTACACGAATAGGTACGTGCCAGTTTGCCTGTCTTCTGCGAGTGGCCTGTACAGAATCTGGCCCACCTATTTTTAGTGATCTGTGTCACTAGACATTTTGGACAGACTTAGCTGGTACAAGCACGTAGTTTTTTTCTAATGTTTAGGATGCTGCTCTGATACTGTCATGACTGATGATTGACCAAACATTGACCTCTTTAAGACCTGGACAAACTGATGCAAAATACTATCCTGAAGCTGTCCTGTATTCCTAATACCTTTAGACAGAACCTAAAGCATCTCAGAGCTCTTCTCCCTGCCTCTGTGCATGTAGGTGTGCATGTATGGTTTCCGAGAGCAGGAAAGGAAAAAATAAGGCAAGAAGCAAAAGAAGTGATTGCTCTAAAGCAGACAAGGTAACTTTTTCAGAACCTGCTGTGTTTGAAGACACCTGCATGGCACCAGGCCTTCTCCTGAGGAACCTGGGGATATTGCTTCATCTGGCTATCAGGACATGGTTCCTGAATAGCATTTGGTATTAAAATATACTTACTCCTTCCTGGTAGAAATTTCATGAACAACAGAAACCAACCCATTTCTCTGAGTAGTTGATTCAAATCCTCAGTAGCATGTAAGTTTGGTTCTAGTGGATCTGGATCCATCATTTGGTGTCCTTATAGTCTATAGTGTCTCTTCTTTTTCCTCTTCATCTTTCAATGAAAATGATTTTATTATTGGCTTGTTTCTTCATATAGGAGAGTTGGAGGCAGAAGCTCTCGTGACTGATCTTGCTATGCTAAAATTGTCATGTGCATTGATCCAGAGCTGTTGGCTAGATGGGACCCAAGCTGTACCTAAGCGGAAGATCAACCTTGTTGCCACCTTCCCTCCCCCAAACGCTACAGGCACTGACAGCAGAAGCAACAATCTGCAATGGATTTTTAGAAGTCTTTCTCCTCTCTTGGGTAGGACAGAACTCTTTTGGAAAACACTTCAGTCTCTTCTGCAAAGACCTTGATGATGTCCATTAAAAGCTGCCCCACTGAGTTATAAACAGTAAACAGATTCTGTTTTCTGTGTCTTCTATGCTACAGTGCCTGTGAAGTATTTTGGTTTACTCTTACAGACCACCAGCTACCCCGTCAGCATTCCTGAAGTTTGAGGTGTGGGGAGCTAACGCAGTTGGAGCTGTAGACACGCTAGATATAGGAAGCCTTGCCAGAGCGGTTCTTCATGCTGCTTCGTTGGTTGGGGTGTTCTGATGGCTGAAAGCTGCCCACAGTATGAATGTGTATGTACGAGCAGATGAGTTGAAGGAAGATGCGAGGCACCTTACCTTGAAATTCTTTGAGCTGTGTATTGACAAATACATCTCCCTTTCTACAGAGTCCTTGTTTGAGTCCCGTAGAGCTGGAGCACTGTAGGAAGGCCCCATCCTTTTATATGTGCTGTTTTGTCACGAAGGAGGCACGTTTTTGAAATGCCCTGGGAGTGGCTGCTGGAAAACCCAGCATCTTCAGTTCAGATGTTCATCATGTTCAGGGGTTTAAATCCCCACAACAATATGGGCAATGTGTTAGTCTCCAGTTGCTGATGAGTGATCTTTCTGACTTGGTAATGCTTTTAGTAGTGTCTCAGCTGTGTCTGATCCTAGAGTGCATTTCAGATCATCACACTGACTCCCTTTTACCTTTATTTCATTAAACCATTCTTCTGTGTATTCTGCTCTAAGGTAGCTGAGCAATTTGTATAATTTTTCTGCCTAGAGTGCTAGATGGGTTGACTTGCATCCTTAGCACTGACTATGCCCAAGACATGCTGGTCCATTTTGGACTTCTTCACATTAAGACCCTCCTTTTAACTGATGAGGACTAATTAAGAATTAAGTGTTCAGTGCTGCTTGTGAGAAAACAAACTTCTGGACTCAGTTTGTGTATTATCATGGTTGGATAAACAGTCAGAACTCTGCTGCAGTACCACACCTTTCCTTTGACTATCTCTACTTTTTTTTTTAAATTAGTATTCTTTCTAAATTCAAATGCAGAAGCAGCATATTTTTTAAAAGAAGTTTGAGCTATTTGTTTCACAGTGACTGTAATAACTCTTCTTATTACTTAAATTGCTTCAGCTCCCTCTTGTGGGTTTTGTTGTTCCATCTACACAACACCAATGATGGAGGCTTCTGCTGGTGTAGTTTGAGAAGACCAGCGCTCCCTTTTTTTTGCTGGAGAGGGTGTTCGTTTTGGCGAAGTGCTGCGGTGTGTCCTTGCTCCCCAAAGCTGTGGTGCCATCATGTGGCCGTTTGGTCAGGTACAGGTTTTAATGTCTCTTTAGAGCATAAAAACGTGTGTGGTCCTTCAGGAGCGCTGACAGCTTTGGCTTGCTGTTTTTCTCTTACCCGTGTAGAAGTCTCTTGGCCCTCCTCTTGGGCACAAAGCTGGTTTCAGTATCGTTCAGGAGCAGCGCAGTATGGCCGAACTTCTCTTCTTACTTGAAATGAAGGAAATTCATGGTGGCCTCCTTCCTGCTCAGAGTTCTAGATCTGCCTAGAACTGTTGAGGAGTCTGGTCGTAATTCCTTAGCAAAGGTCCTCCTGACTGGGAGGCACATCCACTGCATATGCTCGGAACTGTTTTGCAGGTGAGCTGATGAAGAGCCTGCAGTGGATGAGCTGCATTTACATCGCTGACTTGCAGGCTGTTGACTGGCTGTCGGACCTGTGTTCCTAAAGTGTGAGCTCCTGTGCTGTTTCATGAGAGTCAGTTTATACACCAGGGACTTGGGAGAACCTCGTGTCTGAAAGGGCGTTCGGGATTCCCAGTTGCTTCCCAACCCAGCTCATGGGGTGGTGCTTCCCATGGGTGTCAGGAATGCTTTGTTCCTTTTTCTTCTCTGCGAAGGAGGAAGTGATACCTGCTGGCCGGTACCTCTTCTGTATGCAGCCAGGTATGTTGCAAGCTGCATTGCTTGAAGTTATTTTCCAAGAAAAGCACCTGTCAGAAGCCAGCTTGCGGTTTGAATATCTTGCTCTTTCCCAGGCAATAGATGCAGCCCAGCCCCCCAGTACTAGCTCAGCGTAGGGTACAAATTGGGAACACGCTGCCAAAGGACAAGGCTTGTCAAACAGCTGGATGCGGTGCAGCAAGGGCCGTGGCTTCCCCTGGCATAACGGGAACAAGAATGGTTTTGCAGTGGCTTGCTTGGCTTGGAGCATGACAGTCATTTGTCACTAGGAGAATTATCTGCTAAGACCTTAGCAGTGACAGCGGAGTGGTGGATAATCATGGGAAGAGCCTAAGGATACAAGAATAAAGGGATCTTTCTGCTCTCATCTGCTGGCAATTAACAGGGACTTTCTGACCTTAGAGGCTCACCCAGTGGCTGTGACCACTCTCAGGCTGATGGATACATCCCATCTGCTCTCAGCACCGTGGGCTGGTGATGGAGAGACTTTTCCTGCTCAGTGTTTCTTATTTAATAAGTAGCTCTCCTTGTAAATAGACAAGTCACTTGGATATCTTAACACCCAGGTGACTTGCAGCCAATTGATGCATGGTCCTGTGGTGGCCCTCAGGTTTGTAATGCCTGGGTAGCTCAGAAATTCAGGTCTGCCCTCAGCAAATTCCTTCACCCAGCTTGGATGGATGTGTGGTTCTGGGCAGCCTTGGACAACAGCTATCCTCTCCAAGCTAGGCAACACGTGAGAGTTGGTACAAGCTGTCGGTGTTTGAGCAGGATGCCATGTCCCTGGGAGAAATGTCACCACTGCTGCTTCTGCCCTGTAAGGAGCCAGCTGAGTTTTGAGGGTGGATGGCGGTGTCTGGTTTGCTCGGGGACACAAGGTTCACCACCCATGGAAGAGCAACTGAACTGACAAGAAGAGGACCCTGTGCCAGCCTAGGACATCACTTTTGATCAGCTGTGGCACTGGTTTTATTCTTTGTGAACCAACTAGCAAAAGCATTTAATCTCAACGGAGACAAGCCAGGGCAGGCCAGGAGTTTGTAAGTACTCCTCTGCCCTGAAGTGGCATCAGACTTTTCCTGTTGGAACAGTACTTCCAACTTACCCAGTTGCTAGAACAATTGAAAGCAGCCTGCCTTGCCTCCCAGCTGGGCTCTGGTAGCTCATCCAGAAGGGGGGTTTTGAGGGCACAAAAAGGGATTTAAAATGCAGTTTCCCTTTCTTCCCTGTGTTGGGCTGAAAATTGCCAGTGAAAGTACACTGTCACAGTGGTGAGTGTCAGCATCCAGTTCTTACGTGCTTTTCCTGTGTGTATGTGTGCTCTAGCTGCTCAGGAAATGTGTGACCCGTTCCTGGGACACGGGGGTGTAGGGAAGGCTTTCCACAAGCGAGGGGTTCAGTTTGTGGTACGAAGGACTGGTCTGCCATCAGCTCCTCTAAGAGAATAAATCTCGCTGGGTAGTGGCTGGCAGTGTTGCGTCAGTGCGCAGGGCTGCTTTGCCCTGCAGTGATGCCCACAGAAGTTGTGTACCACTGCGAATCCTCAGCCCACCAGCTGGGCTGCCAAATGGGTGGCCCCGCACAGATATGGGTGACCAGGTTGTTGCCTTGTTTACACAGCCTGAGATCAAACATGCTTGTGCAGGGACTTGTGAAACCTATAAAGCCAAGGTGAGACGTGTCAGGTTGAGAGCTTGCCTGCCCGCAGGGAAAGGGCAGCCCTCCACCGCTGCCGTGCCCTGAGCTGCTGCGTGGCACCTGCGTGAAGGGCTGCTGGGGCTGAGTCCTGGGCCTGGGGCTGTGTCCCCAAGGCTGACTTTGCTTGCTAGCAGTCAGCAATTCAGGTTAAGGTTATATTTGACAATGGGAAGCCAGCTGGTCACTGACCTATACCCACCCAAACCTTAGATACCAGAGCTAGGGAGGCAGCCTGCCCCCCCTGCAGCTGCCATGCGGCGTGTTAGCATCAACAGACTGTTGCTGCTGGAGACAGGAGGACAGTGTCCCTGGCAGAGCTGTGGGTACCAGAGAAGGTCCTTGGACTGGCAGGTGCTTGCATCTCCTGTAGCAGGGGCTGCGCCTCTCTGCAGCTTGTGTGGGAAGCGCTGCTAGGCTGTGCGGGCAGGGATTGCATCAAAACTTCTGTGTTGTGCAACCTCCCTGCCCATGTGGCAGTCATGCAACGTGGGGGAGCAACCACACGTGCGGCACGGTGCTGTCGGAGCGCTACGTGCGATGCCAGACAGACCCTGCCTGGGCTGCTGAGGAAAGCTGGAGGGTTCGGCTTGGAGCACACTAACTGTTGGCTCACCAACAGCAACTGTTGGCGTTGAGCCCCGTGGAGGATCCTGGAGCACAAAGCACACAGGTAGTACACGACAGTGCCTGAACTGCTCGCTGAAAGTGCGGCATGTGGCTGGGGGGGCTCTGCATGTGGGACATCCGCAGTCCTGCACAAGTAGCCACCTGTTCCCTGAACGCGGGGAAAAATGTGACGTAACGAGATGTGGCCTTCAGTTGTGTGCAAGAAGAAATCCTCTATGGCAGTGGAGGCTCAGCGATGCTGATACCAACCGATGGGCATGGAGGCGAATGGTGTGGGGGGGGTGTCTTTCAAAGCAAGGCTACAAGGTGAGAAAGCCATAGGGACATCTGTATCCTTGGGTAGCACAGGACAGAGAACCTGGCCTCTGGGCATGAACAGCAAGCAGGACAGCCACCAGATAATATGTGGAAAATGGGATAGGGCCTCGCTGAACTTCATGTACTCGCCTTAGAATCGTCATAATCAGAGCCATTGAGTTTGATTCTGACCACAACAACTTGATGCATCAAGTTTGACAACTTGGGGCAACAAGGTGGGGGTTAAACTCTGCTTGGGAAAGCTCTACGCTCACCAGAAAGTGAATTTTGGTTATGGCATGGTTGGTCTCAGTTAAAATGGGAGCTGCTTTGAACTGTGTACTTTTCGTGGGGTTATTTTTCTTCTTGTTTTTCTTCTTGCAGGCGCTCCTGGGTGTCTAAAAAATGAAATCCTTTTACTTGATGAGGTCACGGGGGGCTGGCCAGCAGCCAGGCACGAGGCTCCAGCACAGCTCTGCCCCATCCTCTCTCTACAAGCCCATTGCTTCCCCCAGGGTGCTTCTCTTGCATGTATTTCTGCACGCTGCAAGAAGAGGCTTAGGTTTTCTCTTCTGCTCAGTATTTAGCTTTGCACTATGCTTTGAGATCAGTCATGTCTTAAGACCTGTTGCAGTCTCCAAATATAAACACACACACACACCCCTTTGTTGGGGGGAGGTTGACTGAGCCGCATGATCAGAGTCAGGTGACAATATTGGGCACAAAACCTGAGGAGAATAAACAGTTGGGTGTGGGAGATCTGTAGCTGCTGATCTTGCCTTTTGACAAGCTGTGTTACTCCTCAGGGAAAAATGAGTGCGTGGCCCTCTCCTCTGCTTTGGAGCTTAACCACGGCATGTCTAACAGGTAAGTCCTCCTGAAGCAGCGTCTCTCTTTGCTGGCTGAGCATGGAGGTGGGTAAAGCCATAGAGGGGTTGTGAAAGCGCTGGGCTTTGCAGTCTCGGAGTGCTGCAGGAGGCTGGGAAAGAGCAGGGGGGAAGGCAGAAAAGGAAATGTTGAAAGATAGGCACTGTTGGAAATGGGCTGTATGTGGTAAATATGAACGCTGGCTTTTGTAAGAGGGGGGGAAAGGAGAAAAAACAGAGCCCTGTTACTCTGCATACTGAGGATTTGCAGTGGCCTCTTCATGGCTTGTCTTAAACCCCAAGGAACAGGATGCCCCGATATGTTCACTTTCTTGAGGTATTTTAGTAACTGGGCCTTTATAAGAGAAAGAGCATACACAAAAGTATTCGGGCATTTTTCTAATCATGCCTTTGTCAGCTCCTTACCTTGTTCTTCTCATCCTTTTGTACTGCTTAGCCATATATATATGTGTGTGTTCTTATAGTTAATATTTTTGCTATGTGGAATATGCAAAACTCATTGCACTTCAGATCACGTACCTGCCTGCAGTCCACCTGCATTCGGGGGACCAGAGGCTGCCGAGGCCCTGCAGCCACCTCCTTTCTTGGATCAAGAACCCATCAGCCCTGCTAGAACAATTTGCATTTTACTGAGTTCCTTGTCCAGGGGCAGAGCTGCTCGGAGCAAATACCTGCCGAGCTTCATCTTACCTGCGTGCGTACAGGGCAGCCTGGGCACGTAACGAGGTATGAGCCGTAGTCTGGCACTCTCATGGAATTAAACGACTTGAGGAAACTCTCCACTTCAAGATCCAATTATTCACCTGTTGAATTCACCAAAGGTGAATATTATCGTCATCTAGATCTGTAACTGTTGGCTTGGTTGTGTTTTGTTTGGCTTGAAGGATTAGTTTTTCAGAATGGCAGGCTGTGCAGTTGTGCAAGATGGAGAGAAGGAAAAATAAGGGAGCATCCACCTGATTTCTGCATTTTGTGAGTTCCCAGCCAGCATCCATGTGCCTTGCAGGTCCGCAGGGCTGCTTGCCTCATAAGTCAGGAAGGATTAGCTCTCTAGTTAAAGAGTTCAGTGACCTTCCCTGATGTCCTTAAGGCTCTTGAAGTGAAACACGATGCCAAGGTGTCACACAGAATGACCCACCCATCCTTGAAGTGTCCCTGGAGATACCTTCGTTGATTCACAGCGACCCTAAAAATAAAGTAATTAAAATCTCTAGAAAGTAAAATGCTCCCAGGCATAGACAGGGTTAAGTGCAGGAGAGAAGAGGGTCTGATGAAGTTGAGGTTGGTTGAGTATTGTTTTTTCTCCTGTGATACTACAACTGGTAAAACAAAGCATCACCCATTTTTACTAGATGCTCAAAACTATTTTTTCCAGCCTGCCTACTTTATAATTTCATTTAAACAACTTCTGGAGGGAAAAAAAAAAAAAAAAAGTAGTACTGGCTACTGAAGTTTTGCAAGCACTTTTTAATGACTATTTCAGTAACATGTTACGAAAAGTTGTTTTCCATTTTAAAAAATTCATTTACCACCAGAACCAGCCAACCAACGGAAGCTTACAAAAAGGCAATACTCAACTAAAAAATAGTGTGCAGCCTGAGGTGTTTAAATCCCCTGCAGTGTCTCTGGCTGGCAGAGCTGAGCAAATGTTGGGGACAGGCTGCTCTGTGCAAGATTGGACTTTGATCCCAGTGCTCCTGAGAGCTTTTCCCAGGAGAACTTGACGGGGCCCTTGACTTACTGCTAGCGTTTATTCTGAGATCAGCACCGACTCTGCTGATCGCTGGATGTGAGGAAAGGGAAGCAGACCTACTTCAGCCCTTAAGGCAGGTGAGTCAGGTGGAGAACTGTGCATCTTGGCCCTGGGTCAAGGCACAGCCGAGGTAGCAGTGTCCTCTGCGGGGTGCAGAGCTGCGCTCCCTGCCTAGGACCAAAGCTGGTGTTAACACGTCACTTGGATTTGGGCCTGGGGCAAACAAATACACCACGGAACGTTCACTGTTAAATTCAGCATCTGTGCTGGGGGCTACAGCAAGAAAATGTGGGCAGTGGCCCAAGATGGCTGGGTGCTTTTCTGCTGCTTTCCTCAATAGGTACAGAAAGATAGTTTTTTGCACGCAGTGGAGTACAAAGCAGGCAGTATGCAACAGGGGAGAGTGAGCTCTCTTCATGTGATCGCAACTTTGTAAGGACTCTTTTATTCAGTCTCCTGATCTTGCTGTAGAAATTTAACTAGAGTTACTAGTTGTTGTTCATACTGTGATGGTGCTAAGCACTGGTACCCATGGTGCCCAGCCTCACGTGGTGTAGCCAAAATTGAGAGAGAAATCAAAGGCTGGCTGGAGGAGAAGCAGGCTTGGGAAAAAGCCAACAGGGCCCTGTGGGTCTGCAGTCACCTGGTACTTGTCCTGTTGCGACTCAATAGTGCTGCCCTTCTGAGTCCCTAGCTTCTCATCCTGCTCGTGTCGTACCTCATCCACATCCTGCTGCTGGGCATCAGCTGCACTCTTTGAGCTCCTTGAAACCCATAAAGCAAGTCCTTAAAACAGTCCTTTTACTTTCCATGCCAATGGTGACTTGATTTCAGCAGGCCCTCTTGCTGCCGTGGCTTAGCACACGTGTGGTGGTTGGAAGAGTGTGTAAACACCGTGTTATTAGCCATAGTTGCATACTGATGCTGTGTGAAGTTGGACATTTTCTGAAGCTGCAGTTATTTTAGAGTAAACCCTTGCCCTGAGTTTCTGACCCAAGCTGATGTGACAGCTGTTGTGGCAGGAGCTGGCTATTTTGTTTTTCCGTTGCTTCCTTTGCTTAGTACCACACTGCTAAATTAAAACCAGCTTGCTACTTTTCATGTTTAGTTTTGTGGGTCTCTTTTCTGTTCAGAGACTGGAAGACATCCCCTGTGCTTGTGTGCCAAGAGATGGCTTTCAGCAGCAGACGACATTTCGGTCCACTACGCATCATGGCAAAACAACTTGAACTGTAGTAGTACCCCTTTTCTCGGAAGATTACAGCTGTCCCTGCTCTGAAGGGGGGATTTCAGAATCAAAGTGAGTCATGGCCTGTGGGTTCCCTTCTGGTTACTGGCTGTATCTCCAGAACAGCTTAAAAAAAAAAAAATAATAATCCCACACCCATGACTTCTCCTTGTTGATCCCTTTAACTGAGATGGGATAAAACAGCCAGCTACTTGACAAGCATCTTGAGTCAGACTGTGGTGAGATCTCAGGGTAAACCGTCTCAAGGAGCTGTAGCTCACAAAACTGCCTCAGGCTATTGTTGCACCTTTTTATCCAGGAGAGTCAGACCTCCTGGACATCTGCATCTACTGAGCTGTGGCCTCGTGAACCCGCTAATGTGTTTCCTTGATAAGTCTCTGGTATGCCAGGGGGAACAGAACAGAAGGGGGTCTCTGGACATCAGACAAGGATACAGGGGTTAAGCAACTGATAAAGCCCTAATGGGAAGCCTCTGTTAAAGGCAGAACAATAATACAGCCACTAAGGATGTAACTTCTTCTCTTAGGTATTGCTTTAGGCCAGACAACCACTGCCCAGGTCCCTACTGCATCAACACCAGTGCCTCCCAGTGCAACTACCACGCAGGTCCTCATTACATCAACGCCAGCACCTCCCGGTGCAACCAATACCACAGCCTCTGCTGCCCCAGCTGCCCCTGCAACGCTCTCAGCCAGCGTGGCATCATCCACTGCAAACCTTGTTGTGTCTGCAGCAGCACTCTCTGCTGATCCGAGCACAAAAGAGCCCGATAAGGCTCTGCCCACCACAAAAGATGTGACCATCCTCACCTCTGGCAGCACGGCCATCTTTCCAGTGTCTACAGGACCGATGGCTGCACCCACCAGTGCCCCAGTGTCCCCTCCAGGCATGACCACGTCTCCCAGGGTCCCATCAGCAGCTCCTTTCCTCACCACCACCAAGCCCTTGAGCTGCAGCAGAGTGAATGTGACGGCCTGTGCCCGCTGCTCCCCAGGGACGTTTCCCAGCGAAGGTAAGAGTGTTAGGTGGCAAAGTGACTCGTCAAGGGAGGTGAAAGCAGCACACGTTCTCCTGTTGGAGGCTGGGACAGGCAGCAGGAGTGGGAGCTAATTCATTGTACTTTTCTGGTTAGACTTGGCCAGTGCTGGCCT
>JAVJGJ010000001.1:46829959-46952221 GCA_035590215.1 Microhierax caerulescens | reverse complement strand
GTGCCATCTGCAAACTGACCGAGGGTGCACTCGATCCCCTCGTCCAGATCATCCATAAAGACATTAGACAGGACTGGCCCCAGCGCTGGGCCCTGGGGACACCCCCTGTGACGGGCCACCAGCGGGAGGTCACTCCATTCCCCACCGCGCTTTGGGCTCGGCCACCCGGCCAGCTCCTAACCCAGCACAGAGCACGGCCACCCAAGCCATGAGCAGCCAGTTTCTCCAGATGGTGTCAAAGACTTTACCAAGGTCCAGGTAGACACTATCCGTGGCCTTTCCCTCATCTACTTGTAGAAGAGATCAGGTTCATCAGGCAGGACCTGCTGTTCATGAACCTTTGCTGGCTGTGCCAGGGATCAGGCCTGTAGTCCTCCAGATCCTCCTTCCTGTAGATGGTGTCACACTGGCTGAGCTCCCGTCTGCTGGGACCTCTCCAGTGAGCCAGGGCTGCTGGTAAATGATGGAGAGGAGCTCGGCGAGCTCCTCTGCCAGCTCCCTCAGTGCCTCCAGGTGGATCCCACCCGGCCCCACAGACCTGTGCACGTCTGAGTAGAGCAGCAGGATAGTTTCCTCCTGGGCTGTGGGGCTTCATTCTGCTCCTTGTCCCCATCTTCCAGCTCAGGGAGCTGAGTACCCTGAGGGTGACAGGCCTCACTATTAAAGGCTGAGGCAAAGGCGGCATGAAGTACCGCAGCCTCTTCCTCGTCCTGTGTGGCAATGTTCCCCCCTGCATCCAGTAAAGGATGCAGACAGTCCTTGGCCCTCCTTCTGTTTCTAATATATTTGTGGAAACATTTTTTGTTATCTTTCATGGCAGTGGCCAGCCCAAGTTCTAGCTGGGCTTTCACCTCTCTAATCTTTGCCCTGCGTAACCTCACAATGTCCTTGTAGTCCTCCAGAGTTGCCTGCTCCTTCTTCTGAAGGTGGTAAATTCTCTTTTTCCCCACCAAGTTTCAGCTGAAGCTCTCTGTTCAGCATGTGGAGCATCCCTCATCCCAGGTGCCACCTGGTGGAATTAGCTCTTTAGGGCAAGCCAATGGGTGGATGAGCTTTTCCTCTTGGAAGCTACACCATGAATACTCACTGCAAAACAATGAATAAGCATTTGTAGCCTTAGCAAAGGGAAAAATAAGAGTTCTGTAGTTTTTAATCAGTATTTGGGGGAGGCTTAATCAGAGGTAACTGTTACAATGCAAATGAGCAACTGTTACTGCTATGGATTGCAAAAAGGGCAGAGGAGCAAGCTGGGAAGGACTCACCTGTGCACAGGCAGACGAACACAAATTCCACTGTAAGTGCCTCTTACACTGCCAGCTCTCTGGACCCAAGATTATTCACCTCAAAATCACAGAGATGATTAAGTCATCTGAGGATAAGGAATTACAGCCTTCTATCCACGGGTTTCTCTGGTTTAAGCACCACAGTTATGTGCCTCCTGAAGACCCATTCTCCATGTTTTAAAAGGCAGGGGAGAGATAAAAATTGACGTGTTATTCCCCATGACAAACAAGAGAGAACAAAGCTGCTTCTCTAACAACACAGCAGCACTAGTTGCTCTCATCAAACTCTTCTCTTGGAACCTGAGGAGAGGACTGCATGGATGCACAGGAGGGAAAGGACAGCAGGGTCTGGAAGAGCTATAGCTCCAGGAGCACCGGTTGACTGCTCATCTCGAGGGCTGAAACGTCCCTGTGGGAGCAGATGAAGGTTGTGCTGACAAGCTGTGGCTTGGAGCTGTGCGAACGCTCCTCCCCCGGCCCATATCCCCTTGTGCCAGGCTGCAGTCCAAAAATCTGCCAGAACAGATGTCATCTGAAGTGAGTATTAATTAGAAGTAGATTAAAATGAATTGTATGAAAAGCCTGTCCACCTAGGGACAATGGCCCATTAACCAGCATTTCAGATAAACATGCCTGAGGGTCACAGAACAGCATTCCTCAGTGAACTCCTGCCTGTGATGGAGCTTGCTACCAAGAGGGGTAAAGGGAACAGCCACACAGGAACCTGTGAGTGTTTCACGGCTGGTCTGACAGATCAGTTGTTTACCACGATACTGTCTGCTCACCAACCTAAATTTGGATGTATTTGTCTGACCACACTGCATCACAGCGACAGATTTGTGCTCTTATGTTAAGATCAATTTTCCCTGATAATGCTTCTGCCAAAAAGAAACAAACAGAATGTCACGGTACTTGGTATTTACCAATTATTTCCATGTCTGTGCCCAATCTAAAAGTAATTTTTCCTGACAGTCCTGATCTCAGTCTAGACTCAAAGTTAATCTTTAGTTAGTTACTTCTTGTGCTTCAGTGTAAGTGCTGCACAGAGCAAGCTCATTTCTCAACAAGATCCTTCGGTGGGATCTGCAATGGGTAAGATGCCAAGTGCAAAATAACAGTTCCACAGAGTAGGAAAGGAAGTTTCTGAATTATTTAATCAAAACCTGCCATTAGTCATACAGCTTCCAGAGTAAAACTGAAATGCTGAAGTTGGGTATTTATTATTACAGCTAGTTGGTTGTTTTTGTTTTGGGTTGTTTTTATTTTTGTGTGTGTTGGGTTTTTTTCTTGGTGCAGAGTATGCAGGAGAGAAACCCCCTTTATTTTACCAGAAGAGAATCCTTGAGTTGGGAAGCCCTACATCAAATATCACCTGAAACTTTACTTTTCCATCTGAAAATAACTACCATACCTTATTTTCCAGGTGCAATCCTTGCTGTCTTTCTAATAGTTCTAAGAAGAAGGCAAGAATATAGCAAGAAATTGTTCAAGTCCCTATTGCTACACCGAGGCTCAGCACGACACACAACTTATGGGGGCACTGAGCACACAGAACCAGTCTATGCTGGCTGGTAGCTAGGACATACTATCAGCAACCATCTTGCTTCTCGTTTGCCTGGGGCAATACAGACATGTGTGTACAGGCAAGATGTTTAACCATGAGCAACCTATTTCTGTATAGCTAAAATAAGTGCCAAGAAATAAAACTGAATTTTTGAGTTGTGGCTACTTGTGCTAACCAACCCTGCTGCCAGCTGTACTAAAATGGACTGACAAAAAAAGTCTTACCCTTTCAATTCCTGCCTTCTTTTATAATTAATACTTCTTTCCTCAGGAAAAAAAAAACACACCATGACAGCAAACAATTATGTCTCTTTCTCCATTTCAATAGTCAGCTCAACAAACTGAGTGAGGAGCGACTGCTCCAGTTACTGAGGTTCCTGTGATACAACAATCACTCCCACCTGAGCAGAAACTAACATGAATGTACTTCCTTTTAAGAATATGCAAGTTTTAATTTTTCTTTTCCATTCTCAAAAATTTACCATTACTTAAGTCAAGGACAGGGATCCCAAAGCCTTCCTCTTCCTCTCAGCTGTGGGAAAACATGCAACTAAAATAATGGTTGACTCTTAGACAAATATGTGTCTTTTCTTTCTTGTTGTAAGGTGGTCCTTCATGCTAGAGCTACAAAAGCAACTCAAAACTTCCAGCAAAGCTTGCAGGAACTGTTTTCTTTCTCCACTGAGCCACACGGGTTAAGACATGAAACTGGCAATTATTTGGAGCCAAACAGAATGGCATGCTGCAGCCATGGAAGATGCCTCACACATTTTTGCACACCTAGGAGATGTGCCTGTACTAGACCCATTGCTTTAGTGCCCATGTAAAGTTTTTGCCCTGATCACTGACAGTCAATTCATCTCCCATCCACAAGAGCAGCACGCGTGATCTTTACCTGTTTGCCCTGCACAGAGCTGTGGCACTCCAAGCTTTCTCCTGTGTGCATTTTTTGTATTTTACAGGGATGATTTCAAATCATGCAGGTGTTTGTTTGGCTGGTTGACCCTTCTCTTTTTAAATTTGTTGTTTGCTACATTATCCCTGTTTTTTTTCTCACAGTGATCTTTAGCTTTCTGCACCTGGTCCTGGTGGCCATCTGAGGCCACCATACCAGGCACTCAAAAATGTCCATCAACTGTAATGGAGCCAGCTTCAACTGCTCCATGAAATCAGTAACTGCAGTCTCTTAACCTTCCCACCCTGTTGTCCTCCTCTTCCTACAGTGAAATTCATACACAGAGTAGCTGTGCTGTGTAACCCCAGACAGGCCAGCCACCTGTGACCTTTTGTCACAGTCCTGTGCTTCACCAGCTCTACGAGCGCTAGTAAAAATAGTATCTACATTAAAGGATCTGTGCTTTTAAATGAATGTGCACCAAGGTGGAAGCAGGTGTTCCTTCTCATGTTAGTGTTTTGCTGGGCTAGTGCAGCAGCAGTCAGCTGAAGTAACCCAGCTGGTGGGGGGTTAAGTGGTTACTGCCCTCAGCTGCTCAGTCTCTTCTCCCCAGGGGAGGTGTTACTCTGTTTAAAAAAAAAAATAATAATAAAAAAAATATTTATATTAGTTCTCTGATCTCTTTCAACTATGTCAGATGAATAAATGGATAGGAAGGGAGGTACCTCGTTCTTTGTGGTCAAATTACCCAGAGAAGCTGTGGATGCCCCCTCCCTGGAGGTGTTCAAGGCCAGGCTGGATGGGGCTTGGAGCAACCTGGTCTGGTGGGAGGTGTCCCTGCCCATGGCAGGAGGTTGGAGCTAGATTATCTTTAAGGTCCCTTCCAACCCCAACCATTCTATGACTCTAATCTGGAGCAGTAGCAACATGGATTAGTACCTATAAACCATACCCCAAACTCCACTGCACAGCACAGGCAAAGCTCCCTGCACCCTCCCCAAGAGTCTCTCTCACAGCTGATTTAGCAGACAGGTGTTAAGTTTCTCAAATGGCAAAAACCTGTGGTTATTCATGGCAGCAGCACAGGGACACAATCCTGATGCACAGCACCAGATGATCTCAGCAGAACAGTAATCCATTAGTATCAAAACAATTTTCTGAAATGCTCTTTAAAAAAAAACAACCATATATATATACACACACACACATATATATATATATATATATATATACACACATGTATGTAGCTGCTGTCAGACATGGGAGATTCCATGCATGAAGTCAAACCAGACCCAAACAAAAACCCGGCTCATAAAGCAAAATGCAGTCAAATTCAGACCAGACCAAGCAGGAACAGCACCAGTGACAGCTAAATGAACCCAAGGGAATGGAACTGGTAGGATTCCATGACCAGCTCAAAGTTGTTAAAGCTGTGAAATTATGAGCAACAGGAAAGAACACTGTAACAGGAAAAATTGGACTGCAAAAAATGTCAACACTTTTGTGATGAGCAACACTGTGAAAACAAGCCAAAGCACAATCATTATCACCTCCATACAAGCTTAAAACTATTTGCACGGAGTCTCTTAGGAAGACCTGGAGTGTAAGTTTTCGCTATGAAAGAACAACATCCAGTTCCCTCACTGCAAAACCACAGTATGTATAATTTCCCTTTTTTTTTTTCTTTAAAGAAAAAAAAAAGGTGCAAAAATAATTATACAGAGCTGTTTTACAAAAAAGAATTAGCAACTTCTTAAATAACTAGGAATGAATTTTAATATTTAATAAGACACTGAAGTTTCTCAAGCAATCAGACATGGAATAATGTGACTCAACAATGCGGAAAAATCCCATTAATGTGTCTTTCAAGATATTTTGCTTTTCCAAGTAATTCAAATGAAAAAAATCCCTAAAAACTGACCATGAACACAAAGCTATTGAACAAAACAGACATTTAATTTGATTAATCTTCCTAGATTGTATGAAAATACATCTAACATATTCAATTGAAAATTGTTTCCATGCTTGCTCATGTGTTAAAAGAACAACAAATTGTGAATTTGGCTATTGTGTACCAGCTTTGAGAAGTTTGCTGGAAAAGGAAATACTTCTTTCTACTTAGATGGCCAAGACACCAAGTACATAATTTAATGCCACATAATATGCCATACTTAGATGTTATTTTGATGAATTTGTAACAGAAAATATTTCAAGTTACTGAATGCAAAAAAGAATTGAGTTGCATCATGAGGAAGCTTATTTTTTCCAAGATTGTTTTCCCTTGTATTTGAACAGTGGGAGAAGGAAAGCAGCAAAACAACTTTTCTTTCGTCTTCTTTTTTAACCAAAACTTCAGCCTATTTTCCCAGTGCTGCAGAGTAGGACACAGAAGCCTTCATTAAGACACCTAAAAACCACCTTTCCTGATTCAGAAACTAAAATCCTAGCAGATCACCACCTGAGCGACTTAGCTGAGCTCACAGCGTTACATTATCAGTACATACGAAGGGAGAACATGATCCACATTTCTTTTACAGATCAAGCTCCAAGTATGCGGTCAGCAGAAGGAACAAATTCCTCACAACTCAAAAGCAAACTCCCCAGTTTGCAGTTTCAGTGGTGCAAGCCTTCGTTAGCCCAAAGAGCTGAGTAGTAAAGAGCAGAGAAGAGGTAGAAGGAAGCAGAAAGTCAAGCAGCCACTTGCTAAGATCTGTTTGTGTGAATTTAACGTCATGAAAAGAGCGCTGAGAGGGGTTGCTTTGAATGCCAAAGTCTTTATTTACCCATAGACAGATACAAAATGGGTGGCTGTCCTGCATCCTGCTATACTAAATGTGCTTGTGAGCCCACCTGAGAGGCAGGCAGGGAGCTGTAGGCTCTGTGACTGATCTTAGAATGGATGGTGTTCTTGCAGCAGTGCCCATCAGTAACTATTTGAGATGGTGGCTTCTGGAAGTGGGTATCTGCCTCTTAGGCCCTGGGGCGTAACTGTTCCAGGGTGCCAGAGCTGTTACACCTATACATGAAGAGGAAAAAGCAACGAAACAACTAAAATATTAACAAATTATAAAAGCAATGGAATGTAAAGGTAAAATTTTATAATAACTTATTTAAAGGTATTCTTATAAAGCCTTCCTTACATAGTAACAGTATTCAAAGAATGGTCCCAATGACATCAAATTCCTTCATTTTGTTTAAAAGCAATGAGGAAAATCTTTCTGCTTTACTAGCTGATCTCACTTTCCTCCCCTCAAAAACCACTATTATAGAAACATACATAATACCATTTTTTCATTTTGGTTTTAGGCACATCTCATGCTTCAGTCCTGGTATAACAAATATCCATAGCAGAGGGAGTTTCCCCTCAAAACCAATTAAGAAATGTTGATTTTTAGCTCAAGTGCAAGGCTTGGCATACCACTTTAAAAAATGCAAAAATGTAACACTTCCCTCTATACTGAACTGTGCTATTTTTTCAAAATTGTTTGAAAAAAATTAACCTTCCAGCAGTGTTTACGAAAATGGATGAAAAGAACAAAGCAGTTTGGTCACAAAATAGAACCCAAAATGTTCAGGATAGGGCAATGCTACATTTCAAACCTCTTTCAATAAATTTCTTCTAACAACACCAAAGTTTTTACGTGTTGGGAACAAAAAGGGATTTCAACAATTCCAAAACCTAAATCTGCAATCAAATCCCGAAGAAATACTTTGGAAAAAACCATACACTTTCATGATATAGCAAGGCTTCATTTTCAAAAGGGCTACACAGAGTGCACTATTAAAGGCAAACTAAGCTAGAACATACACAAATTACTAAATGGACATGAAGGCGCACATCGTGTTTACATAGGCTAGGTTAACAATGGCACAAGTCAAAACTTACTTGTAACACTGCCTAATCACACACCAATGACATGCACTGGGAAGAAAACAGGTAAAGACATTTTTCTTTACCGTTTTTTCCTAGTTCTAATATTAATTTCCATCAATACTAAATCTTGTATATTTATCTCACTGCAAGTGTGAGAACCTAAAGGGAGCAAAGAATTCAAAACAGCTTTGTTGACACAACACAGTGGCAATAAGATAGTTGAGAGCAGAGCTCCTAAAAAAGTAAATAGTTTCAGTCTGCCAAGTCAAGTAGCCAGTTTTAGACAAACTCTACCAAAAGGAACAGAATCAGGCTAAATTTCACATTTAAAATGTTCCTTATGTGGTTCTTCAAAAATCTATTTCACTTCTAATTCGTTGTTTTGAATTTAGTTCTTGCACTTCAGTCAAGTTCCATCTTCTGTTTCATTCATGGGGTTTTTCTGTTCCTTGTTGGGCATCTTTTGCATTATCACAAATTTGGAATGCTTGGACTCCAAGCATTCCAAAGAAATGTTTGCCTCTGTGTTTTACTTGACATTAAGGGAAAGAAAAAATCAAGTAATTTTTTTCTAATAATGGGTTTGGTAAGATTTTTTTTTTTATTAAGGCACAAAAAATCTAGGGTGTTGGGCCTTGATTGCAAGACAATATACCTTTAAATCCAGACTTGTACAGCTCTGCAAGATCAAGTTACTTCTATTTTGCTGGAATGAAATACAGGAAAAAACAGTATAGAAAAAAATCTCTTCCAATGTAAGATTTCCCCTCTCTGATACAGGGTGTGCCTTTCCCACCACGCACTGTATTTTTTGGAGGAAGGGTATTTATAAACATGTTTGTTTAAGAATCATTGGAGAGCTATTTTGTAAGAGCACAAACAAATTGTTATGTGTGTGGTTATAGCGAGATACGCACCTGGATCATGAACGGCATTCAAGCACTTGCTCAAAAACACACAAGGCAAGCAAATCTCATTGGGACCACAGACCAAGCCATTTTTACTTAAAAGGACTTGAGAGCTAATAACTTCTTTCAAGGATATACTATTTTAAACTTCTGTTGGTTGACAAATACTAACTCAAAAACCTATGTTTATGCCTACCTGATTTGATTTTAACCTACCTCCAGCCTGAAAGTACTTTGGAGGGAACCTTTTACATTCGCAACAATTCAAGTGTAACTGTAATGCAGAGTAATAAGTTTGGTTTGTCCTGAAATTTTCTGAACTATGCAGTTCGTTATCAGTGCAGAAGCAGCAGGAGACTGCTGTTGTTGGCTCAGTGGATTTATAAAAAACAAAACAAAACAAAAAATCCCCCCCCATGTAACCTTTACAGAATATATGTAAAATTGTGTCCTTCCCTGGTCATATTCACAACTTATCTACAAGATAGTGTTGGCAGTAGCAACTGCAGTCCACGACTATTTGCATTCAGCTCTCATCCATCTGTTCCTCTGCTTTCTCTTAGGCTTCAACTTGTTCAGTTTTTTGCGGGGTTTCTCAGACTTCTGAGTTTCAACAGAATCCACCCCGAGAACATGTTCAGAGCAGCATAACTGTCCATTCAACGTAGAATTTAGTACTGTCCCATCTTGGTGTTCCTTGCAGAAAGAATTTGGGCAGAAGTGGCAGAAAGAAACAGAAGGTTTGCCACAAACATCACAGTGGTGCCAAGGACACTCCCACTTCCCTGCGATCAAAAACAAAGAGTGCATTAGCAGGGAGTATAAGGTGTCATCATCTTTTAAACAAGTTTTGTGTTTTAGCAGCTGAACAATACACGATTTTCCTGACAATGCACAATGAGACAGCAACTATCGGAGCTAATCTCAAAAATCAAAACGCTACATCATACTTCTAAAGCTCATCTGACAGCAGGAAGTAGCAGACTTGACATGCTCTCATTTAAATACAGCAGTCAACTCTAGCTAGAAGAAATTATTCAGGCTTTATTCAACAGCATTTTATAGAGCATGCATCTGGTAGGGCATCCAAACATCCAGTCAACTGCTGCCTACAGTTACAACGCTCGCCTGTTGCAAGTTTTGCTCAGGGACAGCTAGTGTGCTTTACCTAGAGACATTCTTTTGCCCCAGCATATTTTGTCAGTCACCAATTTACTTGTTTCTGGAATAAAAGGCTTTGCCTGCTTCACTTCTTCATAGCCCACATGACACGGCTGACTGGAACCAGGTAGCTCCTGTGGTAGGTGGGACTGCAGCCTGATGTCTGCTGCCCTTAGCGTTTTCCTACTTGCCCTGTTCCAGATGCTGCTGCTATTTTTTTTGGCTTGAACCAAAGTGGCTTCGTGCATTTCTTAGATATAATCAACTTTGCTGTGACAGGGCCACAGTGCTCCTACCAGGTGATGTACTTAGTCACCTACACTTGCAAAACAAAAGGCTCATTTTGCCAGAGAGGCAGGAGAAAGGCTCTCATCTTGTCTCCATACTCAAGATGAGCTCCTACATGATGCACAAACAAAGTTCTCACCGTACGAGAACAATGTTTTTAAGATGACACACTTGACAAGGTTTCAGTGCAATAAGTGAGGCACCTGCACAAGTTTTTATTTACAGAAGTTTAAGAGGCAAGCTGACTCACCAAAAGGACGTTTTGCCAAACCAAGACAGGAGAGATGATAAGCTTTAGTACAAGATTTCCTGTCACACAATACCAGCTGGCCTCCATCACCACAACGGAAACAATCATCTTCAGATTCTTTCTTCCCTTCATTTTTCGTTCTGCGTCTCCGTGTTCTCTTTTTGGTCTTTTTGCCTTTTTCTTCTGAGGCATTAGTGGAAGAATTCTGTAAGAGTAAGATCCAAATCTGTAAATGCCCATTTTGCACAGGAAAGACACCACACAGCCTAACGAAACTGTTGACATGCCTGTGTGTGCAGGGAAAAATTTGCCTTGGTGCAGACTTGTCCAGTGCCTCAGCATACCTCTGTGTTGACAAAAAAACTCCACACTGACCCTTGTGAAAAATCACCCCAAAATGAGATCTTGTCCCTACAATTCCTTCTTACTGGAAAGCTCTTCTACTTTCTTATCACTGCAAAAAGGTTTTCCAATCTCCAGCCTAACCTACTTGTGGCTAATGTACCCCCATCTTGTTCTTGCAGCACTAATCACTTCAATATCCATTTTTCTCTTCCAGTTGTGTGCTCATGCTGGAATTACTACAACGAGTCTCCTCTTCTCTTTGAGGAACAGACAGCAGAATTTCAGGAACTGCAGCTGTGCCCCTAATGCTAGAAAGAATATACCAAACCTCATCTGTATTTCAGTCTGACATTCTGCTGCTTGCACTTCAACTCTCCTTAACTAAATCATAGAAAATCCATTCTGGATGTTTTTTCAACATTCCTACCATCATTCCTTCCAACCTCACCCCAGTAATCATTACCTACTTTCTTTAAAATTAGCCCATTCTATCTACCAGTGCAGACATCCCTGCAAAACTGAACTGTATCTTTTCATTTCTTTATGGTTGTCTCTGTAAACTGGCCACAAGCTTAAGTGAAACCTCACTTAAGCCTAACCCTTAACAAAAACCAGCTGGGTGAATTCCGGAGATTTCAAGTCCACCCTCTGAAGTACCTCACACTGAGCAGCATGTAGGACCACATGAAAGTGCTGCCTTTTTATATCCACAGGTGAGATTTTCCCTCGTACTCCTATGCCAGCCCTTCAGGAAACCCCATCAACTGCTGGATTACAGGTTTTAAATTAACTTTGTATAACACAAATCATACAGGTCATTTCTTGATGTGATTTCGTATCATGCAAAACTCACATTTCAGTTTACTTTTTTTTAACAAATCTTAACAAAATAATCATATTTTAAGGTTTAGATGGCAGAATTATAAAACACAGTATCCAAATAATCTCACTGACTGTAGTTACGTTTGTTCTTAGTCAGTTTCTACCTCTTACAATCCTTCTTGTCCCCACACTTCAAATGGAACTGTGAAGGTTACTCCTCCTGTAACCCCTTTTTTAATATGCTTTTGATTCCAGAAGCTAGCACCAGCAGCTAGCAATATCTTATTCAGGACCCGAAGTAATTAATTTCTCATAGGAGAAACTGGAGAAAACGTTTTAGGGTGTTCACAAAACCTGCATTGCCTGCTGTACCACTACAGCATAAAAACGTATTCTTCAGCACCAAGGTTATGTTTGGCAAAAGAATGCCTCCATCTTCCAAAGGAAGGGAGACCATAAGCTTTTTCCTCAGATTACAGGTAGCCTCTGTTCAAGCAGCATTGACCCTTACAACAACACAAAACTGGTCCACCAAAAAAACCCACAAGGCTAGTAGGCGAGATGCTGTTAAAATCTCAATGCGTTACTTGCCTTTGGTCTGTCCCCAAGAAATCCACTGCAGTTTGGGGCACCACATTTGCAGACTGTTTTTTCATTGCCCAGACAGTCAAGGTTGTAATTAAAAGTCAGCTCTGTACCTGAGTGAGATAAGACATACCCTTTCATTATGAAGGACAAGGTAACAAAGCCTATCAAAATTATTACAAACAGATACAGGTTTCATTATCTGTTGCCTGGTTTTCAGACTATTTGTTTGTTGATCTTTTACTATAAGATTTTCCCCCTCTTTAGTGCTCATAAGCACTGATAATGATTAACTAGATGCCAGTACAGCATGACATCTTATGCAATTACATTTAAAAATAAACTGGTCTGACCTCACAACCGGTGAGCTGTGCATATGTTGTGTCTGGTCTACACACACACACATATTATATATATATCTCTACAGAGCTAGGCATAGCTATAGATAGACAGATATATGTATATGTGTGCATGTGTGTACACAAACCAGAACATACATACTTTCAAACAGCTGCCTACATCCACTACTTAAACTTATTATCTTCACTTGAAAAGATGCAGAAGTACCGTTTGAGATAACTAAAACAAAACCTGTGCTCTACAATGTGAAGCAAACGCAAAGATACTAACTAGGGGCTCTTTGATATTCCCTTAGAAGCAAGCAACAAAAAGCAGCCATGGGACTCACTATTAAGAAATATTAAAGCAAAAGGCAGATCTCAAAGCATCTCTTCCTTGTGCTGAGCTCTCTACAAAAATATTTGCACTGAATTAGTTAAACCATGACTGTCCCACCCATAAGTGTGCAAAAGTCTTAACTCAGGGAATATTAAATCAAACCAAACATAAGCTGATATACCTGCAGGAATATCGCACACAGCAAACAGGCCGACACGGGTGTCTCCATTTACTGTCCATTTTAGAGTTTCACAATTTGGTTGGCAGCTGTGATTCATAAACCGAGAATAGTTTCCTTTGGGGCCAGCATCAATAATACGGTCCTGGAGATCAAACCAGCAACAGAATGAATGTTTTTTCTCCCCCCCCCCCCCTTGCAAAAAATTAAACATTCATAAATTATTTCAGTAGTTGCATTCAAAGCAGACATGGTGTTGCTATCCAGAAGCACACAAGCAAACTGATGGTACATGTTGTATTGAAAACTGTAGTGTCTCATGTGGCCTGGAACGTGACACTCCCAAAGCAATACTCATGCTCTAGCTCACATTTTCCCAGAACCCATCGCAGCCACACACGGCAGGATAAGTGTTCTTGTGAGCACATGTGGTGGTCATGTCAAAGAACCCCCTCCCTCCAGAAAGCCTCAAAACTCAAACTCAGTCCATTTACCTTTTACTTTGCATTCACAAAGCTGTGACACATTTACAAATACTGTGCTTTATGGTATTTACCAAGTCACTGCATGATTACTTGCAGAGATTACCAGTTTCTCACCAGCTTTCTTTCCCCAAATCAGCCTAGTTTAAACAAAAACAAGCTCTTGGTAACGTAAAAAAATCCCATCCCTACACACAATTGCCTTTTAATTTTCATCTTCACCAAACATATCAGACTAACAAAATAAAATAAGTCTTGAAACAGCCAGAACTGTGTTTCTTTGTAGATCTGCTTAAGAAAACCTTGCTTATTTATGAAATATTATTATAGTTTCCTTCTAACTCATTTTTATAATGCACATACATGATTGTCATGACTACGCGCACTTACATCCAGGCACTCTAACTGCACGGCCAGCTCAGCCTCACAATAACAACCATTTTTGCAAGATAAAACCACAATCAGCATTTTTTAACTACGGCAAGAGTCAAATACATATTCGGTCCAGATATCTAACGCACTGATGCTGTATGTCAGTTTAGCAGAGGGGTGAGAAACTCAAGTGTTCAGAGAATTCTGGTTTCACCATTCTTGGGTGATAACTCCTGTGCAGGAACTCCTCAGTTACAGCACTAATGAAAACAGTAGCTGTGGAAATACAGAGCAGGACAGTCTTGAGCAAAATAAAGGTGATTACGACTGAAAAAATACACAGGACTGACAGCCAATTCTTTGTTTTTCTCCTAAGTAGCTGTTTGGGGACTGAAGCTAATATATAATCAATGCCCTCTGTTGTCCAGGTTCTCTACTTTCTTCTCTTTCTGAAGAATAAAATACTCAGAGGTGTGCACAGAGAACCACAGATCCTGAATTAATTTGCTGCATTAATTAATCTGCTGGATTAATTTGCTGCAGAATCGATTTGTGGAGTGCTGGCTGGCTATAAAACGCAGTTAGTGCTTTCAGAAAAGTTTCTACAAAAGCACAAGCCTAGTTTTGCCATAAACAAAGAAAACGATGCATAGTAGCAAAAAAGAATAAATGCCCAATATAGGATACAGCCTCACAACTATATTCCATGCCATTCTCAAGTGAGATTTTTTTGTAGTTAAAATTTCAGTATAAAAGGATCGCTAACAGTAATCCTTTCAACTGTATCATTACTATTTCCTGAAACTTCATACTTCCTTTTAAGACTAGGCAAATAAATACTTTTGCTGTAATTGATTTCGAGCAACAAAGCACAATTTATAGACCTTAATACATACTTTATTACATTACGCACTTAGAACTAATAAGATGCATTATATATATAGAATGGAGCAAGCAGGCACAGAAGGTACAACACTGCGAATACATGGAACCGTAGAACATCAAAGGTAGCAGAGTGCCCTACCAAGGTAATCAACAGAAGGAAAAAAGAAAAAATAATGTTATAATTAAACAAGGGAAAAAATATACTATACCTTATCAATAGTAAGCATATAGAAGTGGGTGATGTCATTTTCATGTGCGTATTTGATTCTTGCCATACATTCCTCTTCATCTATCAGTTCACCAACATACTCATTCACAAACTCTCCCTGAAAGATACCAAGTATCACTAGTAAAGTATATACCAAACCCACAAACAACATCACCAGTCACTGATTCTTTGCCAGGCAAGAATGATTCATACCTTCTTAATGTCCCTCTTAGCAACCAGACCCCACCCTTTGCCATCGGTTTTGATGATCTTTGTCTCAGGGTACTGACGTTTTGTAAAGCACTGGTTTTGGCACCGTTCTCCTGCTGGACAAACTTGTGGATGGCATTCGTACATCAGCATCCGATTTAGGCACTCAGAATCAAAGCCACAAGGGTTTTCATCTGTGGGTTTGCAGTTGCACTTGGGAATCTCAGAAATGTCAGCAGTATATATCTGCACTTTACCACAAGGTTTATTCACCTGAATAATACATCAAAATAGTTCAAAGATCACTATAAAACATTTGAATTTATTGTAAGTTTTTGCAATGGTTACTGATTTGGTTTTGCAACACTAGATGTTCCAATGGAAGCAAAATTTCATCATATCACGACTGCAAAAGCGTGATTACCAGCACATCATTGCACCCTCTCCTCCCCATCTCACCACTCAGCTCTTCCACTCCACCGCTGGCTTAGACCTTCGAATATCCAGTGAATTTTCTCAAACTTTACCTTAATATGCTTGTATGGTGGAGGTTTACGTTCACTTTCTTGGGTTTCTTTGGCTTCTCGCTGTAGCTTTATTTCTCGAAATCGAGCTTCAGCTTCTTGCAAAGCTAAAAAGGATGGTTGTATTAACAGAAATATTAGAAAGAGGATTACTTCCCCCAAGCTGGCTTGCCAATACTTCCCATGTGTGTTAAAGAATCATCTTCTACTTCCTAGTCCCATCAATCAATTTTCTTGCAAACAAAGTTTCTGGAGTGCTAATGCTCTTACCATATGTATCGATTCTACTCTATCTCCCAGTTACACTCACCATTTCCTTTGCAGAAAGTAAACATCATCAGAAATCACTCCCATTAGATGCTAGGCTTTTACAAGCCATGAAAATAATGCTTTCATTCACAGCAATAGTGACAACTGCCCAGGACACCAAAACATTTCTTTTTTTTAATTCAGTATTGTAAAACAAATGTACAAATCCAGACCCAAGGCTCTGTGTGAAGAAAGTAAAGCATGCATATCACAAGATTAATTTTTTTTACTTTTAGCTATGTACCATTTTTGAAGACTTTTCCAATTCCTTTGATCCCGTGGTATCTACTCCCTCTGTCTCCCTCCATGTAAGGGAACACCCGTGCTTGGTGTGTCCAATAGTAATCCTTAGAACCAAAGAAAAACACAGGAAATTCTCCAATTTCATGCTTCATTTTCTGGATATTTGGGGGAACGTTTTTCGGATGGCAAACTTCTGCAGGCCACCATCTAGCACAGACGTAGAAAAAAAAATACAGCATTTTAGTCAAGCTCTTTCTGCAACGGTTTAACAAAAATCACCCTAAACAGCAGTAACTGATTATTATTTCCAAGATCCAAGTGGATTTAAAATCTTTTCCTCCCCCCACTCATTAGGCAAAGAGAGAAGACAGGAGCAGAAAAGGAAAGCCCAGCGCTCAAATCTGTGAGGCGCTTTTGCAGCCTGCAAGATAAACTTACACATGAAGCGCCTTGCATCTGGTTAGCAAAAACATCACCTTTAACAAGACCTGCAATCACTGTAACTGTCAAAGATCAGGAGACAGCTGATAACAGCTATTAATACTTTCTAGGATAAACCCCACCCACCTCTGTCTCACTCAAATCTTACTGAAGTGTAAATCACTGACAACCGGAGTGACTTTTCTCCCAGCCTGCAAGGCAGTAATTTAGCCCATTACAAGTTATACCGGCTTAATTATTTGAAGAGATCTCTGAAACAAAAAGGGTTGAAGACTCATGCACTGGAAGCAGATGTCAGAAGACCACAAGGAGTCCTGTATGGGTAATGCCTTGGCCCAGAGCAGCAGTGAAGCTACAAGTCTATGAACCTGAACCTTGCAAGAAGATGGGGTCCCTAGTTCACAGAGGAATGGGAAATCTGTGTGCAGCAAGGCTGGCCTACAGAAGCAACCAACTGTATGATCCTGTACTGTAAAAAATAAAACTATTAATCAGACCTGTAATTTCCCAGTTTAACCCAAATAATATCCTGGAAATGGAGCTTCTTCCCTGCCCTGCAGTCATTGCAGTACCAGCTCCCATCTGGCATTTCAATGTTTAAACAGTCTGGGTGAAATGCTGCAGGACATGACTCGCAGCACAACAAGCTTCCTCCTGCAGAGAGAGAGAGAGGAAAAACAAAAGGTTGGAAACATCAAGACAAAAATAGCAGTTCTGCATTCCAACCAGATTCAAAGTAGTGCAATACACATGTGGTGGGCTTAGTTAGAACATAAATGGTTAAAACACGCTGGCCTGCAACAAATACGTATCGTTTAGTTGTGTACAAAAAACAAAAGGTCCTTATTAATCTGAATTCTTAACAGACTAGGATTAGTAATACATACAAAATAACAAGCAAGCTAGAGATAAAAAAGCCAGAATAATGTACCACAAATTACAGTTACCTTGTTTTACAGTAATGACTACATTTTAAATAAATGTAATATATATATATATACACAATATAGTAAAACATAGTTTACTATATATTAATATTTCACTGTCTGCAAAATTTGAACAGATTTCTCTTATGTTTTTTTTCCTGGGGGAAGAGGGAATGAGGTTGGTAGTTTGCTCCATGAATTATCAAGTGGAAAGTTAACTACATCTTAAAAGCTGCTATGCTGCATGTTAATTTGTTAACAAATCAGGTGAAATCTCACTGCTACAGTTTAATCAGCACTATGCATTTTGTGGTTCTCAATAAGAAATAAATTTATTGTACAACATAAAACGAAACAGTTAATTAGTGGCTCTCCCAGCAACAACTAATACTGATTCAATTTGCTGTCTGTGCTAAACTAAAAGCAACTCTTAAAATATTTATGTTTTAATATTACATATTAGCAATAAAGAAAAAGCTTCAGTACACTGAACACAGGGGAAAGAACAGAGATACTTCTCATGACATGTCTCTGGTATAGAATTAAATCAAGCTTCTCGTTGCTGGACAGAGTCCAAGAACAATTCTTTAACAAATGGTATCTTCGAAAAAAGGATACTCAAAAACTAGAAGCAGCACAAGCCAACCTGAAGTTATTTCAATACCTAACAGATCCTAACTTAATATGCCACATTTCTAATGTTTTTCTATAGATATATTAGTAAAATAAAATTTAAATTAAAGAATAAAACGTTTTGATGCTGCATTTATGAAGAGTTTTACATCGGTTTACCTTTTGAACACACAAAGCACCAGCTCACATTGACATGCGCATGATGACTTTTTCCTTTCATGGCAGTGAAATGATTCGTACAAACAATGCTGTTGGAAGCGATGACTGCACATCCTGCAGCAATGCAAACGTCTCCAGCATGGTATGCAACAGGACAGCGAACACAACGCATCATCTTTCCTAGCAAAGCAGAATACTGCCACATTATTTTTGAACAAAACCAATTCATTATTTGAGCTAAAAACCAGCAGTACTGCCTGAGGGAGCCTATATACACACACACACACAAAAATCAATTATGTTTTCAAAGCCTGCTTATTTGCATTTAGCAACAATACTGAATTACCAAAGGTTTTTTAAAAAACCTTACACTGAGTTTAAAGCACAAGAATATTTCAACATGAAGGCTTTAATTATGCATACCAGGGTAGACAAGCTTTCCTCAGTCACGCAATTTTGTCTACAGATGTTGCCCAAAGCTAAAAATATGCACAGAATCAAATGTCTCCCCATTGCGCGAGCCTTGCCGCAGCATTTGTACATTCACAGGTCTTGCCCTCGCTCTGCTCTCCTCTGCCTGTCTCTCCTCATCATATATGCATTCTAGATCTCGTTCCCTCTTGAGAAGAAAACATGGGTAACTATAGATAACTGAAAGCTAGTTAAAAAAAAACACAACCAAGGTAAACACTCAAGTTGGCTAAAAATGATTCAATTATTGTTTTTAAAAGAATTCTGAACTGATCAATAATCTATGCATGCCTGAAAAATCGCAGCTAGCAGCTATTAAATGGGCAAATTCCTTACCTTAACATACCATAAAAAGACTTAATTCATCAGTCATAAAAACGTAAAATGAAACTACCTTTTGAAATTCGTGGATGTAAGGGGTTACTAACATGACAACTCAGGCAGCTGTGGAGAGGACATCGAAACCCCCTGTTCTCAAACACAGTAAGATGGAATTTTTTCACACAAGCTTCATGGTAGAATTTTCCACAATGGGATACGACGCAGCGTTTCACATCTGCCTTTCTCTCTTTACACACAAAACAGGTATGCACACCTAATGGCAAAAGTAATAAAAATAATGTAACTAATTTTTAATCCAAACACATGAATTTAAAATGCTTCTGCTGTGAGTTTTTGTTATGCTTGAGGAAGTTGCTCTTGTGGATTTTTCTTTTAACAAACTCAGATCAAATCCTCTTATTTGATGCAAGTCTATTTACTTTAACTCTTCAGTGTTAAATACTTATCTGCTCAGATACATATAAAATGAAGTTACAATGCAAACCCATTGCAGTTAAAAGGGTATACAACACCCAAAGCTCACCGATCTGCTTTCACATTCTTATTTATAAGCCTCAGTACACCAGGATGACTGCAAATTTTTTTTTTTTTTTTTTTTTAAAGCAGTGAACTAAGATAATGAGTTGTCTGTGGTCCTGTGAAATTTGAAGCAGGTCCACAAACCAAAGACCAGCATCCTCTAATTTTATCTCTGGACTGCTTGGAACAGCTTTATTTTGAAGCAGCCTTGTCCCAACAAGGTTTACCGTGTGTACTGAAATAAGCTTATGAGCAAGAACACAAATCTTTTGTGTAAAGTTTTGAGATTAAGAACTTCCAAGCAGTTATTATAGGATTAAAAGCAAATGAAATTAATAGCAATAAGGTAGTCTTTTAATAGGAAAAGCAGAAGATTGATATAGACAGACTGAAAAAGGACTTAAAATGTTTCACTTGCTGCTTTTTTGCTAGGATTTCTTGTCTTTGTGGCAGACTAAATTTATTTTGTAATTGTACTCAGAGAGCAAATATTGTGCAGTTAAGGTGGCAATGGAATTCAGACTGAATCAGCCAAGTTGCAAGACAGTTCTCACTGAAAACAGAGTGAGCTTTCTAAAACATGGCACATTTAATTGTACTATATGAATTCCCACCCTGTCAGGAACCAAAGGATAAATATGGTTTCTCCAAAGATACATACTCTGTCCAGGAGAATTTCCTAGAACAACTTATGGGAAAACTACAATTTATTTTTTTTAATTAATAGAAAGGGACAAACTTGCCTGATGTACATTCACTACAAATGAATTTTCCTGCTGGTCTTCCAGAGAGGCCAAGGCAGCTTACATGAAAAGCTCGATAGCAAAGTCCTTCACACAGTAGGAGATCACCTGTTTTTTCACACAGCTTTTACAACACAAAGGCATTGAATGTTAAAGAGAAGTTCATATGTGGAAAAAACTGTTTTCTTTACTCCTTTTCATATATTGCTCCTGAAAATCTCTTTTCCCGTTGTGGAAACCAAATTTAACAAGTGAAAGATAATTTTACAAGCATCATCACATGCCCTGGCTTCCAGTAGAAACAGGTAAGAGTCATTAAACCGCTAGAAATACCACTCATAGAACCATGGTTCATGAGTAAATATAATCTGACAGAAAAAAGGAAAAGAAAAAAAAGCTTTAAGAATTTTTCCCTGAGCACACTGATGCATCTGACTAGGGTTAAAAAGCATCCTTATTTTCCTCCTCCTTGGCAAAAGGAGATTAATCTAGGTGGCACAATGATACTTGTATGTCTGAGTGGTTAGCAATGACACATGCATAACTAAAAATGAACCGAACAATAATGCTGGCAGAATTTAAGGGATTAGCCAACATTTAGAGACGGCTATAACCTCATCATGACTATGTACAAGAAATGGAAATATAACTGCTTGCCCAGTTTCATGAAAACAAATTTGATCTGTTCATTTGTATTGTGTAGTCATTTCATAATCCAAGCACTCTCTAGAACAGTTTGAGAAAGCTTTTTGCTTTCAATTAGCTTGCCACACACACGCGGCTACTGATGCATCACTGCAATCTCTGCTGCATGCAGTAGCACAAAACCCACTGGGTTTTACTTCCCCCTCTATTAACAGATAAGCGAGCAGCTCTTCTCAATCATTTAACTAGTTACCTGGCAACACTCATGCACTTATTCTGAGGTACAAATTACGTTTATCATAGAGATCTGGAAACTCAAGCAGAAAGGCTAAGTCACTTATTGGAGGTCAAGAAAAAAAGCCAAAACTGGGAATTAACTCCATTTACTGGCATGGCACCCTCACTGCTAACAGACGTCTCAGACACACATGATAAGCCTGTTTCTGGCCTATTATTGTCATTTTCATATTTAAAAAGACCTTTCCTAGGAAACCTCAGAAAACATGGCTCACTGCCCCAGCTAACATCTCTCACCTGACACACATATTCTTTTTTTGTTCCTGCTCCTCGCTCAGATTTTTTGGATGATATAGACACTTCAGTCTGAGTTTCATCAGCACTTTCATAGGGAGACTCTGACCGCTCATCTCCTTGGCCATCGGAGATCTGAAGATTAAACATACATGTTAGAGAAAGCAGTCACGTGTGGTCAGTTTTGTACAGAGTATCACCTGAAGGAAGCAAACAGGCTGCAATTCAGACTAGCACATTTAGGCACACTCTTTCATTTTGTTTTCCCCCACCTTTAAAAACCAAGCTCAATCAATACCAGAGTATGCACTTGTGGAAGTCTCATCAAAAGGACTATATAACAATCAACCCCAGCAACTCAAAAGCAGCCAAAACAAAACACCAAAACTTTGTAATACAGCTTTTTATTGATACTCAGTTCTGTAATACAGTTAGCTAGAAATGCCTAGCCAGTAACGCAGGGATACCTTCAAATCCTTTGATTAAAGTTTGAATATATATGTTATGAGAGAGTAACAGTGAATTTTTAGAAAGAAACTCAGTAAACTTCAAGCTGCGTATGAAAGTCTCCGACCCAAATACTCTCCAATAAAGTGGGAACAGTATATAGAAGAGAGGCAGAAAGAAAAAAGTGGCTCTCTGAATATGTTTAAGGAAGATTATAGCCAATAATTAATTCAAAATACTACAAAAGATAGAGCTGTTAGGGAGCAATATTATAGAACAGATCGAGATATATTAAAGATGGAGGATTTTAAAAAATATTCATAATGTACCTAACACACACCCCCCCACACACACCCCCCCAACATAAGTAACATACTTAAAATATTGGGAAGTTTCCAGTTCAATAGAATTTAGGGAGGAATGGACGACAAAGTCATTTGTCTAATCTCACGTTACACCAGAAGATGCAGAATTTCATACTGCTGCCCCTGGAGGGTACTCAGTGAGTTGGGTTTCACTATGTACATTCTCCAGGAGAGCATCAATTGGATGCTCTCCATCAATTTGGAATTACAAGAGAAACCTGTCACTTCTCAAGCTTGTTCTAATGCTTATGACACATACCATCAAAAATACTGCCTCGTGTCCCTTTTGAGTTGTCTAAGCGCAACTCACACTTGATGCTGATTTCTCCAGGTGTATCAGCTATATTAAAAGCCTTTGGAAGCAGACATTTTCCTCTTGCGGAAGCATGCTGCAACTAAGCCCATTTCAACCCTTTTTGGTCAGCCAGAATGCCCTCCTATTTTCTGCCTAAGGAACTTTTTCCAGCATCAAGGGAATTTTGGTGGGTTTTCTCTAAAACTTATCTGTACTTCAAAAAGGCTGTTGAAAAATCAGGCATGAAAGCTGGAAGCAATAGCCCATTAGGTCTCATAAGTACAATACCCAAATCAAACCAGCGTGCTACTCTTCTTCACCGCTTCTGTTCCACTGTGTAAGGATTTCCCTAAGTCTTTTCAATACAGCATTGAAAGTCACTGTAAATTGCCGTGGTACTCAAGAGATCATTTTGCCCATAGCTGTTTGCCAGGATACAGACACCCCCCTTCGTATGAGAATTTGCTTTGTTTTGAGACATACTATCTCTTATTTATCTACAGTAAAGCACATTTTATTAAAAATGGTCCAGCTTACCAAGTAATGGAGACAGCGATGTGCAACCTCCCTATCAGCCAATCTTTATGTCATGTGTGCAAATTTATTAGAACTGATTTATTTTGAAATCAGAGAAAAATGTAAAGCTGAACCAGGCCTAGCATTACTCTATGAAATCCCTTTAGGAACACTGGTTTTGAGCAATTACTTCTCACTGTTGCTGCCAGCTAACTTGCATTCCTCCATTTAACATTTCTTTCCTTGACCACGTCTAAAAATATTTTGTAAATTGGATCAGATTGGCAGTTGTTGGTCGGTTGGCTGTTTTTTTCAGATTACTTGCAAGGGTGTAAATGCATTTCCTCTGTGCAAATGCACACTATCAAAGTGACTCGTACCTACACTTCACCTATGAATATCCCTACAACTGGAGTAATTTGGAGATTCTGCCTGGCTGTTTTAGAAGTGGTTAAAAGAAACTGCATGTAAAATCACTGCTTTGACCAGGCACCAGGAAATCTCTGTCCCCTGGAAGGAGCTGTGAAACAGTAAACTGCAAATGCAACCTGAGTGCTCAGCCAGGAGCAGCCAGTCCTGGTTGGGAAGGGGCAGATACGGAGAGGTAGCGTGGTAGTTTGGCAAAAACACAGAAACAGTTTCCCTTACAATGTAAGTAAACTTACACACATGCTTATTTCTGTTTAAACTATTCCCACAGAAACATTAATTAGTATAAGCAGTGCACTGCTCTAACATTTTTAGTGCCTCATTATGTTCCTGTTTCAACTAGCCAAAATTAGTCATGTTTAGAAAAAAAAAAACAACAAAGAAAAAATAAACTGGAAGGTCTTAAATCTGTATTTCTTTCCTACTTACAAAAAAAAAACCCCAAAACCAAAAAAACAAGTACTCTTCTATGTTGTAAACAAAACAAGCAGTCTTATGTTAACTTGACACTACGGTTGTCCTCTGTCTCTTACCCACACCACAAAGTACACCTAAAGCCCTGAGAAAAACCGCTCATGCAGCACACCGTAAGAGTTAAGACAGTCTTCTTTCCAGCAGCAAAAACTATACAGTCTCACCCTTGAGGATGTACTCCTCTTCACCCAGATCATTACTTTTGAAGGCAGAGCAGAGAAACAGAGCATATTCAGTGACAAATCTACCCAGTCACAAGAGAATGAGGTTTGTTGCAAAGCAATGGTTTCCCAGCTTTTCTTTGGTTTATATACTTGTAAAACGTTCAAATGAAGGATGCAGACCTATAGATCGAAAGATAACCCTACTGGCAGATGACAGTTTTTCAGAAACCCCCTAACTACAAGTCACAAAACCCCAGCCACTTGTGAAACACAGGTAACAGCCATTTTCCTGCAGAACTGAGATCTTAACTGCCTCAACATCAATGCACCAGCCTTTCATTTAAACTAAACTGTTACTGAGCCAAAAAGGAGCTGGCAAGAACAAAACTACATCACAAATGCAACCACAAAACCCAAACTGTATCAGCCCATTCAAGAGAACACTTGGCAATTTACACCCGCCTATAGATTAATGCCAGATTTCAAGCATGAATACCAGCACACATAGCATGAAAAAAATACTTTAGTTCATCAATCGTATAGCTACCAGACTGAGAGTATCTTTCAAGATCTCTCCTTTACAGCTGTCAGAAGCCTCACACACTTCACAAATCAAATGCTCTATTAACCATCAGTTTTGCACTACAGACAAGCCTGGATACTTGCTTATGGCTGTTGCAATTCCTAAGAATCATTATGTCCCTAAGAAGCTCAGCAACACACTTCTGATGTAGGCTGATGCTGCAGAACGTGTTTCTTGGTCCCTGCTATCACCACCAAAGGTTTAGTGATGATATAACTGATATTATGTGATATCCAACAGCCACATCATGTGTAACTCATGACAGCTCACACCCCCTCCACAATCATCTGAGAGTTTTCATATCAGCTAATTTTAGGGGGCTAATAAAGGGGGAGGCTAGCAGGTTCCCTGTTATAAGAGAGGGAAGCATTTCTTCAGGGTAATTCAGAGTTTGACCCCAATTCCATCTTACTTCTATCCCACAGAAGGCGCAAGACCCTGTACCAGCCAGCTCTCCTTGCAAGAAACCCCTGGTCTATCTAACCACCTTTTGGGAAAGCTCCCTCTCTGAAGAGAGCTGGAATTCAACACCTGAGCTCCTGAAGTTATTCCAGAATACCCGATGGAAATACCAGGGATGTAAAAATGAGCATCTGTCCCTTCAGGCCTGTGTAGAAGAGGCTGAGATACCCTTCACCTAATGCTTCCTAGAGAGGACTCACAACCTAAAGACAAGTAGAGCATGAAACGTTCGGGAACACTGTATTTGTACCCCAAGCAAGCTGCAGCGGCACTAACAGGTTCTGATTCACCAAGGGAACAGAGGAGTTTCGCAATAAAAAGACCTTTAGATTATAAATCACCAACAAGATGATTTCTGGAAATCGGCTCATGCTGACGTGAAACACAGCCACGCCTAAAATTAAACATAAGGCTTTTGTGGTTCGTTAGCACAACTTTCCATCATGGAATGTTTAATAGTTCACATACAAGTGCCCAAATCGTGGCACGCAATAAAAATCAGCACAGTTTTTTGGGGACTTTTTTCTTTAATTGTTGAGTTACAAATGCAAATCTTTCCCTTGTGATCATGCCAGAGCTTGTCCTGTCCTTACTTTTGTAATATAATCCCCTTAGCAAAGTAAATTGCATGTAATTAACTCTACTGATAGTCAGGCCAAGGTTCAAAGTAATCAACGTTTAGATTAGTGGCAAAACCTGTTAATTAGCAATTTGTAGCAATTGCCGGTTTGCTTTTTTAATCTGTTTTACCGAGTAATTTCTTATTTCTCATAAAGACAAAGTACTATTTTTAAGAGTGCAAATTTAGAGGGAAAAAGGTGTGGCTGTTTAGATTCACAGCAAGTGACAAGCTTCTGCAATGAAATTGCACCCAAACTCCGGAATCACCTCCACTTTTCATTAGCCATTACCGATGCTGCACCACAGAACACTTTTCTTCTGCTGAAGTTAGTATCATCGCAAGCACCATCAAACTTTACATTCTGCAAATCAATCAGGCTTTCCTTCCCATTTCCTTCCATTACTGAACGTCAACATTATTTTGCAAGGACTTGCCTGTGGAGGCTTTCATACCGCACTGCTGAACACTCAGCAGCCAGGTGGTATTTCAGAAATCAAACACAGCTCTTTCTACTGGCAGTTGTGCATCTGCGTACCCAAGTGAGAGGAAGGGGAAAAACTGCCCTAAAAAACAAATTGTGAGCTTTGCTCTTCATTTGAGCTGGCCCAGAACTGACTTCAGGGATGAGTGAGGTTCAGGACTGGGCTGCTCACAGAAGCGACAAATCTACCGCCAGGCTCCCAGGGCAATCTTTCCTTTCCCATGTGTATCAGTTATTATTCACTACTATTACTCACATGTTAAGACTCAACGGGAACATGTAAGGACAAATTACCACATTCTTCCGAGTTTTCTACAGCTTTGTTATTGGGAAAGCACTCATTACTGAGTCAAACTGGGGCCAAATATTGGCATCTCTCTCAATTCTTTGGGTTTAGTATTATATTTTTTACACATGAAAAGATACAAATTGTGGCAATGTGTCATTAGTTTAAGAACTGGGTCTACTCATCTCAAGGTATTTTGACCATGCATTTTCTACAACAATTTTTTTTTTGGCAACAGTTACTCAAGCCCACAACACTATGGGAATCAGCATATCAAGACTTTGTATCCCCAAAGCATTTTTAATTTTCTTTTGAACTATATGCTAAAACTCCCAGTTTGCAATAATCAAAGGAAGTATTTAATGGATTCTTTCAAACATTGATCTATTTTTAGACAGACTATATAGGAATGCTTATAAAAACAATCTTTAACTTTTTAACTGAATGAAGATGCTTTGCATGCTGCAGTATTTGACATATAAAGCCAGATTACACCAGCAACCACACTGAATACTGGGTAATTGTTTAATTGCCAAATGTAAGGATGAAACTGAGCGGTTTTTACTGCTGCCTGAACTACTACTCCCCGTTTTGTGCAAAAAGGATATATAATGTGCATAGGATTGTTTATGCAATAACAGAGTTTCCTTCTCATAATTACTCTGAGTAATTAAGAATTTGTTTTTGATGGACGCTGTTGGGCAGGCTAAGAAAAGAGGAGGAAATACAAGCAACTCCATACATTTGAAATAATAATTAAGACACCAGATTATTAAAAGGAATTAAATTGAGTCAGCTATGTGATCTTGTGAGCTTATATGTTTATATTCTTAACTTTGCCTTTTGATTGAAGTTTCCTGAACAGGTTAAGGGGGGTGTGGGCAGGTAAATTATTTGACATAAGTATTGTGTAGAAAATAATTTCTCGAATACTTTCCCTACTGCAAGACTTTCCTCAGCTGCAACACTGAGTTTCAGTTAACTGCACAGTTCACTGCACCATGAATTAAAGCATTTAAAGGTGAAAGGATAAACATTGCTCACATCGTTCAGTACATCTAAATGCTGAGTTCAATTCTACAACAATTTTTCAAGCATTTTTTTGCAACCAGGTACCTGATTCCAGTCCCAGCCACATGCCTCAGCAGAAATGCGAGCCAATTCTTCAGTGCCTCTGGCTTTAAAAAAGAAAAAAAAAATTGGATGCAGGCTGGTATGTACGCTCAGCTTGCATATTTCTAGAATCACATGGGTGAACTTTGCAAATGGTATTGTTAGTTCCACATCTGGATGGTTGAAATTCCGCTTATTAAAAAAAGATAGGGACTGACATATACTCACTTGGCATTCAATCACACTGATATACATTACAAGAAAGGGTAGTCTGGAATTTAAAATTCAAATGATGTTATGTTTCAAACTAGGTGAGGCTGATGTGAAATAAATTTAAGTGGACGTTTGCTCTATCCAATCACCCACTTCAGGAAAATTTTTTTTTTTTCCATTTAAAACTTTCTACTTCCTTTCAGACAACTCCAAAATCACAGTAAATACCAGTGCCAGCAAAACTGTTATACTGTAATTAAAAGGAAAAAGACATTCAGAAACTCCAGGTCTGAAAATAAATAGCTGTACTCATCCTGTCTGCAGCCTGAGAATTTAAGAAGTGACTACAGTAAGAACATAAAATACAGCTGTTCTGCTTGTCAAGACTGGCCCTCAGTCAGCTGTTGACCTGGCTATTAAACGTGCTTTTTGTTTTAGGCTTAGGATTAAGTCTTCCATTTTTAAGAGATGATCCATAAAAGCATCTTTGCTGGCTCAGTGTTATTCTGGGGGTTGGGGAAGGGGTGGTGTTGTCTCTTTTATTTCCCTGTAACTCCTAGCTAAAGGATGTCCTGAAGGACCAGAGCATCAGTATGTGTTAAGGCAAAAACTCATGCCTCATGGAGCACGAAGCAAGTTTCAAATACCACTCACTGTGTGTTAGCAATTGCAAAAGGGAACAACATTCACACTTCTGGGCTTATCAGCTTCACTGGGACTCCCCTCCTAGATCCAATTCAGACAAGCTTACCCTGCCCAGTGTTTAAAGGTTCAAAAGGAATTTGGAAATTTTGAGTGAGAGAACTGCCAAAATTTATGTATCTATGGTGCCCACACTGGAATGGGCTCCAACAGTTACTACTCCACCAGTCGCATACCTTTTCAGACTTCTCTAGCTACCAAAGTGCAATTTTCATTAAAAATATTTCTTCCTCAGAAAACTCACTTGATTAACTCATTCAGTCTTATAAAAACATTTCTTATATTACTTATACTTGCTTAACAGCCCTTCTTAAGCATTAAGAATACAAGCTTTGGTCTTAGTCATATTCAAGACAACGGTGGTGTTCTGTCATGCTTAAGCAGTTAAAAAAGCAACTAAAGGGCAAATTTCTCCAGAGCCAAAAAAGTTAACCCTCCCGCTTCCCCTTATTTTACTCGATCATCTCTTGGTTTATAAACACAGCTGTAGAACGTCAAATGGAAACAAAATCCACTATGTATACTTCTTTTAAAACCAGGGGTATATAAAATAAAAACAAAAGCATGGTGGAAAATATTGCCTTTTGGGGGTTTTTTGTTTGGTAGGCAAGTCACCTCCACAGCAGGATCAATAAAAGGGCCCCAAAAAATTACCTACTACTCTTTCAGAGTTTTCTTAAGACACTTACTGGCTTAAGTGGCATCCTCTCTCAGGTCATCTGCTATCTTTTAACAGACACGTTGCATCTTTTAAGAAGCATTTTAGAAGCATGTTTCCATGACTTCTGAATGCTGTTGCCTACTAGGTTCCACCTCGCTTAAAATAAGGACACTGCTACAAGCTCAGACTTCCTGACCTGAGTTTAGAGGCAGTGATTGCTACACCACAGCCATCCAGGAGGAAGTGGTCTGGTCTGGCTAAGAGCTTTCTCTACAAAGCTTTGAGTATGCATGTTCTGATAAGCAAACTCTTTAGTCTTTCCACAGACAAACCCCAACTGCATTATTCTTTTTTTTTTTCTTATTAAGAAAATCTCAGTGGCTAGAGGGTTAGGCTATTTTAATCTAAGCACAATTCATATCAGAGTAAGTCAATAAGCAACATACAAACAATAGATCAGGCTGTATTCAAAAGACAATCTATTGTGCACCCACACGGAGACAGAAAAACTGACAGAGCCAATTGAGTTACAGTTAACATTTCCTTTATTTCAGTATAAGAATTCCTGAACTGAATGAAGAATGATATTTTGGCCCATACTGCTAGACTAGATAAATTCTTTAAGTATGCGGTGCCACAAGTGTACACAGTACTATAATAGCAAAAAAAGACGGCCTGGGACAGGTTTCATTTTTATTATTAGCAGGAGTTAAGACGTTTCAGATAAGGATATTATGCATTTCTGAATTTGCCTGGAAAGTTAAAACTATGAGAACACTTTAAAACATGGTAAAATTGCCTACAGATACTCATGATACTTTGGTAGGGGATGTGGAATAAAAACCTACATCAGGTAAACATTCAGTAAACAGATTCTCTGCATTCTGAAGCCTAAGTCATACACAGGATGAAAATAATTACAGAAGAAACTTAATTTTCTACACCGAACGTGCTGCCAAAGAACAGAGCCAAGCCTAGATTTTTTTTCTATGTGAAAGTAAAAGCAATGTAACAAAACTTTATGATCTGGTGGGCAATGCAGGTCATTTCAATTGTTAGAGGCTTTAGCAGAGGTTTAACAAAAAACAGTTACTTAGAGTGTTCCACAAAAATGTACCCCAGACAGGTTACTACTGCTTTGAAATGGGATGGAAAAAATATCTATAGGCATAAAGAAACAAACACAGGAAAGAACTGTCTGCTAAGTCAGAAGATTTAAGGTGGCACTATATATTAAATTATCCTTAAGTATTGCTTTGAAGAGAAAATTATCTTCTTAGGAAGTTAGAATGAAACGCTAGAAGCATACTGAATTCGTTTAACAACCTGCAAGGCTAGTTTCAACTATTTTTTCTTTAGGGCAGTAAGTTTGTTTAAAAGAACATGAATTCCTTTCTTCCTTCCTGTTCTTAGGATCTCAAAGACAGTTATTTTTACTGTCAGTATGCGTGCCTAGAATATTTCAGTTGTATACTGTAGGATAACTAGACTCCAGGGTCAATAAATGGAGCTGACATACTTTTCTGTTCCAAGTAGTACATGTCTCATGACTGCATTCTCAATTAAATACCTTACCTTTTAAGAATTGCACGTTTTCTCCATTGTGTATACATATTAATACCCATTTAAAAATGCAGATAAACCAAATCTGCCTCAAATCCGTAATGTGAAAAAATTACACTAACATGCAGAAAAAGAGCAAAACTTAAGCCTTGCATTATTATAACTTGCATTATTATGCCTTAGAAATGCAAGAAACTGTAGCTATAACCAGCTTGTTTTGACACTGGATGTTACAGAAAAAAGAAATCCCTCTAGGGAGGATACAAGGAACTTATGATAAAAGTAACACCTTCAAAATCTTTCACAGGCTTCTTTAAACTGCCATCTGCTGGTCGACTCATACTTGATGAAGATATGATGAATTACAGGCTAGCTAGGAATTTAAATTTATTACACATTCTTTATTTTGTCCTCTCTTAGAAAGAAATTACAGTTTCTTTGCCAAAGTTCAGAAGTAGTATCTGGACTCTGCAGAATACTACGATACTTATCTACCGTCAACAAATCCATCCAATTTAATGAAGCCAGACAATAATCACAAAAACTGAAAAGCTAAAGCAGGTAAGTTTCATGCAAACACACAAAGTGCTAATAATCCAGTAGTAATGGTAATGTAAAGCCTTTTTTATTTATTAAAAAAATACTGGTTACGCTTTACTGGCACCTACTACATTGTTGAGAGGTGAAGGGCCAAGGTAAAAAATGAGAATATACCACCTATATCTCTTCTCACAAATATAATGAATTTTGGATGGTTACACCAAGTCTTAGAGAGGCAGTAAAAAACTACTCTGAGCTTTTGCAGACTCCAAAGTGTTGAGTTTCCTTCTCACATCTGGCCCTACCAGTTGCTCATTAAGAATTAAGATTTTAAATAAAATCATATTTCACATGATGCACTGGAGGAAATGACTACTGATGTCAAGCACCTATAAGTAAAATTAAGTATTTTGTTTCAAGATTAAATGCAGACATGAAATCATGTATAAACACCTTACTGTTTCTGTCCATCCATCTTAAAACGACTTCAAAACCCAATTTTTTGAAGGGAGTGAAAGCCTACCTTTTAATCCCTGATATGTCAGGTCTATAAATGCTTGTTCTTATGGCAGTAGCGCACACCTCCACCTGTCTCTCTCCCCTGTACATTACATACCCAAAGTAACTATCAATTGAAAATTTGGCCTTGACTAATTTTACAGTATTTCAAGTAAACCCCATTAAAAATTTCCCCCAATAACAACAAAAAGTATCCAAAATATTTTTTTTAAATGTCAAATAAGATGCATCTTTCAAACAAAAAAACCCCTGAGCACACCCTTCACACTGAATACTCCTTTCCTACAACTTAGTTGCAATGAACTGACATTTAAGAGGTGTGCAGCTAGCAACAGTCCTTGACAAATAACAGTCATATCCAGGTTCCATTCTGGAACCAGCTGTCCACAAATGGGGCGGCAGGGGGGGTGGCGGGGGGTGGCAGGGAGGGGAGAAAGGAGAGGGAAAAAAAGGTCAGAATCCACTTAGCATTGCTTGTGGAGGTGTATGTGCTTGTGGAATATGCATATTTTTTTCTATCTTTGTTAAGAGAGCATCTAAACCAACATTTAGAAGTATTACAGTGAACACAGAAATATAAAAGTTAAACAGTAAATGTATTTAATGTTGAGCAGAATTACATCCTATTCAATTAGCTGTGCAAAGCTTTCATCATTGCATGATTGCATTTATTTTTTAAACTCTTTCCCTTAACATTCTGGAGAAGGTTCCTCTCTGGATGACTGCTCTCAGGGTACACACATATTTAGCCATTTAGACAAGTGCTAAATAATAATACAAAAGGGGAAAAAAGTTTTTAAAGCCACCCACACAATCCAAAATTTACAACTTTCCTTGTTTTGTAGCATAAATCAATAGTAAGTTCAGAAACACATGCCTGACATTTGTGTTTTATTTAAAGGCAAAATGTATTTATTATCATAGGAAACTTGGTCCAGTCCTTAGTTGGTACAGGTTCACGTTAGTATAGCTTTAAACCATCTAAGGATCTAGCCCACTAATCTAGTCCCTGCTGCACCCAGCCCTGCAACATCTCTGTTATTTGACAGGGTGTTACTTTCTGTTATGTCGATTGGGAATGTTTTGATATTTTAAAACCTTTTAAACTCTTGAAAACAATTAATTCCTTTTCTAGTTTTTTGTATCTGTGTTCTGTGAGCAGTGTATGACGTCAATCTTTCTCACATCTTCTGCTGTTTAGCAGTAACTGAGTAAATTAAGAGCTAAAGTTTTAAAATTTCCATCTCAGCCTACATAACCATATCCTTTTTTACATGTGAACCATTAAGTCACAACCCAAAATTAAAAAAACACGAGTCTTTTGTTGAGAAAGAATTCTAGACATTTCAGCTTATAGACACCATATAGAAGAAGATTCTTTCTCCCAAGATTTCAACATTTAAAGACACTATTTAGAGCCATAAAGACAGTACGTTCCTTAAACTGGTCTGGCTGAATAGATGGTCCCAAATACAAACAGCCATTACACAGCAAGTCCCAGCAGTAAAGCCAACACAGCAGAAGCTGTGGTAAGTCAATTGATGGGGAGTCTCTCAATCAAGAGAACAAAATGAGAACAAATATTGCTTTGACTGCTGCTATGGATATTATTTCCTGTGGGACTCCCCTTGCTTGTTTCATTGGGTTACAAAAAGGAAGAATTCATTAGGGTTTTTTGTTAAAATATTTTCCCAGTTACAGTAGGATATACAGCCATTAACATGCAATCTTTTTTCACCGCCCAAAATGTAAACCACGTACTGAACACTGTCTAGATATTTCAACTGCATTCATTATAGTGTTTTAAGTACCTCATGCGTTTGTTAGGGGAAAGAGTCTCTAGGATAGCTGGAAGCCCTACTCCCTTGTTAGCAGGCAAGTATTTTCTCTACAGCTTTTGTAATACAAACTGCTTGAAGCTGTTTGTCTACAGATATTTTACTAAATCCTACCAACTACATTTCTGATTCCACCTGCAAAACAGCATGCATACTTCACCCTCATGCTGCCACTCTGGCCGATTGGTTTTAACAGCGTAGATGACTTGGAGAACGGTTTAATGGATTGTATGAATACACTTCTGGTACATACATTTCATTTATTGTATGTCAATTGAGAAGAATTACAGTTCCAAATATGCAGACATAAGACTATGATTAGTAAGTATCAAAAAGATACATCCTTCACTGCCTGTTTAACTCTATTGGGAATTAAGCTATTTGCATCACAGAGAAATAGCACTTAGCCTGAAAACTAATTTGAGCTTAAAGGGGTTCTGCTCAGAAAAGTGTCCAGTTCTAGATCAGAGGATTAGGAAACTTGCTTCAATATAAAAGCTATGGCAACATGACAATATTGAGTTACATAATGTAACTAATGTAGTACACTTACATAAAGTCTGTAGAAGAAAATACAGAACACACTGGCATTTTACTTTGCCTCTAATAGAAGGTTACAATTCTAAAACTTTGTTGGTAAATACATTAAAAACCACAATAATATCTTGACGTCCCCAAATCAGACGTTTGTATTACAATAAATGAATTTGCAATGCACACATTAACAGGTTTCACAGAGGCCCAAACTGTAACTTGTCTAGAGCACCAACGTTAGAGAATTCGCCTTTGATTCTGTTTTTAAACAAGATTCACACCTGAAAATTTCTGTAATTAAATGGCTGTGTGCAAACACCACTTTTTTTTTACCTCATTCTCAGTTAAGGAAGCTGAAGGAGATGAACTCTTGCTAAAAGCAAGAGTTGAAGATTCTGCTGCTGAAGCCCGATTTCGCTTCTTCAGAGGTTTACAAGCATCAGACAGATTTTTCGTTGCTGTAAAATAATTTTGGTTTACAAAGTGAAGTTTGGAACTTTAAAACGTTATCTCCCTGAAGCCATTTAAAATACTCCTTCAGATAAAGGAAGGAATGATTTAGGTAGGTCTTCTGGGCAGCTACGTAGGGCTGAGAGAACATGAAGTTTCTGAAACCATGTGTTTTGGCTTGATTTTACAAATAAAGAAGTTTCTATTAATCAAATATATACTACAAATGGCTAAAAAATGTCTTCCCATTTTTTTTTTCAGCTCATTTCTATTAAAATAAAAGTATCTTGTGACTTATAGCCTCTTTAAAGCAGAGGTAACAGTTATCTCCTCAGATAAACAGAAGGCCTATATGATCTCATCACAATCTGAGTACCACTAACACTTCGTTAAGAGAATGGTTATATACAGGAGCCAGGTATCAGCCATTATCTATGGCACATCACCACTTCTACATTGCACAGAACTTGCTGAAGCTTACTTGTCTTTGGCATATCATTGTAATACCTAAAGAGACATGCTCTTACAGAAGTTACTTCAAACTTGAGCATCATTAATTAACAAGTTTTGGATTTTGGTCCATGGTTATTTCTAATTCCCTCTGGTGCTCCACGCTGCCTCCCATCAAGCATCATTTAAGAAGACTAAAATTACATAGTAACTGATTACATTGATGGTCACTGCACTTGTTTTGTTGGGCTAATGCACAACGAAAAACTGGAGCAGTAGGAGTAGGATTTGTATCACAGCTCGCCAAGATCACAGGGCAATAGCTTTAATTTGGTGCCATCAAACGGTGAACTTGTGAACTGCTGCTCTAAATCAGCAATGCACAATTTCATTCAAGTATATACCGTTGCAAACTGGTGGTAGTTAAGGAAGAGGGCATGCTCCCCCCCGCATCTGTGGCATAGTGGCTGTAACTGGTTATTATGTCAGCAAAATTTAGCCGGCTGCCTCAGACAACCTGTTTATTTTAAAATTATTTAATTGAAAAAGTTACATTAAAACTTATTCTGACCACATTACCTGACTGGTTCTTTTGTGAAGAGGAGGTTTCTGTGACCTTAGAAGAGTTTGTTTTTGCTGTTTTGTCATTGCTTGTCTCCCTCTGTCACAAAAAAAAATATGAAAAAATAAAAAAACTCCTAATTTATGAGTGGTTGGATAAAACTGGCAATTACTTCTGGATTTATGTTATTAAAAAGAAAGTGTCTTTACAAATATCTGAATGCTAATGTAGTTAAGCTAGCCCCATTTAAGTGATTTTTAAAACTCATTTACAGCACAGGGTACAAACCCATAAACAAATGAGAAAAATTAAAGAACACAGCATTCCAGCATCCCACTTATCCATCCCAAACTCAGCATATCAAAAATGGGAGCTCTAAATGAACACAAAACATGTAAATTGTCCTTACTATTCTTTGTCTAAACTTAAAACCTTTAATTATTAAAGGTAAACTGCAGAATTAGTATATAAATTCGAGAATAAACCCTGTGCAGAATTTAAAGTCTCAGAGAGGGTTGCTTTCAACTCCACAACTTATAGCAGTGCTGTTTTTTAAATTACTATGGTTAAGATTGTTTCAGCATTTCCAAAAGAAACCCACTATTTTCAAGGGAGCATAAACAACACATAAATTTGCTCCAGATTGAGAATATATCATTAAAACTTTAGGCCAAAAACTGGGGAAGTTTTTGTCAAAACTTTGTCAAAATCAGACACCGTTCCTTACACATGCCACTATTTTTCTCTTTTTGTATGTTATAAAATTAATTCAAGTAGTAAGTCACTCAATTGTAGCTGAGAACGCTTAACAAATGCTCACCTGATTTGTAAGAGTAATTCTACTGAACAGAAGGTTTTAGATACTTTTTCAAATTCATCTGACATTCAGTTTTACAAAAGATGTGCAGGTGAACACCTCAAAGGCCAGAGAACCGGTTTACTTTGTAAAAACAAGCATCAATGACTACTGTACTATAGATGTGCTACACTGTGCTTTTACTGACTTCTAAGTAGACTAAGATGCCCTACCACTAGGACCACCGGAGGCTCCCAGTATCAGTTTTGTAAGATTATGGTTACAGTTCTGTGTAAAAATGAAAGAAAACGTACAATATAGTTCACTCTTAAATTTAAAGCATGCTTTACAGAACCCTCATTTGTTAATGTGCATTTTTATATACAGCATTAAAGCACCAATGAACAAATCAGTTTTTCAAAACTTCCATATGGGTATTTATGACTTAGTTTGTGCAAAAACATTCAGATTTCATAAATAAGAATTAAGGACAAAAAGAAGTGGATAATGCACAACTCTCATGAAAGAAGTAAAACGTCATGGAAAAAAACCCAAAACATTAAAGCTCCTCCTATTCAAAATGATTGTAACAGAAGCCTGCAGGTAAACTGAGAATAGCAGAAGGAAGGTGTATGGTTAGTGTTTGCTTTTTTGAATCATTACATGGACATTTTCACTGTCATTCACCAAATGTTTTATGAAGCAGCAGCACATACAGCTAGAAGTACCCTGGGCTGGTGAAGGCAGGAAAAAGACTAAGAGATAATTTATAAAAGAAACTGCAAAGCAACCATTCTACAGTATCTGACCCTTCTGAGGACAGAAGCACAAACACTGCTATACGCATTTAGAGTTGCCAAATTACCTAATATTTACACAGACCAGATTCCTTGTAACTTGTTCTGATAAATGGATCAGATAGAGGACAACACTTTTTAAATGCACATTACTAAGTCAGTGTTATTAGTGGCATGTATCTTATGGGAACCATTAATCTCTTTTATGTATTTATTTTCTGTTAGCATTCACATCTGCATCACAGCATCAAAGATACCAGAACCTCGTCTGCATGAACTATATATACTGCAACCACCTTTCATTCTACTTGTAATAATGTAGGCTAACTGTACTGTACTGCTGGGACAGTAAAGAAGTAACTTCAGGGACAATCAAAACAAAGACTTCACAGCAGGAATTAATTGCAATAAGTCAACTTAATTATTCCATGGATCTAGTGTATTGTAGTGAATTCAAATCAATAAGACAACTTTAAAAAGGGCCCCAAAACTTCTCCTAGAATATACGATGAATACTCAACTAATCTGTTAGAGCAAGAAGTGCAAAAGCCAGTTTGGGCCTTTCTTTCTGCAAAGGTAACAACATTTCTCTAAGAATTATCTTTGTTCCTTGCTAATAAGCTCATTAAGTCGGACTATCTGAAATTCTACTTATTTTTTATACTGAACTCTAAACAAGTTGTCTGAATATCCGCAGTATTGAGAGAGGTACTAAAATAACCAGCCTACCAAACAAACTGATATCTACAAATGTAACCTCCATAATTAATTTAAAAAATAAATCCACTGCCTTTCCTTATATTAGGTTGTTTCATTTAATCACTGTACCACTAAAATCCTGAGATGAGGTCTGCAATGCGATACACTACAGTATGATACTATAATAACACATCTGAAAACACTTGTGAGCTAAGCTTTCCACACAAGTAAAATCCAGGAAGTTCACTGGTCCACATGCATGACTAAATAAACCTACGCTTAAGTCTCTACAAGATTTGGGCTGTATCCATACGCAGTTTCAGTCCTATGTAAGGAAAATTCTCATTCTCACAGGCAAACTTAAATGAAAAGGACCCTGCGGTTCGTGCCATAAATATACTGTAATACTTACTGCAGTTTCCTAACTTAAGAAATGGGTCAGCATGCCACTCTATTCTATAGGCTTCCAGTTCTTGAAAAGTAGTTTTCGTGTTTTGCTTTACTTGCTTTTGTAAAATCCCCCAACTTTTGTCTCAATTAAGTATTGACTAAAGATTTTTTTCTTTTACATTCTTGTATAAATCTCTGAACTCCACTTCAGGAGCAAAGAAAAAGAACTACAAAGCATGACAACACGGAAAGGTCATGCCTCTGCACATTCCTTCAGGAAACAGGTTTTCTGAGCATACATTTCCACCACAGTTTACAGAGCAAGTGCAGCTTATCATACCTCCATCCTCAAAACCAAAGAAAAAAACCCACCTAAACTCACATGTATCTCTGAATACTTACAACAGTTTGGTTTGATACACAGGCATTACTTTTTTAATTCTGAAAACGGAAATGCTGACAAACTTAACTACAGCAATGTGATTGGTGCTGCTATAAATCAACCCAAACAAACCAATGACATAATTACCTTCCGATTATTCTGTTTATCCATCCTGAGTCTTTTCCTAGGTGCTTCCTGAACTTCAAAATCTTCTGTAGGTTCCTTTGTCCTCTTTTTTTGGTTTCTTTTATTTCCATGTAAGTTACCTTGGGATGGGGGATGGGGGAAACTTACATGAAAAATAATCTAAAACCCACTTTCAAATTATTTTGAACTGATCTAGTTAAGTTACTTTTCTTTCAGTCATTATTTTAAAAACACGGTTAAACATTAACAGTTTGATGACCTCTTAATACTTAAGGTCTGGTTTCTGGTGCTGAAGACTAACCCTAGAACACATCCAAACTGACTGCTTCAGTCTAGTTATTTTAGAAAGATGAGTCTACCTGCATAAGCACTAGTTTAAGATCTAAATATTACTGCCCAACATTTGTTTCATGTTGTCAGACTGCACATGATTATCTATACAGCTTTTAACTCTCCTGCCACTTGTAACAGTATCTCATCACTGAAATGAATTGTCTCTTCCTTAAGTCTCCTTTAAGTTCTTGAAATGACACAGATGAGGATACTGGCGACATCTATTAAGGGGCCTCTAGAAAAGACAAGATATCACCAACCACAGAGATTAATTCTCTCTTTCTAGTATGGCAGTTTCAGACTCTCTCTAACAAGTTTACTTGTATTTTAAAGGAGACTGTAAGATCTCCTTCCTTCGTGAACCAAAATTCTAAGAACAGTATCATGTTGGTCATTTTAAACCAACCGACTTATTCACCTATTTAGATGATTGTTTACCATGAAGTTCAAGCAGCTGCTAAATTACAAAAGGTCAGTGACTGACCTACATACCCCTTGCACAGGTTCAGCTACTGTTTGCACTTTCTCTACCTCAAAAAGATAGATGAAGGTTTAGGAAGTGGTCTGCTTCATCAGGATGAAATGACAACGTTGTTATACTCTCCAGTACTCTCTAGTTTATGAAGCTACAGAGTATTATTAGTACAAAAATTGCAAGCTCCAGGGGCACAAATATATTAACTGAAAATTGCCCTACTGCTACAAGCATTTTATTCCAGTGGGAACAAATAGCTGTAAATATTAAAAATATAGCAACTTGAAAATATGGATAATTTTCAAATTAATGTTCTTATCTAAACAATCTAGGACATACTCTATTATCAGACTCTGAATCCACAAAGCAGACTGAAATGGCTCCAGGAGTACCTGCTACTTACAAAAAGCCAGCAAAAGAAATCCCACAATATTCTTTCAAGTTTAAGATAAGAGGATTTGGGTAGGGGAACGATTGAACTGACATGTTTTCATCTGTAGATAACTATAAATGTACACAATATATGTACTAGAAACACCTGGTACAGGTACAATTTCAATTACATTTCTTGCAATATGACACTGAGGAAGGTGAACAAAATTCAGCACTACAGTGTTTAGATATTTAATTTGGGATCCATTAAAATTCTAATGTCAAGGAAGACAACATCTGAGATAAAATAAAGAGATTATGATACGTGGGCGATTACATAAAAAAATACACTCAATAGCTACTTATAATGATGAACTATTTGCACACAACACAAATTTCAATTACTTCTGGATCTTGATCTCCTTTTAGGTGAGTCTTGAAACACTTTACGTTTGGCCTCTCCAATATTCTTCAATGATGAACCTTGAGAGATACAGAATGTGGTTTTTTTTTTTTAAACTGATATCCAAATATTTAACATTTAAAATTTAAAGTTAAAAGCTTTTCAATTTTCCACAAAATGTTATTTCACACACACACATAGTTAACATAACTGACTGCCATTTTTATACAAGTTTTTCCAAGTCTCACAAACTTTCAAACACTCCCTCTCATTCTTGTCATTGCCCAAAGCAGCACCTGTAGGCTTCTAATACTTCCATAATGTCTTCTTGCAGTGCTGTAAAGCTATTTAAATTTGAAAAATGATAGCTATTTAAATTTGATAAATTTCATGCAAATGCCGAACTACCTTCCTCCATCTTTCTCACATAAGTGACTCTAAACCCCCTCAAATATTTTGCAAAATAATTGAGACCGTTTATCAAAACCAAACGCTAGACAACAGCAATAAAAAAATAAAAGGAGAAAAAAGTAAGTATTTGCAATCTTGTACAATGTCCTAAAAGCTTTGAGTAGCACAATAAAATGCCAAATGGATGAAAGTTTCAGAATAAAGTTTGGAATACTTCTTCCTGAGTTGATAATGATATGAGGTAACATACTTTAGGTATAAATGAAGAAAAGATTAAACTTTCTAAACCATTTCCTAACTATTCTATCAAAAAACAACTCAAATTTTACAAGTAATAACACGACTTCCCTTCCCACCATCCACTCGTAACAGGCAGTGGATGCAATGGCAGCTGCTTATGGGCAGAAGAAGAATGAGAAATTAGCAATCTCTAAACAGCAGAAGGTTTACATATAACAACTTTGCAGAACAATGAGCAAGAAATGTAGACTTCATGGGTTGCGTTTATTGTAACCATTGGCATTCCTTTGCTATTGGCACAAACACCAAGAATTAAAACTGGAAAACAGTGTGAAAGCTGTTTTCCCTACAGGTCTCAAATATGTGCTTAGTTTAACGCCACTATGTATATCAAATTTAGTTAGAGTACACTAGCACAGTTTTACGTTTACCAGAGTCTTCTTCAGATTTGGGAGAGGTCACTATGGCAAACTTTGTGTTATAGCGAGCTTTCTGTTTTTCACTAAGCATGTTCCACTGCGATTCGAGCAACTCTTCAATCTCCTCACTTGAAGCATCTGGATGTTCAGCAACCACCTATACATGCAGAAACAGGGTTGTATTAAAAAAAGGTGACCATTGAAAAGAATGGTGTACACAATTCTATTGCTTTGGAAAAACTGGATGAAAACAAGTTATCTAACATTTCCACTATAGACAGAACTAGATTAAAACGTGTATCCAGTTCTAATTCGAATAACCCCTTCTCTCTTGCTCTCTGTCTCTCTAAAGAAAAAAAATATCAGGTAGCATATTTAGAAGTATTAAGAATAATTTTGGAAGCATCTATTTGCCTTTTCACATTCAAAAACTGAAGTCAGTGTGAATTTTGTCTTGTGGTCATTCAAAGCAGTTTGTATAATTTCTTGATGAAGTTTAAATCTATACCACAAAAGACAGCCAAGCAATATAGGAATATATGCTAGCCTAGAAGACATCCATCAATCCATAGAACTCATTAAAACCCAGAGCTCATCACACCTATCTTAGCAGAGCAATTTACATATGCTAGTATTTGAGGCAACATTTTTCTCTATTAATACATCATTTTATGCTACATATATGACTATTAGGAACTCAAAAAGCTGTGCATCTTTTCTTAGTAATATGAGCATGACACATAGAACGTGTCAAAATCTTATAAAGACAGAATTTGGAGAGTTTCTAGAAGTTTATTCAACACAAACAGAAAATCCAGTATTAAAAACAAAGAAAGAAAATCCTCCCAAACTCTTTCAGTATTCCCATACTTCTGCTTAAGGAAAACCAGATTTGATTAATGATACAAGTCAGAAAGCTCTAAGATTGTATGATCTACAGAAATAAAATAGTAGTTTTAAAAATAATCCCTCTCATCTCATTACCCAGCATTCTCCAAAATCCTATTACTGAAGTGATGCAAGCAATATGCCAAAATCATAGAGTACAATAAAAACTAGGCCAACAAAGCCAAGCGTTCGAACAGTAACACCATTCAACAGAACAGATACAATTTTTCTGTGGTAAGTGGAAATTATTAAACCTAATTTCTTAGTGTCTTAAAATTGCATTTTGTGTTGTCAAAGAGGATGCAAGTGTGACTGAAGCTTCTCCAGGGGGTTAGAATAGTTGTACCACCTTCCTTCTACTGGAATTATTCAATGTCTAGCAGGGAAATTTATGCTGTAATTTTTCTCCTAGTACAGAACTAAGAGTTCTCTTGCTTCTGTGTGGCATAACCCCTCTGCATATAGCTTGGGGAATACAACTACCTTTGGAGGCCTGTACTCGGATTTTGATTAAAATCCAACAATTTGAGAGGTGAGAACAGACAGACCCACAAGATACCCCTCCCACAAATTTCACTATTTTGGGAAAAGAAATTAGTTTCAATTTTTACCATTGCTGCTGAGTGTATAGTTCATTGTGCTCAGCTAGGGCACAGGGTTATTTAATTCTCTAAGAAATAACTGGCTCTGTTCACACAAATGAGGTACAGTTTAACATCACCTCCAGTCCCACCAAAATACAAATAAAATCTACTTTCAACTGACTAGGAGCACTGTGAAATAAGCAAAAGACACTCATGATTCTTAATGACTAAGGGATCCTTGCAAAGAAGGCCCCCAAGGAAAAGGCCCAGCAGTCTTCTCTAAAGTCTTTATACTGTAATACTCAATCCTGGCATACATACTGGAAATGATGTATCAGGTATCTTGATGTACATGAAAATTGTGCACTTCTCCCTGGCACTTACTCTAACTATGCTACAGAACACATGGAAGATCTTCTCTTGGATCTGGGAATTAACATCACCATAGGTGTGGAAAACATGGCAGACCAAGTGTCCTAGCTTATCCAAGGAAAGCATATTACCTTCACTCTTACTTGTCTTAATGTTCAATAACTCCTTACACACGCAGAAATCTTCAATTACAAGCCCTTACTAGTGTAATTATGTCTTAATTTACCTCAAAACAGACAAAAGGCCCAGATCAATGAATTGATAAACATATAGCTGTCTGCCTCTCACTGAACAACATCTTTATCAAGTCAGACACTCCCTTCCAATGATTGCACTTCACAGAAGAAGCACATAAGAATGCAAATAGTACAAAATATATCTTTACTCCTTTGCTAACAGCACAAAATACTTAATGCATCACTACAACCATGGAGGTGCTCCAAGCTCTCAATGCCTCCCTCAGGGAAGCATGCCTCTCAAATCATTAAAAACATCTTCCAGCAGTTTATCCAGTCTTCCAGCAGCCATCATTATTTCTAAAAATTTCAACTATTCCTCACCCTCCTATCCCCAGAAAAAGTATCACAAAAAGTAGTAATTAATAAAACCAAACTGATACATGAATCCTACTACCATACAAAGCTAGTCTCCAAGCAAGACAGAGCAGAAATGGCTCTACTTTTGAGAGAGCTTGTGATTATTAGAGGTCCCAAAAGAATAGTCTTCAGTCACTCGTTTCCATTCACTTCCATCCATCCCTTCAATAGTCTGGGGGGAGAGAGTCTCTACTGGATCCATAACTTTCCTTTCTTATAAATTTCTACATGCAAATACTGAAGTAGCTATACACTGAACTCTCAGATACCATCAATAAATTAGCTCAAAATCAGGTCTGTTTCTCAGCCAATGTTATCACTCCTTCTAAAGCATCAGAATATCTACAACAGCAACAAAACAAATCCTTGGATGGAAAGCAAACCATGCAAACTGACTCAGATAAGCCTAAACAAAGGCGAAACTGAACACTAGTTTGGATACAGTCTCCACCTTCTACTGAAGGCACAGATCTGCCATTTTAAAAGCGACGTGACAGGCTGAAAGTGTTAACTAAACTCAAGTAACTTAGGTTCTGTGCAAAAAGCATGAATACCTAAAACAGTATTTCCCCACTTCGGCAGTTAACTTTGAATCAAGAGAAAGACAAGTCCTACTGCCCTGATAGGGATCAGTTAGAGGGACTGTTATCTGCAGCCACCTTCTATCTGCATTTTTTGTAACCTAGTTCTCTTCTGTGCGCAGAAGTGCTTTGCTACCTATTAGTATGGATCACACTATCGGGTGGATTTGGGCTTCATGAATGATCTTATTAAGGTATTCTAGGCAGAAACAGTAGGATGTCCTTTCTGTAAACATATGTAATATTTTGAAACTTCCTTCTACTTTAATTGTAACATTAGCCACTATCATCAGTGTGATTTTCAAGTTTATGCAAATTTTTCAGTTTCCTGAAATGACACTGAAGACACAGCAGTTCCTCAGTGTTGACTATTGTAATAGTATTCATATTTTCCATCTATTAATTTGAGAATTACAGTATAACCATAGTATGGAACGAAGTTTGATAACTGGCACTGAAAATAGAAATATAACATCAGAGACTCATCATGTCTCTTCTGTGTTAAGATATATTTGACTAATAGTCTATAAACCCAGTCGTAATAATCTCGTTTCTTCCAGAGAAGTAATTTCACATCCCTCAGTATTGCACAAGACTTCTTGCTATCTATGTTAGAGGCCAAGGAAATTCCCCCTTATCACTATACAAGACACAAAGTTACTTACAGAAGAACTGGAAATAGAACTCAGGCCTCTCAAACATGAGACAGATGATTTACCCATACAGCTTTTTGTAATGAATATGTCAAAATCTGTATTTAATTCAACACCCTTTCCTTCCTGGAACCAGCAAACTGAACTGTCAATGCTTCTCTCAATTTAACCAAAGACATTAAAAGTTATGTGTCATCTTGCATTCATTTTCATTCTCAATACTAGCTTAAGTTGCAATGATCTAAAAAGATCCTATGTTGAACCACAATTAATTCAGTTTCATACAACAGAATTTGTTTTTCAATTTTTTTTTATAAGGTTCATACCTATTACTGTTTTCTAACGCAAGTATCCTATAACAAAGTCAACCATTCAGTAGCTGAAGAGTATGGCAATGTCAACACTAACTTTCTGGTCCTTCTGTGGGTATTATGGAATAGCACTGCTACAAGAAAATGAGAACTCATGCTTCTTTCAGTGCATGGAACTGTACTGCAAATGGATCAGAGGGTTGTATGGAAGAAAAATGACTGTCATGACTTTGAAATAAAGAGCTAGAACAGCAGTACTGCTTTTATACTTCCAAGAGGTTTCCTAAGAAATGTTGTTAGTAGGCATTTATTTATTCTATCTTGACTTGGAGCGTAATCCTCTCAAGAGGACCTAATTTCTGTCCCAGCAGACTGCACACTGATAGTGATTTTCACAAGCTTTGGTAACAAGCTTCTTCTGAAGTTCAGCAAAAAAATCTAGGTAGGCAAATAGTTTTTGAGGAGTTCAAAGACAGGGAACACACTGAAGGAATTGAGCCACATCTTCAGAAAGAATGTACAAGTTAACTACAAGTAGACTGCCATAAACAGCATGAGCATATGTACACATATCTACTATATTTTTTAACGTATGTAAAATAAACGGCTAACACAAAGGACTATTAGATTATGTAGGAAGATACCAACGTGACTTATGTTTAAAGTACAAGGGCATTATCACTATCTTATTTATACTGCTCATCTACATTCCCTTCTTTCTCTGTGTCTAGACTAAGATTTGATGCAGGCATAACTTGTCAAGCCCAGAGAGTATTATGGATTCTACAGTAACAACTGGGTTTTGCCAACTAAAGAAGCTTCTTGAAGTACAGAAATGAGAAGAGGCAATCAACAATGATAAATAAAAGAAACTAACCTCATCTCTGTGCTTCTGACAAAAGACCAAAAACTGAGATACTGCATCGCCCTTTCTGCTTCGTGGAGTAGATGCTGGCGTTTTCTTTCTATTGAGAGGGGAGCCTATCCCTCTTTTGGATTCTGCCTGTTCAGATGACTTTTGAGGAGTAGTATTCTTAGTCCCTGGCTGATTGCTTTCTTGCGTATCATCAGTGGCAGACAATTTTGATGTCCTTCTCCTCCTCTTGTTAGGAATGCCAGATTCCTTCATTGATTTCAGATTTTGAGTGGTTTCTTCATTTGAGTAAGATGACTCATCTATCTCCTCTAATGGTTCCACAGCAATGCCAACTTCCTTTGCCACTCGAGGATTAAGATGAGGTCTGTCCCTAACATAGATGAAGGTGTACTTGGCCTTCCGCTCTTCCACTGTCATGCCTACTGCTTCACTTGCTTGCTTAACACCCATCTCCCACTGTGGCCGCAGCTTCCCTGAAACAGGCTTTAACATCTGCAAGATAAGATGACAGCGTGAGAAATCTGCCCATTTTTTATTTCAAAATTCCAACACTAACACAAAACAATTCCAGGAGATTAAGTGTAATGTATAATTATCATTTAGACATTCAAATGGAATTGTATGATAGTACTGACACCACACATGAAACAACAACAAAGCAGGAGTACTGATTTTTAATAACCAACAGTGGAAAATCATCCCATCCTTTCCATCTGTAAGTGAAATATAAGACTACAGGCCTCCGTAAAACCAGCTGTCTTTAAAGCTTTCTAGAATATCTATTTATATCTGTACATACCTGTAACAGTAAAGTAAAAAGCTGCAAGTTTTGTCTGACTTGGTAGCCTCTTACCTTTATTTTCTCTGCTTTAGTGAGGGCTTGTTTTGCACTTTCCTGGCATAATTGTTCAAACTGGTCTTTTTCTTTGAAGGGCACAAGGCTTTTCTCAAATATCCAGGCTCGCTCTGGGGCATCTCCAAAAAACTGAACATGATATTGACGAAAACTCTTTTTCTGTCCTGAAAAAAAAGAAAAATGTATTTAAGATACAACTTAGGTTGTTCTGCACACTTTCAGACTTGAAGTCTTTTGTAAGCTGCTATAGTTAGCATGATAAAAGCACAGTAAAACTGGTCAACCTTTCAAGAACCACTTAACTGGCTTGAAAGTCCCTGAGCTATGATCCATGAAGTTTGATAGCAAAGCCCAATAGTTTAATTCCAAACAAGAACATGCTTTGCTCTAATTAACTTAAGGTTACAACTGTCTTTCAGTGCTTTCCATGTATAATAACTTACATGTAGGTCTGGATGTTTCTGAAAATTCTGCATTTGGAAATGTTTCCAAGGCTCAGATAGCCTGTGCACCCAGCCTCGTTTCTGATCTACCTAAACTTTATCTTTTAATATTCTTGAACAGAAACACATACTTAGCTAGTTTTAACACTTGCAATCACAACTTATCTTAACTAAGCTTTTAATGAATCAAAGCAAGAAATGAAAAGGATTTGCATGGTGGAAGGGAGAGAACGAAGGTAAAGAGAACAATTCTGAAACCTAGACAAGAAACATTCATTCTCTAAAGATTGTAAAGAGGAACACTGTCCCACTGTAGTAAGACATAAGCATACAATCTTCCCCTTCTAAAGATCTCAGCTATTGTACAATGAAGGGGGAAGACAACACCTTCAAAATTCAAAGTTCACAGTAAACAAAGAACTTCTAAAAGGTAAGAGAACCAGACTTAAGATGTCCTCTAGCATCTGCTTTAACTAAATCTCACAGATTTGGCATTCAAGTGTTCAAGTTAGGGTCTCATTTAAAAATAAAAAAGGTTTTAACTGTAATGACCCAACTTTTGTGTTTGTAAATTCAATCCTGCTAGACAAGGATCAGTTACACCCCCTGAAGGATCTATAGTTCTTCAAGGTGTCACCACATTAGTATGTCTAACACATAGTCTGAGAGGAAGAGGAAATCAGGTAAGGATGTCTACCCAGTAAGAACAAATTACAGTCACAGTTCTGTTACAGATGTCTTCAAACTAGGTCTAGATTTTGCTAGGTTATTCTCAATTTCTTCTGCCTTAATCAGCAAATACATCTAGTTGATTGCTTCATGCACTATTATTAATAAGGTTTCCAGACTTAGAAAGAACTTTCATTTCATAATTACTCAACCAATAGTTATTTTTAAAGAGGCTCGACCTTGTCTCAAGATACGCAATTTGGACTGGTAATATGAAATCAACCTAATAAATGGTATGTGCATAAGTTTTATTAAGCATTACATATATATATTTATTAACCATTACATACATATAAACATATATAAAAAACATACATGACAGTTACAAGAACAATAATGACTCATTTGAGATCAGATACGAGAATCTAGAGGAATGGCACAGGGAAAGGTCTTGGGACTATATGCATTATACATCCAATCCAGTAGTCTAATACCTGTTCCAGTCAGGAGCAATTTTCTCCCACAGTAATTACTTTGTCCTCATCAAGAAAATGTTGCTTGACTAGGGACTACTGAGCTCCGATGTCAGTCTCTCTATGATGAAATTAAGGATAATATTTGTATTTTACCAGGACGGCCTAGCTGCAGAGAGAGATGGCACTGACTATGTTTACAATCACCTGTGAAGATCTGTCCTTGAGCAGCGATCAACCCAGCTCCAGGCAGACACAAACATTCTGTTCCTTTTAAAATGTAACACTGGAAAGCTATAACTGTCTAGTTAAGGAGTCTCAACAATAGTGCCTACCACCAGAATCATTGAACCTAATCGTGTACCTTCAGGTATCTTCTGTGGGCTGAAAATAGGATCAAAGTTCCTGGATAAAATAATGGAATTAATTAAGGGCTGTTATATACAAAGACATAATTTCTGGCTCAGAATCCTGGAACCACTAATTATTGAAGGTTTGGGAGAGGAGAGTATTCTGGGGACCCACCACTATTGTCTTTTTCTGTTTCCTAGCATCTGTGGTTGACCACAGCCAGAGACAGGATATTGAATGGGATGGAGCTTTAGTGTGACTCGGTATGGGTCTTTTTACATGAAAATGTACATCCCCCAAGTCAAAAGTTACAAAGTTTTCTTAAGCCTAACCAGCTGGAATGATGAAATCAAGTATTGGCACCCAGAAATACTGATTGTTTATAAATGCTGGTTTTACCTATATATCCCGTATATCCTATCCTAGCAAAGAGAAATACAGAGAGCTAGCTGAGTATTTCTACAACTCCCAGATCAAAGAACTTTTCTGTTTGGAACAGGAGACTTTTGATAGTGCCTCAACTCTGAACAGTAGGTGGAAAATAATACGAGACTGGAGCTACATACTGATGGGAATAAGCACATCAGTGTGCATTTATAAGTCATGATGGTTGCCCAAACCTAATGAAACCTCCTGAAGGCAGGCCCCAAGTCAACTCCAGAGCACATATCAGAAGTGGCCATCATCTGTATTACTTCAAATAGATGGAAGTTAACAACTCAAAGTACATGGGCCCTTCTTTCTGTTATTACTCCACAGGTTACATTCAAATGTACGTCATTATTTTTTGCTACATCTATTTCTACAGTTTCTTATAAAAAGCTACCAGACTTTCTTGATAATGAAGCATAAACCTTGCTCCTTTCAAGGAGCAGAGTAATTCAGTTAGGAACAAAATCACAGCTTTATTTCTCTCAAAATCCAGCTCTTTTATCTCATAATGGACCTAATAATCCAAAGGCTAAAATCACAGGGACTGCCTGATCAAAATCCTGAAAGACTGCTACAAGAAATATTTGTCTGAGAAGTCTACAACAACCATTCTAGCAATTGCATGAATGCTTGAAAGGGTTATCAAGACAATTAGTTTACTACCAACACCAAGTCTAGCTATAATCCTAGAGATCCTCATTCAATTTGTTCTTAAAAAGCTCCTGTGAATGAGATCACACCATTTCTTCCAGTAACCCACTCAAATGCTGCATTATCTTTATCCCTTCCAAGTTATTTTTAATACGTAGTCTAAATATTCATTGCTACTAAACTCTCTTCTCCCCAGAACAGGAAGGGTTTATGCCTCTTCCTTGAATGTAACTTATTTAAGGCCAGTTATTGGGTTGTCCTTCAGCTCCTCCTTGTCAGAATAAACAGCCCCAGTTTCTCCAGTCTGCCTGTGCAGGTAGACTCCCAGATTTCTGTTCATGCTGTTCTCAGAAGCTTCTCTGTCTGGTCCATGTTTCTTGACATGAGATGGTCCGAACAGGAGGAAATGAACAAAGCACTCCCACTAAGGCCATGCTACCACTGGAAAAGCAAAGGACCTACTTCATGTTATTTTATAAACAGCACTATTAATTCATCTCAGTGTGACTGTGGTCTTTCTGCAGAGAAATCTACAATGAATTATCACGACTTTCTGATTCCTTCCTCCAAAAATGCAGCTTTTCACTCATCTTCCAGCTTGATCACCCACTACTATAAAAATCCAACACTTGCTGCTACTAAGTGCATGGTTTTTCAGACCATACCTCTAAAGTGTCAAGATTATTCTGATTTCTAACACTGTATGTTTACAGTCCCTCTACATTAGAAATCTGTAATTCCAATGCAAATTTTAGCTGTATATTCTAGTCCATTTTCCAAGTTCTCAATGCAACCCTTGAAAACTACATAAACACAAAACTACAAAAACTCCTTTCCCAGACTTAGAAATACATAGTTCAAAGCTACTGCAATCTCCAGCAGTAAGTAAATGCCCTATTCTGTTTATAACAGAAGCCAATACTTTCACTTGATCTAACAAAATACACAAAAGTATTTAGAAGCATAAATATCAGAACAGTTATGTGCTCCTACTTTGGTTTGATATTGCTAATAACTTCTTGCCTTTCTCATTAATATGCAAGTTTTCTTGAGGCAGTTTTCATATTTTCTAGATTTTCAGTACAGTTTGGCATAAACACAATAAAAAACAGTTCACAGTGTTCAGCTGGAGCTAAAACTAGTAAGGGATGCAATGTGCAGCAAGATCTTCTGTAAATACAACCATAGCAAAATGAAGGCTAAGGAATGTTCACTGGGGTAGGAGACTGAGCAACAAAGGACACAGGCTGGGGTACTCTATGACTTCTCTGTCTCAGGGCTTTGTTTTTTAAAACTGTGACATCTGCCCCCAAGTCTCCAGGTCCCTTAGTCTACTGATTAAGACTGTAAGACAGAGGCACTACCCACAGCACATTACGGAAAAATCAGGGAGCACTTAATCAAATCAGACATCTATGAGATTATGGGACCACATGGGATGCCTCAGAAGGAGCTGAAGGTGTTGGCCAGTCTGATTGCAAGAGTGACCTCTATGATTTTTGAAAGGCCATAACCACCTGGGGAGATACCCAATTACTGGAAAAAGGCAAACACTGCAAACATCGCACCTATGTTCAAGAAAAACAGGAACAATCTGGGGGAACTACAAGCTAGGCTGACTAGCTTACACTCAATGCCTAGGCAAATTCTCCTCAAAGACATGTCCAGGCACAGGAAAGACAAGGTGTCTGGGAATAGCCAGCACAGACTCACCAAGGGCAAATTGTACCTAATCAATCTGATTCACACAGTGCTAATATAATAGGCAATGGACACAGGTTGAAACAAGGGAAATTTCAACTAGATAAAGGGAAAAGTCTTCTTGCCATAAAAGCTGCCAGCTGCTGGAACAAGTTGCCTAGAAAGGCTGTAAAGTCTCCATCCTTAGAAGGCATTTAAGATTTGACTGGACAAGGCTCTGAGCAACCTGCTCTAACTTGGAGACTGTATGACTTGCAGGTCCTTTCCAACCTGTACTATTTTATCATTCTACAACCAGCACAGATAAGCCCCAACAGTTTTACTTATCAGAACAGAGAACAAAGCAGCAAATAGGATTAAGAAATTGTACAGATTCCTACTTAAAAATGTCACTAACACTTGGTAATCCTTGCATTCCGAATCAACTAATGTCTGTAGGCAACAGTATTGATTCTGCAAATCACAGAAAATTTAGCTGCCTGAATTACAGATTGCTTTTATTAAAGCATAATCATCAGGAGTATTTAATTCCCATTAGCTTTCAAAAATATTTTTAGCCCATATCACTTTCTCCAAGCATCTCCATAAAAACATTGGAAAGTACCATCAGGTATTTTTTTTTCACTAAGACTCCACACAGTTTCATAGATCACAATTTTGATATATTTTGGAGAATGTTCCAAGTTAAAAAGGTGAGAGTGGAAAAAAGACTCTGTCTGCTATACACTCAAGAATAGCGTTCACATGATTTTAACATTCTTCTTGTCAAAATGGAGCTGATTCAGTTACTGATACAACTGAATAGATACAATGAAGAACAGAATTTTCCCAAAATAATGGTTATGTATAACTGAAGAAATCTGGAAGTTTGTAGCAACACTCACATACCTTTTAGTTTAGTGTAGGAATGGAGAACAGGATCAGCAGAAACCATACATGGCCACCACGGGAAACCAGACACTTTTGACCACACTAGATCTCCTATATTATACTTCAACAGATGGACTTTGTCTTCTTTGATGATACTTTGAGTTGGATCCCTCTTAGCAGGAGCCTTAAAAGATTAAAAAAAAAAAACAAACCAAAAAACAAACAAAACAAAAAACAACTATCACCATATTTCTCCAGATGTGCACTAGGATTACTAAACAGCATCCAAAAATGAACAACAAACTACAGTTTGTACTTTGTTTAAACATTCTCATTATATGTAAAAAAACACAGAGTGATAATGGAAGGAGTGAAATAAGAAATAGTTCAGCAGAACAAAGAGTTACCATGTTTACTAACAAGCAACAATTATACTACACATGTAATAAAAAGTTTACATTGCAATTTTTGTTCTCTCAGAAAAAAAAAATCCAAGTTCCATTTATGTTCTTGGTTTTAGTTAGAAATATTGGCTATTAAGCTGTGGTTTGCCTTTATCTTTTCAAGTAACTGCTGAGACCATCAGGAATGCTTACTTTAATTTCAAACACATTAACTGAGCGCTGGATGTAGATGTGGAAGAGCCAGTTCTCCCTCTGTATTGAGTATTATTAAGTTTAGCAGCATATACACAAGTGTTCTTAGATTTTAAAAAATAAAAAAAAATCCCTAACTAAAAGACTGAAATACTGTCTTTCTGTCTGAATAGAAATTACACAAATACCCAGTCAAAAACCCCTGAACTCTGCATCTTTCAGCTGTCTTTTTACATACTGAGAATTTGTGACATAAGCCGTTCCCCACACCCTTTTGCAACATTTCCTTTTTCTGTTCCCCTTCTAGCAGTAAAAGTTTGTGAGTGCTCAGCTGGTGCTCTAGAGCTATTTTAGGTATTGGAAAACAATTACAGAACTATTTCCATTCCAAGAGATAGCTTTAAGTACAAGGGAGTTTTGCGTTCCTCTACGACAGGCGTTTTTGCTGCATCATAACATAAGTTCAGCAACACAGACATTTATTCACCAACTAAAACCATTTCATAAAGTTAGGTACATTTTGTATTTTTGGCTTCAACTGTTCTTTTGATAGAAATAATGAATGCCTTTATCTAGGTAAGCACTAACTCTGGATGTAAGAAAGCACAGAAAGTGTCACATTACAGATAGCTTACAAAAAAACAACCCCCAAACACACATTTTTAATTTGATTTTTCATTTTTATAGTACCAAATTTATGTGCAACACATTATATTATTCATCTTGTGTAGTACCAGTTCAACATATAGAAGGTGGACCAAAGCTTCAGGCTTTCAGTAGTTTTAATGTTAGAGCTGGAGCAAAATTCTGGTTTAACTAATTAAAAGTGGCAAGAAGAAAGAGAGAACACCTTTAAGAAACCAGAAATCTAGAATGCAGAAACAAGTATTTGAAGCATTATGTTGACCCAGAGTAGATCAGGTTGCTTTGTAAAGGTTTCTAAATCCACAGAATACTACCAGAACTCATTACACATTATTTTCCAAATACAAACAACAAAAAACTTTGATGTGCTGCAACAACACAGAGATTTTTTTGCAACTCAAACACAAACAAAACTCAAACACCCAGTCAGTCAAAATATCTAAAGCTTAATGTACTCAGAAACTTCTTTCCTCAAAGCTTTGAAAGCTATGCCTGGTAAACACACATGATGCTATGTCATCTGATCGTTAGGGACAGTTACTCATCAAGTGATTCAGCTTTTCTGATTAATTCAGACTTGGTTCATGTGCCTCAAGCTAGAGCCATGTTCCCATGTCTCAAGGTTTTTGGCTCTCTAAAGATTCTGTAAGACTCTCAGAAAATCCCTCCTGCTGAGCTTGCCTCAAGTCCAGCACTCTCAATAGACCTAAAAGATTCCAAGCAGATGTGAAAAATCAAATGCTGTTTCTAGCAGTTAAACGTAACAAGAAAAGTTCTGCTTAAAAGCTAAAAATGAAGAAATACATGCTGAGAACAGGTCTGGAAAAACATTAATCCTAACACACACAAAATGTCTTCAGCAGTTAAACTAAAGAGGTGGGATGAAAATATTTTTCAGTGAGTTAACTTTTCAGAAATGTAAAAGGATTCTGAATCTTATTTTTAATTTATGAGTCCCTGTATTTTTCAGAAAGTGCAACTAAGCTGCAAGGATTTATGACTACTGTCTGAGAGGGAGCTGGCTGGAATAATGAAAAGGCTCTAGCAGTGCTTCTTATTGCAGCATAATCTAAAAGGAGTGGCAGTACAAGGGTGAACATCGCATTTCAATGTATCTAACAAGCACTCTGCAAATTTTAAAAATGCCCAGAATTCTTGTACTATACTGGATGACAATAAAAAACATTACAGGCTCTGATAAATCCTGCAAGGTTTATCTATACAATGCCTGCTGTATTTATGTTTTTGTTTTACTGATAAAATGTGCAGTCTAAAAGAACAGCACAGAAATCTATTGTCATATAAGAGCTTATAAAAAATTATTTTAAACTCCATAGAAAATATCACCATGAACTCACTCACTTCCATCTTACTTTTCCACATCACTGTGATGTAGTTCCATTTTCTCATTCTAGAAATTACTCTATTTAATACATGTCTCAACCCTGAACAGTGAGCTGAAATTCCTGTCATGTACTTCTGAGACAAGCAGCTGTACGACACCAACAGTCTCTTCAACACTTCCTCTCAAAAACATTTCTGCTAGCAGAGCATTAAATGCTTAACTATTTAAGTTGTTTTAAAACACCAGAAAATGCTAGATAATGGAAGGCAGTCATATGCATAATTTCACTTCAGTATCCAGGTTGGGTTTTTTAATTTATTGATGGGATGAGAGGAAGAGGGCACTTCTAAACAAATTTGCCATCCAGTCCCCTGATGGTATCTATGTTCTTATATGACAAGAGTGGGAGCTTCTTTACAAGGTACTTGTACTCCACCGTTTTTAAGAACAGCAGATCATCATTCAAATTGCAAAGTGGTATAGAAAAAAGTAATTTGGCTTGAATGTTTTCCTCCAGAAGAAAAAAGGAATTGTTGTTTAGGCAAATTTTGATTCCTAATAATATGCAGTCAGACAAAACAGGGCATCTAACTGTGCACCTGTGGAAGACGAGAAGGCAGGACTGGAAGCGCTCTTTTGGTGGTCTGTGTGAATGCACCAGAAGACAGGGAATACCTCTTCCTGCCATAGCCCATCAATTCCTTCTGTGACGATAGTTAAGCAAGCAAATTAAGATGGGAGACTCCTGATTTAGACCATAACTGTAAAGCAAGGGAAGGTCACACAAAATCAAACTTTTTAAAAATACCTTCCCCTCAATTTTTGGCTCTCTACATCTTTCTGGCACTTTTCATTTCTTGAAATTGTTCTCCTTTCTATCTAGATATCCTATCCATACATGTAAATAAAGCAAAACCTGTTGGGCTTTCCGTGCTGCAGAAGAGCACAGGGCAGACTTTGCTTGCTGTCATTGCTAAGTAAGCCCGGACTGCTCTGCGTACGCCCCATCCTGTTACCTTTTACAGCAGTTTTGACAGAAGTAAACATACATTCAGGTCCAGAATTTCCCCTTCCTCTCCTTCCTCAATTATAGGCAAGCCCTGTAGCCTCTGAGGTAACTGCCACCTCAATCACCTTAGACCCAAACTTGAAACCAGTTATGCTAAACAGAAAGAAACAGCTTGTGATTGTACTTCTTTTCTACTTTGGGAAGGAATTTCAGGGGTTTTTTTCCCCTTTCAAACACTAGACTACAGAGAAGTTACATAGATGAGCAATCAAAGCCTCGGTGAGCAGGTGATAAGTCCCCCACAGACCAGCCCTAACACTGAATACCCAGACCATTTGACAGGCTCTGCACTACTCACTATGGCAGCCACCATAATTCCAGACATTCTCCATTAGTATCCTAATGAAAGACTGGCTCTGAAAGGCAGCTAGATGGATATTAAGTTTATTTTGTCCCTGAGGGCACAGAGTGTGGAAAGGAGTAACTCCCTTATTACAACTGAGTTTTCTGTGAGAAATTATACCTTGAAGAGTACCAGTATCCTTGAAAATTCATTGAGGCCAGCAGCTGCAACAGGCTGAGAAGGATGGAAAAAATAATAATAATAAAAAAAATGTAATGCCTGCCTTCTTCCCTTAACATTTCACAGATTTGTTTGTCATTTCACTCAACACTTTCATAAGCCATGAGTGACAGGCAGACTGAGAAGATTTTATGACAATGCTGTCAGCATCCTATCAGCCAGAGAAGTGGCCTGGCCATAGAAAACATTGGTATTTAATTAACTTTGCCTACAACTGATAAAAAAAGTCCAATCAGTTTCCATTTAGTTCTGGTCTGACTAATGAATATGATGGTGCAAGAACACACCATGAATGATGGGTAATTTTAAATCTTAAAACTATCTTAAAATTACCAAAGAAAAACACCTTTAAGGGCAGCACCTTTACTGTACTAAGAGCTTTAGGTTTGTTTGTAGACTCTGTTATGAAAACACCATGATGAACGCTTAGTAAACAAGGGATAAAGGTAATTTTAAAAAACCCAAACACCTAAAAGGCTTACTAGTTGGTGTCAAGAGAGATAGCTTTATTTCTTTTAAAGTGATTAGTGGTAGAGATACTAATACTATCATTATCTATTTTGTGTATATATGCAAGGAATTATAATCCCTCAAATTATTACAAATTACCTTAAGCATCAAAAAGCTACTATTTCACTACACAAACTTGGAAAGCTACAGAAATCATTAAATAAAAAAATCTTCCTCAAACTATAAATTGTCAAAAAGGGATTAAATTGTCACAAAGGGATTAGACAAAGAACGACGTTGAGAATTGGTAAAGAATACACCACCAGAATTTAACACTGGACAAAACAAACAAACGAAAAAAAACACCAAACAAATACCAAAACACAAAACCAAACAAAACAACAATTAGGGCAAGTAAAACCTGTGAACGCTCTCCTCTCTGTAACTAACTGGGAAGTACATATTGAACAACTTGCAGACACCTGATATCCTCCTTTCTGTTTTCATTTTCAATTCGGTTCCATCCTGTATCAAAGAATTTCTACTGGACTGCACTACAATAGCCAGCCATGCTACAAACACAGACTGCTGGAGGTCTGCTTGTACTCCAAAATAAAAACCAATCTACTAGCATTACAAAGAAACTAAAACAAAATAATCAAGGTCCCTAAACAGAATATGCAATTAAACCATACTTTGGATCAAAGTCAGAACACACAGACAGTCAAACATGTTTCTTTACTATGGAAAGGTAACATTGCTTGCCACCAATACTCCTATTTTCTCCCATGGGCTTGTGTAATAAAAATAAAAGTAAAAATGTTTTCTCTTTTCTTGCCTCTCTATCAGGAAAGATAGTGAACTAAGGAAATGGTTGTAGAACAAACTTCATTCCTTTTGGGGGTTCATGAGAGGTGGTAAGTTTGTCTGGACACAAAGGGAGCAACAGAACAGAAAAGATTAGTTTTGTAATGCTGTTCTGTCACTTCAGAACTCACCAATGATTAAGGACACTATAAACAAGCAAACAAACAAAATATGTAATAGGGCAATGATTCCAAATGTTTCTTCCTTGAAAAACCACCATCACAATTATGTTCTTAGGAAAGCTCTTGCTTCCTGAAAAATTCGGGAATTTCATTTGACAAGACAAAATCACCATCCAGTCTTCAGGCAAAGGAACAAAGCAATGCAGCTACTTTGCCAATGAATGATGTCCTGTCATTCAGGACAGAGAAACAGCTTCTTCTCACTATGTGACAGAGGACAAAAACCGCATGAAATCAGATCACTTCAAAACCAAAAATTACAACTACAGCTGATTAAAATCCTTGCAAAACCCTCAATATACACTATTGCTTTGAATGAACAGGGTGGCAACTTAAGACTGTTAAGAAAAGGCCAGTGCTCATTCCAAATCATATAAAAATACAGTATCATCACAAACATAACTGCTGTAGTGTTTGTTTTTTGGGTGGGGTTTTTTAAGAATATAATTCACATATTACAGTTCACCTGTTTATCCCAGAAGGAAAAATCCTTAGACACCCCATGTTTACCCAAATAGCTCCCACCTTCTGGGATGTGGGGAGTATATTTAGGTAGTAAACCACAAGTCACTGAATGTATTAAGAATAAAAATAAGGTTTTTAATTTTGTATTGTTATGTGTGTTTATTATTTAATGTAAGAATGCTGTGTAATTACAGTTTCAGCAAACCACTGCCTACAGAGGGAATACTTCAGGCAGAAGACTGAAGAGTAATCCAGACCCTCACAAGAAGATTAAGAGAAAACGCTGAATTATTACTACAAAATGGAGATAAATAAGGAAACATGATGAAAAAAGCAGTGAGTTGGCAAAGTTTTAGGTTCCATCTTCAGTAAAACAAGAAGGGACACTTCAGTAGAGCATCCAAGGACTGCTGCCCTCAAAAGGCCATTGCATCAGCCTCTGCACAATCACATCTGCAACACCCTTAAAACATGCATTATGTTGTGCAGAGAGGTAAAGACTGAGGGGGAAACAAGACATGAAAAGTCCAGATCAAAACAAAAAAAATGAACAAACTATATCAGGGGCTGGTATGTTAGTTTTTCAGATTTCTAACTGTTTTATACCAAGCCAGATATTTAACTAAAACCTTCCAAATTCAATTTCGTGAGCAATTACGTTAAATTTATTTCTTCAAGTTGTTTTCCTTTCTTCTACTACTAACCACTTACTTCTTCCCCTGTATTACTAAAACGGGGTCAAGTCTGGCAGTATTAAGAGTTACATTTGCAGAAGACACTAAGTTTGAATCTTCCTGCCACAACCAGGAATTATTTTTCTTGAATGTACTTAGATGCTAAAGCTTTAGAAAAAGATGACCAAAGGGCTGAAGAAAATTACTGTTCTACTTGCAGATCCCCCGAAAACTTTTCTGTGCTGGCTGAGGCTCTTTGAAACCAAATACAAGTTTCATGACAACAGGTTTGTTTCCTGCGTTTCTTTCCACAAACTTGTCTAAAGCAGCTCATGGACAGAATGTTATTACCATGCAGGACCCTCCCCTCCAAGATGGAAAGCAAGCAGAAGACCATAAAAATCTAAGTTAGACAGGAATTCATAATGTAGATTATGGATTTTAAAACAAGATGAAAGCTCAAATTTGTATTTCAAATCAACCACTAAACTCCCGGTTACATTTTGATTGTTTTTCTGGCTTTGGTTCCCTCATAAGCAAGTCTCCAGCAGATGAGAAATTTTTTAAGATGCTCTTACATTTTAAAATTATGTCTATCCACATCAGCGATCTCCCTTTAAACAGAGACAATATAAGCAAGTATTTTAGAAATAAAAATTAACAAGGTATTTTAGTAACTAGGCTAAAACGCTTTTTTCCAGAGTTAAGAGTTGAAGAGAAACAGATTCAATCAAAGACAGATGCAGTAAAATGCAAGTTCTGGAACGCTTCCCAACCCTCAATCTTTCTTAAAAATGTGGAGAGCAGTTTCTCTCAGCTGCTTTACTGAATTTCTGCATTTACATGTAGATGACCTCTTAAATTTTAAGTTACTTGCTTATTATTAAGAGGTTCCATGTTTCAGAAATTAGATAACGTTGATCAGAATGAATGAAACCTTCTTTTATACTGGGTATTAGAAAAAGATTTCTGCCTACACCCAACATCTCTAACCTTCATCCACCCGCAAAAATTTAAACTTTTGATGTGGTATCTGGGTATGTAAGACAGTGTAGATATGAGATGCTACAGAAGTCTAGAAAAGCGTAACTGTAGAGCCATGAAGTTTGGCACAGGAAACAGTTATTTCTGAATGATTTCCATATGAATTTCACATAGGATAACAGAATGAAAGCTAATCATCTCAGAATACCTACAGATTTTCAGAATGCCATATCCATATGTATTTTGCTTTCTGCATGTACAAAGGTTTCACATACTTTGAAGAATCTGTATCAGGGCCTTACTCATAGCGCTTCCCCATACCCTTATAGAGTTCAGTAGGAAAGTTTTCCCAAAACACTTTTAACAGATACCCTCCTCTCGATAGCACGCAAACATCCAAGGTCGCACAGGCAGATGTGTTCTGAATCCTAATATTCTAGGTAGAAAACAGAAAAAAAGCCTAGATAATAGTGCAAACCAGCACCTAGATTTATAGAACATTGTTTTCTAGATGAAGGTAGATACTTACCTCAATACTTTTTTGCAACAAGAACACTTCTGAAAGAAGCTGTCTAGGCTTAAATAGAACAAATACTGATTTGGAATAAAAGGGGCTCTGTTAGTTAACTAATAATTTGACAGTCAAAGTACTACCTTGCCTTTTGAGATTAGAGCTTTAAAATGAATCTCCATACCTAAAAGCAGGCACAAGAGGTTTCTGTCCAGGTTGTGTTGTTACATATATACCTAGTAGGTCCTCCTCTTCTACAGATGAAAGGCAAGTAAACATGATCAGTGTTTATCAACCTAGGGGCAAGTAGGGGGTTAAAAACAACAAAAAAAAAACCACCACCACCCCCCCCCTAAAGAGACATTACCTTGATTTGGCAATGGTGAAGCATATCCCTGAAACATTCCTTTATTTTCAGCAATAAGGATGTACAGAAAACCTTGGAAACCCCAACCAGAAATACCCCAACCCCACATGAAATTAAAATAGGGCAGACATTGCAATAAACCATTATGAAGCACTTTATCAAAGTGCTGTCAATTCCACAAGACCCAAGATCCCAAATTATTTTAGGTTATCACTAGCATCCTCAATCTACACTCCTGTTGACATTACCAAAACAAAACAACAACAAAGAAACAAACCCAGCTTTTCTAGCCTTAGTTGTTCTTACGAAGTCACAAATTGACTTCCCTTCTCATACAAGTGCAGTAGGACTTGTTTAAAAATGGTCTGTGCAAGATCCAGTTTTCCTTCTTGCACTGGGCTGTCAAAGTAAAACATTTTTATGAACTGTCCTGAGAAGGGAATTAACTCCTTATTATTGACAACTTACACTTTTAGCTACTGCCCATTTTATTATGCACAAGAGAACAAGTCCTGTAGGTATTTGGGTATTCACAAACAGCAGAAATATAAATGTTAGCCCAGCTGGACCTTTTTATTTATAGTAAGAGGATAACAAAACATGGTTATAGATGAAAAAAAAAAAAATTAGTGTCTGTGAACAAAGATCTCTTTTGGAGGTCCTAAAGTTCACGTGCCCTACGTGAAATCCATTCCAGAACAAGGAAACTTGTAAAGGAGGCTGATATCACTGTTTCAAGACACATCAAAATATTTTGCTCTCGCTACTTTGCCTAAGGGTTCCTACAAAGCATCTTTCTTGACAAAAGTAGGCTTTAAGGGCCAGAAATGACATCTGGTACAGATCACTAAAGTTTCCCAAAAATCTGCCTGTAAATCCATCCAAGTAACATAACCCTGAACTGTAGATCTAACTCTCAGCTAAATACGAAAGTTAGACATGCGTTATTTTGGTTAAACAGAACACTGAGCAGAGCAACAGAAAGGCTTCACCATATCTTGGACAGAAAAGCAGTGAAAACAAGCAAATTCCTTGCCACACCAACTGGTAATGGTCAGTACAATGTGAAGAGGAGATGCTGAAACAGCATTCATTTAAATTATTAGCACAACTAGCACAACAACTAAGAATAAGTCTGGTCAACTTAAAAAACAATTAAACCAAGTGTCATTAACCTCTCAACTGTGTTACGGCACACAATCTGCTGTTGAGATGTAAAACGAAGTTAGTTCTTCCAGAAGGTAGCCTGCTTACCACTATTTGATCTGTCATGTCCACCATAGTGCCCAAAAAGACAAAATAAAAAATGACCAGGAATGCACAAACCAAAGATGACTATGAAACAATGCAACAGTTGCTGACATTCTTTGAATCTGAGTTAGATTACATCTGCTCAGCTCTTTTCCACAGAAAGCTGGCTCAGTGTTCAGAAGCACTCAAAAATCAAACAAATGCTAAGTATTATTTATACTGAAAACTAATGAAATTGAGAACAATATAGAAAATTATTAACATGCCACTGTATGCATCCAAAAGACATCTGTATCTGGATCTTCCCAAAAGAAGAGACAGCAGAACACAAAAGGCATCACAGTTCAAAAAAAGGATGATAACAAGAAGTAACATTCTGGAACAGCTCCTGTATGTTGAACAACATACTCGGACTCTTCAAGATGAAAATGAAAATTGAGCAGTTTGTGAGAAATCTGTAGAAGTTTGTCCATAATCCCTACTTCTAGTATTATGAGAGAATCAAGTGAAACAGGTAGGTGGCAAATTGAAAAGGAAAAAGAGCTGCTCTATTGCTTTATTACTTAATGTCATGGATGCAGGAAGTTCACACTGTCCCTAAAAGAAACTGAGGTCTTCTATGAATTTAGCCATCTACAGCTATTAAATAGAAAGTCACCAGCCCTAGAAACCTGAGTCACAAACTGCTAGAGGCTGAAATTATTCCAAGAGAGCATCCCTCCATGATTTGCCAGGTCTGTACTCTCCATTATGCATTCTCTGCTGAACCTCACCCCCAAGGTGAGGTGCTGAATTATATGGCTTCTTGATCCAGCTTGATAAACCTATACTTATATAGCATTTTTGTCATAACTTCAAGATATTTCATATTTGATTTGGATTCCTCCACCAACGTGTTATGAAGAAAAAAAAAAAAAAAAGTATTTACATATTGAGACAAGAGTTTTACGCAGAAAGCATACTTAATTCAGCCACTTTTATGTACAAGAACAGGAAGTCTGGTGTGAAAGGCCTTGAACAAATACTTAAGCTTACTGTAATCAATTTTGTATCCACTCCAAGAATACTCATGGCTTCTAGTCTCCCTCCAAACCAGTATACTCTTGACACTGTATGCTTTTTGGTGCTTCTTAACCTACAAGTAGTTTTTTAAGATACTTTTCCAATGAGGCGTTAAGAACAAAAAATTAAAGTTCCAAAGTAACAATTACTGCTGCACATTGTTAGCTGCTTAGCACAAACAAATTTTCAAGGCATAGCTAAACATAATCCCTTACGAACCGCTAACGCAAAGCAGTAGCTCTGGAACCCTTCCAAACAGGATAAGAAGCTATTTCTCTTGTTCCTAAAAGGATCACCCAGAAGACAGTTTCAGGGTTACTCCTACTCCTTTGGGATTCTGATGACATCAGCCAACCAGCCTGTGTTATCACTTGCCTGAAGACAAGATCCGATACCTCAAGAACAGCCTATTAAAAAAGAAAAAGCAATTGAGTTCACTTTGCCCTACAACTACAGAACTTGACTCCCATGGTAGTTTAGCTGCTCGTTTTAGGACAAGTTCAGGATTTGTACTTGACCAGGAATTTCTAAGAACTAATGGTGAAAAATAATCAAGCAAGTCCTCATTCTGAAAAATACACATTTATTTGACTTTATTTTTTCTTTTTACTTTTTTTGAAAAATAAGACAAGTCACCTCAGGGATCTGGCTATAACAGGATAATCAGAGATTTCATGAGCACAACTCTCCAGTCTTACAGAGGGAACTTGGTTTCTGCTCATCTCTACTGAGTAGATGCAAGCTCCACAGCAACATCACCACCTTCAGTGGTCCCCATCTTCCTGTATTTAGCCAGACAGAAGCAGAAAAAGCAGCAGATAATCTTCAGACTGCTTCTGGTTCTACCCTTGCTGGATTTCTAAAACTTTGCCATTCACTGGGAAAGGCACTATAACATTATGTAGGTAGTAGATATAGTGGAGTTGGCTGGAACAGTTTTTCTCTGTGAAAATGGCATAGCAACATAAACACAACACAAAGACTAGTGGAATTTCTCCAGTTAACTTGCACCTGCCCCCTAATGTAGCTGCTGCAAAGTCATTGTAGACCGCATCAGGCAGAAAGAGTAACAAACTGCCCAGGTTTCTGGCGTAATATTAGAAGAGAGCTACAAGACAGCTGGGTGGGAATCTATGTGGAAGGTAGAGCTTTTGGATCATGTACCTCTTACACAGCTGGAATACCTAAACTAGGAAGTGTAGCAGTGTGTGGATTTCCAGGTTTGTTCTGGACACAGTTATAATGCTTTTCCGAGCTACTGCACTGTGCTAGAAGTCATGCCAGGAAGCCATGCCAAAAGGGCAAACTGCCACTCGTAGGCCCAAACCGGCTTATGCAGAACAAGCTCAAGTGTCACATACTGAGCTGTTCTCAGGGTTAGAGAGCACAGACCTACTTTGGGACCACTGGCATGAGAGCTGCAGATATATGTACTCTATTCCCCGTACACTAACTCTGGATTGCTCTAGGACTGGGCTTGGATTACTTCATATTAGTATATGAAGTAAATCTCTGCCATTCTCTTCCAAACAGGATCGTTTCACTTCTAACAAAAGCATTGTGCGAGAAAAATCTAGGTAAGTCCTCATTCCTAACTGGCTGCGTGTTGCAGGAACCGACAAGAACAATGACTCAAAGAGCAGCCAGCCACCACAAAACCTAACGCTGAAGCATACTGGCATTCTCATGAGCAGCACTAAAAAGTGGGCAACTATCAGAGCCCATGGGTTTGGCATCGTTTCAAACATCTAACACGTGACAGCTACCGCCAGTAACACAGAGCATTCGGAGGTGGTGTCAGACCACTATCAGTGTGGTGCCTTGGAAGAGAAGTTGTGAAACCAGGACTTATCTGAAGAGGCCTGGATTTTAAAGTAAACTCCTCAGGTGGACAGATGCTGGAGGTAGGGGGGAAGAAGGGTGAAAGGCAGGAGAGGAGGGAGGAAAGAGCCACAGCTTGTTCCACTTCCTCTCCTCTACCTTGGGAAAATTAAAGCAGTACAGATGTTTCTCAGAGCCCTGGAAAAGGTGGTAGTTACCAACAAAAACCCAACTCATGTCAGAGCTGGGCAGATCACGGTTATTTCCAACTGAAAACTGACTTGCCGATGAAGTTTTGAACAGCCTTCCTTTATGTTAACAAAAAAAGGCCCAAACAACAAGAAAATCTGACAACAGAGCACTGGAACATTTGTTAAATGATATGCCTCTCACCTCAGCAAGATAGTAATCTGCTATGTCCATCAAACACAGATATAATTACCTTACACAAAAGGCAGTATTTGAACCATGGTGATTTTTGCCAAATCAAAAAAGAGCTTGGACAACAAAGAAATTGAGAAGAAACCAGCCCAGAAATAAAACCAGACAAACAGGTTTTACATTAACTTGCAACCTACAATAAATAGGTACCTAAGTGCAAAATTAATCAGCTTTTACTCCTAATATATTTCTGTAACTTGTACTTTGCAGCCACAATCAGCTACATAAAACCACAGTGTGATGCACTAACGCTAAAGCTTTGGATGTTGGCAATGAAATAACAGCTAGAGCAGGGGCCTGAAACCAAATGACACTGATATTAAGACACTATAGTTATGAGCACAGAGAATACACATGTGTCACTAGTCTACGTGTGGACAAACATTTGAATAATCTCCTTCAGCACGTTCCCTAGTATTGTGTTTTTCTTCTTTTATTTTAAATCTGCAGTTGCAAACCCTCCCTGTGAGAGAAAGGAAAGCCCCAGGCTTTTTACAATCAAGGAGTTCTATCATAAAACAATACCTTGTGACTTTCAAATGCTTTTCTTTTTGCCCTTCGTGCTTTTTTAAAAAGTGCACTATACAAGGAGGAAAAAAAAAAAAAAGGAAAAAAAACCCAGAAGCATGACCCTCTGTTTCAAGTGCTCTGAAAAGAATAGGGTAATAATACTGCAAAGTCTGAGATCAAGCAGGTGGCTGTCCTGGTAGTTTGGTAGCTCATGTGTTTGGCACAGGAGCAAATAACCCTATCGATCTCCAGCCATCAAATCTCAAGCATTCTGGGAAACGGTGTTGACATGGTTTTCTCCTGACCATTTCTGGCCAGAAGACAATGTGCAGAAGCTAGACCAAGCTTTTTTTTAACCTTAAATGAACCACTCACCGGGAAAAATTAAAGGTCACCCGTAACAACCAATGTGAAAGGCCTCAGAATAAACTGTGTAGATGGACATATTAAATACTGCCTCTTCTTTCTAAATTTAATAAAACAAAATGCCACACAAATATGCTACTTGTTGATGCTAATAAATACAGCACCTTTTAGTTCAATTAATCCTAATTAACAATGAGCAGGACAAAGAATTACTCCAATTATTGACTGTGCCCATACTTTTTACCTCTGAGTAGAGATTTGGAAAATTCTGAACCAATTACTGTTAAAACATTCTGTTTAACAAAATTAAGAGAAACAAACTCTAATAAAATTACTGAAAACATCAGTATTAATCATTCTATAATGAATAATATATTCAAATCATTAAAAAGTGGTAAATATTTCTGATAGAGTTCTATGAACTCATTAAGTAGTTTTAATGAAAATAAGGGTAAATAAAATCAGTAAAACAGCAGCTACATGTGTGATTCTCTGCATGTGTGACCTTGGGAGAAAGTAAGAATCAACATTAACTTGTAAACCTGCAGCTGACAGGAAACTGCAACATAGAGTTTGCATTTAAGATGTGTAAAAAGAGGGCCTGTTCACTAGCCAACACATCCATAAATGTTTACTATTGTTATACAATACTATTCTGAATTACTCATTGAGAAATCCAGTATCCATAGAAGTATCCCTGCTATGTAGGTTTCTTCCTCAGAGATAAAATGACTGCAAACCACACTCCTTTAAAGGGAATCTAGCAACAAAAACTAAATAAAGGGGGATAACGGCTCCCAGCAGCATTCTTATTTACAACTTGGTGAAGTTAAATCTCCATTTCTGCCCATGTTTAAAAGAAGCAAAAAACAGGTGAGCTTAACCACAAAAGTTAATGGTGTTTAATTCAAGTATCTAGATCTTTCCAACAAATACAACTCACTAGGTTATAGAGCAAGCAAAACTAACTCTTTTCAGATGACAAATAAAGGTAGGGACTAACATTCAAACTGCCAAAATCTGACAGTAAAGAGCCTCACTTATCAGCCAACTGACAGCTGAGTAAATGTTTCTTTAATTAAGAACAAGAATATAGAAATAGTTTTTCTCTGAAACATCTGGTTATTAGGAAGCCAGAATACCTCATGCCCCAACAGTTATAGGCTATCTTTAAATTCAGAGGCCTCCCCAACTCCCCTGCCCAGGTGCACACCCTGACTAGGTCTTGGCTGCATGTCTGGATGAAGTTTCTGTTTCATACATCCCATGCTATCACACCCTGATTTCATAGAATCATAGAATGGTTTGGGTTGGAAGTGACCTTAATGATGATCTAGTTCACCACCCCGCACCATGGGCAAGGACACCGTCTGCTAGACCAGGTTGCTCAAAGCCCCATCCAACCTGGATTTATTTTAATTATAATGCAACAGAACTTATGGTGTACTCCTAGTTTCAGCAATAAACACGGATCAGAACCATAGTGCATCTGTTCCTTTGTTGAGACAGAGAGTATCACAGAAAGCAAACTGTTTGTGGGAAGCACCTATTGAAATACCTGAAATGAAGATTAGCATATAAACAAACAAAATCTCAGTATGACTAACAAACCTAACAAAAGAAAGAATGTAAAAAAAAGTACTACCTTCTTTTCAGTAGGGCTTGAAGTCTTTGATACTAGTGCCGCTTCAACAAGACCCTGCTCAAGTAAGGAGTCATATTTTATGCTTCTTTTTCTGTTTCTCCTCTCCTTGTTTGCTGGCTTTTGTTCATTTTCCTCTGACTGAGACACATCTGCACCATTGTCTCCACAAATGGAAGATTCAAAAAGAGGCTTTCCATTCATGTATGTTTTAGTGATTTTCAGCTTAATTTCTGGAGAGCCATTCTTGATAGGAGTAGTGTTGGGTGGTGTTGCAACTCCCTTTATTTCCTGGGGTTCAAAGCGCAGCTTGGCATCTTGGGCTCCAGACTCGCCATTAAACACACGAGAGGTTAGATCTTTCAATTTATCAGCTGGAATAAATGGAAGAGCCTCATGGCCATTATATTTTTGCATGACACCTTCTTGTAGGGTGGCAGAAAGTTGTGCTTTGCCCAAGTACACAGAACACTCACGATTCACTTCACAATTCTGAGTTTTCCCATTGGTATTTCCAAGGATCTCTGGTACCTGCTTCATTTTGATGTAGTTAATTTTTCGAGTTAACAGTTGAGAACTTCTTTTGATGCTAAAGTCCATTCAGGCCAGATGTTTCCAGTCTTACACTGCTATATTAAGAGAAAAAGACAGAGAATATTTTTAATAATACAGAAATGTCAAAAGCTACCAAGTACTCAGGCATGTCCCCACCAATACAACTCAGTGTACATCCAAGTTTTACTAAAAAAGTCCTGCTTACAATCTTCATAACCAAAGTACTTCAATATATATTAATATGAATTACAAAAAAGTAAAACCAGATTGATGATTCATCAATTTTATTAAAGCAAACGCAGAGCAAAACCACAGCTTTAATTTTAACTATCTGTTAACAATCTACAGCATGAGTCTTACCAGTCTCACCCACACTAATTAATCAAAGGCATTGGACTGTTCAAAACAAGTAAGAGTTAGACCTAAGATAATATCATTAATAACAACATAAAACAGATGAGTTGATTTCTAAGAGGTCATGCCAGCATGAAAACCCCACAGGCTGTGTTACTGTAGCACCTACACCATGGACAGCAGCATCACAAGCTTCTCTTCCATACTCTACAAAACAGGCACCTCCATCTTCCATCAAAGCACACCTCCTGAGGAAACAACACGTCTCAGTCTTTAGACATACCCCAAAGTGTTCCGGCTCTGAGAATGAATAAAAGGCAAGCATTCTGCATCACCAGCACCAACCCACTGGGAAAAAGCTGATCCTTCAGGCCAGTGAACCCACTGTGCAAAATTTAAATGGTCAAAGTATTTGATTTATTAATTATTAAATGGTCAAATTGTTGGGAGTTTCAGCTTTTTCGTAACAACATTAGCAGCAAACATTCACTTTTTATACAGAAATTTGAAAACATCCAGCAAGCTAGAACTGCACTATTATCTGCCCTAGACAGGTTTTCTGAGGGTTCTAAAAGCCGACTCAGCCCATTTAAACATTATACTATTGCAGCAAACAAATGAATGGCAGAATGACTCCTCTGCGCTCCTAGACCAAGCAAGATGATTGTTTTCATTTTTAAAATCCATATGCATAAACTCTTCATATTACCAGGTCCAGTGTACACATGATATAGAGAAATACACCATCATAAATATTATGAAAGCTCAGCACAATAATCATCATATGCATGCTCAAGGTAACCAATTTCATATATGATTAAGTCCAAGATCTGTCACATCGAATCAAAAATTCATCAAATCTAGTCTCATACACTTCCAAAAAAGTGCAGTAAAAACCATGATGAGTAACTATTGAATTGTCAGTTGCTATGGAAGAAAACTCTTCTGCATCTCATCACCTTGTTTATTAAGGTACACTGTTACAATGTTTACTACTGGTATATTTCTGAAACTTGCGTACTTGCTACTTCTACATCAGGAGTAGCAATGCACAAACTCCTATAGCTGAGCATTACCTTAGCCTGGCAAAGCTTCTTAATGGTGTCAAGCCTGAACTCAAAGCAACTGGCCAACATGAAACCTCTTCACCCACAGAGATGCAGAAAAAGTAAGAAACCTAAAAATTGTAACTCCATCACTCCCTAGCAAATACTTCAATCTCCCTAACATGCTGCTCTAAGGTACCCTATGCAATGCAAGGGTATCTCTCCACACAAGCCATGTATCATTTAAGACATGAAAATCATTCTCCAGGGACAAGCAACAGTCTGATAAGCTGGTATTAAACAAAGTAAGGAGAGCAACTATACCTGAGCTTCAAGTGAATCTGTGGCAGGAAAGGTTCTAATCTTTCTTTAGCAAGATGAAGCCTGAATTACCAATAAAATCTCTGATAAAATGAATAGAAACCAGCCAACTGTATTAACTCTTTTGAAGTGGAGTCAGAAGTAAAAGCAAACTCAAAATTCCACCAGAACAGAACAAAGAATTCACTGAACTGGAAGAGAACTCATGTACTTTCACAAGACCTTCTCTGAAAACATGGACATGAGACAGAATTTCAACCTAGTTAATCATATGGCCATGTTTCAAGCTGTGATTCAGCAGATTTAACTGAAATCATATTTAAGAAACGACTAATGACAAATTCTGTAAATCTCTAGGCAAAAGGCAAACCCATTATGGAACACGTGATGCTTATGGTTACGGAGATGACAGCAAAATTCCTTACTACTACTAATAATAATGATAATAAAAAGCCCCAAACACTGAGTTGTTAAAAATCTGTACATCCCTACCACAGATTCTTAACAGAGTAAATCAGAGCGTAAAAAAGATTTGAGGTGGGCATCTAAATCCCCTCTACCCACAGGCCAGCCAGCCTACAGGCAAGCAGCTTTTCTTCGGCTGCAGACGCCCTCCAGTGGCTGTCAGACCCCGCCAGAGCAGGCAGCACCGCAGCCCCCACCGCCCTGCCCGACAGACTGCTGCCAATCACAGCTGCTCACAGGAGGACCAGCACCAAAAATGCCTCGTGGGACTTGTCCTGTGCATCAACTACAAGGTTAAGTAGAAAAACGTGGGTTTTTTTTTTTAATATGGCTCCATTAGCTTCTTATCAGGGTCTGGATTTTTGGATCGAGACATCTGCATTTTGTAACTGTCTTAATCCGCAATTCTACTAGTATTTTTTTGTCCTGTAATAATAACTCTTACTCTCAGCACTTATTTATTTAAGCTAGAAAGCCACCAAGCTTGAGGCAGACCAGGACAACTCAAAAAAAGCAACAAATAATCAAATTAGACAATGTTACTGGTGTAACTCAAACTAAACACACTGCATGCATAAAAAAAAGCAATAGTTAAAGAGGTTCAAAACATAAAAATCATCATAGTCACAGTATAACTTAGGCTGGAAGGGACTTCCTCAGAATCAACTGTGCTAACCCCTTGCTTAAATCAGGGCCAATGTAGATCAAGCTGAACAGGGCCTTGTCTGGAAGATGAAGTGAAAAGACAGTTCAAAGAACTCAAGTTACTTTCTAGCTTACAAACCTAAGAGTAGTAATTGTGTATCACAAAAATATGAAGACCAGTAAGACTGTGCAGTGAAAGATCCTGAACTTTTAAGAGTTTCCTTGATTTGCTTAATAAATCCAAAGATAACATGGCATGCAGATTCTAGAACTTGAGGGAGTGAGGGTTCAGCTAATGATTCTCACTAACACATGTCACTAAAAACAGCTGAAAACACTGAAAAAGGCCCCTGGAATCACTGGAGCCTAGAGAGACAACAAATCCAGGAGTATAACTGGCAAGAGGAAGTCAATGTACCCTGCCCAACAGTAAGCGGGAAAATGAAGACAAAGGCAGTAATTTGAGACGGTAAGGTTTATGAGAATCAGTAGATACAGATTATAGAATATGGAAAGTAAACCATGTTTGCACAAAGATTTAATGGAGCCACATGAGAAGAGGCTTAAAGTCAGAGGCAGAATAATGGGCAAAGATAATTGATGCAAGTACCTACAAGCAAATATAGTCCCACTGGGGAGGTGAGACATGGTGAGAGCAACTTGCAGGTCAGTCACCATCGCTAGGACAACTGATGGAAGGAAATTGTTGCTATGCATCTCAGTCCTCCTTGTAAAAAACAAGCTACATTGTGGGGTCTGATTAAATGGAAAAAGCTAGCAAATCTACACATGGGAATAATAAGGGGTTAAGAAAGAAGGGCAAAATTGAACCTAGTCAAATTTTGTACAACCTTTGCTATATAAAATTCATGGCAGCACAATACAAGCAAGAAAAAGGACTAGGCTCTCTGTGAGAAAATGACAATAGAGTAGAAAAGAAGAGGCAAGGAAAGAAAATTATTAGCAACAGATACCCAAGCAGTACTGTAAGCGTAAGAGTTAATGCAAGGAGATCTGTAAGACACAACATGAAGGAATGAATTCATAGATCACAGACAAGATCTGGTTGATCAGTTATAAGAGTAAGGTCCAGAAGCAGCTGAGCATATGATTAATTTGGTAGTTAAATTAAGTGCACTCATGCCAGACCACCATATCACATAGAAACAAAAGCAATCCCTTATCTTTTCCAGATGACTCTGCATCTATAGAAAAGGAAACTGAGGGGAGGGGAGGGAAAGGAAGGGGACAAAAGCACCACAGGCTAGTGGCAGCTAATGACCTTAAGCTAGTATCGTCCCATATTGACTGTCTGGTGAACCCAACAAGTACCATTTTTGCTAACAAAGAGGAAAAATCATGATAGCCAAGGAGTATGCTGAATAAACGTAATCTTTTGGCTTGTGAACAAATAGCTTTCAGTAAGCAAAAGATATGACTTATCAGAAGAAGGTCTCTAGATAGTTTAATTGGCCAATGCCAATCGAATGATCCTTGCAATGGCTTTGTACGTACTTTCATACTAAAAACCCTCAAGGTTCTACATAAGGCAAATTATTCTGCAGACATTTTAAGTAATGTTATTAATTACTTGAAGGTCCATCATCTGACAGGAGTCATGAGCCAAACACAGTTAGTCTGTGTGTCAGATTCCTTCATGGTCCAGGCCACTATCATTTATGTGATATTTATTATTCATTTCTTCCACATCTGCTGCAATTTCAGAGATGCTTTTCTTGTGTGTCAGAAATAATGGAGTAGTCCATTCCTTCCAATTCTGCCAAAGGGAACAAAGAGTAATCAACAACACCACTCACTATTAAATACCACTTTTGTTTTGTCTAAGGGTTTTCTTAAAGCCATTTCTCAGGTGATTTACTTTGAGGGGAGGGGGGTGGAAGACCACATACCTCAATAAAAATTCACAGTAAAAAACTTTATCCATAAAAGCTATTTTTATTACCTACAGATCAGGCTTTCAGCTGGCACTAAAAAAGCAAATAGATGGCTGCTACTTTTTGTCTGTAAAGATAGTTTTCTGATAAACCTTCTCCATTCTCTCATCAATTTTAAGATCAAAGCTTATTCCTATTTTCAGATCAGAACGAGACAAAATACTTGAAGATATCAATAAAGTTACAATACATTCTTGCTAATACATTTGAAAAATTGAGTATGCTTACTCACATTATCTTGCATAACCCCCCCTAAAATATCAAACAGCAGCAGAGGCATATTTACATTCATGCAGTACATTGCAACCATTTTTCACTGTATTAAAATAATGAAAATTACTGCAGGATCTAAACAGAATTTAATTTTTGAAGAAAATATGTAACTGAAGATTGCATGTGGATTTGCCAAAAATTGTTATAAACCAGCTCTATCCAGGAAATTCAAAAACGTTCTCTCATGAAGAAAACCATTACTGTAGGAGCTGACAGAAAACTGAAAATAATTATACCAAAACGTTCTAACAATTTACCACTACTCTTAGGAAAGGAAGAAAATGGCAACTTTAGTCCAAATGAAACAATTCTGAATTTAAAAGCACCATTTTAAAGACTTCATTAGTTTTGCAGTAGATGTACAATGATTTCAGTTAACCAGACAGCTGGCAAGGCTAACTTATGAAGTATTTTTAAATGAGTATATGAACATTTCCTTATACTTATAGTACCTAATAATGCTTATATAGACATAATATACATTTCAACAAAAAAATGAAGCAGTTTGAAACTTACGTGAAAAAGGTTAGTGTACTTAAGAGTTGCATTTACACTTACATGCCACCCAATTTATTTAAAAAAAAATAATAAAAATCAGTATTGATCTTTTCTAAGGTGTTTTGGGTTTGCTTCCTCCCCCAATGGATAAAATTTTAGAACTTAATTGGTAGTCTATTTTCATCAATTGAAACAAGTGAAGGCAATAGGCAATACCACCTTGTACAGTTAAGAACTGTAGAATGGCAAGTGAAGAATTTCTTCACTTTAAATGTTACTTGCTACTGCAGAAAGCAAGCTTACAAAACTGAAGCACTTGACTTTTTGTTCCTCCTCAGGAAAAGCTTTTGCAACCAGCCCTTGCTGCTGAGGATAAGGCTCGAAGATTCTGTAATAGGACTCCTCCCCAGTAATTGGTTTTCTTCAAAATCAGAAGAAATACTCTTTTTCCACTGCTGCAGAAATTTTGTCAGTTCCACTCCTGCTGCTGGAGGTGGGTAGCGAAGGAAGGAGAGAGATTTGAGTAAATTCAAATTCTTTTAAAATATTTTATTTCTGTTTGAACAGAGAATACAGATACTGCTGCATCAAATAGAAGCTTCTCCTCTGCAGATAAGCAGGTAGGAACTACTAGATTTACTACAAGTATTTAATAAACACTAAAAAGTAGCCCTCAACAGTTGCTTAACAAACAGCTAAAAGTAAAAAAAACCCAAAAGTTATGCTTTCAAATGCAAACTTGAGACTTTTCTGTCTCTTGGAGAGTTCCTAGTGGTTCAGCTGAAGGGAATGGCCCCTCTCGAGCAAAACAGGACTCAACAATTCAATATAGCTAGAATTCTCACTCAGTCTAGGTCTTCACTCACTAAAGAGATGATGTCTTTGCCTCTCAGGTGGGCCAGAGCTGTGCATCTGGCTTCTACTTAGCTTGGAAACGAAGAACCAAATGCAATCTCAAATAGCTTAGCAGTTAGATGCAGAGTTCCTTATTTACACTGCTTTTTTGTCTGGTCCATGCCTATTTGATTTCCCAACTCTTTTTAATTCCACTGCTTTCTCTTTTCAGCATCCTACCTCCACTCCTTGCACCATACACCTTCAGGACTTGGATCCTCTGGCTCTACAGAATACTCACTGCAGCAGATAAATGCACTATAACCTGTTGGTTTCCTCTTCACTATGGCCACTGATTCTGACCTTATTTCTGCATGTAGTAAGGACAGCATAGTAACTGCCTGAGGCTTCACTGAGAATATAATGAAAATTTTTGATTATGCAAATTCTGAGAAGAGAAGATCAAATCTGGGATGACACCACAAATTAAGTTATCAGTAGAAGTAATGAATCAAATTGTAGTATTAACGAAACATTACCAGCTACACCTCTACAGAAATAAAGTGTTGCCCAGATCAGACCAGACAGCAACTAATTTTAATAAAGATATAATAATTTTGCCTAGACCCTTAAAACTCTATCTTTGTCTATCATGACACTAAAACCTGTTCACCCAAGTGGATAGATTTAGATGCCAGAAGCACACTCAGTGCATTGGAATAATTCTAAAAGCAGCATAGTGACATTGGTAATGCATGAGGCCTTGTCAACACTCCAAAAGCCTAGCCATATGTATACATAGCACAGTATGATAATCTTTATCATAGAGCAGTATTTGGCCAAGTCTTCTGTTTTTTTTTTTAAAAACAACACCACATTGCACTGATAATGCACCTCTCAGATGTAGGCAGGTAACGTGTAAAAAAATGCATGATTTCTTTCATCCATTACATTGATGTTCACATCCCATAATGTTAAGTAAAGAACTGCAAGGTGAAGTTCAGAAGTAGTTAACATTGACTCAATGGCACTATGGAATTTTACTTACAGACCTGCACCTTCGAGCAAGAATTGTATATATACATATCTGATCAGTGTAACTCCATCTACAATGTAATCCTAGCCATACTGTGCTAATTCTGGCCTACTTTACACATAGACCGTAACTATACACATGTGACTATGTTAGTTATTCTATCAATGTATTACCTTGAAGCAAAACACACACACACACACCCCAACTGGTAGATGTATGTCAGGAACACTCAAGGCCTGAGACTTGGAATGCTAGACATTCTCCAAACAAACCCAACTACTTGCTGTTAAGTGGCTTTTGGTTCAGGCATATGAAGTATTTCCCTGTGCTGGTGCTTTAATGTGCTCTTGTCAAAATGTATCACCAACATTCGCATGGTTCTTAATTCCCTTTCTATTTCTTTCACGATGTCTACATAAAAAATCTCTCTAAAAGAGCAATTAGTGTAACTGTTACAGGTATAAAGTCTGGAATTTGAGGCAAGTTTCAGGTTTCTGCAAGTACAGTGTAGCTTACCCATTTAACTTGGAGACAGAAAGATAAAACATTTTCCTGTCCAGCAAACCAATTCCTTCTTGTTCACTTTCCAAAACTTGGGTTGAGAGGTTTGCAATGGGTATCTTTCACCATTTTTTACATCCTTTCTCTCAGCATAGCACTAGCTCTGTGGGTTACTTCACTGCCTTATCAAGTATAGTTCTTGAGTTACAAATACTGTTGTACCCACTTCTCATGGAAAAATCTGAAGTTTTGATTGTAGAAATAAGTCATAGTAAGCAACTGTAGTTGCTAGCCTTACTTGCAGAGTTTCTGAAGACTCAGCTATCACTACCACTTCTGTGCCAAGCATTCACCTGATGAATAGATACTGTACACACACCTTCTACTACACATTTTAAATGTACTACTTGGTTTTTGCACTATTGCTGAATTTCAGCCATGTTCCACATTCAATCACAGCATTTGTTTCCCATTTGTTCAGAAGCGCTACTATAAACCAGTTTCTGATGGTCTGCATTTTGCTTCCACAGAAAAATCGCAACATTAATTTCATTCAGAAGTATCTGATTGAAAGTTCTTGGCAACTACTCCATATAGCAAAATGATCCATATTCATAGCTTTCATCCTACACTGCTCCCCAAGGTTCATACTTTGGCTTAAATCCCTCCGGCTTTATTATCAGACTAGTATTTGGACATTCTTTACTACAGAGATAACTCCTCAATTTAGATGTTTCTGAGTGCCAGTTCAGTCAGGTTCTTTGTTCTGATGGCATCTCACCAAGGCTGGTAAGTTCCACAACTGATTTATCTGATACACGATCTTGGGAACCTCAGCTCCACAGACTCACCCGTGCCACAGCAGGAACATTTACACTTCAAGTTATAATGAATAAATATATGAAATAGGTCCCAAACACTATGATAGGAAGCTGTATTACTGCATCTCCTTTAGCTTTTCAAAATATTTCAAATGGTATTTAGATTACATTCCTAATAAAAATCTTTCCTAACCTCAGACTTCTTTCTTGAATGTATTTTTGTTACAAAATATTTCATCTTCTGCTCCTTGGTGTATATCTTATTTAGTAAGGCAGAACTCAAGAGAACTGGACATGGTTCACTCTCTGTTATGTTTTCAACTACGGCAAAGAAAACGTGGAATCCTGATGTTAGCCCTCAAGGCCAAATATGTTTAAAGATGATTATTATTTTAAAACACAGATATTTTTTTTAATGTGTGCTTTAGCACAGATGTGAGATGCCATTATTTTAGTGGTTTGATATGAGGCACAGGCCAGAAGAGGTTTCACAAAGACAATTAAATGGCCATCTCTGACAGCCAACAGAACAAGACCGCCTTGTGCTTCTCCCAAAGACCACACAGAAAACTGACAATATCCTTCACAGACAGCAGAAGAAAAATGTTAAAGCTTCTATGAAAGCCCATTTCAACAGCACATCATGCTATAGTTTTCCAGTCATTTACCACATATGTATCCTTACCCCAAATATAGATGAATATAAAATAGCTCCAATTTGTGCTGGGGAGCTAAATACCAAAGTTTAAAACAAGATCAAATTGCTATCTTGCACAAAGCTAAAAATAGGACAAGTTTAAAGGATGGGGACAAAACTAGAAACCAAGCCATCACCTGTTGAGTAACCCCTGCAATTTAACACATGCTTTAAGTCACTTATATATTTTATTAGTTTCAAATTATGTCAAATACAAGGACCTACATCAATGGTACTCCACGGCAAAGTAATTTTGCCCAACATAAGAATGCTCTGAAATACATACGGGCTGGTGCCTCACTTTGCCATACTTAGTAAATTTAATTTTATTGCCAAGAAATGTTGAAAAACATTTCCAAACATCTACTTTCCATATGTAGCTCATCACACCATTGCACTACCTGAACAATTTCTATATAATATTATTTCTTAACATTAGCAAGAAGGATATTAGAAACCTTGCTTTTGTTTCAACCATGATTAACAGGTATTTGTTTACTGCACACAGAATGTGTTTTGTAAAATTCAGTTCATGGTGTAACCTACTATATGCTTCACACAGAAGCAGCTTTTCAAATGTACTAAAAAGTCAATAGATTATCTGGTGCTAAAGTTTAGAGTTGCCTGTGAGCAAAGTAATGCATGATGGACTATGCATTAACCTATCATCACCATACATAAGGTATTAGTATATATGATCTGTTCTCCAGGAATCCTGCATATTTATGTAGCTTGCTATTCACCAGAAAGGTGGCAGGATAGAGTATGGTCTAAGTTTGCCTTGTAACACATTCTAAAAACTTCCCTTCCTGCTGGTGTTAGAAAATATAAAATAACTATGCTAGACATCATCAACTTGAAAAAAAAATTTTTAAATAGCACTTGACATATCACTTCTGTAATTTCTGTCTGTGTAAACTGAAAGGAAAAAAGTAAATATGTTTATACAGTGCTTATTACCTCCAATGACTGCAGGTCACAGAGAAGCTAATTTGAAGGTGCAGTGAAGGAGGAATTTAGGTAGTTTCTCTTTTCCTCCAAGAATGTTCTTGAAACCAAAGCCTTCTAAGTAACCATTAATTATATAAAATAGCTAACTGACCCATTCAACCAGCTACATGGATTTACAAGCTGCAGGGTGATACTGCTACGTCAACAAGGCTCTTGTCACCCACCCCTTTGCTCTCAAGTCCTCAACAATTATGCACCAAAAGAAATTTGGACTCCCATGCCAAGCTCTGATGGGACATTATTTTCTCTATCCACTTTACCACCTGACCGCTTATCCTGGTGCCAGTCCATCTCAGCCTTCTCATTTACACCACCAAAATTCCAGAACATCCTTGGTGAAGACATTTCTCAAAGCTACATCCTAACTGGAAAGCAATGCTTCCTAGAAACATGGACTTAACCACTTAGATCCACTTCAGTATCTCCATTCTTCCTTCATCCAAAGGCTAGATTCAAGAATTATACCAGACTGTATAATTTTTACTCAACCATAAGGCCATTTCATGTCTCTTTGCAGAAAAGTAATGGAAGAACTCAAATAGTACAGTCACAAACACAGTATTAAAATATGCCATCATAATCGACTGCATTATTATTACTCCCACCAAGTGTTTCTTAGTGGTGTTTGATTACTGAATGTTAGGGTATCTGTTGTTTTCAGCAATAGCACTTAGTGGATGCTTTCCACTGTGCAGCACAGTACTCTTGGGAAGAGGTGAAAATATTTTTCCAAGGCAAGGCTAGGCACTTTACCTTCTTCTACACAGAAAATACTTGCAATTTCCATGCATTCAAACATCTACTACACTTAAAACCTAGGAGATGTCTTGTAGTTACGTACGCAGAAAAGACCAGAGATGGCCAAAATGCTGCAAGAATTGTGCTTGTATCTTCTCATCATAAACTACATCCTTGATCCAGTAATCTGAGCAGAGCAGGTGAATCTTTATATATGCATGTCCCAATGCAGTCAATAGGCTTTGATCGACCACAAGTAAAGACACGCATTTATCAGTCTGCAGAAATAAGGCCTCACTTGGGAAACAGAGACGCACCGGTCGAACAAAAAACAGGCTCAGTGCAAAAGTGAGAGGTGAATGGGCCACAAACAATAGGACACTGAAAAACAATCCCTTCTTGCCATTCCTTTGCCATTTTGTTAGTGAAACATTTTGGACAGAAAGTCATATATACACACACACACGCACATATAAAAATATATATATACACACACACCCATATGCATAAATTTCACCACCCAAATATCAGAAAGCAACCACCTCAAGAATAATTTTTGCTTCCAGTCTAAACCAAATACCCACTCTATTGCATGCAGGCAGTAATTTAAATGCAATAGTCTCTTCTGCAAAACAGCCACTGGCTTCAGAAAAAGCACGTAGCCCTACAGATATTAAACCAATTTTTTTTATTCTTATTAGCCATTTGTTGGATTCCTGTTGAACTAAAAAGAAATCTATTTTACATTTAAATTCCATTTTCTAAACTACTTTAAATCTACACCCTTAAAGTATAACGACCTAGTTTCTTCTGACATTTTCAAATAATATTTGATAAATTAGTAGGTTTTACTGTACTTTTAATATCTGAATTCTTCTGAGTATGTATGAGGGTGGATACTCCTATAACCTTTGCAGGAACTAGCCATATAATCTCCAAGAATATCCAGACCTTTTATATTCAAATACAGAAAAAAACCCATCACATTTTCTGATGGCTGCATACTACATGAAAAACCCAGCATGTTTTAATATATGGGATATAGATGCTTACTGAAACAACCAAAAATTGCATATACTGTAAGCACTGAGAAGTCCTGCAAAACAGTGGTTTTATTCAATGATTACATTCAATAGTCAAATAATACCACACTGTGAAACCGAGTAGTTTATGAAGGTTGATACGCTGCATTTCCTGAGCAAAATTCCCACAGCAAAATAATAAAATCATAGCTTCGGCGCTAAATTTACAGAGATTCTACTAATATTTTGATGAAGAACCAATTTATTCTTGCAGCTGAGGCCACACATTCCATATTTAAGGAATTCTAGTAAGAGTATATGTATGCACAAACCACCAGCAAGGACTCTTTGCAAAATCTATTACGAACTTCATTGCCACCCTACAGCGTTTACAGTTACCTTCCTTTGATGTCTGAAAAGGCTAAATGCCAAACATACCCTCCTTGGGTTTTGGGTTGTTTGGTTTTTTTTTTTTAAAAAAAAAAAAAAACAGAACTCATTTGGCTTACTCAGCAAGGGTAGCACCAGCTCCTAAATTTAAGATGCATTACAAACCAATTTTAATGCAAATGCTAATAAGAAACTATTCACACACACAAAATACATGGGCAATGACTGATACCAGCTTCTTGCCTGTTTAATGGCTGTTAGCAAGAGGCCCATTTTCTCTGAAATCTGTTTAAATACGGTGTTTACTGCCTCTCTACTTCTACTAGTATTTACTCCTCCTTTCAGCCGACATATTTAAAAAAAACATAACCAAAAAGCAAGTAAAAATATGTTCAAGAAGTATGGTAAATTCCCTTCTCCACCCCCAGAGCGGTAAAGCCACAGCGGATGAGCTGTAACTATGGCCTTGGGAATACAAGTTCCCCAGGCTCTTTTACCACACAAATATCAATCCAAGTTACAAGAGCCCTATCCTCTTATACTTAATGAAGATTGAGCCAACAAGCCCGCACGCCTTCGCAGGAATGTTTTCTTTCCGCTTTCCTAACAAGGCTCTCCTCCCATACAGGTCCAGGATGGACTGCAGAACGGTGTAAGTAGAAGGATCATCACACCAGTGTTTAGTGGAGGAATAAATCAAACATGGCTTCCCCCTCCATACATTTCCAGAGTTACATTCACTCCTGCTGCCGTACAATCCCAGTCCTATCCGGAGGGAAGGGGCAGGAGCAGCCTCCACCTCCCCACAGCCTCACCACCATGGGGGGGGACATCTGCTGCCACCCCACCCCTGAAGGAGGCGGTTTAAACCCTGGGGGAGGCTGCTTTTTTTTTTTTTCCCCATCGGTCATCCCCGTGCCCCCCCCTCCGGGTTTGTTTCGGATTTTGACGTATTGATCCCCCCCTCCCCGGGGGGAGGGAAGTGGGACGGGTGGGCACCTCTCCCTTATCCCTTCATGTTGCCCCCGACCTCCCGCAGCGCCGAGAAGGAGGAGGAGGGCAAGGGGGGAAAGGATGAAGCTGCAACAGCCGGGACTCGGGCTCGGCATCGCTGCTTTCCGCTCCTCCGCCACCCGAGTCAGGCCCAGCCAGCAGCAGAAATCCTGCGGCAGCCTCCGGGGGGGAGCGGCGAGGGGCGGGCGGCGGGGCCCGCCATGAGGGTGAAGCTTTGCGGGGCGGCCGGCGGGCGGCTGGGGGTGCTGGTGGGGCTGGGCCGGAGCGGGGCGGCCGCGCTGCCGCTGCCCGGTTGCCTGCTCTACACGCGGACCGGCTCCGCGCCCCACCTCACCCACGACACCCTGCAGGAGGTGGGCGGCGTCCCGGCCGTGGCCCAGCTCAGCCTGCCCGCCCTGTGAGTACCGCGGCGGGGGGAGTGGGGGGCTCCGCAGCGCTGCTGGGGGCGGGCGGGCTGCTCGCCTTGCCGGTGCAAGGCCCCGTGTCCAGGTCGGTTGCGATCCCATCGAAGGGAGGTGGCGTGCCTGGGTGGAAACGGGTAAAGGGGCCTGGAGGGCGGCATCATTTCTGAGCGTGTTTTGGCCAGACCCCTCCTAGCGCCATCAGCCATCTCCCCAGCAGAATAACCAGCTTTAGAAGCTCAAAACGAGTTAGGTAAGTGGCAGCTGAAAGCAAAAATTAATGTCATAAAGTTTGGTAGAAGCTCTCCCCTCCCTACCTAGTGTAAGTTGAGTGATGCACTAGTAATGCTGCCCAGAAAGTCACAGCGGGGCTTCATGCTCTCCAGCAAGTTGATGATCGCTGGTCGGTGTGGGTAAAAGCTCTGCCTTGTTACCACAGAATTAAGGCTCCCCTGGCCCGTAAGCTGTGAGTCTTGAGCATCTTGTAAGCTGTGGTTCTAGAGTCTCTGCCATTTAGTTCCGTCTGTCCCTGCTTTGCTGCCTGATAGCTGGGTGGCAACTCTTGGTGCCTAAACCGATCCGAGTTCAGACAGTACATCAGTATGGCAAAAGAAGCCTTAGTTATGAAACCACCGATCTTTCTTCACGGTTGTTTGCTTAATTAATGTGTTTCTGTATCTGGATGCAGGGCAGAACTTCATGATGTCCTGGAAGACTATAAAGAAGGAGCTGCAAAATTTATAGGTAAACTGTGCGCGTCTGCTTGCATGTCTGGGGTGATAATGCAGGTGAATCCCACTGGTGTGTCTCCAGGCAGTACAGCAGGCAGAAATATATAGGTGTAGGCTTTCCACACGTAGGCATTTTTTCACTCAAAGTGACACTAAGGAAGACTTGAAATAGTGTGTTGTCACTAGTATGGCCATAAATCCTTCAGACAGGCTACAAAAATGTGTGGTTTTGCTTTATTTCTCTTTTTCTGCACCCAGCCTTCTCCTTGGGGGCTTCAGCACTGACTGGGGTGGGCTTAGGCCAAAAGTTGAGACTAGAAATGAGAGAAGTTTTACTGTAGCCCCCAGTCACTGCTGCAAATGAATTTGCCAGATGCAATTTCTGACTAATTTTGATGAGGAGAATTAGAAATTCTCATGAAAATGGCCTTTCCCATACAGCTGTTCAAATACATTTCCTGGGAAAATCTGTCTGCTCAAGCTGGCTTTTTTGATTCTTACAAAATAGTTGGTTTCATCTAAATATTTCCAACAGGAGATCTTCATCTAGTATGAAGAATAAACAGACAAAGCACCCCACATTGAATCAGTCTCAGCTGGTGCACACTTCTGCCTCTGAGCTATTGATGTTCCGAGAAGGTGTTAGGAGAAGAACCCATGTTGGATTTGCAGGAGTTTTGAGGAACTAAAGAAGCAGGTGGAGAAGCTAATTTTTCCGCTGTTCTTTGTTCCTGTCAGTTTAGCAACAGGTCTTTACTTTCTCCTGTATTATTCTCTCATTTTTCCATGTTAAAGAGTCTGTTTCAGAAATAAACTCAGTTTTACCTTGGATAGCCAAATGCAAAACAGTCAACATTGCCATAGCGCTCAGCTACTGCTCTGAGCCGTTGCGATCTTCATCAGTCCCTGCACTCCATTCTTGGAGCAATTCCTCAGTGAAGTCTTTACCTCCACACCTTGGTGATAAGAATGAGTAAAGCAGCAGTTCCTGTGTTTGTGACTATCTTGGTTTTTCCTATGGTTGTCTTATCAGAGCAGTAAATAACCGCATGCATTGTGCAGCCAAGATCACTGTTGTCAGGCTCACATGGTGGAGGAACGTGAATGCACAGCAAATGCAGAGTTAACATCTGTGTGAATATGTGCATCGTAGCCTGTATTTATATCTGGGGAGTTAACATCTGTGTGAATATGTGTATCGTAGCCTGTATTTATATCTGGGGAGTTAACATCTGTGTGAATATGTGCATCGTAGCCTGTATTTATATCTGGGTAGGTAGCTCAAAGAACTGGAGGATGATCAGCCCAGTCAGCAAGCATCTCTGGGATGTTTTGTTTGTCTGCAGATATTGGGCTACACTGGTTATAAGGTAAATCCTGTCAAAGTAATGGCATGTCTTTAATGTGTGTAATTTAAGAGACAGTTCTTTGTATATGGAATCTAGCAGACTTTGCAAGAAAAAACAACTTTTGAGTTGCTAATGCTTGTTTCAAAGCTGAGGTATTTTATGAATGTTTTGTACGTGCCAGTTGCACATAATTATGAATGTATAAAATAATGTAATTTATTATAATTTTTAAAAATGTTTAATCAGTTCTCTCCTGTATACAGAGACCAAGTTCTTCTTGGTTGTTTTTTTTTTTAAAAAAAAAAATAATCAAAATTTGGACATGCATTTCACTATATAAGCAAAGTTATGGCTTGGGTTTCCAAAGGAAGTTTACCTCCAGCTTCTAGTAGGCCTTGACTGCATTTGGACAACTTATTCCTTCAAGAAAGATTGAAAATCTCTTTATCTGAAGCTTCTTGGAGGCATCACCAGTTTCGGTGACCACCTATGAAAACTGTATGTCACTGAGACATACTGTCTAGCTTTCTGGTATTTGAAATATCTGATCTGTCAGGGATGATAAATTTCTCATTTGTGTAGCTGATCTGTTCTCTCACTGTATGTTGTCCTGCCTTAAAAGTTCTAGGCTTGAGACTGTTGCTCAGTTTAGATTATGTCAAGTGTCAGATGTCTCCAGTGTATTAGTGAGTAGTCAAGGGAGACAGCTGTTGGGTCTGCCAAATTCTAGTAACAGGAGTATTAATCAAGAAGAAACATAAATAAATCTCAAAGGAGCTATGTAGGCTGCAGAACCAAAGGGTATTATTTGATGGTTTGTCCTGATGCTGTGCTCTTCCTCCCTGCAACTAGTAAAAGGGGAAAAAGTCTGCCACCTTTGGTGCTGAGGGATCAAATGAACAATACTGTCTTTGTCAGAATGGATGTACTTGTTGATGGGAGGATACCCTGTTCCCTTCTGCAAATTTACAAACCACATCTTTGTATTAGCTTTGGTTCGTGAAACTACTCTCTGTCTGTCGCTCTGTTCCTAGGGATGCCAGACGCGGTGCTGTACTGCTCCCTTCATGACCCCGTCACTCCCTGTCCATCTGGCTACAACACTAACAAGGTACAGTAACTATAAAGACTTGAAAGTGGCCACTTAAAGTTCCCAAAAGAAAGCTGTCAGTCCTCCCCTCACCTGTGTGCGTGTGCTTAGACGGCCACAATATTTTTTGTTATGCTTTACAGAAAATTAAATCTTTGCACATAAAAGAATATCATGTATGTGCTCATACCTCCAACTAAATAAAGCTGGACACCTTTTACTTTTCAGTGTGCTCTCCTAACAGTTCCTGAACATTTAAGTGGCAATACAGATAGAAAGGAGAACTCTGGACTCCCATGCTGTGGCGGTTAATATGGTAGTAAAAGAAAATACATATGTTTTAGCTTATATGTTGTACAAGCTTATGGTGATGCCACTGATAAGCAGCAAACTTGAACTCCTATGTGTGTGTTTGGTCTGCTACAGGCTAACAAAGAGGAAGGACTTGGTATTCCTGCAGGAAGGTGGCTCGGCAATCCAGGAGTGCGTAGCATTGTGGATGTTTGCCTGTTCCATCCCACGGGCACCCACCTTCCCTGTGTGGTCCCCGCACTACCTGTTGCCTGCCACAGCTTTGGCCTGGAGGGGCCACTCGTGGTACCTGCTTAGATATAGGCAGTCCCAAGGCCTGTGTGGGTACAGCCAGGTTTGGTGAAAGGTCTGAATGACACAGGAGAGCTACTGCCATCCAGCTATCAGTGTGTAATCTTTGCTGCTGGGATCCAGGCTGAGTCCTGTCTCTGCAGGGAAGGAATTGCCTGAAGCTTGTCTCATCATTGTGCAGCTATGAGGTGATAGTGAGCTAAGCCTGGGTGTTGCAGGTGTGATTTGACTTTTTTTTTTTTTTTGTCTCCTTAAGCTGGTGGAGATTTTTATCACCTTGTTGTGAGGCCTTCTGCAGCTGTCTCTGTGCTAACAAATACTTAGGAAAGCTTTTTTGAAAGCAGTGGGACAGAGAGCTCTGGATTCTGTGCCAGAAAGCCTGGCACAGGCTGGATTTAAATAATCATGGGGTAATGCTCAGTTCTCTAAGCCTTATGGCTATTTTATTTATTAAAGCGGCTTTTTTCCTCTGGAGAGCAGAATGAAGGTAACTAGACTTGATTACACTCTGTGCCCTTTGGCTTAATCACTTCTGACTTTCCTCCGCCTGTCTGCACCAGCTGTTCCTTGATGCTCTCACATAAGAAGCAGCAGGAAGTAACTGGCCAACATGCTGCTGCAGCACAACATACAGCTGCTGTGTTCCAGTTGCTCTGCAGGTGCTAATTTGGGATCTCCTTCCTTTAGAGTTGCTTTTCTTCTTTTTTTTTTTCTATTTTTTTTTTAATTGGAAATTTACAAAATTATTATTACTTTGGAGTCTTCTGTCTGTTTCTTTGTTATTCAAATTTAGTGAAATTAGCTGATGAGGCCAAAAGTAATCAGGAGAGATGAATGGACAACAGATATATAGTAGTGTATTTGATTTGCGTAATCCTTCTGTTTTTTGTGGAGATCAGACCAAAATATATATTCTGCTCCTATTTTTTCCGTCAGCTGATCAAATTCGGTTTGTGAATTAGTATGCATGAGAACTGTGCTGCTTAATCTGTCTGTCTGGCATAGGCTAGGAGAATGTGTTTAAACCCTCAAAATCCCAAGAAGTCCACATATCACTTCAAGCTATAAGCTATTTCTGGTAGCTGAAAATGGTTCCTCATTTAAGAAAGCGCTAAGGGAGTTGCAGATGAAAAGGGCTGACTTCTAAAGGGCTCAAGACTATTACTTAACCTCCTTGAATACCCCCGTAAAATTTTGGAGCAGCAGTGTTGCAAGTGTAACAATAATACAACAAAAGCAACTGCCAAGCTGCGCTCACAGGTTAATTACAGACTCTGCAGAATACGAATAAATGTGGTAGCGTGCATAGTGGCAGTGGCTGGAGAAATATTTTGTGAATCTCAACGTTCAGTGAATTGAATGGTGACATCTGCTAGCCCAGAGGTGTTCAGGTAACATAACCTCTCTATGCAGGAGCTTCTGTCTTGCTTTAAAATCAAAATCTTTCAAGGGTAACATGGTAATAAGGAAGATGGAGACCCATGTGTGTACGCAGAATGGAAAGCATATGAAGAGACTGAGAAGACTTTGTGTGAAATCCTAATGAGTTACCTGCCATTTCTTACATTAGCTTGGTTTGAAAGTTGTGCTTGGTGTTTCAATCACTTCTTAAGTGGCTGCATTTGGGGCCTAAAATAAAATTGGATTCTGAGATTAAATTGCTTAACAGCCTTTTGTATTCTTCCTGGTTATATCTGTGTAGTTTATATGTACAGATTTATTTAAATGGATGGTATGAATTCACTGCTTGGAAGAGGAAATAGTTTCTTGGGTTTGCATTGGGTACAGAAAACTAGTGAGCTGTGTTTCCCATTGCAGCCTTTGCTACTTTTTATGAGATGACAACAGAAAGTTTGATGAGAATTAAATCTCTTCTTTTTTTTCCAAATCTGCCACTAATTTGTATGATGATAGGCCAGCCGCTCTATCTCAGAGACTGCCAAACATATGGAGAAGTCGCTGTGTCAAGTGTGATGGTTTCACCAAAGAGTATCCCAGAAATCCCAGTTCAGTCATTTATTTCCTTTCACTCATTGTGCCGAGTACAGCTGATTATCTGAGCCGTGCTTCTGGAGAGCTTATCTGTGAAGTGTCATTCCAGTATCTGGTGCTTCACCAGAACAATTCCTTCTCTCATTTGACCATTAAGATCTGTTAACCTTTGTGACTAGTGTTCATCCCTGTTCTTCTTTGATTGATAGACTGTGTCCTTGTGGGGAAGCTCAGGACGTATGGAAGTGACAGCTTCCAAGTTCATGGACATCCAGCGGGCCATCCAGCCAGACTGGTTCCAGTGCATCTGTGATGGAGACACTATTTCTGGTGAAGCCGGCAGAAAAAGAGCCAAGAAGTCTGTGGATAGGTCACTCTCCTTCCTGGATGTGTGTCTTCAACTGCTAGAAAAATCACCGGTAAGGTCCCTGAAGTATCAGGGCAGTAGCATTGCAGCTGATTTTCAGTATGTGCTGCATCCTGGGCCAGTCCCAGGATGTGATTTAGTAGGAAATTGTCACGCGTATGTATTGGAGAGTGCCCAAGTGACATTCCTGGATGAGGTATAGCCAGTGGTATAGTGAGTTTTCCTTCCTTCCTTCCTTCCTTCCTTCCTTCCTTCTTTCCGTCAATAATTTGCCTCCTGCACCAGGATACCCATCTCTATGAGTTGAGAACTTTTTTTTTTCTGATTTTTTTTTTTCACTTTTGGACTTCAGTGCATTTTTTTCCCCACTTACTTTCATGCTAGATACATGGGCAAAGTAGGATCTTCTCATTCAGACTGAGAAAACCCATCTTTTTTCTCTGAAGCCCCCTCAGTTCCAACTGAGGGAGGACTTGCTAGAATTTGCCAGTGCTATTCTTTATTTCTTCCCACAGCTTTGAAAATTCCCTCCTTTTTGGTGAAAGGGAACATACTATCTTAGTCTGTACTACAAAGGAAAATGGGTGACAGCAGCTGATACTGGCATTCCCTGAAAAGCAATTAATTTCAAAATCTGGTGTCTGACAGCCAGGATAATGGCACCTGCTTTGTATTCTGCACTGACACGTGTAGTGCTGAGGGGCCATCTATAAAAAGCCATGTACAAAGATGTTTTGTGGTTATTGCCTTCTGTAGGGAGGTGGAAAGAATGGCACCAAAATTCACAGTGAGTTAGTGTCAAGGTAAGGAGCAGAATCTTGTCTCTCTTAATTCCATTTCTACCTTACACTCGGACCTTAACACTGTTTTGTGGGGAGTAGTCTTACATGGGATGAAACACTGTGGCTCTGGCAAGTTCCTGGGAATGCAGGGCACCTGGAATCTGGGCTGAGAGATGTCTTGTGTGTCTTTGGCAGAGCATGCTCTAACACTTGTGGCTTTCTCCTGGGCCAGGAACTACAAGGAAGTGTGATGTTTGGGGCAATTGAAGGTGGAGATATCTTGGAAGAGAGGCTCAGATCAGCCAGGGAGACTGCCAAGCGACCTGTGGGTGGCTTTCTGCTAGATGGTTTTCAGGGATGTGCCATGGCCAAAGAGACCAAGTTGAAACTGATAGCTTCTGTCACAGCAGAACTGCCAGAGGATAAACCAAGGTAAGTTGTGTGGGCAACATCCCAAGAAGTCCATCTGTCCTATCATGAGGAGTGTCTGCAGGCTGCTGTGCAGTATCGCTGTGGGAAATAATCGCTGTATTGCATAGCTCTGCTTGTGTGCCAGGCTGCATACATTCTACCCCTGTCAGGCTGCAGTCGTCAGCCTCTGTCTCAGTTTCTAGCTGAAGCTGGGCTCACGCTGTGAGTTTGAGTATTCTCCACATTTAGAGAATAATCAAGGTTTTAGTTCAGGTAATCTTTACTTATTTTAGGGAGAATTACAGGTAGGGTATGTCTGTGCTGCTTGCGTTTGGCTTCTGAGGCCATGGCTTGCTTGAAGTTTAGCTCAAACAAGAACATTCTTACTAAGCTATTTTACAGGGACCTCTTCTCAGAAAAACTGCCATGTTTCCAGTTCTCTCTGGTCTGAACTGGAGGAGAGCAGAGAGGGGTGCTAACAGAATGAGCCAGTGCTTACACGATCTTAGAGCAGCCAACTCTGCCCTAGTGCCTGAGCCACTGAGCCTGTGAGCTACCAGGGGGTGGCACAGCCTGGCCCAGAACAAGTATGTTCTCTGCTTGGACTGGTGTAACGTGCAGATTGTTGTGTGTTCTGTTGGTTACGCCTGTTAGATTCATGCCAGAGACCGGACAGGAGTGGCAGCTTTCTTGAATCTTCTAAATGACTAACAGTAAATAAAGACTTCCAGAAAATGTGTGCTAATATTTGCTAGTGGTTCAGAAGCAGAGGGCTTTCTTAAGAGTTGGGTTAAGCTTGCTGGTTTTTGCATGGCTTGCTCTTAGAAGAGCAGCTGCAACAGAAGTAGTATGGGTGCTTTTTTTTCATTGTTTCCCGAGGTGTGACTCAGGCCCCATTGTCTTTCTGCTGCCCTCTGCTAGCTGAGCATTGCTCTGACTTAATGGTGTTCACAAGGAAATTAAATGTGAAAGCGAGTGGCTGGTGTTGCCGTTTGTTCATGCTTAGCGGTACCTGGGGTTTGAATTTTCCTGACAATTAGAAGGCTTGCTGTGTTGTTGCCGTTCTGTCTGGCTGAGCTACTTAAAAGATCCCCCGGGAGCAATAGAGTCCAATCTGCTCAGCTAACCTTAGTGGCTACCAGTGCATCTGCCTCATCTATCAAATAGTTTGCTTTTCGGGTTAAGACAAGCATTTCTGACCTCTTTGTTGGGAGAAAGCTGGTTAGCCCTAGGGGGTCTTGTAAGTACCTCAAGTGAATTTCAGACAATTCTGTTTTCCTGAATCACCCTTGCCATTCTGGCTGGAGAAGTTGTTTTGCAGTTGTGTTCTATCCCAATATGAAAATCTGTAGAAGACAAACACTTTCTGTGCTTCACCTAACAAGTGTCTGCTTTTTGTGTGATGGTGAAATGATCTTATGAATAATGTGCTCTTGAGAGTCCTTTCATGTACCTAAAGATGCTGAAGTCTCTTGGTAAAATTTATTTTCCTTCTCAATAGCATCAGAACCCTTGCAAGAACAAATGTTTCTCCTTCCCTGCGCAGAGATAAGCTCTAGCAAGGGTTTTGATCATATATGCAGAGCTACTGATTTAACTATTGAGTATCATTTTCTCCCTGCCATGAGAGCCTGAAACATGAGACACTTAGGCTGTAAACTTCTCCCGTCCTTATTCTTTGCTCATCAATTTAATTGGAGTACTTAGAAAAGTGACTAAAAATGGCACCTTGTGACTTCACTGATCAGCCCCTGTGTATTTTCCTAATTATCTGTTTAGATCATTGCCCTACATTAGCTTCTACTGCTGTCAGCCCAGCCATGCACCTGCAGGAGAGCAGGCACTGCTCTATTCTCTTCTGCCTCACTCACCCTCAGGGAAGCTGCCAACTAAATTTGGCTAACAGCAGGATCTCTATTACCATTGATAGCAATCCAGCTGGGCTCTTCCTGGCCCTTAATGCCATGTCCCAGGAGATGTAACAGCCCAGGTTTCTGGATAAATCATTTGTGCAGGTAAGAGTGTAAAGAGGAGGGAAGAGTAAAGCAAGGAACTTTCTCTTTTCAGTGACATTTGTTACTAGTGCATTCCCCTCCAGGTAGTTCTCCAAGTGCTGTATGATAGGTCTGTCACCTGAAGGACTGTTTCTTTGACCAGCAGTTTACTGCTGTCTCTGCTGCTGTCGAGCAAGTCTTTTTAGACTGTCCCCTAAACAGTTACCAAGCAAAAAGGGGTCCACGTGTCTGGAAACTGCTATTTCCCCTGAGGCACAAACATGACTAAGGAAAGTGTCTGTTCTATGGCATAGATACAGGGTGAATTTTGAGTCTATGTGTGAAAGAAACCAAATACCTTCAAAAATAATGAACAGAATGGTTTTTTTTAATTTTTATTTTTCCGCAGTGAATGGGGGATTATTGCTGTCTTCCACGTGGCAGATAAAGAAAAGCCTGTTAGGTACTGGCTGGGATGGAGGTGGGGAAGTGGAAGCACACAGGCTTCTGAGCGGTGACTGCCATACCCACTTGCCTTCTGATGAGCAGTTGCAGGGATAAGCTACACATACTGCACGTGTCTCTTCCCTCAGGTGCCTGCTTGCTTCTACTCGGAATATTCTAGATTTTTCTTCTTGTGTGTCTTTTACAGACTCATCCATGGCATAGGCAAACCAGATGAAGTGATTGAGTGCATTGAAAGGGGAGTGGACATTTTTGAGAGCTTTTTTCCCTTCCAAGTGACAGAGCGAGGCTGTGCCTTGGTTTTCAGTTATGACTGCCATTCAGATCCTGAAGCAGCAGGTAGGCTTCTTAGTGGTCATGATAATTTTTTCCGTGTCAGCCAGTATTGTGGCAAGTGGAATTCATGCTTTGGAGGAATCTGTTTGAGGGTTTTGTGTCTGAAATAAGTGCAGTAACCACTGGAAAAACTGGGATTACGCTGTCAAGTGTTGCTTTTGAAGGTGGAGCATTTTGGTGTGAAACCTCGTGAGGCAAACTTGAGGCCTCAACCTTGGGTCTAGAATGTCTGATTAGCCAAACTATGCTCCAGTATTTCTTAAATACTGAATAGGTGGGGGTTTGTTTGACACCATTGGCAAATTTTCTGTTACTGTTAGCCGTGAAGGTTGGACCTGTGGAAGTGGAGATCTAAAATACTTGATCTCTAGAATTAACTGAATATGTGTCTGTTTTAGTAATACATTTCTGAAGTCCCTTCTTTCTAGCTGACAAAAGTTAGGGATCCGTTTTTTGGGGGAGCTTTCCCCTCTGTCCTTGCATTCATGAGTTCATATCAAAACAAAAAGATGTTTATAAGTCATCACCTCATTATGCTGTGAGATGGAAGCATGTTTATCACCCATTAAAGCATCTTATCAAATATGTTTCAAGCAGCCATTTTGTTTTGGCCTATTACATGTCTTTAATACAGAAAAGCATTTTACGTTTCTCTTCCTGGGTAGAAGCTATTGGCTCTTCATGCCTGGGTATTCAAAACCAGCTGAATAGAACGGAACATCTTGTTTCTTTGTGCTGGCTGCTGTGGGTTTTTTAACCCTTCTCTTTGTTTGTTGTTCTTTACCTTGCCTCACCTTATTCTTAAATCGTAACATTCTGGGTAAGGGCAATTTCTTGGTTCTGTGTCTGTTTAACACTCAGCAGACATGGATTGGGCAAACAGTAATACGGATGTTTTTAGATACATCTTATGCTTAGAGCAAACCTAAAAATGCAAACCTACGAAATTATGGGCTGATTTTTTATTTTTAAGATAAACTGCCAAAAAGGCAGAGGTGGAATCTATATCTTCTGCATTAGTGCTACCTGCCTCTTTTGATTCCGATTGTTTAAAAAAAAAAAAAAAAAAAAAGAAAAAGAAGCATTTAAATCTCTGAGCCTTATGACAGCATGGAGAGCAGAATGATTGAATGCAGATGAGTTGCCTGTCTACTCTAGAAAAGTCTCAATAAAATCAATTTGTTCAGGTGATTGCATTCTATTCAGCATGCAGTTCAGACTGGAAATATTTTTGACATTTTATTAAGAATTCAGCTCAGTAGAGCAGCAAAAAGCTATACTGTTGTTTCAGCTCTAACCCTTCATTAGGTTTAGTAGATTAGTTTTCACTTGTCTCTTGCTGTTTTAATCCTCTAAAATTGTATTTGTGTTAACTAGCCTATGACAATTAAAGAAAAAACATTGCTTACCATAGGTGGAAACTTGTGGCACGAGTTTTCACCTAACAAGAGTAGCAGAAATACCTGCTGTAAGGTTGCTGCCCTTTCTCTGCCCTTGCTGTCTGTTCATAAAAGGCTGTTGTCTTTATTTAAAACAGTTTTAAAACAAAATGGGGACCAGGACCTGGAGAAGGGCGGTGCTGAAGAAGACCAGGATGAAATTTCCAGAGCTGACCCAGAAATGACACCATTTGAGATACCTCTGAAGGACAAAAGGTACATGAGTTTGTGAGGAGGATACCTGCAACTGTACCACGAAATATGATGGGTTTCTCCTCTGTATTTGATTGCATGTGGTCAGTAACTGGATAGGAGACTTCATAAAACACGAATATGTTGAAGACAGTGCTTCTGGACATTGAATGAAGGAGTCCTGGACAATTGTTCTAGCTTGTTATCAGGCAACAGTGTATGGCTGAAAGTGCTATCTTATTGAATTTATCCATGGATCAATGGATCATTTATCCAGAAGACACACTGTGGTCATAACTGCCAGCTGAAAGTCAGTACATTCACAAAGGTTGTCTGGGGATCATTTTGGTCTTCTGCATCTAACGTGGGTCACCTTGAGATGCTAGATTTTATTTAACCTATGGAGAGCCTCCGTTTTCTGGCTCCGTTTGGGCAGCTGCCGAGCAATTCTGCAACTTCTGGATGCTACACAAAAACTTTGGCCAGTGTTACCACTTGTACTTCCTTTTTTTTTTGCACAGCTGCCGCTAGGCTGTCTGAGTAGACAATTGTGTCGCTTTGGTAGATCCTCTCTCCATTTTGTGAGACTGGTCCATCTCACAGTAGAGGGAATACAGTTTTGTGAATAGTGGAATAAGTAAATCCTTGTTTCTGATAGCTTCCTTCTTCATAGGGTGTGTGATAGCTAGTGAGGTGTGTCTTGTGCTACAGCTTTTCTGTCAGGGAAGGCACAGGTAAGGCCTCTCTGCTGCTAGCTGTGATTTAGTCAAAGTTATAGTCTGACTTTAGATGTGCAACCTTTTGGCTCTGTAGTGAGTTCTGGCATGATATTTGAAGTCCTTAGTGCCAGTGGTGGTCTTAGATGTCAACACATCTTACAGCAACTGGATTCAGGACTTCAAAATTCAGATCCCTGCAAAAGGCCATGTAGTAACTGGGTATTCTGTATTGCTTGAATGGGTCTTCTTATCTTGATGTTATCCAACACTGCTTCTTCCTTAGATACCAAGATGATTTTGGTCCTTTGCTGGAAGGCTGCACCTGTTACTGTTGTCAGAGGCATAGTCGTGCCTACGTCCATCACCTCCTTGTGACCAATGAGTTGTTGGCTGGTGTCCTGCTCATGATGCACAACTTCCAGCACTACTTCAGTTTCTTCAGTGCCATACGGGATGCCTTAAGAGACAATAAACTGGATCATCTCAAGAATCTTGTCTTCAGGCAGGCGCTTCAAGGCCCAGCAAATGCGAAGCCAGGCCAGTGAGTTCACAGAGGATAGAGGAGGTTGCGGGCTACATCCTTATCCAGTGGGACTGTGTGAGGTGTGCTGCCAGCAGGGTCCCCTGGACCTCTTAGTGGTAAAATGCTTGCCTTCCTAAAGGGAATTGAAGGGACATTTGAAGATCATCTCGCTTCCTGGTGGGGAAGGAGGATCTTATTCAAATGTCCCTTTTGGTTAATTGGCTTGGTGCGTTTTTGGGGTATGCAAGAACCTGAACAGCTCACGAGACCAGCATGGATAGCTTTTCCAATTACTGTTGGTTTTCCATGTGGAAGGATTGAATTACTGAACTTGTGCTTGAAGAAGCAGCAGGGCATATACTTAAAATTAATCCAGCTGCCTGGAGGCTCAGCAGCTGTTTGGGACTCTCATTCCATACCCAACGGTTATTACAGGTAATTATTTTTCTAGAAAATCCTAGTGGTATTGTTGTCCCATTGTGGAGCTCCTTGATGAGAGATCCTGCCTCAGTCTTAACACAGTCTTCCTTGTGGCTGTTGCCAGCATCTGTCCCTGAAAAGAGCTGACTGGAAGAGCTGCTGTCTTTGGTGGCACAAGGGACTGGATGTGTACTTCTCTCTTGGGCCACCTGCAGTGCAGGATGTTCTCTGTGCCAGGAGGAGACCCTTGGCCTCAGCTGGGCCTTGACAGCCCTTGCCTCAGGAGTGCTAGTCTGTGACATTAGAGCCAGAAAGAAGAGAAAGTGTTTAATCCATGTCCTGCTATAGAGTTGGCTTTGTTTTTACTCTGTACCCTTTCACCTGTATGGACTAAGATTTCACTCCCGCGCTAGCATGTGGGTGATAATGAAGGTACAATTCCTTCCAACTGTCCCAGCTCTGGTCAAATACCAGGCTACACAAACATCAGTGTGAGATGGAGCTGTGGAAGAGGTCTATTGCAGGAAAAGGTGTTTGGATTCTTGTGGTTCCCTGTTTTAAAATACGACTTAGTTATGTCATGTTTCTCTTACTCACCTTTTTTCTTAATGCCCCTTGCTTTGGAATCCTGGATTGATTCATTTTATGTTACAAAGCAACAATTAAAATTGTTCTCTAATTACACTGGCTTCTCAATGTGTGATAGAGGTGGTGTACCACGGAGTTTGAGTGCAGTGCTCCAAGAAGATGTCTCCTGGAAACTTGACCTAGCAGCCTGATGGAGGACAGTGAGTCATCTAGGAGTAGGATCCTATCGCAGAGCAGGGCTCCAAATAATTTGCTTCAAAAGATTGCCATAATTGACCTGGAAGTGTTAAAGACACTTACCTGTCCCTTTCCCTGTAAGAACTCTACTACCTGAATTAAATTTTATAAAATATTGCAGTTAAAGTTGCTGACCACAAAGCAATTAAGAATAATCTGCAGTTTGCTCTTCTTCACCATTTCTTTAATGTTGTAAGACTTTAATATCCCACATCAGAATGGCTTTACTGTAAAATAAAAGGAGGTTTTATCATCCCTGACAGCGTTGCCTGTGCACCCCTGCCTCCTTGGGCAGCTACACAGTGGGCTCAGAGTCCTTCCTGCCATTCCAGCCTTATCCACTGTGTTACCCTAACTGTATTCCTGTTCCACAGGAGCCTAAAGAAATGGTGCAAAAAATGCTTTACTGTTGTCTTTAAACGGAGATTATGGAGAATAGTTCAGCCACAGAAACTACATAAAATACGGGACAAACGTCCTCATTCCAAGAAGTACTTTATGATTGTCAGTGTTGATGCAGCACTGGGAAACTTGGAGACAGTCCTGCATACACAGTGTGAGGTCTGCCTACCCTAAGGGGCAGGGAATTCTAACAAAACAAAAATGTTTTATCCTTCTTTCAAGAGGGAACGCTGGATGTGGTGGTAGTGTTGGTCCATTTCTACAATGTTGCAAATGTCAGTGCAAAACCTCATGAGGGACACACACACACACAACAGTGACCATCTTAAAATGTCTCATTTGCTGACGCTTTCATATCCACTTGCTCAAAATCACCAAAATGTATGAGTCAGCCCAACACTTGGGCACCAAGATGCTTGTGTTCAAGAGGCCTGTCAGGGATGCTCTGTGAAGATGTGGAAGATAAGGGATGGTAGCTATTACGTCCTCGTGTAGCCTGTGTTCTTTGATTGGTAGCCTTGTTACTAGTTTTGGTAGTGCCATTTTGTACCCTTTGGGAGCTAGTTGTGATCCGTCTCCCCATCCTGCCCCACCTGTATGAATCATTAGGATTTACTCATTTTTCCTTGTCTCCCAACCTGGTTGTCCTGAGAAGCTGCACGTAGCTGTACCGGGATCTTAGTGACCTGCTGAACTAAGTGCCACTTAACGTGCCATTCTCATTAACCCTTCTGTTCTTCCTTCTGGCCTTCCAGTTGTCCTGTACTGCTGTGTTCCTGTTCATTCTCCAGTCATACTGACCAGGTTTTCCTGTTAGTTCTCTGCCTGTCATGTGTGGGTATGCGTGTACCAGAGCTGCACAAAGCACACAATTTCCTAATGGGCAAAATTTGACTAGCCACATCTACTCATTATCTAACAAACACGTAACGAACTGCACTAACCCTGAAACAGCCTTAATGTGTTGTATTTACACGCATTTTCAATCTGTCAGTCCTCCTAGTTCACACAGTAAAAATTATGCAACATTTTTCATGGTTTTTTATTTTATTTCCAAGCAGACATCTCATTTCTTTCAGAAACAGAATTCTTGCCCTAATATGGGGAAGAAAGCTACACAAAGAAAACGAAACTTTCCAAGAAGTGAAAATTTAAATGAATCAGGAGTGGAAAAATTTCTGTGCTGTTAACTTAGCACAGACAGCAAAAACATCTTTGATTGCCCTCCATCCCGAATGGCAGAATACAAAGGAGCAGAGCAGAATACAAAAGAGATGGTGTGTTACAAAAACATTAAGACCCTTGAACATCTTTCTCTTAGCAACTTCTAGTGTAACCCTCCCCTTGATAAAGAAAAATCTTTCATGCTCCTCTGTTTCTGATGGCAATAACTGTCAGGGCCACATCTTAAATGCTTTTCTGACCGCTTCATCAGTATTCTGCTCAGTAACTTACCTCTTTCAGAGCTATTTTAATATTGCAGACCCTTTAGCAGTTTTAAATATATGCTTTAAAATGTGTTAAGGAAAAAAAAAACAACGACCAAACAAATTGATTTATTACAAAAATGTTTTCTCCTTTCCTTCAGGTACGTAATTTCTTCCCCCACACATTCACCTACCCCATCCATCCTCTAAATTACTCAGACACGGGGTCCGTGACAGGCTGTAGCAAGTCTTGTCTGACAGTTTCTAGGTCTGTTCTTCTGTGGCTCTATAGGATTGCAGGAGCTGCCCAAGGCTGGAAATGTCCCAGCAGGGTGTTCAATTTATTTCTACATCTCTTAGGTCCAGAGGGCTTTCAGATCACTGGGGGTTTATGCATAAACAAATCAGTTCCCAGTGTGTTTCAGAGATGCTTTTAAGTACTGGGTTGCTATTTTTTTTCTTCCTGAATCTATTGATTTTTGATTCATAGCCTGAGTTGGCAGGGAAAGGACCCCAATAAAATGTGAAACCTTCTTCTCAGTAATTTCAGAGAAGTTTCCTCCTTGATATGGAAGGCGTGCACAATATAGGTGATGGTGCAGACCACTTTAATGGTCTTATTTGGGGTGATCTATGTAATTCACTAGGGACCTCATCTCTTTTCTGGTAATGCAGCAGTTACTTCTTTAATAAGGACTATTAAAGATACTCCAGCATGTTACCATCCTTCCTTAAGCACATCCTGTAGGCATGATGGGACTTTTCAAACCAAAAGACAATTAAGTTAAATCTCTTTGAAGAGTTGGATCTAGATTAGCAAAGTTGGTGCTGGCACAAAAGCGGTTAACATCTTCCTGCAGCAACATGGTCTTGCTTCCCTCCTGACTGTTGCCAGTGTGAATGTTGTCTGTCAGAGTGCACAGTCTCTTCCTGGGTGGCATATACCTTCCCTGCCTCGCAGCGAGGTGATGATGAACTGCCTGGTTACTTCTACATCTGTCGTCTGTACGATTTAATTAGGTTGGTCAGCCGAAGGTGCAACACAGTGGGATGCTCTTTTCGCACTTCTGATGTACCTCCTCCAGCTGCTGGCCTTGCTCACTCCCCATCGTTTCAAACACTTCAGAGAAAGCCGCCTCTGTTTGGCAGCTCTTTGTGTGTCTGAACATCTTGCCGAGCTCTTTAGGAAGAGGTTTGGGTGAGAAGGGGTTATCTGGTTAACTGGGGTTATTTCAGACTTCAGCCTGAAAATGTAAGAAGCTATGTAGTGGGGACAGGGCCCTACGTAAGGGAACGATAACTGGAGGCATCTGGATCTTCTGCACAGCTCAGGATTAGCCAGCTTTCTGTCTTCCTAGTCCCCTGCTACCGTATAAAGCATTTTCTGGTCAAGGGGATGCCCAGTGCACTGGGAAGGGCAATGGCTGTGGTTCATGCCTACAGCTCTACAGGACAAGGTGTCCCTCACCTGCCCCACTTGCAGAGCAGGCTGATTTGCAGATCGGTGGTCAAGAAAAGATCTAAAAACTACGGCTGTAGAAGTAATGGCCCAGCACAGATTTTCACAAAAGAAATGAGTGTTTCCAAGGTCCTTGGCCGGAGTTCCTGGACCCATTCCAGTGCTCTGCATGTGATACCTTCTGCTCCTGAGCTGATCGCCTTTCTGAGGTATCAGACATGTATTGTGAAGTGTGACATGAAAGTGGCCTTCCAGCTATGCTTTGTGCTCGTTGCTCCCTGCTTCTGCAGGAGGACGGCTGGTTGCCTTTTGATGAGGGAATCAGGGGAGGTACTGAAGTGATGTAGCCAACATCTTGCAGGAAGTCAGCAGAGGCTGTCAGTCTGTCCTGAGCTTTTTACACTGCCCTTCCCAGGCTGGAATGGAACTGTCTACGATGTAATGTCAAATTTAATGCTATGATGTGCCGAAAAACAGCTGAGGAAACCAACCCTTAGGAAAGCCAGATGCTTTCCTCAGACAAAGCTGAGTGAACTGGAATGGGAGAGAACACAGGGACTGGCAGGCAGCCGAAACCTTCAAAGAGATGCAGCATCTTCAAGGAAGGGAGCAGGAGATGGAGCATCTGGGAGGAACCAGCATAGGCAAACAGGATGACTAGGATTTGGCAAGGCCAGCAAAGGAGTGGGAGCTGTGCAGTATGTCCACATGTAGCATTGCCAACACCAAGCTGCAGAAGACACCGACACGTGCCTTTTTACGTCGCTTGTTTTGCACATGTCTTGAGGAGGAGGAGGAAGCATGCTGTTGTTGCTCAGGAAGTTCAGCGATGGCTGCTGTACTCCTCCTCACCAAAGCAAAAGGCTACAGAGTAAAGCTGGTGGCTTTCAGACCTGGGGCTGAGGGCAGACTGAGTGCTGCACTCCTGATACCTGACTTCCCTGTTCCCCACAGCCAGTGCCATCAAAAAGATTCAGGGGAGTCCTGTAGTAAGTGTGCTTCTGCCCGGTGAAAAGTAGCCTTTGTTGGTGCTGTTCGATTCACCATGCTTACAGCTGCAGGGTAAAAATTATTAAAACTGATAAACTAGAAGGGTCTTCCCCACATTGCCAAACATACAGAAGCTTGGTGCTTGTCTTGCTGAGAAGCTTAAATCATTATACTGAAATTAATTGTTAATTATGTTCGTTTTCTTCTTTAGCTCTAGGGGTTTTCTTTTTCTTTGCCTCACATTTCACATTTGCGTTCAGGGATGAGATGAGACCAGTGTCTAGCAAGAAGAGATTCAGCGATGTGTGGCAAGAACCTTGAAGGAGGCTCAGGAGAATTCCTTGCCTGGGCCTGGGAGAAAGAGCATCCCTGTTGGAGAAAGGTGTGTTTGGCACCAAAGCTGATGGGCTCCTGTTCTGGTGCTTGAGGCTTGGTCCCCGTCAGATTTTGGGGCTCCTTGCCCTTGTATTTCCCTTAAAATTGCCCGGTTTGGGGGTTTGTTTGTTTGTTTTTTAAGCTATTGAAGGAAGGATGGCATGAGTGATTCCAGGAAAGCAGAACAAGAAAGGTCACCAGTCTGTCTTGAGCTGAGATTGACTGTTTGGAGAGTAACAGCACAGCTGGATCAGTAGCATTTAGGACTGAAAGGTAGGATTGGTCTGGATATTTCTTCTACCTCCTGTTCAATGTCATTCAGCAAGGTGTGTCAGCTGATGCTGACTTTGAAGAAGTACTGGTTTGAATCCCTCATGCCTTGAATTGCCTGCAGCCTTGTGTGCCTTCCTTTGCTCCTAAGGCAGCAGGCCAGGTGATAAGATATCACCAGGAGGTTACAACTATGTTAGTTCCTTGTTATCATTAGACTTAGGAAAAGTCCACCCCAATGGTTCACTCCAAGGCAAATTCAGATTTCAGATACTCGCATCGGTCTGAGAAAGAACTGATGTGCCCATTCTCTTTGGGAGAGGAGGCACCTCACAGCCAGGAGGCTGTTTGCAGGCTGCAGGCTGCCAGAACCTGTCATCACTTCACAAGCAAACAATCACACACATGGCTGAAGCTAATCAGATTGGTACCAGCATCCTCCAGGTGTCCGCAATTCCTATTTTTAGTTTTCTGAGCATCACCATATCAACAGCCTCCAGCTTGTTGGTCTTTCCTTGAAATGCTGGCATCGATTAGACGTTCTTCAAAAGCCATCATGTCAGTAACAGTGACAGGTCACTGAGACAGGGCTTTGCTTCACAATAACCTTAAGCCAAGCTCCTGCTCGTGTAAGTCTGACCCTTTCAGAGGCTTCTAGCCCGAGCAGCTGTGCTGACCCCAGCTGTGGGCAGAGGACCAGCCTGGGGAACTGTCACTCCGATCCCCCTCAGAGGCAGCAACGACGCAAGGGACTCCAGGGGTACTCCTGCCAAGGGGGAGCTGCTCCCTCCAGCTGAGCTCAGCCGAGCAGCTGCTCTGCCCATCCCTTAAGGAGTCTAGGGAGGATTACCTGGGGAAGCAAGGTTTTCTGCAAGACTGCTTCATCCTTGTAGTCTGGCAAACGGTGTTTTTTTAATGTTTGGCTGCAGCTGGGATTGTTAAGATGTGTCCAACAGCTGCTGCAAGGTGTGCTGGAGCATGTCAGCTGAGCAGTGTCACCTGCAGAGCAGCGGGGCTGTGCCAGCGGGTGAAACCTGCTTCCTCCATCATTTCCTTGCTTTCCCAGCAGGCAGCTTCCCCTCGTGGAAGTTTGTTCTACCTTCTGCCCCAAGGGCCTTAACGCCCTCCTGCTTAAAAGCTCCTGCGTGACCTGGTGCCTATTGTGCCTGCTGCTGTCTCTGACGGTGGGGAGTGTTTTATGGTTTCTTCTCTTTGTTTTACAATGCAAAACTCAATATAAGAACTGCTGATTTTTTTCTCTGGATGGCTTCAGTTTGGTGCCTGGTACCTTTTAAGGTTTTAGTAACTTGGGTAACCCGTGGTTTTACTGCCAGACTTGAAGTTTTCGTTGTGCCCTTGAGAACACAGCTGAGAGCCATGGGACATGCGTGGGGCTCTGCTCTGCAATGGACATCTCCTGCTGCACCTGCACCCAAGTAAGCCACAGAAGTAGTTACCAGAACCACCACAGAGCAGCCTAAACAGAAATTTTTAGGATCTGTGAAGGGGTGGCAGTGAGCTACGGGGGTGCTTTCTGCTTGCTTCTGCCTGCCGTGCTCGCAGGAGTGAGTGCCTGAGAGCTGCTCGGGGTGGGCTGTCTTCAGATGGTTGGTACCCACCTTAAATACCTTCTACCATCGCGGCTACTGCACAGCAGCCAGAGGAAAGGTCGCAGGTTGATAGGCGCTGTGGAGAGTAGGTTGCTGCCTGGCTGGCTGTCCTTTCCAGCCCTGAGTCAGGCTCTTACCACTTCTTCTGAAAAACCTCTAATTCTGACCAGCAGGTTCATAATCCAGTTGATTTCTGTGGTTTATGCTCTAAAAAAAAGCGCCTCAGAGCTGCAGCTCTTGTCAGGGTCTCCCGTATCCCTCCGGGAAGGGCACTGGGAGATGCACACACACACCTGGGTGGCTTGTGCTGTTTAGGAGCCCCCAAAGAGCAGCATCGCAGGTGGGAGCAGCAAACTTGATGCGTGCAACGTGTGGTGCACCATAGCACGGACCCCGGGGAGCCCCAGGTACACATGGAGGAAAGAGATGGGGGGCTTGGGCGCTTTGTTTCTGAGTCGGTGTGGGGTGCCGCAGGAGAGCTGCGTGTGCCTGCTGAGCTGTGAGCCTGCTGAGCTGTGAGCCTGCTGAGCTGTGAGCCTGCCGAGCGAGCTGGGGGGTACACGGGCACGGCGGCTTGTCCGTCTGGGCTCCTGCGGCTCTGTGAGCTGGGACGCACATCTGCCTGGAGAAATGGTGGCGGCTGGGGCTAAACGGTGGCTTTCAGTCCATTTCTCAGGCGTGCTGTAATTGTGTCTAGACAGGCAGCACTTGGATGGCTGCCTTGTACCTTGCGGGGAGAGGAGCTGCTGCTCCCAGTGGGTTTTGCCAGCTCTCCTTTGTCTCCAAAGGGTTTTAACTCTCCTCGCCTACAGTAGAGATGCTTCCTGGCTATTCTGCCTGCTGGCTCGCTTACAAATCGCATCCAGCACAGGGGACCACAGGTATGCCACTCCTGCTGCCTGGTGGGGCAGAGGGAAGGGGAGCACGGGCAGCAGGACCCCCACCACACCTGCACGGCTGCTGCCTGTGCTGCCACAGCAGCTCTCCTGGCACTGGGAATTATTTACAGTCTGCGGCGGTCTCTGAGCTCCCTCTTTCTGTATTCTCCAAAGGTTCTTCTAATGTGACTGTCAGCATGTAAATGAAACCCTGTACAACGCCTGCAGCTCTTCAGCAGGGTCGTGGCTCGCCTCTTCCAGCCGGTCGTGGAGCCAGGGGGGAAAAAAACAGCAAAGATGAAAACACTGTAGAAAATGAAGGTTAGAAAGAGGCATTTAAGTTAAAAAACTAGGCAGCAGGGATTATTCTACTGCAAATAATGAGGGGGATGTTGTGAAGCCCAGGTCCTGGGGGGCTGCTTAGCTGCCTCTCTGGCTTGCTGGGGAGGGTGTGGAGGCATCAACTGGTTGCACCTTTGGTTGCTTCTGTTCCTTGTTCGGTGGCCTTTGCTGTGAGGCCACCCATGTTCATATTGCCATATTGCCACAGTAAAACTGGGCACAAAGCTCGAGCAGTACTTGAGGGAGGGGGAGAGAGAGATTGTTTTCTTTTGGAGTCGAGTTTCTCTAATTGTGCATCAGTTTTGTGGTGCATCTTTTTGTTTGTTTGGGTTTGGTTTTTTTTTTGCCATAGCAGGTTATAGTGCAAGAGGTTGTTGTCAGTTCTGTGATCTGATAGTTCAGATTTTAATTATTAAATAAAGGATCGCATTCTTAGATGCAGAGCTTTCCTCATCCCTCATAGTTGTGTGGATACCAAAATACTGCTTGGGGTCTTCTGCACCTCCTGTTTCTCATCTCTATCCTGAATTCCCTTGGGAATCACTGCTTGAAGAACAGGTTTGAATTCAAGTAAGATCAGACTGAACGTGACACCTAAGACATGCTAGACTAGGGCTTGAAGTGGACCTAGTCACCCTTTAAAAGGTCTTTTTCCCTGTTTCCACCTTTCTGGCAACTGTGTATATAAAGCAACTCAATCTCTGGTGATCTGTGTTATGGAGCATCTTAATGGGAATTAATTTGAGCAGCAATCTGTCCACAGGTCGATTCACTCGATTGATACCCCAATAACCCGTGTGCTGAGTACCTGCTGTGCTACCCAGCACCGCTGAGCAGATGGAGTAATGCTACCGCACGCCTGCCTGGTGTAGCTGGGAAACTAATTGACCATATTTTCAGAATTCATCTGCTGGAAGTGCTTACAGCAGCTGTTGATTTCTTTCCCAGTTGCAAGTGAAATGCAAGTAATAATAAAGACCTTTTGTGTGTCTGGGGTGTCCAGGTGGATGATCGTGTTGTACAGGGAAAGTGTTAAAGAGGGCTGCAGGCGAGAAAAGGCTTATGGAAAGGCTGTGTTCACCACAAAGGTACCAAACCTTCCAGTTACACCTGTATTTTATTGGATTAATGCAGTTACAATGCCGTATGGAGGGCACCTCCCCAGGCAAACACCACATGCTGTCCACGAGCATCTCCTCCCCAAACGCAGACAAGCAGAAGAAGCTAGAGCTCTGCGGTGTGCTCCAGAGGCAAATGGGTTTGGCTTTGTATTAGGAGAGAGAGGAATCTCTTCCCAGACGGAGGAGCTGTGGCATGGACACAGGCAGGGGCAGCGCACACAGTAATGCCCAAAGCCGTCGGATGAGCGGGGCTAAGAGCGGAGCTAAGCCTAGTCTTGCAGCGAGAGCTGGAGCCACTGGTTCAGGGTGGTGAGCAGGGAAAATGGAACGTGTTGAGGCTGTTCCAGCCGAGGTTTGTCTGTACAAGGAGAAGAGCAGTAGAGTGCCCTGACATGAGGCCAGCTTACATGGTACGGCAGGGCTTGTCTGGCCTTTTCATCCAGGACCTACTGGAGATGGCTTTGTAAAATCCTGCTGGGCGGGAGAGCGTGGCAGGGCTGTATTTGGCTCCTGGAAACTGGGATGTGCAGATGCCCTGTGTGCTGACAGGTGTGTCGGCCAGGGAGAATCCTGGGTCTGATCCTGGGGCACACCACCTTCCTTACCGGGATGGTCCTGAAACAGCTCTCACCTAGGCATGGGCTGTAACTGGAGTTACCACAGCAGTCGGGACAAACCCTTCTCCTAGCAGTGCTCCTGACAAGGAGAGGGGCACAAATGGAGAGTGGTTCCAAAGAGATCACCAACACGTTTTGAGACACGGTGCATGCAACCTGTCCCAGCTGAACAAAGAGGTTCAAACCTATCACAGGCATGACTGGAGCTATCCTAGGCCTTGTTCGTTATTTAGCGTCCCCAGCAGATGACAGGGTGTGTGGTAGTTAAACAGTGGCCAACCTTTTGCTGGTCCTTGGGTTAGGAAGAGAGGGGACACCACAGTAGCGTTGCACTTCTCGTGTCATCAGACCTACCAGAGGGCTGGCAGCCACCTCTCTGCCTTGCAAGGAGCCATAAAACACGAGCTGGTGGCACAAGGGAAGGTTTCATTTGCAGCTGGCGCAATTTTCTCGAGCACCGAGACTGCCCCAGATTTATGGGCAGACCTTTTGATGGAGACACCAGGGATGCTGTTGTTTCTCCATCAGTGCTTAGTTTCCAAGTTTCCTTGCCAAATTTTTGCTCTTGGCTGCTGATTGAAGGGATCAGGATTCTTTTCAAAAAGGTCACGTCCTGCCCTCTTATTAGGACTGCTGCACATGAGCCTTCTGCAGGCTGAGGGTCCAGCAGCGGGAGGGCAAATGCGTTCCCAGCACGTAGGTGGTGGAGATAAGGGATGCTGTCCACTTGGGTCCCGTGTGCTCTGCGAGCCTGGCAGCTCCCAGTGGCATGATGGCCAACCTTCCACTGCACACCCCGGTCTGCCCCTCAGCACTGCTGCGCCCAACGCTGAGGGACTCCCTGGTTTGCCCCTGTCTTCTTCCCCTCCCTCCCCAGAAGTGGGAAGCGCTCGTACTTTTTCAAGCAGGAGCGTTGAGGTTCGGTGTGGGAAGCTAGCCGTGCAGGTGGGCTGCCGTCCTGCTCTTCACGCTGGTGCAGAGGGCGCCTGGCCATCAGCAGTGACCACATCACACCAAGCAGCACTGCTCACGGCCGAGGGGAGCACAGCACTGCCCACGGCGTGTGAAGCAGAGGGAGGAGAGGGCCCCACACCTTGTCCCCAGCCCAGGAGTCTGCTGCAAACCACAGCCCGCGCAGCCCGGTACCGGCCCCGCGGTCAGCAGCAGAGGATCTTGAGGAAGGCTTTGCGGAAGTCGGTGTTGAAGGTTGTGTAGATGATGGGGTTGAGGGCACTGTTGACGTAGCCAAGCCAGGTGCTGGCACTGTAGAGCCCAGGGGGGACGTGGCAGGATGGGCAGTGGGTGTTGAGGATGTGAATCAAGAAGAAGGGCAGCCAGCAAACTATGAATGCTCCTGGGTATAGAGAGAGGGAGAAAACAATCCATGACTTTAGAGAAGCAACTACTTGGGAAGAGGCCTGCACCTGTGGCCTCTCCCTCCACCCTCTCGCTATTCCCACTTGCATGTCCGCATTTGGTGAACACGGAATAAATAGCATGTATTCCCAGTACAGCCCGACTTGGCAAGAGCTCAGGCTCCTTGGGACCAGTTATGTGAATGGATGGATGGGGCTTCAGAGGTGGCCTGGTGACCAGCAAAAGCAAGTGGCCACAACTTAGAGGGAAAGGCTGCTGCCTTTGCTGCTTTAATCCGTTAAGACAAGGGCTGCATTATTTTCTTACTACTGCTGAGTTAATGAGGGGAAGCAGTGTGTCTGGTGACCGTGGCAGGCGGCTGGGGTGCCACTGTCCTGGCTTCTCCATCCAGCTCTATGAGGTGGTTCCTCTGCTGTTCCTTGCCTCGATTTCCCCTTCTGTAATTGGACCTAAGAGCTGCTTCATGTATAGAAACTTAGGATTCCATCTAAAGTGCCAGCTTAATAATAATGAAAATCATTATAATATAATAATGATGATGATAGTAGTAGTAGTAATAGTAATAATAATGAAAGGTAAAGGGAGAGCAAAGGTGCTGGCTGTTCCTCCCTCTAGCAGGGCTTGTTGGCCACTGATATAAAACAAAAGAATAACAAAACATAAATAAAATGCTAATATACTTGGCTCTCAAAATTTGAGAGCATTACCCTAGATCCCTAAATGTCCCACTGTTGTCTCTCCCGACTTTGTGGAGCAGCTGAAGTCTAGGCTTGGCTTGCATTTTTTTAATCTCAATACTGTATTAGGAGATTCCTTTCTCTTGCAAGCCCCAAACCATCACCCCTTGCACCCCGCTAGACAGCGTGGCTCTCACTCACCCAGGACAATAGCTAGCATCTGTGTAGCCTTCCTCTCCCGAAGCTGGATCAGCCGGGGCTGCTGGTGCGCTAGCTTCAAAGAGCTGATGGTTTTGCCATTGCTGAGCCTCCGTACCTCCAGTCCTGGCTTCAGACTCTTTCTCTTCTCTTCCAGCCTGCTGTGTTGTGTAGTCCCCGGTGGCTTGGTGAGGGATGCCTCATGGCAGAAGCTGCGGTACCTCTGCAGGCTGAAGATGGTCAGCAACTTCCTTTTAGGAGACATCTCCTGGCCTGAGCATTTGAGTGGGAGACAGGGGGAAAAGGCGCCTCGGCATCTGTTTGGCAAAGCTTTTCTCTCCGGGTGTTCCTGCAAAAGAGGATGCCACGGAGAACTGTGACCATCCAAACCATTCACTGGGTCAAAGGATGATGAGGGAAGTTGTAGGAGTCATCCTTTGACCCACTTGCTGCTCAGGTTTGCACCACATCCTCTGGACTGACCCTGGCTTAGCAGAGGGGTGAACCAGCACAGGACAACTCTCCATCCCACCAAGGAGAAGGATGAGAACAAGAAGAGCTGACACACTTGCTCTGCTAGACTTTCACTTGTATTTTTCAGTTGGCCCTGCTCCCCTCGACATCCCCACCCTTTTTTTAACGTAGCTTCACTGTGAGAAAATGGGTAATGCAAGCAGATATGCGTGACCAGGCGATCCCTTTCAAACCATTCTGCTGGTTCCCATGGTTGCAGATATTTCATCTAGAAAGGTCAGTAGAACAAATGCTCCACGCGCCATGAGCATTTTGGCTTCCTGTCTGTCAGATGAAGAGTTGTGTTGTTTTGGTTTTGGGTTTTTTCAATAATCTACATTAAAGCCTGTGAAGCCCTGAGAACGAGGCTTCACAAAACAAAAATCAATAAATGAAGAAATTAGCCAGACTGCTGCATGGCTGAGAAAGCCCTGCTCTGAAGAAATATTGAAGTAGGCTTTGCTCTTTTCTAGTTGCTTTGTTCTAGAGGGCAGAGATACACAGGGAGCATCCTCTTTCTAGAGGGATGGAAAGGATTTAACTGGAGCTTCTGCATCTCAAATATCATGGTGTATGAATGAGGGCTGGGATGAAAACATGCCATATCCCTTCTCTATGCTTTCCATTCTGTGCTTTGCCCCTTTGCAGAGGAGAGATGATGCATGCCCTGTCCTCTTTGACAGCTCCTGCTGCATTGATGTGGATCTTACTTTGTGTGCATAACACGGTTTGGTGCTGGCGCTGCGGCTGCCCTGCCAGGTGAGCGTTCGCTTCTTTTGTCTTTGTCTTAGCACGAGGTAAATCCGGACATAAAGCAGCAGGGTTACCATGAAGGGGAGGTAGAAGGACACCAAAGAGGAGTAGATGATGAAACTAGGGTTGGATATGGAACAGACACTGGGATCCCCTGGGGAGGAGAAGAGAGAGAGAGAGGAGCGGCTGAGCTTAGTACAGGGAGACGCTGGCGTGTTGGCAAAGCAAGTCGCAAGGCGGACAGGGGACAAAGGCAGTCTGAGGAGTGCAAGGATCTCCTGTCCCTGGGGTTGCAAATTATACTCTGACCTACCCACTCACCTAATGGATGCTTAAAATGGACTCTACCTAGGGCCATCTAGCATGACCCAGTAGGCATCTGCCTGCTTTTCTGGCCAACAGCTCTGCCCTCTTCTCTCAAGTCTACTCCCATCCTTTCTCCTTTCGCCCTCTCTCCTACTCCTCTGCGCTGCCTGGATGCAGAGGTGTGCCTTCACCCCATCAGTCTGGACCAGGCAGTGGGGGACAGCAGCACTTCCCACCCCATCTCCTTCCCACCTCAAGCACCACACAGAGGATGGACGGGGAGCAGGGGACTTCTGCCTGTGGCTCAGGGGGGAGGAAGGCTCCCCTGCCCCTCCGCCTTCAGGGAGAATGGGCTGCCCTTGGTGAGAGCAAGGAGAAAGACCAACCTGCTTCCAAGGAGAAGGCCAAATTGTTGGCTCTCCTCAAGGGCTTAGGTGAGGAAGCAGCCAGCCGGTTGGATGGGAAGGAGGTTTCTCACAAGCAGTGCCAATATGCAGTCCTTGCTGTTTAGAATGTGTCCTGAATCAGATTTAAAGCTGGAGCTGTTGATACCACTAAGATGCAGTAAGGAGGGGGTGGGGTGGGGGTGTTGGACACGCTGCACCTCTGGAGATTTGCTTTGTGTGCCCAGAGTGATTGCCTGGAGGGGGAGGGGGTGTCTGTAGACCTGGACACCGTGTCAGTGTCTGCCTGAGCAAATTGCAAGTTTATAGACAAAAGCACATCTGCTCTCCAGCACTGGAGGTTTTTCTCACCCTTCACAGTGCACCTTACAGTTCCCTAAAATTTCCTGTAACTAGGAAAGTCTGCAGGGCCCACATTAAATCACCTGGCCATACACAGGGCACCTCCGTGTCCCAGCCCTCCCTGCATGCTATTGTTCGGGATGTCACCTACCTGTAGTATTGAAGCCGAAGAGGAGAGGGCACGACACTGCAAACGCCAGCATCCAGACTATCACGATCATGAGAGAAACCCTCCTGCAGGAGCTCTGCCCAGTGCTGTACTGGTACTGAACTGGTTTCACCACTGCAGTGTATCTGCAGACCAAACCAGCTCCAGAAAGAGGAGAGGTAAGAATGGAGGGAGGAAAAGGACCAGGTTTTAAAAGGAGAAATGAAAGCAATATAGGGGACATGATGGTGAATGTGGTGAAGAAATGGAAGAGGAAAGGAGAGAAGATCAGATGATGGCATCAGCGATTTGTGGAAATAGTAAGTGGGGTGTTGCAGGGAGGAACAGAGGAAATCAGAGTTAGTTGGCAGCACTGCAGGGAAATGCTTGGCAGACCTGCCGGCATTGTGAAGCTCCTAGGTTTGAGATACCTGCTGGATCTAGAAGCCCCAGGAAACCCCCTATCCCTTGAGCCCCTAAGGTTATATGTGTCCTGCTGGGAAAGAGCAGTCTCTGGAGCAACCGCAGCCTGCTACACCCTGTGCCTCATCCACCCGCTCTGGTGTCGGCCTTGTTGACAGCCAGAGGATTGCCCATGGTTGGTGTCCAGGGCTTTTGGCTGCTGGGATGCCCCAGGGGATGCAGCTCTGCAAGGCTCGGATTTGGAAGCCACAGGAATCTTGTCTTCAGGATAACCTGGGGGCTGCTCCTTGCAGGCACAGCCAAAATGAAATGGGGATAAAGAGTCCCGTGGAGGAACACCAGACCAACCCAGCACTGAGAGCTGCTTCATAAGATTACCCTTGAGCAGCATATTACAAAGGTACAGCACGCAGCGCTTTTTTCCTTCCCCCACTCCTTGGTCCTAAGGGCACCACGTGTGCTGAGGTCTTGGCTCCCAGCCCTCAGCGTTGCTTAAAATAGGCTGGTTTAAGATGCAGAGAAACAGGGCAAGGCTGAAGATTACGCAGCGATAACCTTCACCCCTCCCTATGCCTACGGCAGGATTGCGTTCGTTAAGACTTCATGAGAGAGGTCTCCAGGAGAAACCCTCTTTGACAGCCGATGGGAATTAGATGGCCAGTTCTGGTCCCTGCCTTCAAAAAGCACGAGGATATGGCCGAGCGCCTACCGGTGATGTTCCACTGCTTGTGCCTCTCTGCCCTCAAGTGCAGGCACCTTCCAGCACACGGTGGGCAGAGCCTATTAACAGCAGTGGGGGCAGTGACAGACTTGCAGGGAGGTTTGTGTCCCTGAAGACAGCGATGACACCTGTGCAAACCCCACTTTCCTGCCCCAGCCACACCACGGTACAGAGCCGACCCCCACCTCCAGACTATCCCCTTGGATGCTGTTGGCTCTCACCTGTCAATGCTGATAGCGCAGAGGTTTAAAATGCTGGCTGTGCACATCATTACATCCATGGTGACGAAGATGTCGCAACAGATGCGGCTGAACGTCCAGACTCCTCCCGTCACCTGCACCAGCAACCACAAAACTGTCAGCCTGGTTCTGCACCGAGTCCTGACGCGTTACGTATACAGGGGTGCTCTCCTCCAAGGGTCTCAACAGCTACGTGAGTTCATGTCTGCCGTGAAGTGCAGATGGCAGAAGGTCATGGAGAAGGAGCTACACCTTGATTCCAATCCTTTAGTTACTCTCACAGAGGGAGGCAGGGTGAAAAAATAGGTAGCAGCTATCCTTTCCCTTGAGCCCTAGCATGATAGATTGATTTAAATCTGATATCACTGTATATCTCCTTTGATTAAGGATCATCTGATTAAATCTAAGGGCTGAAAGTGTTTCTCAGCTTAGCTGCTGGAGTCCTCTTGCAGGCAGCGAGCTGGGAAAGTGCTGCAAATTTTATGCATTTATGTATGAAACGGACCTGAGAGCCCAGGCTTCTCTAAAACCTTAGTTGGATTCTGATCTCAGTTACATATTTTGATTATTAGATCTGAGCGAGAACTCACAAGCTACTCAGATAAAGGGTTTGGGTTTGCTACCATGCCCAGCTTTTGTTCCGGTTGGTTTGAAATTTTAATCTGAAGCGTGTAAGCATGAAAGCTTAGCTGTGGCTGATCTTCGTGATGGGGAAATGCATTTTTTTGGCCCAGCCGTCAAGTTCTTGACAATGACCTTTTTGGATGACAACATATGCTCCAAGCACCGTGTGGCACTGCTGTCCCCGGGGCTGGGATGACAGCCTGACTCGAGTGCTCCTCGCAGGAGATGAACACGGAGGCAGCCCGCCCTCCAACAGATAAGCCTGCTGGATGAGTGCAGCAAAGGAATCTAAAAGCTGCACTGGGTGCAGAAGCGGGGGTAAGAGAGAAAGAGGAACTGGCGCTCGTTCCAGATCTTTCTGCTTACATTTAGACCTCATCTGGAGTACCGCATCTGGGTTTGGGACCCCAGTACAGAAAAAACATCGATAAACAGGAGCGAGTCCAGCGGAGGGCCACCAAGGCAGTCCCTGGGGTTGGAGCACTTGTCCGGTGAGGAGCAGCTAAGGGAACTGGGCTTCTCAGCCTGGAGAAGACGTGGCTTTGGGGGGTGTGGGGGTGCTAACAGCAGTCCCCTAGTGCCTACTAGGAGGTTATTGAGAAAGTTGGAGCCAGGTTACTAAGCAGATGGAGCCAGGTTTTTCACAGCAGTGCAGGGTGGAAGGACAAGAGGCACCAGTCGTAAGTTGAAAGAAGAGAAGCGCAAACTGGTCATGGAGGTAAACTTTCTGACCATGAGGACGGTAAGGCAGTGGAGCTGGCTGCTTGGTGAGTCTGGCCAGGCTCCATCCTTAGGGGTTTCCAGGACCCACTCAACAATTCCCATCCCAGATCAGGCTGGAGAGGGTGCCACAACTAAGCCTGGCTCCTAAGGCAGTGGGTGAACCCTGCAGCAAGTGCCAGTGCCTAGGAGGGACGCGGCTCCCTGCGGAGAGAAGCGCTTGTATAAACACAGAGTTCATTTTGTACGAGTTGTTTTCAGCGTTGTTTACGAAATAATCCTGAGAAACTGAAATGGTTTTGATCGTGCCAGCGTTCCCGCACATGGGCACAGTGACTCACGGAGTCTTTGGGGTGTCCTCTGCGGGACCCAGCTGCTGCGTGCCAGAAGTCAGGTACTGGATGAGGTGGTCTTCCATGAGACCCCCTCTGAATGAATGCAGGGCAGAGACATGGGAACTGGCTTGCAAAATGCAGTAGGAAATGTGCTTTCATCTTCAGTTCTCTGATACTTGTGGGGCTCCTTTGTTTTCTTTTTTAAAAAAGCAAGCAAAGTAAAAAAAAAACAACAAACGAACAGAAACAAACTAAACCCTTAGAGATTTTCTGCACAATTAGGTGGGCCACAAGATGTGCAGACTGAAGGCCGTCCCTCTGAAACTGGGGACCTCAATAGGTAGGTTCAGTTTTCAAAGAAACCCCACGCCGTTTTTGCTTTGGTTGCAGGTTTAGAGATCTGCTTGACCACCTCAAAATATATAAAAAAATCATAAATGCTGGCAGCCTTTGCAGCGGGACCCAGTAAGGGGTGTTTCTGTAGTCTGAGGCAAAATGCAACGCAGCGTCTCTGTGAGCTGCGGAGTCTGAAGAATATTCCACCAGGAGCCAGTGGCAGGTGTTTGGTGCAAGCCAGCTGCTGCTAGCCCGGCAGATGTGCAGGCTTTTAACTGACGGCGTTTCCAAGGTCCTGAGCACATTCAAATGCGAAGCTCAAGAACGTGTACCATTAAATCTGAAGAAGGTGCTGGTGGGAATGGCTCTGAAGCGAACCCTTTCAGGATGATGCATTCAGATCACACCACCTGCATACTGAGCTGTAGCTTGCATGAAGAGGATACTTGACATAATCCAAACGTTTGGGCTTAAACCCCATCCTCGCTTCCACCAGCCACCAGTTCCAAAATGGGTGTAGCTTTGCTGAAGTCGGTGAAGTAGTTAATATTTACCTGTGGGCTATGCGAACCCAGAATCTATTCCCAAATTTAACAATGAAGAGCCTTTTTATTACAGGCCTCGTTCATAATATTTTTTCATTCTATTTCTGCTCTTCCTTTGATTACTCTGTTCCGCTCATCTTTGCTACAGCAGCAAGAACTCGCTAGTGTGCTGGCAGGGTACCTGCTCTTCATCCCGCTGGTGCCTTTTGTCCAGGAATCTCAAAGCACATCACAGGTGTTAATTGGATGAACCCTCACAACTGCCTGGGTGAGGTGGATGGTGAAATATTATTTTCTTACAGCTGATGAGAGCAAACCACATAGAGGTAAGCTGACAGAATCTCTCATTACCACTCAGTTTGTGTGCAGCAGAAGTGGGAATAGAGTCCAGGATAAAATCCCGGCTCTGGGAAAGACAGTGCTAAAGCTCCTTATAGACTGTTCAGGTCAGGTTCTCACCTCATCTTTCTTGATTACTAGTCCAGTCTGCTTTAGCCACAAAATATATTATTATTTGAACTTTCCAACCCTATAGGAAGTCTTTCAGTTTAAAAAAAAAACAACAACCAAAAAACCCACTGTGCATTCATAAACTTATGCAAATCCACCACTCTCTGGAATCCTTAAAAATAAAAAGAATCTCTGAAAATCAGATATGTGTGAAGATGCCGCATTGAGCAGTAGATGGATTTGAAAGTATGAACACAAAGTTACACGAGGTGATGTCAGGCATGCGAGCAGTGGTGCATCTAAGCACGCTCACTCAAGTGCTGCGCTTAAGGAAGGGTTCTTCTTGAGGGTGCTGTTAACCCCCTGCAGCTGTGAAACAGCTGCTTATATTTTTGCATGGCAGGAGTAACCAAGAGCACGCGTGCAGTCAGACCTGCTGATAAGTGGGAAACTGCCGAGCTGCAGTAACTCGGTTGTCTGCCCTCCCTTTGATGGTGACCTGGCAAGCTCCTTGAGCTCAAAGAGCTGTTGTAGGTCTCGCTACTCCAGCGTGGGAGCCACAGAGGAGGAGACAGCCTTACTCTCGCTTGCTCTGAAGAGAGCTGCAGGTTGGACCTCAGTGACAATCATCTTCTGAAGCTTTTTTCCCATTGAAAGTAGAACTGGAAGTTGTGAGAAGACTAAGGAGGATGCTCCAGGCTATGCTGCTCTATGTCCTCCTCCATTTATACAATTACTATAAGGCACGATGGTATTCAATGCCATCAAGCTTTAGTGGGCAGGGCACCCTAATGCCACTGTCTTAGAAACCTTGGTGAGCTTCAGTAGTCACACCAGCCACAACATCAGAGGTCAGTGAAGAACTGGGGTAGCAGTACAGCTATATTAGACATATCTGTTGACCCCTGAAGACTGCTAGACACAATGCTGAACAGCATTTTTGTGCCAGAAGCTTCATTAGGTAGAGATGAGGATTCTGAGGTTATAAAATGTTCCTGTTGCTCTGTCACAGCCTTCCCCAAAGGCTTCCCAGAAAGAGACAGTTCTGGTCTGCAGGACTGATAAAATGAAAAATTTCATGGAGAAGGTTGAGGCCACAGATGGCTCTAAAAATTGAGTGCAAAGCACAAAGTTCACAAGTGATATTTAAATCTGAGGTATTCATCCACCTTTAGCTTCTCAATAAATCGGTCTCAGATGTCTGGTTTGGCAAACATTCGGTAGATGATTAGCTATTGTACACGAGTTTGGGGACTGAATGACGACTTCGCAATTTCCAGGGCCATAGCTTCATAGTACTGAAGCATGATGCCGTTTCTGCTTCATTGGTAGCAGCGCTGATCCACAAACAGCAGCAAATATCTAAACGACTTCAGGGCTTTTTGGAGTGTTCTGTAAATCTTACTCTTGCTGGAGTCCTGCAGCCTGGTACTCTAGGAGGTACTGCTGGGAGTGGTAGTTCAGGTTTGGGATGCTTGTGGGTTCTTCTCCCTGTTGTTCAGGTGGCTTTTGGTAAATCAGCTACTTTGATTTACCCAAGATTTCATTACCCAATTATTATAAATAATGGAATTACCCATTCCATTACAGCTGGAAACCAGTCTTGAATGGGTCTGCAAACACAGCTAGACAACAGATCTACGGCCGTGCTCACAAATCACAACCACAATACTGCCATGGGGACAGACGCTGCTTCCCAGATGTGCCTCAGTCCCACCCTGCCCACAGCAAGAGCGAGTGCTCAGTCTTTTCGGATGGAAAGCATATTGTGCTTTCATTAAAGACTGGAATATGCTTGAGGTGCACTATTCCAGTCTCAAATAAAATTTGGCTTTTCATAATAATTTTCAATTGCAATCAAATTGCAGAGTCTAATCCTGTCTAGCTGGGATGGCTCCACCCCACCCCGCCCCGATTTATTCCTTGCTTTTTTAATCATTCAGTGTCACACCACAGCCCTGCACGCATCCAGCAGGCCAGCTCCAGGGCTGTTCCACAAGGAGCAGTTTCAATGCTGCTGCTGACTTCATTAGGAACGTCATCACACATGCGGTTATCGTGGTGCTCTCTTTGTTCCTTCACTCCGCAGCGACGCTATATAAAAATAATTAACCATCAGTGCCCTTATTAATAATGCTTATACACCGAGCAAACCTTCAATTTCTCTTAATTGTAGCCTTGCTGAGACAGCAGCGGGCACAGTTTGGGAGAGCGGCCTGGATTAACGCAAGGGAAATGCCCAGGCTGGGTGCCAAAGCCTACAGCTGTGTTGCCTACTCAACATACTCCAGTGGCAGAGGAGAGCTGCAGACCACTGCCAGTCCCCTGCTACTCGATCGAACCACCTCGTACCCCCAGAGTCGGTCTGGCACTTGCTGGTGGTGTCCTGCCTTGTCCTACTTTCTGTCCACACGCTGCGCAGTCCATCTGCACGAGTCAAAAGCCCGCTCTGCTTCTCCTTTGTTTTGCAGGAAAGAGGTCAGCCAAAGGTGGGCAGCTGCCACCAGAATATCTACCCTACCCTTCAGCCCGATCCCCGCTTGGCCCTTGCAGAAAGAGCACGAGGCTTCTGCGAGATCATGGCTCAGAGGCTTATTCTGTCTGCGTTAGCACGAGAACAGGGTACTAGGGCTCAGCTGAAAGCTTACCGCTGACAGGTGCTCACCCCAATCCTAGACCTACCAATTTTTGTGAATTAGTGTCAAAATGCTGAACAGAACAGATAAAAATGTCAGCTGTACCATACCTTCATGTATTTGCTTCAATAGAAATATTTATACCAGGAGTGGCTTCAGTAATTCAGGGGGTTGACATGGGGCAGCGGGTGGGATTTGGTTTCCACCCTTGCTGCCCTGCAAAGGTGGAAACCATTGTTTTATCTGGTGGTGTTGTCCATACTATGCATGGTTGTGCCACTACATTTTTACACCGGCCAACATGCAAAGATCAAGGAAATAGAGTATAAGACACCCCAGGGCTTGATGAGTCCTTTGAAGTTACTGTGAAAATGCTCACATGACTTAAAGAGATTTCGGAGCGTGTTCTTCAGCTTCATCCCTTTGTCAGCCTGCTTGGAGAATTGCTTGGAGGTGACCTAACATCATGGACATCAAGGCTCCTCAACTCCACAGGAGATGAGGATTTGACTTGTTTTCTGGCCAGCGGGAGTACGGCTTGATCTGGGCTCTAACAAACGTTCCTATAAGGTATTTCCACCCTACTGCCTCCCCACCGTTCCTGAATCATCACGGTGCTCGCTGGCAACCCTTCTGGCTGATGGAGTCAGCTTCAGGGATGCTCAGATGAAAGCGGCGTTAGCACATCAGAACCCACGATCTACATTACTGGCTGTAGCCCACCCGCTTTCAAGCTCAGAGGGGCTGCGCTCTGCCAGGAAGAGCAAAGCTCAGGGCATCTGCTGATGCGTGGGACCATGGTGCATTTGTCCAGCCTGCAAGGGCCACCTGTGTGACACTGGGCTGCCACCCACCCCACAATTGCCCCAGAGCTACCTGGGGGGTTCAAACATGAATGGACTTCACCTGTACCAGAGCTGGCTCATCCTGAGAGCGTGCGCTAACGCTGGTGCACTCGTGCTGTGGTTAAATTCTGCTGATCTTTCCTAAGCCGTACTCACCTCCAGGTACACCACCCATGGCATCACCAAAGTAGCCACCAGCAAGTCCGCCACCGCCAGGCTCACCACAAGGTAGTTTGTTGTGGTTTGCAAGGTGCGTTCCCTCAGCACGGCCAAGCAGACCAGCACGTTCCCAAAGATGATGGCCAGGATCAAGATGCAGTAGCAGAGGGCGTAGTAAGCGTGTGAGTGTGGCAGGTCAGGCTCTGTAGTGTTGTCTCCCCCGCAGGGAAGGGGGTCAGTGGTGTTAGGATGACTGCTGGTTCTTGGGAAGAGGGCCATGGGGACGCTGCTGCAAAGAGAAAGAGATGGCTGAAAACTGGAGCTCCACAATAATTGTTGAGAACTACCTGTGGTGGGTAGCAAATGATTTTCATGCTTCACAAACACTACTTCAACCCGTTTATAGAGGTCTTTTTTTCCGCTCATACATAGGCAGAACTTTGCTTAAAGTCCTGCTTGGCCTGTTTTTGTTTTTCACTGAATCTAAGCCAAGAGAACGCAAAATCTCACCTCCCGTGTGCATCTGGCAGGTGCATCTTACCAACCAATGCAGCTGCAACGGAAAGCAGCAATACTTGAAAGATGCATTGAAGTCACAGCACAGCACAAGTCAGCCAGGCAAGAGAGCAGCCTGCAAGGCAGCAATTTGTAGCGCTGAGGAAGACCCAACGCAGTTACCCAAACTAGGGCTTGGCCAGAAGCTTGGACGTAGGAATCTTTTCTTCTGGGAAGCACCCTCCCTCGTTAAAAAACATCTTCACTTAACTTCACGCACTCGAGTGCTCGGCAGCCCGGCACACAGACCGCACCTGCAATGCTCAAGTAGCCTTTTGCATCCTGGCCACCTGGCAGCAAGCACCCACCGAGGGAATGACTCTTCTCCTGCAACCTGCTTCTGTCCCAGGCCGCCTGTTAAAATAACGCTCTGCTTCAGCCCTGCCGGCCTTGCCAGAGCTTGGCTGTCAGCGCTGCCCCCAGCTCATCCATACTGTGCTCTGCTTTCCATGCCTGGCCAGAAGATGTGCTTCCTGCGCTGAAGAGCAAATCAACTTGTCATTTGGGATGAAATAATGGAGTGATGCTTGCGGGGTACTCTGCATTTCTTTTCCTTACAATGGATTCGTGATTGTGCCCAGGAACCTATCCTGTCTTGATTTAGAAGGAGGAGGATGTTTTTTTCCAGGAAAAGGAAGGCTTCTGTCCCAGGGTTGTTCTGTGACATTTAATTGCCTGTATCCGATTTTATTTTTTTTTTTCTTGCTAGTGCTCCTGTCGCTGAACTCATCATCAGTGTGACAGGTACGAACAGCAAGGACAAAACGTTGCAATGCCAAGGATATAAATATTACTCTGTTCCACCTCACCCCTTGAACAGCAGCATCTGTGATGCACACGCTCCTAGAAGAGAAGCTGTACAATAGGTATAAATTGCTCCAGCCCCTTGGCATATATTTATCTTTGAAACTGGCATCACTCACCCCTGCTGCCTTGTAGCTGGGAGAGGGCAAGGGCTGAATGAGGTGGAAACTGAACTTCCCTCTGTCCCATGAACACAGATCCCTCAGGACAGGGGTGAAACAATCTCTTACGGCTTGTGTCGTGTTTGGAAGCATCTGTGCTTGTCTCTCCTTCTCTGTCTTTCTTCTGCCAGCCCCTGACACAGAAGTGAAGCCTTCTGCTGGACCCGCAGGATTTCCCGTAGCGTGAGTGCTGCTGCTGAGTCCGGGACTCTGTGTTCATCTAACAGTTCTGCTGCAGCCACCCAAAGACAAGCCTCATTTCGCAGCATCCCTTGCACCGACAGAGCTCCCACTCTGGGAAACCTGTATTGGCTGGGGCCATGAAAAGCTAGTTCCATTTTTTTATCGGTCTGTTTTGGTTTTTTTTTTAAAAAAGCCTACGTTAAGCAGCTGCCTAGCTGATAAGCAAAGCCAGGACAGGGAATGAACAAAACATCACGCACGGTACCACCAAAAGGCTTAAGGCACCACGTTACACAGTTTGCCAGCAGGTTCCCTGCCCCTTCTGCCCCTTTACAGCCTAAAGACTTTTCGCCCAGAGGTCGACCTTCCCCCCCAGCATCCCTCCCAGCTTCCCTCCCCCCCCCTGCCAAGCACCCCTGCCTTGGGCTGCCCCACACCCCCCGGCCCTGCTCGCTCTGCCCACGGCCAGGGCGCTGCCAGCCAGGCGGGTACCAGGGTACCGGGATGCTGATGTGCGGGGTGCGGGCAGCGAGCTGCGGCGGGGGCGGGGGTCGCTGCCGTGAGGACCAGCGGACAGAGGGGAAAGGGAAGGATGCTCCTCCCGGTGGCCTGAGCCTCGGAGGGGTCCGGGTGCAGGTCCCGGTGCGGATGGCGGGGTCCGGGCGCGGGGCGCAGGGTGCAGGGCAGGGGTACGGGCTTCCATGGCTGGGGCCAGGCGCGGCCGCGGTTCTGGGTCCGGCTCCGGTTGCCGGTGCTGCTCCGCACCCGTCCCCGAGGGGCAGCGCCCCCCCCCCCCCAATGTTACATAACCAACTCC